>JAVLUX010000215.1:8227500-8862500 GCA_032164185.1 Moxostoma hubbsi
GAACCCATAATATTCTTTTAAAGGGTTAGTGCACCCAAAAATGAAAATTATCCCATAATTTACTCACCCTCAAGCCATCCTAGGTGTGTATGACTTTCTTCTTTCAGCCAAACACAAGTTATATCAAAAAATATCCTGGCTCTTGCAAGCTTAATAATGGGAGTGAATGGCACCTACGGCTCCAGGGGATTAATAAAGGCCTTCTGAAGTGATGCGTTTTTGTGAGAAAAATATCCATATTTACAACTTTATGAACTAGAATCACTGGCTTCGGGTAATGGCCGTCTGTGCATTCACAAGAGAGTCAAGTAGTAATACTTAGGCATAGCGTAAGCTCCGGTGAGTGGTGATGGGTATTCCGGCTCTTTTGGCTCCCAAACGGCTCTTTAAAAAAAAATAGGTTTTGTATTTTTTCAAACTATTCTGCGATAGTTTTACTATGATTGGTGTTGAAACAATTCTAATTAAATTATTAGGGTGCACAGTTTGCATATGCCGGTGTAGGTTGTGTGTAGAACCGGCTTACACAAAGTTCTACACTGTGCTCTAACACTGTCTACATTATTAAAATGAATCCAAATGCTACTGTGCTTCTGACTAATTTTCCACTTCCAGCTGTTGTTTTCACAGCTGTCCTTCCTCTCTCCTCGGCTGCTAAGTGTGTGACTGTGTCTGAGAGTGAGTAGGCTCCGCCCTCCCTCAATTTCTTTTTCGTTCTTTGAATTAGTTAATTCTATGTATTTAAATATTTTGATCTTAATTTTTGATATATTTTTATAAATAAATTTGGCTCTTCTGATAAGCGAGCCGACTCCTAACGTTCACCTACAAGAGCCGGCTTAGAGCAGACTCGTTCGCGAATGACCCATCACTACTGGTGAGAAGTGACTAACACGGAAGCGCACATTGTTTAGAGCAAAGGAAAATGGCGAAAAGTAGCAAGTTGTTTTAGCTATACTGTAGATCTGTATTAGTCTTAAAATGGTGCGTTCGTGCATCTATCCAGTCATTCCAATCATCCATTCATGGCAGCATATACTCTCAGCCTCTGTTGGCATTACCTCACATTTCCTGCATGAGCACCACCTCCCGGAGTTCCTGGTTGGTGTACTCCAGTTCAAACAAATAGGGCTGGGCAAAAAACTCAATCTCCTCTTCTCTTATATCGAAATCCTCCGACATTTTTCTTTCAAAATCCTCATTGTTGTCTTCTAATTCATGGCCAGTGGTTTGTTTTACTCTATCCTCTGCACTTCCACATTCATCACTTCTCACCGGAGCTTAATACACATACGTCATACGCCGGAACTTGACTCTTGTGAACGTGTAGACGGCCATTACCGGAAGGCAGTGATTATAGTTTATAAAGTTATAAATATGGATATTTTTCTGACAAAAACACATTGCTTCAGAAGGCCTTAATTAACCCCCTAAATCCGTATGGATCACTTTTTTGATGGATGGATGTGCTTTTTTGGGCTTCAAAATCTAAGGTACCATATCTCCCATTATAAAGTTTGAAAGAGCCAGAATATTTTTTTATATAACTGCGACTGTGTTTGGCTGAAAGAAGAAAGTCATATACTCTTAGGATTGCTTGAGGGTGCGTAAATTATAGGATAAATTTCATTTTTGGTTGAACTAACTCTTTAAGCCACACAAATAAAATGACATGTTGAAACGGGTATGACTCAGGAAAAACATTAGCTTGGCTAAACCATCAGTATATTCTGCTACTGTACCTCCACAGAAGGAGAGGATGGTGGAGTGGAAACTGTTTTCCAAAATGACCACGAAAACATTCCAAAACACACGTGGAACAGGCAAAGGAACGCCACTGAGTGAAAATAAAAGAAAGAGGATGGTAAAGTTATAGATATATAAACAACAATAAAAAAGCGGGATAGAGGTTTTGACAGTTTTGTACTTTCAAACCTAAACTTCACACATTGAAAAAAATAAAAATGTCTACAACAAATACTGTATAGAAAATAAAATTATATCGTACCTCTTTGCGTCGCACAGGAAAGCAGACCTGTGGCACAAATATAAACAAGAGTCAACACAGATCTTTGTAAAGGTTGACTTTACATCTACATTGACTAACAAACTAGTTTAATTTGAATGATTCATAATTGATGCTCAATAACATTTAACGGCTTCGGTAGAAATACTTTTGACTAATTACTTCAAATATATTGGTAGGCCATTGAAAATCTCTTCCTCTACCTAGAAAATATTGTATAATTTCATCAGAGAATTTGCGAAAAAGTTACTCACTCCAGCAGAAGTGCACAACATATGCGTAGTATGACCACATCACGACCATGATAATGATCGTAACTGGGATCCAGTAGAGAAGCCGCGCGCAGCGCCGTAGACACGCGAGCAGAAGCATCACGGTATGACCGTCGACATCCGTCTCTCTCTTCTGATCACTAAAGCATCTCTACCTACAGCACCGAGTGCATTCCAATGAATCAAACTCTTTCTGATGAGAAACAGCGCCCCCCAAAGAAAGAGTAGACAAGTTTTTTTCTTTACTTTACCTTCCACTAGAACTGTTATTTTACCACATCTACAAAGTGGTGAGATGACAAACAGAAAAAAAACGTCAAATATCAGACAACACAGTGTGAACTTACAAGACCTTTCAAAACGAAACTATTCAAACTCTTTTATTTAGAAACAAATTAGATTTTAGGAAAGACACCTATATACAGGCCACCAGGTGTGTCCATGTCCAAAAACACATACTACTCCTGTAGTGGCAAGCATACTATCCTGCATACGCTACTGGTTGTGAGGTAGTAAGGGAAGGCAGAAGCACTCAGACACACTAGTCATATCAGTCAGGAAGTAGTCTTACTTTAACAAATATTAAATTTAAACAGCCTGCTCCATTTACATGAACAATGTACAAACAGCTGCCATGATAAATTCACTTGGCAGGTATACTGACAACAGTACAGGTCTCCAGTCATAAGTGTGCGCAAGGATGAAGCTTCTTTTTCGGAGTTAATTCAGTGTTCTGAATGTGCTAAATATGAATATATATTCAGATGCTAAAACTACATTAATGTTTCCAAATATTATATTAACTAGTCCCTGCACTTTCTTTGCAAAATTGGGAGAGAGGGACCAGGCTATGTATTTTATTTATTTTTTTAATTTAGAAAACTGTTTCAGGTTGCTGCAGCAGGACGGTAATGTTGGAGCTGCCCCAAGCAGCAAAAAGTTCATTATTGCCATGTTTGACTGGCAGCAGGACGGTAATGTTGGAGCTGCCGGAGCAGCAAAGTGTGGAGTATTGTCTTGTTTGACTGGCAGCCGGATAGTGATGTTGGAGTCAACCTGAGCAGCAGAAGGTGGAGCACTGCATTGTTTGACTGGCAGTGAAGTTGGAGGACCATTCTTGGTTGTATAGGTGAGTTCGAGAAGCCAGAACCAAACGCTGAAGAGAGAGCGAAATAGGTAGTCACATGAAACTTTGTCTGTGCTTCGATCTTTAGTTACAAATGACTTCTGTTTAATTTTTCCTGATATGCACACAAATACAGAAGCCTTAAAGGTTTACAGTTGGAGGTGAAACTGTACTTCTAGCTCTTGGTTAGTGTTTCTGCTGAGCTGCATCAGGTGGGGTTCACTAGAGCTCTGTACAGAGGCCTGGAGGAGACAATCAGAATATAACAGTGACTGTTGTATACATGCTCATCTGACACATGCAGAATGAGGGAATGAATGTGTCAACATTCCTTACATGTACACTGACGAAAAGAATAATAGGACAACAGAGTACTTCCTTACCGTTTGTATTTGGTTGGGTCGCTGGGGTTTGTCGTCCTGTATTAGAGGAGGGATTGCATGTTAGAGGGACAGAATACGATCGAACCAAACTCAAGACTTATTTGTCTAATCAAGACTAACAAAGTTAAGAAATTTTCACTACAAACTTCAAAATGCTCAACAAAGAGAAGCTCAAGAACAGTTTAAATCATTGTTGGAGTTCAATGACTCACAGGAATCTCTCTTTTCTCAAGTGTGTTTGTTGTTCTTCAGTTAGTATTTTGAGCTGCAGTGCTCTTGCTACCAATAATCTGACCCCTCCCATTAATGACTTGACTCCTCCTTTCCCAGTAGACCCCTCTCCAATTATCAAATCTAGAGTGATCCAAATGACCAATGATTTTTTACATGACTTTTTTTTTTAGTGGGCAGCGAAACATCCTGTATTCAAGCTGGCTGAAAGGGTTGAATGGCAAGATGCTTGAAGGGACCACCATCCTTTATTGAAGCGGTCAAAATGCTCAAACGTCCCGTATTCGCTTGAGACATTCAATACCTTTTTGCGGCTCGCAGCCGGTGTGGGTTACAGCACCTAGCACATCTCTATAGGTGATTAAAGTAAATGTCTGTATTCATGTAAAAGAGGTTTGCACTGCTTTGGCTGCCTTGTAAAATATATATGATATCTGGGTGCATTCCATTAAGAAGCAATCATCCCTATACAGTATCTTGTTCTCCTCAAAGATTTTACCTTCCACCGTGACTATTTTGGAGGGCTTAAATGTGTACTAAACAGTCTTTTTTTAACTCACTTTTTAAGTCATTTTTATTGAAAATTATGTTTTCAACAATCCTACAGCTTGACCATCATTATTGCTTGCCCTCCTGCAGCCGTGTTAAGACATCTTTTATGCTGTTTGTAATGCAGAATGTCTTCTTGTTGCAAAGATGACATAACCAATCACGCACAACAAATAACGAAAACACACACACACAAAATCTGAGCTGACCATTCTGAATGACACATTAACAAAAATCAGATTTTAAGCTGATTTCAAACCACAATGAATGTGGTTTTAATCAGGCTTGTAAATATTGTGTTTTGTCCTGTTCAGACTACAAGAACCTAAAACAATATATATATATATATTTTTTTTTTTTTTTTTTTTTTTAAATATATCTATTTTTTGGCCTGTGTGCACATAGCCAAAGGGCAATTTTGAGCTGATTAATTACTTAAGAGCCTAGCATAACTAGAAAAACCTAGTCACTATAGAAATTTTACATAATTTCTTTTAGGATTCCCACAATGTTTCCAGGTATTCCATAACAGCTGAATCCCTGCAGGGCATTTGTTATCATCATTAACCCACCAAAGCTGCCCAAACAATCCAGGTAGCATTAGATTTGTAGAATGTGGTGTGTGCATGCACAACTTTTCTGTACGGTACTCAGCCCAGGATGCTCTGCTCTCTTCCTCACTCAGCTCCTCTTCCTCCTTGTGGCCTAACAATAAGTCATGCTCATGATAACTTACTATGAGCTGCCCACAGATCTTCAGCAGCAGAGCAAACACCTCATCCTGATTGACAATTTGGAAGACAAAGCAACACGTTAAACACTCATGTGTCTCTGTTTGCATGTTTGTGTTTACCAGGTCTATGTATTTTCATTTACCGCAGGACAGAGACTGGTTAGCAACCTGCTGCTCAAATATTTTCTGTTTCATCGTCCCCAGCATGTACAGAAAAATCTTCATCACCAATATTACAACTATAGTTAACATTAAAATGAAATAAATGTGAAATAAACTCAGAATAAAAAGCTGACTTGAGGACAGTATTCACTGTAAAAATGAACCCTTATTCACACTACAGGAATGCGAAACTAAACTATTGCAGGGTTACCATCGATAGCGGTGAATAGGAATGTGCAGGGGGAAACCATGGGAAATCAAACATTTTCATACCCATTTGCTCCAACATTAAAAGAAAAAAGGCATCATTACATTTCCACAACTTTCCAAATAACAACAAAAAACAGAGCGATGGATTACAACCGTCAGAAATGAGAAGATGGCAAATCACACTCCGTCACACTCTCAGCAGCTGTATTAGAAACCTCATTGCATATGTGGTAACTTGTTTTTTAAAACTAAATTCAGGGTAATATAATACACAAAGTATAATGTTATATATTTACACTAAATAATTTAAAGATTGCAAATATAAAAAAAGTTTGCTATATTTACACTGACAGATAAGGCTGAAACGTGTCAAGTCTGTGAAAAGGGTCCATTAGCTTAATTTAAGATGAATAGAAATCTATGAGAGACACAAGTAGTATGGGTGTAAACGTTTGTATGTGTATACCTGGGCCAGAAAGCGGTGCACTGATACAGGTTTGTTCTGCCCAAAGCAATAAACTCTGAAGATACTCTGGATATCATATGACGGATTCCTCTAAGCATCAAACACCATGACCCTGTTTGCGGCTACCAGATTGATCCCCAGAGATCCTGCCTAGTAGAAAGCAGAAACAGCCTCCCTCTGACACACAGAAAACAGCAAGATTCAGGGCAGGAGGTTTGTGCACTAAAATGCAAACAACTTGAATGTGATGTTGAATGGTCTTACCTTGTGTTTTTAGTGATGTTAAACTTGAGCCCATCTCTTACAAGCACAGGTATTGCCATTAAAACTTTGTAAGCATGTAATTCTGATTCTGTTGGGTTTATCCCCCAGTAAAAAGTCTAATTTCATTCCATTAGATTGCAGCAAGTACCAGGAAAACTATTTGTTTCTCTATCACCTTCCATCACAAAATGCAGATCTGAAATGTAAGTGGCACTATAACGCATTTCAGACCTCACAGATGTGCTTGTCCATAGACATTCAGTCCAATATTCAGTTCATGCACCACTCCCATTTTTTCATAGAATATCTTGGCCTCTGAGTGGACTAGAAGCTCAATCTAGGTGTCATCAGAAAGCTGAGATCCCCTTTGCAATGATGTAAAACAATTCATCACCAATAGTCAATAACATATTTTCCAATTATTTGTTTAGCATGCTTGTCCACCTGGACTACATATTTTATTCTGGACAACAAAGATATGACATTGGATATTCACCCAAGCAAGCTCACGGACAAGTAAAAAAATTGCAAATTTTTTAGAACACTGACTAAGGAAAAAGCAGATATAATGTTTGTGGCTACTTGGTGCTTACAGCAGCAGTGATCTGTACTTGAGAGACTTTTGTATTTAAATTTGATGTTTTACAGAAATGTCACTTTGTGATTCTTTTAAAAATCTTTCGAACTGTGGTATTATGGAAACAAATTGAACTTTAGTTACATTCCTTTTTTTCTATCCCCTTTTCTCCCCAATTTGGCATACCCAATTCCCAATACGCTCCAATTCCTCATGGTGGTGCATTGAATCAGTCTGGGTGGCGGAAGACTAATCTCAGCTGCCTCCACCATATGCCTGATTTATGTATCCAGAGACCTTAACATTTTAAGCATAAACTTAGTTTGCGATATAGTGCCCCACTTTGGACCAGCTGAATATCATGAACCTTGCAAACTTAAATTCGGTGACTAGTCCTCAAAGCGCTCATTGTGGCAACCTAGTTCCGTATAACATTATAACATCCAGATTTGATATCGATATCTCATATTTTGTGCAGGCATATGACTAATTAGTAATATAGGAAACACTTTCTGATATTAAACACAGTACCTTTCAGAATAATTTGGCTGTGTGGAATCTGACACCAAACCTGCTCCCAGCACTGTAAGAATGGGAGCAGATTCTTCTGCACACAAATACAGTAACTTGTTTTCATGTCATAGGCAATGGAGAAAAATCATATGTATATGAATTTGAGGAGTGATTTGGGTTTCTGAATTGTGTATCAACGGCAAACAACATGTTAAATGAGTGTTTGTGTATTACTAATCTGTAGGTTCAGTGTGTGAATGTGTGACTCTGACCTGTGTAGTTCTGCAGATAGTGTGTGTATAACTGGTACTGCACAGGTGTCATTCTGACTGACAGCACACACTCACACTTGGGTGGGAGGCAGGATGTCAACACTGAATAGTCTCACCTCTGCAACACCATCAAAAACAAACACAAACAACTCCCGCTGTCCCCCACACTTTTTCTAGCTTTTTTAATGATCATTACCTGTATGAATCCTGACAGAAGCTCGTGAAGGACGTGTGATCGATTCTTCATGACTCTGACTTCAGCAGGGGTGGAGTATGCACACTGGCAGACTCTTTTAAATAATATTAATCAAAATTTGAGATAAACAAAAAATAAAAATATATAATAATTAGTGACATTGTTTATTATCCATCGACAAATCGGTTTCGATTTCAGAATTGCAATCTGTTTAGAAGGGGAAGCTAACACTTTTGTTAAATTGGTCAAGAGGAAATGGTTATGGCTGATGACACAAAATGGCTATTTTATTACTAATTACCATTACCTCATGCACACATCATTCACAGCAATACACTTTAGGGTCAAAGTTGAAAGGTTCAAGTACATTAACCTTAAAAGGTGCTACAAATTTTTTTTTTTTTTTTTTATATATATATATATATATATATAGAAAGGCAAGCAAAATGATTCATACTCCCTGAGAGATTTTACTGAAATAATTGTTTTAAAGATATCTTAACTGTCTCTGTGACAGAGCACTAGACTCCGTAAACAGCAAACAAAAATGTGTCTGCGGACATTGGCGCTTTCAACCTGTCAATCATTTTGCACTTTCTCATAGTGTTTTAGTGTAGAGAATTATTGAGACTTTACTGTCATTTTAATGGCATGTTGTTCATAACAGCTGTCAATTGAGGGCGCTATTTTGCTGCTGTTGTTTTTAACATCCGTTTCTGCATGATGTCGGTAACAGTAAAGCTCATTTGGTATCTTTGGAGTGTGGGGTTTTGGAAAGAGGGGGCGTGGCTAAGTCTCATGGAAGTAGAATAGCTAAAATCACTTACAGCCCCTTTATGAACAAATGCAAAGAGGTTAAAAGGTTATCTTTCTAACATTCTGATTAGACCCATATGACTATTTATATGATGAAAATACAAATATGTGGTTGCATTTTCTCACCAAACTCATTCCTGTAATGTCACTGATATCATAATGACTAAGGCAGTGACCACACGAATGCATTTTCGATTAAAAATGCACTGATTTTGCCAAGTTTATGGCTCTCATGCACCTTGGAACAGCATTTTCTAGAGATTTTGAAATTACTTGAGTACAGCATACTTTGGAGAACGATGACATTAGGAAACAGAAAACAGTTTTCAATGAAAAACATGTAAGTGTGGACATAGCAAAGTCATTAGGAAGACTACATATCGGATATCCTTTTAAATCCAGTGCATTCAGAAAGTATTCAGACCAGTTAATTTAGTTGTGTTGCAGCCTTATGATAAAATCCTTTAAATTATTCATTTTTCCACATCAATCTACACTCCATACCCCATAATGACAAAGCAAAAACCAGATTTTTGATAACTTGGCAAACTTATTAAGAAAAAAGTGAAAAATCACATTGACAGAAGTATTTAGCTCAGGTGCATCCCATTTCTTTGGATCATCTTTGAGATGTTTGTACACTTTGATTGGAGTCCAAATGTGGCAAATTCAAATGTTTGGACATGATCTGGAAAGGGACACACCTGTATATATAAGGTCTCACAGCTGGAAATGCATATCAGTGCAAAAACCAAACCATGTGGTCAAAGGAACTGCATGCAGAGCTCAGAGACAGGATTGTGTCGAGGCACAGATCTAAGGAAGGCTACAAAAAACATTGGCTACATTGGTTTCTAATAGCACAGTGGCCTCCATAATTCTTAAATGGAAGTTTGGAACAACCAAGTGTCTTCCTAGAGCAAGGACCTTCATAAGAGAGGTGACCAAAAACCTGATGGTCACTCTGGTTGAGCTCCAGAGATCACGTGTGGATATGCTTAAATAAAACCTGGTCCAAAGTGCTCAGGACCAAGACTGGGCTGATGGTTCACCTTCCAACAGGACAATGAACCCAAGCACAGAGCCAAGACAATGCAAGGCTTAGTGACAACTTTGTGAATGTCCTTGAGTGGCCCAGCCACAGCCCAAACTTGAACCCAATCTAACATCTCTGGAGAGACATGAAAATGGCTGTCCACCGATGGTCCACATCCAACCTGACAGTACTTGAGATAGAAGAATAGCAGAAAATTCCCAAATCCAGGTGTGCAAAGCTTGTTGCATCATACCCAAAAAGACTTGATGCAGTAATCGCTGCCAAAGAGGCTTCATCTAAGTACTGAGTTAAGGGTCTGAATACTTATATTTCAGTTTTTTCTTTTAAAATTTTTTCAAAGTTATCAAAATTCTGAATTTCCTTTGTCATTATGGGGAATGGAGTGAAGATTGAACACAACATTGGCTGCAACACAACAAAATGTGGAAAGAATGAAGGGGTCCTGCTGGGATTTGTCAAATCCCAACTCATCTAATACAAGTTATATTATATTTTATTTGTAGAGAGATTTCAGAAATGGCTAGATTTTCTTGATTATTTGCTCATCACAAAGTTGCAAGATGTTGTTTAATTGAATTTAAGCTGCTATTTTAATATATTTGATTTTTAAAAAAATCTGTCAAAAAGAAACAACCCTGGCAAACCTTATTGGTTGCAGGCAGGAGCAATGGACACAAGTGCAAAGAAACTAAGAATTCCTGTACACTGCGGTAGCTTACAAAAATTCCTATATTTATTGAGAAACTCATTTTATATATGCCACTTTTTCAGGCATATACTAGCAGAAAATAAAATACTGTCAAATGGAAAGAGTTGCCAAATAAAATAAGGCCTAAAGCAAAAGAGTAGGTGACAACCAAAAACACTGAAATGCCTGAAGATTGTAAGGAGGGCTGTTTCTAAATATAAATGGCTGCTTAGGGGGCTTATATTTTTTATTTAAATATAATTCAAGCTTCAAGTAAGACTCAGGCAGCTGTTATGGCTCAATGAGACAGTTATAGGGAGCCCTCTTGTGGCCCAAGAGGGAGGGGAGTATGTAACTGCAAGAAAAGGGTTGTAGCTAGATGTGACTCAAAGGAATTTTCGTCATCATGAATTGCATAAGTAATTTATTGTTACATTTTAAATGTAAATTATATATTTAAATTTGTGGGCAAGCAACTTTGTTTAGGGCCCCCATTTGCTTACAAATGGCACTATTAGTAAGACTAAAACATTGCCATCGCAATAAACATAGGACTTAAGTTTGAAAATATTTTCAATCTGGTGCAGTTTGAATTTGCTCAGAAAATGCATGTGCACTTGCACGTTACAGTATCTTGCTCAAGAACCATTGGGGTGAATTTTTGATCTGGTCTCTCTGCCATTATAACTTAGTGGAGACAAAAAATAAATAGACAATGCCAGATCGTCATTTAAGTTTAAAGCATGCCATTGAACAATATTGAAGATAATTAAGTTAACATTTACTAAATATAATAGAATGTCCTAGAGTTTATATTCATTTACATTTATGCATTTGGCAGATGCTTTAATCCAAAGTGACTAACAGTACACTTATTACAGGGACAATCCCCCCCCAGAGCAACCTTGAGTTAAGTGCATTGCTCAAGTCACAATGGTGGTGGTGGAGTGGATTGAACCGGCAACATTCTGGTTAACAATTATTTGCTTTAGCCCACAATGCCAAATTGTTAATTTGACACTTTGCAGTTCCAGTCGCTGTTTTCCCTTTCCTGCCTTATCCCTTCACTTGTTTTGTTAAGAATTGGAAGGCAGATTCTGCTGGCTCAGATAAAAAAAAATAAATAAAAAAATAAAAGGGAGAGAATGTGAGGTCGGCACCAGATTGATTCAGGTTCACTAAACGATGCAGCTTCCTTCCACCACTTTCACAAGTTCACTGCATATTTTTGTTATGCAGAAATAATTGTGAGGAAGCAATTTATATTCAATTTTTCCATTATATATTTATAAAGGATATAAAATTATATGAATATAGAAAAAAAACATATATAATCATAATGCTGGGTATTGATACATATTGATACGAAAATATACATTTTACGAATTAAATTCTATTAGTTTTTCGTCATTTTGGTCAGATTTGAGCTTTTTAAAAATGAACAATTTATTTGAATCAATAAATATAACATTATATTGCATATATTGTATTTTGTTAAGTTTGTATTGTTTAATTGCATAATTTGTACTATTCTCAGGAATTTCTATTGATTTGAACACATGCTAAAACCACTCTCTTTAAAGGTGCAGTATGTAAGATTCAGAAACCCTTGATACTAATGACACCTGAGGCAGTTAAGTGAACTGCAGCCAGCTACCTGTTGCTCATGCACACACTCCATAGGGACGCGAGCGTAGACCAAAAGAATGATGTATGTACAAAGAGACTGAACATGATTCACCAGCATCATGCTGACAGATGAGGTAGCATTAAAATTAGTTATGATTGTTTAAACTAAAACTACTTATCAGCTTACATAGCATACTGATACACACATACAGCTACATACTACCAAACTATACCAGACCATTCACTGTTATGTTGCACTATTGTATGTTTTGTGTCGTACCATGATCAAGAAACAAGCATATTTGCTTAAATTGATCCTGTATACCTGACGTTTAGTATAAAGAGAAGATCGTTGAAAGTTACGAAGCAAGGTAGCTTGCCATTCGTCAGCATTAGCAGGCAAGATCAAGTTAGCTAAAATTACACAGATCAATCCTTATGGCACTGTATTTCACATGCTTTCCAGTTATGTAAGCTTATCTGTCCAATAAGAATGTCAGTTTTGATCCCCCCCCCCCCAACCAAATGAAGGTCACTCCAGGAATCCAATGCCTTGCCAATGTTCACTCTAGTTTTCGCTCGACTACGATCAGTAACAAATGGGCTGCATGCATCTCATCTTTAGACAAACATTATATAGATTAAACTTTTACTCTCACTGCCGAATACTATGCTACACAATTCATTCACTGATAAGTGAATTAAAAACATTTACCAGCCAGATGGCAAATATATACATAGTCACAAATTTGGTTGCAAATGCGAGTGATTTACTCTTATTGCATTGGAGGGCTGTGCTACGCATACAGTAAAATATCCTTCTTGGGATTTAAGAATCAATATCGAGATCAAAGATAAAGAAAAATCTATATTTTTCCCCACACAAGTCTCTAGAATTAATGGTACCAAAAACAAAAAACATCCAGTGAGCGGCAGAGTTCTGCGGACGGAAACGCCTGGTTGACAAGAGAGGTCAATTGAGAATGGCCAGACTGGTTTGAGCTGACAGAAAGGCTATGGTAACTTAGATAACCACTATCGAGGCGGATGGGCTAAAACAGCAGACGTCCACATCAAGCACTTTATTAGGACTATAGTGTTCTTAATAAAATGCTCAGCGAGTGTATAATAAGTAAAAAATATCAAGCAACTGCACAGAGTAAGAGCTCCACTGGTCTGTGAACTGAACCATTATGGTTTTGCTTAATGAATTTAGAGAAGTATTAGAAAAGTACTTAACTTGTTAATTAAATCTGGAAAATGTAAAAGGCCAGCAGGGTATAAGCCTTCTTGGCTTTTACAGGGCTGTGATGAAGGGGCCTCTCCTGTGGGACATGACTAAGGCCCCCCCCCTCCTCTATAATGGCATGCAAAGATAAACTCCAGTCACTACATATTTTGTCAAAATTAGAGTAGTGACTGGAATCAGGTCATTTAAGACTTATTGTGAAAGATGGGTTTGGCACAACTAAGCTCAGATTCAGCTTAGTTGAAAAGAGTGTGAAAATTGCAGTAACACAAACTGATTCACTATAAAGTTTTAAATCATTGGACCCATGGGAGAGGGGGGGCAAACATATAATTTTCTCTCTGGCCCCTTGAATTTCAGCAGCAGCCATTTAAACTCTGCACCTCTGAAAAAGACAGACATAACTTAGCAGCACATAAACATTACAAAAACAGAAACACACAGAGGCTGTTGTGTTTGGGGTATAAACTTTTATTAGAACTACAATTCTTGTACAATTCTGACACATAAGCAAAATAATGCATGCTTTAATCATATGAAAAGTTTCTTAAAAGGGAGGTTGTTTGTGTGTAAAATTTCTCAAACTAAAAATAATAATAAATACTAATCAAACAATGGACACTCGCATGCAATAAATACTAAGACTTTAATGCAATTTTTGTTGGTTTTCAGCTCACACAAAGGCTGAAATCAATAATGGAAGATTGCACAAAAAGAAAAGACTAAAATTAAAAAGGACAAGACAGTTTGAAAGAGGGGTGAGGAAATGTCAGGGGTTAGTCAACTAATTGAAGGAGGTTACTTAAGGTTAGCCAGGGTTCCCACTCTTTCCAAGATATTTTTACAACATTTTGTGTTACCAATACTTTTAACATTAGGGCATCTATGGCATGCTGTCGTTTTACCAAAGAAAACAAACATCAACTCTTTTCTATATGACCTTTTTATAGTAAAGCACTTAAATAGAAGCCTAGCAGAAAGGAGAGGCACTTGATAGGTTTAAATGCACTTGATCATGAATGTAACGTGAACTCTTCAGTACAAATAATATATTTGTTATCAGAGTTATAAAACTGTTTAAATATTCCTTTTAAGGTGGGACTGCTTTTCGAGTGGATGCACCTCTGGTTGTGCTTTTTGCACAGACAAGATTGGTGGGGATTTTTATTCATTCCAGTGACTCGAATCTTTTGAATCTGATATTTTTTGGTGAACAGATCTGTTGATTGTTCAGAGACGTTTTGTATATTGTTACACAAGAAGGTGGCGACAAAAGATTGGCTTTGAGCCTCATCAACGGCCGAATGGTTCAGTAATTGACTACATTACCATACACAAGAGTATTCCAATATCATTCATATTTCGATTCCATCACACCAGTCTTATGCTCAATACATGTATTTGTTTTGTGTAAGGGTTTTGGTAATACTTTTAAGTGTATTACTGTACAAGCATTTTGCATTTCTTTTCTGACTAATTTTCTTTTCTGACAAATTATCAAAGAGTCAACATTTTCTGCAATCAGCAGAACAGCAGCAGGCCACAGATGCTGTCAATGGAGCTTAAGATTTTATTAAGCCAGAATATTCTATTAATGAAATGTGAAAGTAAATTACAGGTGATCACCCATTGACCTATTGTGGTTACTGGCATGGTTGTAAATGCATCTAATGTTAGCCAGCCATTCATTTGTGTGAGAAGAGAAGCTTTTCTGACCATACAAATGAGCAGCTAGCTGGCTTTTCGATTCTGATCATTTATTCAAATTTGCTGGCTAATGTTCAGTTAAGGTGGCTAAGGGAAATAATTATGTTTTGAAAAATGCATGACATCAAAAGCAAACAATTGATCCGAGCTGCGATGATCGTGAGTGAGCAGAATTTGTGATCTGTTATGGTAATGACACAATACACAACCAAATGCAAATGATAACAATATGATTGTGACGATAGCTTTCATGACAGAATACATTTATTTCCGAGTCCGGATCAGTCCCATGATTTCATTATCATACGGTAATACAGTTAAATTATAACGTTGCACTAAACACATTTTCCAGGACGTTTGGTAACTTTCCATTACTGGTAAATCGCATTACAAAATTCAATGTTTTCCAGGTTTTCCATGATGCGTGGGAACCCTGTTAGACTGTAGAAACAGAGAAAAAGAAATGAAAGGGGGGGGGGGGGGGGAGAGAAAAAAATAAGAGTAAATAAGTGTAGACTGCCTCTCCTCAGACCCATGCTGATCACACACAAAATCAAATAAACATCTTATCTGAGAGTGAAGACTACACTCTTTATTCAAAATCCGCCAAGTACACAATTGCACAAACTTTGGAATGCTCACAGCCTGCATGTCTGGCCTGTTCCATGATCATTTTGGAGTCCACCCATGTAATAGTTGCAGGTCTGGCTACTCAAACTTACGTTGCATGCAGGAGCACCGCTGCTCACCTGCAGATACACAAACCACTGAGCCATGGCACCAAATTAAGCTCCTACTCTAAACAAAAAACCTATGCTGGAGTCCAGTTTCCCTTCTCTCACATCTCCTATCACTGACGTCTTTTGCTACAAAGCAGCAATCCTGTGTAGAACTCTCAAATGACAATTTAGTTTTATGATCTTCTAAGCAAGACATGAGGATATAATATTGGAACATGTGCAACTTTACTGAAAATAACACGTTAGCGTGAAAATTACTCTAGGTATAGAAATGTGCACATACTGAACAAATGCAGTTCAGACGAGGGCATAAATCTCATCTTCACCTTAACCTTCTAAATGAAGTTAATACAGGTTGCTGTCCCAGGATTAACCTCCTGAAA
Source organism: Moxostoma hubbsi (assembly GCA_032164185.1). Taxonomy (NCBI): domain Eukaryota; kingdom Metazoa; phylum Chordata; class Actinopteri; order Cypriniformes; family Catostomidae; genus Moxostoma; species Moxostoma hubbsi. The sequence continues at coordinate 8,243,750 of JAVLUX010000215.1, forward strand.
AATAACACACACAACCGCTTACACAAACACTTAAACTACTACTGTACTACTGTGTCCCTCTCTGCCTACAAAAAAACATTGTGTTCACTTAAATTCCACGAACAAAGATATTTAACTGCCAATAACTAAAAAGTTATGTGAAACTACTGTAACACCTACCGTTAGCAAACCACACAGCCTTTGTTCTGACTGAACGAAAACATTACATCGTGAGAACCAGGCAGTTGAGCCCTAAAACACAAACACACACAAGAAGTTGGCTGTCTTACTGAACACAGGCTCCGTCAGATCCGAAAATAGGTGCAGGCTCTTTCTACTCTCTTGAAAGCATAATTTGCAGCACAGACAGAAGACAGGACAGTTTGGCTTTCACAAATTCTGCCAAAGACATGCAATGGTCTATGTCAGTGCAGGAAAATTAATACATAGAAGCTACTCTAGAGAGGAATCTCTGATATACATTTCAACAGTGCGGCCTTCCTGTGGTTAGAGATTTCTGTACTACATGAGGACATAAACTTGCACAGACAGTTGACAGTAGAAAAATGTGTTTACAAACGAGTTTGAGTCACGTGTTCAAACTCTGCATTACAAGTCCTGTCTAGAGGTGGTATATGTGGATGTATGAGAAGCTTGCATGCTTTTAAATGGGGTTTGGATCAAAGCTCTTGTTGTAGTGGGATTGGGTGGGCCGGAGTCTGGTGAAGAGGACCTGTGCTGAAAAAATTTGTGTGTGGCCCTGTTGCAGACGGAATCGTACCTATTTTCTAGATCGTCATCCACAGATATGGACGGACCAGGCTGGATGTCCATTTCATCACCTGAAAAGAGAAAAAAAATATTTAAGTCCATTTCAAATAATAATAAAAAAAAAAGTATAAAATTTTTGACCCATGACATTTAGCCTGTAACTGACAGTTGATTGGAGAGGAAGAGCAAATTTTGATGAAATACTGTTTTACTATTGAAAGTAAATAGGCTAAATATTTATATCAATTCTGTTGAGACACTCACCAGAAGACTGCTGGAAATTTCCAGAGCCAAGCAACGTGACACCCTCTGACAGCGGTTTGATACTCTGATCGTCTGAATCACTACTGTCCAGTTCCTGTCCTCCCACCTCACTTGACGAACTTCCACTCTGTCCCGTCATCCGGGCAACTTTGCGGGCTCTTGCCCTGGTAATCTTGCCCACTGACCCCTGGTCCTGGGAGCCCCTCCTTGAAGACGCAGAGGAGGAAGATGAGGACGATGAAGATCTCTCTTTGAGTGTCCGCTTGCGTGAGCTTCTGTCCGGAGGCGTGGTTTTTACCAGCCCAAAGAGCTGCTGCTTCCTGACTTGCTGGTTTACCTCATCCCCTTCCCAACTGCTACAGACCAAACCCTCTTCCTCGCTGTTTACCATGGCAGCAGCCGTATGGAGAACCTCAGGTATCTCATCAGAATCAGAATCGTCTTCAGCTAGATCAGCATGCTCGGCAGAGGAGCTTGTGGTTGCCCGTCGTCGGCGTGGTGTAGTTTTAACACGTGGAGAACGTTTATTCTCCTCTGCCAATGACAAACTTTTAGTGTCAATTTGGTCATCTTCCTCTTCTTCATCTTCTTCCTCCTCCTCCTCATCAGCATTATTATTACCACAATAACTCTCCACCTCTCCTTCTATTACAATCATTCCATCCATCTCCACCACCTTCTCTTCCACCTCTTCTCCTTTTTCCTCCAGTTCTCCACCTGTCATCCCGCTCTCTATCTTTTGTCCATCAGGTGATGGAGGGATGGAAGGAGAGGTACTGCTATTGGCTGGTGTGCTGACTGGTACAGGAGTGAGTTTGACCACAAGCTCTTTAGTGAGTTCACAGCTCTGTGATGCCTTCTTCTGTCTGCTCTTTCCTTTCGGCTTTTGACTTTCTAAAGAAGCTCTGCCAGCACGTTTGGACCCAGTCAGTTCATGGTCCAGCGCTTCCTGTAAATCACAAATTAAGACATTGCTGTAATACAGAAATACGTAGTGTAGAAAGTGTGTAGAAAGAAAAACGTCCTTGACTTTTTGTTAACGATTATTTTGAGGCCAATTTTTCTTGACATAAAATTTAGTTTTCACAACAACTAGGGATGGGACAAGATGTTTGACCAACTAGTTGATGAGCAAGTTTGACTGGAGTAGAAAGGTTTTACATCATATCTTTTGACAGCACCATAAATGGGTATATGCTAACTGTAACTGTGCTAAAACCCTCACTGAAGATGTAAAAAACTAAAAAAATAAATGCAAGGATGACATTTTGCAATGTGGAAAAGGACTTCACACAATGCAAAATTTGACTGTAAAATATTACATATTAAAATTCACAAGTTGCTACATCCATCAAAGGACATCTTATGTAACAAAGTACTTGCCTTCAACAAACTTCAAAGACAGTTAATGTCAGACTTCAAATGACCTGCTGTGAGCAATGTTTCCATTATGCATAATCTGTTTTCTGAGGACTGTGATAGTTCTGTAATAAAAAACTAAAGTTATTTACTTTTAAAGTCCTGTGTTGTGCCACGCTTGATTATTTTGATAAGATTTTTGTGCAGCTATTATGATCATATTCATTGAGAGACTAGGGTTCATGGAATATTTGACAGGCTCGTCAAAGGTCAAAAGCACTGAAAAATGTCTGCAGGTTTCAAAGTGTTTTGAATAGATAGATATTAGAGCTGCTTTCACAACTGTCATGTCCGTAAAATAAAAGAAAAGTCACGTTTGTAACATAAGCTTTTCCCCATTTATGTGAAAACCACAATAAATACAAATTAAGAGGGCTAACCCTTCTACATTCTGGGGCTATTATTATTTCTGGATTGTGAATGTCACATCCGTTCTAAACTTAAGGGAACGAGAGAGAGAAACAAAAAACATGTCTAGACTAAACAGTTTTGATGTTTTGACTTGGTCTGCTGCTGTTAATGATTATTTATATAAATGGCTTGATAATGGCAATGAGTTCTCTATATGCAAAGTGTTAGGTTTCACAGCACATGTCATGTCCGTAATGCTGGAATCGATTAAATTTATTGTCTTCAACAAACTTCAAAAGAGAATTACTGTCAGACATTTGTTCATTGATATTTAGTCTATGGGTAGGCTAGCGTACATGAAAGTTGACAAGTCCTTCGGTATGACATTCTTGATTATTTTGATTATATGATTATTTTGTATGTAGAGATTATGACCATATTAATTGAGACCAGGCTACATGGAATATTTGTACTTTTAAAAATGTATTTGTCATACCACAGGACCTAAAACGAACTAGTGAAGGCAAAAAATGTGCCTAAAAATGGTGATGTTAATAAAAACAAAATAGCCTGACTATAGAGGCCTTCAAGACTAAAAGCCACTTAATACGAAATTGAAGAATGAATGGATGCGAGGACATTTCAAACAAAAACTGTCCAAAACAAGGGTGTTGAGTTTGTTTAGGTGGTTCGTAACCGCTCGCCAGCACAAACTTTCAGGAACACATTGTACCTGCTGCTAAACTTCTATCGGTCCATGTTTTCAGTAGGTGTGACCTGGAACTCAGTCAACATGAACACACTGGCGTACAGAGTTATTAGCGAGATATTTTCCTACATCTGAACAATCGCACGTGTAAAGACATTTTCAAAGAACATACCATGTGATTTTTTTCTTTAATTAGTGTACAAAAGGAATTAAATCTACACAAATACTCTTAAGTCACATTCGCTCTTGTTTGATATGCTGCTATATTCATGTATTGTCTGCAGATCAAAGCTCTTATAATTCTTTGCCTGAATTTTGCGATTAACACTTTTCTACACCAATATTTAAAGTTGTATCTGTGTCATCATAAATGACAATAACAGTGTTTAACCAGTGCATATTCTGGGTGCCTATAACATGTTAGCACCATGAATGCAGAGTGTAAACATGACAAATTACATTATCTCCTGCATATTCAGTGCATTCAGACCACTTAATGTTTTCCACATTTTGTTGTGTTGCAGCTTTATGCTAAAATGCTTTAAATTATTACATATCAACACATTTCACATCAATCTACACTCCATACCCCATAATGGCAAAGCGAAAACCAGATTTTTGATAACTTTGCAAATGTATTAAAAAGAAAACATTTAAATATCATATTGACAAGTATTCAGACCCTTAACTCAGTACTTAAATGAAGACCCTTTGGCAGCGATTACTGCATCAAGTCTTTTTTGGTATGATGGAACAAGCTTTGCACACCTGGATTTGGGAATTTTCTGCTATTCTTCTATCTCAAGTACTGTCAGGTTGGATGTGGACCATCGGTGGACAGCCATTTTCATGTCTCTCCAGAGATGTTAGATTAGGTTAAAGTTTGGGCTGTGGCTGGGCCACTCAAGGACATTCACAAAGTTGTCACTAAGCCTTGCATTGTCTTGGCTCTGTGCTCAGGGTCATTGTCCTGTTGGAATGACCTCAGCCCAGTCTGAGGTCCCGAGTGCTCTGGACCAGGTTTTCATTAAGGATATCTCTTTATTTTGATGCGTTCAGCTTTTCCTCAACTCAACCAGTCCCCCAGTCCCTGCCGCTGAAAAACACTCCCACAGCATGATGCTACCACCACCATGCTTCACCGTTGGGATGGTATTGTGCAGGTGATGAGCGGTGCCTGGTTTCCAGATATGCCGCTTGAAAAGGCCAAACCATTCAACCTTCATCTTTCATCAGACCAGAGAATCTTGTTTCTCAGTCAGTGTCCTTTAGGTGCTTTATGTGTCTTGCACAGAGGAGAGGCTTCTCTCTGGCCACTCTGCCATAAAGCCCAGAATGGTGGAGTGTTGCAGTGATGGTTGACCTTCTGCAAGGTTCTCCAGTCTCCACACATGATCTCTGGAGCTTATCCAGAGTGACCATCTGGTTCTTGGTCACTTCTCTTACCAAGGCCCTTCTACCCCAATTGCTCAATTTAGCTGGACAGCCAGCTCTAAGAGCCCTGATTGTTCCAAACTTCTTCCATTTAAGAACTATGAAGGCCACTGTGCACTTGGGAACCTTTAATGCAGCCAAACATTTTTGCAGCCTTCCCCAGATCTGCGCTTCAACACAAACCTGTCTCTGAGCTTTGCAGGCAATTCCTTAGACCTCATGGCTTGGTTTTTGCACTGATATGCATTTTCAGCTGTGAGACCTTATATACAGCTGTGGCCAAATGTATTGGCAGACATATAAATTTCATTTCATTTATACAGTTGCATTAAAAATCTTGAATCATTAAATTCTTGTTAGCAATAGTTACCTCTAAAGAAAGACGTGCAGCCATCATCGCTTTGCATCAAAATGGTATCATATGCAAAGAAGTTGCTGCAAAGAATATTTCACCTGAAAAGAACCATTTAACGGATAATCAAGAACTTCAGGGAGAGAGGTTCAACTGCAGTGAAGGCTTCAGGACGTCCCAGAGTGTCCAGCAAGCACCAGGACCATCTCCTCCTGAGGAGTCCACTACCGAATCGTGTCAACACCAGTGCAGAGCTTGCTCAATATTGGCAGCAGGTTGGTGTGAGTGCATTTGCACGCACAGTGAGGCGAAGACTTTGACAATGGCCTGGTGTCAGCAAAGGGCAGCAAAGAAGCCACTTCTCTCCAAGAAAAACATCAAGGACAGACTGAAATTCTGCAGGAGGTACAAGGATTGGATAGCAGTAGACTGGTGCAAAGTTATTTTGTCTGATGAAGCCCCCTTCCGACTGTTTGGACATCTGGAAAATCGATAGAAGAAAAGGTGTCCATGTGTCCTGTGTCGTGCCAAGAGTGAAGTATCCTGAGACCATCCATGTGTGGGGTTGCTTTCCATCCAAGGGAGTGGGCTCTCACAATTCACTCAAAAACACTTCCATGAGTAAAGGTATCAAAAACTTCCTGCAAGAGCAACTTCACCCAACGTTCCAGTAGCAATTTGGTGATGATACATGCATTTTCCAGCATGATGGAGCACCATGTCATTACATTGCAGGTGACCATTACTTTGAAATTTTGGATCCGTGGCCAGGCAACTACCCGGATTTTAATCCCACAGAGAACCTGTGGTCAATCCTAAAAAGGCGAGTGAACAAGCAGAAGCCCACAAATTGTGATCAACTACAGGCACTAATAAGGCAAGAATGGATTGCCAGCAGTCAGGATTTGGCCCAGAAGCTGATATCCAGTATGCCAGAGCGAATTGCAGAGGTTATGAAGAACAAGGGTCAACATTGTAAATATTGACTCTCTGCATATATTAAATGTTTTTGCCAATAAAAGCCTTTAAAACTTATGAAATACGTATTGTTTTCCAGCATACCATAGAAACGTGAAAAAATAATCTACAAATACTGAAGCAGCAAACTTTGCAAAACACAATTTATGTCACTGCCAATACGTTTGGGCACGGCTGTAGACAGGTGTGTGCCATTCCAAATCATGTCCAATCAATTGAAGGTAATCAAAGTGCAGAAACATATCAAAGATTATCCAGAGAAATGGGATGCACCTGAGCTCAATTTCAAGTGTCATAGCAAAGGATCTGAATACTAACGTCAATGTGATATTTATTATTTTTTAAATACATTTTCAAAGTTATAAAAAAAAAGGCTTTGTCATTATGGGGTATAGAGGGTAGATATGGAAAAAAAAATATATAATCTTAAGCATTTTAGCATAAGCTGCAACATAAAATGTTAAAATTAAAGGGGTCTGAATACTTTCTGAATGCAGTTTATCACCAAATGGTTAAATTTTAATTTTTTTTTTACTGCTCTAATGTTAATTCTACTCACAGCATGAAGTCAATGATAACACATTTTAATGTTGTATAAGTCAATGTTTTACATGTAATCTAGTGGGTCCTCACATTTAAATGCCTCCCCCAGACGTACAAAACAAATGTTTTTTATATATATATATATATTTTTAGACCTATATGTACCTTTTCTTCACACAAACTTAAATTAGCCTTTCTCTGTACTATAGACGAAAAAAGTCGGCTGAATGACATTCTCAGAATGTTCTACACTTTTTCCCAGACTAATCTATCAGTACAATTTATCCAATTAGTTAACTTTCAGAAAACAAGCTTTTGAACATTTTAAAACATTTAAATATAACCCTCTTTACCTCGGGATCATATTTGCTGATCTTCAGAAAATGTAAATTGCATTATGATGCTAAAATTAATTTGAGATGACAATCAAGTTCTGTTGGTCATTAAAAGTTGCTGGACAAATATGCGGGGACATAATGCGGTTGTGATGGCAACGCTTTAGATTAGATGATTGTTCAAAATAGCCTATTGAATATCAGGAATGTATCATATGTAAACCCCGATATTACACCGCATCAATGTTTCTTTAATAGCTGTGCACACAGCATATACACGTCGATGGATGGCCCTTATACCGAAAGTATAAGGAAAGTCTCCACACTACTTGGTGCAGGCCAACTTGAAAAGGGCCTTGGTGCCATCTTAAAAAGGGCCATGACGATTCGCTTTCGAGTCGGAACCGGTGGCAACCTGCAATAGGCACAACATCAGGACCAATATTACAGTCCTATCAGAAGGGCACCTGCTCCTTTTTGATTGCAATTCCTCATCTTCTGATTGCATTTTTTGTGAAATTAAAATAACAGTAAGCTGGCTAATTTCAATGAATTGTCTCAATAATTTCGCCATTTTACCAAATTTTGCCATTTTACGAGGAAAAAAAATTAGGGACATCTGGGAGGCGAATTAGCAATAAACACACATTTCTGTATGGAAACAACTTAAAAGGCAGATTTCTTTTGCGATAAATCAATAACTTATGTGACCAAGTGTTTTTTTTAGCCATGAAGTCATCACACACACACCATTTTATCGATAAAAGGCCATTTGAATGGAAACAGGCAGAAGACAAATTTAATTAATAATTAAAAGTTAAATAAAGTGGATGGAAACTAGACTATTGATTTCATCTCAAAACAGTCACATCTCATAACATATTGTTAATAGTAACATACTATAATATGGTACCGAAATTAGCAAAAAGAATATATCGTACTCTTTTTGGTATCACGATATTTAGTTAGTACCGGTATACCGTTCAACCCTAATTCCATTTCTTAACTGTTTCAAACTTCTTTTTGTCTGAGCGAAGGATGAAGAACTTCGCAGAGTATAATTGGGGCCTTAACTACTCAACCAGTTGTTCGAAAAACCTAAAGTACCCTTCATTCTAGGGATGCACCGAAATTTAAGCCAGCAAATATATTGGGCCAAAAATAGAATAAATACAACAAAATGCTAATTTTGGTTTTCTGCCAAAAGAGAAAAAAAATTAAATACATTTTGGCCTATTGTTCAAGCCACGCTCTAACACATCTAACATCAGCGGTCAAACACGTGTCCAATCTAACCCACAACACTCGCAGTCTTTTACGCTGTAAATGTGAGTGACACTGTCACAGAGGACCCCAGTTTAATTTTCCCCACTCACAACAATATTGACAACATGAATGATGGACATATACAAGGAAAACATGCATTTGTCCTTTTTTGTATATTCACAAGTCCTTTCTTAGCCCTTTGTAGTGTAAAAATGTATTAGGCAAAAGTCTGTTTTTACAGTTATAGAGTGCAATTCTTTTTCAATATTTTCAAAGTTGATCAAGCATAAATGTTATGTATTAATGCTTGTTATCCAAGTGTAATCACTTAAAAGAAAAAATAAATAAATAATAATTCTCAGTTTTTGGATCAGTGTGTCCAGAATTTTCAGTTTCAGCTAAGAATTTTCATTTTGGTGCATCAGAACTTTATTCTTTCAGATTAACTGGTTAAGTCTTTGACTGAAGTGCATTTGCACACATTTACTTTTCTCTTTTTACCTGTAATGCAATGTTGGCTGCTTGCAGATCGTCCAGAACAGAGCGGAACATCCTCAGCTGCCCCATTCTCTCCTCCTTCTCTTCCTTCAGTTCCTCCTCTCTTTCGCTTTGAACAATTGTCCTAAAGGAATGGCTCAGAGATGAGGTAACATCTACAAACCGCTGCATTCGTTGGTAAAGGCCTGCAGAGGGCACTGCCCCCAACAAATAGACTGCACCGCGACAGCCCTTTGCCCGCCCTCGAACTGAGTTTGGCTCAGAACGTGAAGCTCTCTTATAAGCCAGTTCCAGGTTCTCCATAACAGAGTCACAGGCCAACACCAGATCCACCAATGGCTCTGGACTGCACACATAACAATACCACTTCCTCTCCTCCTCCATGATGCTGGACAACTCCTTCCTTCCCAGGTTACGCAGCACACATTTCTTACAGAAGGCATTACTGCAGTAATCACAGCCAATCAGACTGCCTCCCTCTGCACACCACCTGCACGAACAGCAAATCAGAGCACTTATTTAACAAACATACACACACACACACACAGAGGTCAGCAAGATAGTGGACATAAAGTGGACCCGAACAACAGTGAGGTGATATCAGTATGTTCTCATCTAATCCAGCTACTTTGCAGATTTTTACTTGTAAATTTGATCCGTTTAGTGACTCTTGCTTGCCCTGTTCACAGGAAAATATCACAGTCAAGAAATGTTTGGAGTCATGCTTCATTCCAAAATAAAAACAAGACAATGAAGTCTATATTTTTAAGACCATTAACATTTTTGCATTGTGTCTACTACAATTCTAAGTATACAGTACTGTCCAAAAGTTTAAGCCAGTAGTGAAAAATGTGTATAGCGAAGATGCTTTCCAAATTAATTCCATGAATATTTAGTATCTATCAATTTACTTTATACATTAAAAACAATTATTTGGTGACACACCCTATGCCTTCAAAACAGCACTTATTCTCCTAAGTACAGTTTTTTTTAAGGTTGTTCAAATCAAATCACTTTGTCACTCAACCATATACACAAGTGCAACAGTGGGTGAAAGTCTTGGGTGCAGTTCCAAGCATAGCAGTCATGAAAGTGGTATGTCTCATCAATCTACAATAAACACAAACACAATTTAAAAAACAAATATACACAATACAAATTTTAATATACAAATGTACAGAATACAATACACAGTATCCAGTGTGAGATTAATAAAGTGCAGTGCTGATATATGTTGATGATGCGATCAAGAGTTCAAAAGTCTGATTTCTTGGGGGAAGAAGCTGTCGTGAAGTCGGCTGTTGTGGGTCCTGATGTTGCGATACCTCCTGCCTGATGGTAGCAGTGAGAGCAGCCCATGGCTCGTGTGGCTGGAGTCTCTGATGATTCTCCAAGCTTTTTTCACAAACTGCCTAGTATAGATGTCCTGGAAGGAGGGAAGCTCATCTCCGATGATATGTCTGGCAGTTTGTTTGAGGGCGGTGCTGTTGCAATAGCAGGCAGTGATGCAGTCAGTCAGGATGCTCTCTACAGTGCTGGTGTAGAACCATGTGAGGATGTGGTGGTTCATTCCAAACTTCCTCAGCCATCTCAGGAAGGAGGCGGCATTGGTGAGCCTTCTCCACAACAGCCTCAGTGTTTACGGACTATGCGAGTTCCTCAGTGCTGTGGACACAGGGGACTTGAAGATGCTGACTCTCTCCACCGGTGCTCCATTGATGGTGATGGGGTTGTGTTCACCGTCTTTTCTCCTGAAGTCCACCACAAGCTCCTTTGTCTTACTGACGTTGAGGGAGAGGTTCTGCTCCTGGCACCAGTGTGTACACCTCCTATCTGTAGGCTGTTTCATCATTGTCAGTGATAAGACCTACCACCGTCATATCAGTGAACTTGAAGATGGCATTGGAGCTATGCGTTACCACACAGTCATGTGTGTACAGGGAATACAGGCATGGGCTGAGAACTTAGACCTGCAGGGCTCCAGTGTTGAGGGTCAGTGGTGAGGAGATGTTACTGCCCATTCTGACCACCTGGCGTCTGCCTGACAGGAAGTCCATGTCCAGCTGCACAGCAAGCTGTGTAAGCCGAGTGCCTCACCTCAAGCTTGGAGGGCACTATGGTGTTAAATGCGGAGGTGTAGTCTACAAACAGCATTCTCACATATGTGGTTCTTTTTTCCAAGTGGGAAAGACCAGTGTGTATTGTGACCGCAATCGCATCATCACTGGAGCGGTTGCTTCTGTAAGTAAACTGTAGTCCAGTGATATAGGCAGCACAGTTGGGGTCTCTGATAAGCTTTTCAAAGCACTTGCTGATGATGGGGGCAGTTAGGGCAACAGGACACCAGCTGATGATGGGGAGTTAGGGCAACAGGACACCAGTTATTTAGATTATCTATTATTTAGTTATAAGATATCTTTGACTGTTTTGGTATGGGCACAATGGTGATGTCTCAAAGCATGTAGGAACCACAGACAGGAAGAGATTGATGTCCATTAAACCGCCCGCTAGTTGATCCGTACATGCTCCGAGAGCGCGGCCCAGAATGACGTCTGGACCCGCAGCTTTGTGAATATTCAACCGTTTGAGAGATCAGGTTACATCCGCAACGGAGACAGTAAGTGAACTAACCTCTTCTGTGTCGGGCACGGGAGTTCTCACCATGGAGATGTTGTTTTCCTCAAAACGAGTGAAAATGTGTTTAGCTCGACTGGAAGAGAGGCAGTGGTGTTCAGAGCAGACTGAATAGTTGCTTTGAAGTCTGTGATTATGTTAATCCCCTGCCACATACTTCTCGCATAGGTGGTGTTGAACTGTGCTTCCACTTTGTTTTTGTATTGTTGTTTGGCAGCTTTGTGGATAGTATAATTGGTATGTTTATACTCCTCAGTGTACCCGAAATTAAAAGCGGAGGTCCATGCATTAAGTGCCGCAAAAACATTAATCCACAGTTTCTGGTTCGGGTAGATCTGTATTGTTCTGGTCGGCACAACTTCATCTATGCACTTCCTGATGAAATATGTTACAGTATGATCGTATACTTCAATGTTGCCAGAGGCGGACTGGAACATCTCCCAGATCAAAACAGTCCTGTAGCACAGAATCCGACAAGTCCGACCAGTACTGGATCATTCTGAGGACAGGAGACTTCCTGTTTCAGTTTCTGCCTGTAAGTGGGCAGAAGCAGAATGGAAGAGTGGTACGATTTGCTGAAAGGTGGGCGGAGGAGGGATTTGTAAGCATCCCGGAAGGGAGAGTTGCAGTGATCTAAAACCCAGTCCCCTCGCGTGTTGCATCTGATGTGTTTGTAGTATTTAGGCGAGATTGTCCTCACTTATACTCCAATACAATTCCCTTTGCACTTGCTCTGTGTCGGCTTGTGGAGGGGCACATGGCTGTGATGATGACTGCCGTGAATTCCCTCGGTAACCAGAATGTTCGAAACAGTAGCGCGAGTTATTCCAGATCAAAAGACTTGTTGTACTAGTGTACGTTCCTTCGATCACAAAATTAATCATTGATCATAAAACAAATGCCCCCTCCTCTGCTTTTCCCCGAATGATCTTTAGTTCTGTCCACACGATGAACGGAGAACCCCGTAAGCTTGATTGCGGACTCTGGGACCTCAGTAAACATCCATGTTTCTGTAAGGTAGATAATGCAGCAGTCTCTCGTCTCTAATTTTTTAGGAGATTCGTGCCCCAAGTTTGCAGAGCTTGTTTTCCAGGGACTGGACATTTACCAGAAGAATGCTGGGTAAAGGAGGTTGGTTGGCGCAATGTCTGACCCTGACGAGGACGCCGGCTCTCCTTCCCTTTTTCCGGCTGCACTTTTGTGGTTGCGGCCACACTTTCCAACAAAGGGCTTATCTGCTGTGTTTGTAAACAGAGTGTCATCGTCATTGTGAGACTCAAAGCTTGGTTTCTGATGTGTTAATGAAAATCCAATGTCCAGAATAGTTTGTCTGTCATATACAATAACACTGTCCAACTCCAATCCCAGACTGAGTTGTTCCAGTTAATTGTCATGAAATGTCACAAATCTACAATTGATTTTTTTTTTTTTATTATTATTTATATATACAAAAATATGACCCACACATTTCTTTGTGCAATCACTAGCAGATGTTAGTTTGGTTAAGACACATGATTACAGGGGGAGTTGCATGATGCAATGTAGGGTTCGGACGTGTGAACGCAGAGCTCTGTGTACTATGCTAGTTTTAACACTATTATTGTCATAATACGGTGAGATGCGATACACTGTCATATTGCCCTTCTAGAACAGTTAATGAACAAAGAACTCAAAATCCTTGTGCTCTAGAGACATTAAAAGAACAGTCACTGGGTCTGCTCCAACATAACTAAAATAATTTCTGCAGAGCTACAAGCCCACTAGAAGCCCGCAGTTGGCTAAGGAACGTCGCCTTATTGTACCAACAAAGAGGCACAAAAACACTTTGAATTTCAGCTTCATCATACCACAGTGTTTCCCCTACCATTATATAAGGGGGCACCCCGCCCTCCTAACGGCTCGCCCCGCCCCCACTGAAGGTCAAGTAAATTTGATTTGATTTTCTTTATAGCGCCAGATTACAATTTGTTATTTTATTAAACAAACTAAATAGCCCTTAAAGGGATACTTCACCTCTGGGAAGATGAAAGTGTATTTAAAATTGGTCATTTATATAGTATAAATGTGAAATTATTTTTGAATTTGAAGCATTCTAGACAGAGAAAAGGCAGAAAATGTATTTTTTACACGTGGCTGAAAGACAACAACTCCCAGAATGCACTTGCTTTGCTGCCCTTACGAGGCCACTCCCAAACCACGCCTACCGGTTACAGGCGGCAGTATCTGAAAATATGATACAACTATGCTACATCGTGACTCTATAAATCGTGAGTTAGTTGATAAATTGACTGACTACGCGGGAAGAACATTATAATTCCGTGTGTCCAAACTCTGTACATGACGTCTTAGTAACAAAAAAGAAAAACAAACAAAATACTCACTTTACACTAAGCCGTCCGTTTGTCCCTGTGGGCTTTGGCTGGTGTTTCCAATTTATCTTCGGGATCCTAAAATAAGTTTCCAGGACTCCCCTGTCCATGTGTGATACAAAACTTGGGTGCTCAGTTATACATGCTCATGTTATCGGTGCAGTTTCATCAGCGGATTCAGCGATCTCGTCCAGTATCGCTGAAATTCGCGACAGCAATAGGACTCTCTATCTGTTTCCATAGGCACACAGCGAGAGCACTGACACCACCAGTCCGCCCCAACTCGAGTCTGAATATAATTTAACACTCTCTTCCTCCTGCCTGCCAAGCAGGTTTTGCTCCCCTGCTACAGCAGCTGCTCCGGCTGCCTCTTGTTCCTCCATCTCCCGCAACTGTTCATCGCTGTATTGCGGCACGTACGGGTAGCGCGAGCATCAGATTCTCGCAACAGATCTTCGAAATCCCCTTCTGCCATTTCAACTTCAAAACTACATTCCGCCATCGTGATTAGTCTACTTGTATACAAACTTTCTACACAGAGCAAGAGCCTGTTTTCTTTGCTTCTACAGAAAGATGGCTGACACTATCTTCACATTCTGTGAGTGAGACCCCGCCCCATATGGGCGTGGTGAAAACATGCGGAATACTGGCTGTAGTTTTAAGCCTCTGGACCAAAAATCCTCCAATGACGCAAAATGACGATTTTTGCGTCAGAGGAGGATTTTTTCCAGACTAAAAATAAATAAATCTCTCGTCTCAGGGGGATATGAGGGGGGGGGGAGCTCAGTAATTAGAAAATACTACTGGTTTTCTACTGATACAAAGCTTAATGCTAAATCCTGAAGTAACCCTTTAAGTAATATGTTATTTATCTTATTTCCACGATGGCATGTCTTTTCTGTCTGTGTTTGCGCGTTTACAATTATTCCAATGAGTGCGCACGCACGCACACTCACACACAAACAAACACTTGCATCACATAAAGATGAGCACTAGTGGACAGAGCGCGCGGCGGGAAATATGTCGCGTCAACCACATGAAAACCAGACAAAAATATTTGCGTTTTTTAAACACTCACAGGGCAAACATCCGCAATAGGCTGCAAGGAGACCATCTTGCAGCATGCATGCAGATCATGCAGAATAAATGGGCCAGATAAATGGGACGTTTCTGACTTCCCATATCAAGAGGCTCTGGAAATGTTCTTCCAGAAGCCCAGAAAGATACACTGCAGTGACAAAAGCTGCACACTTTGTGGATAAATTACATAAAAACAAATGTTCCAATGTTTAGTTTAATGTACAGTTCAAATAATTGTTCAGTTAATATATTCACTGTTGCCATTAAAAGAAACAAATGAACATCATGACTCCTTTAAATGTTTGTGTCTGTGTCAATTTTCCCCAACCAACCAAACATTAGGTGTTTCATCAATATCATGTGGCAAATGATCAGACTCCGGTCGCTGCCATATCACTTGACACTGAAAAGGCGTTTGATATGGTAGAATGGGGTTATCTCTAAGATTTTGGAAATATATGGGTTCAGGAATACTTTTATTGGATGGATTAAGTTACTTTATAGACACCTGGTAGCAACGGTACAAACAAATGGAATAATTTCAGATTATTTTACTCTGGATAGGGGCACCCGGCAGGGTTGCCCTTTTTCCCAATTATTGTTCTGTCTTGCCCTGGAACCATTAGCAGCCACGATAATAGAGGAGGAGGATTTTCCAGGGGTGGTGGCGGGAGGTATGGCAAATAAGCTTTTCCTTTATGCAGATGATATATTATTATTTGTCCCCGACCCCACTAGATCTATGTCTTGCCTCCACAGAATTGTGAATTCCTTTTGTACGTTCTCAGGATACAGAGTCAATTGGTCTAAATCCAAAGCTTTGTCTCTGACAGTGTACTGCCCAGTAATATTTTTTAGCCTGGCACCTTCCAGTGGCCCAAACAGGGCATAAGTATATGGGCATTTTATTCCCAGCAAATTTGTGTAATTTATTTAGTTAATTTTGACTCCTTAATAAAAAGGATTTTGAGTGATGTGGGCAGGTGGGCTTCATTATATTTATCTATGATTGGGTAGGTTAATGTTATTAAAATTAATTGTATTCTAAAATTCAACTGCTGCAATTCATCTGCTACAATCTCTTCCTGTAGATGTTTTTGATAGCATAGCAAAGTCCATTATTTAGAATGTTAAATGTCCCACATTACATTTCAATAAGTTACATTTGCTAGGCCTACCCAAGATTTTGTTTTATTATGCATTCGGTCAAATACATTTGGCTCATTGGTCGCTTCCACCTGAAAAAGCCTCTCCCTGATTTTGTATTGAAAAGGAAGTTCTTGCCCCTATTTCACCATTGCAAGGCTTTCTATTAAACTAACCAGAGAAGTTAAGTTACACCCCGTTATCTCGCATTTGCACTCATTATGGACAAAAGTGTCCAGTGTTAAATTCAGACATTTATTTAAATGTTGCCTAGCGCATTTGGCTGAACCCAAAATTATGTATCAATAAGTCCCCTTTCTGCTGGTCAGAATGGATTGTGAGGGAGGTTAATACGCTTTGTGACCTATATAAGAGTGGAGTGTTGAGATTCTTTGGAAATATGGTTCAACATTTTAGGATTCAAAGATATCAGTTCCTGCGCCACCTGCTCTGTACTACTTTTTGGGAGTAGCATACACCCCCCTAAAATGGCAGATACTCTGAGAGTGGTGATTAATGCTTTTGGAAAAGGTCATGAGGCATCAGTGTATTACTCCCTGCTAATTCAGAGTAATGGCACGAGAAAGATTTAAATTTGGTATTGCTGGAGGGAGTGTGGGCTAGGATTAAAAAAATTGTCACGTCTTATGCAATTTAAGATTTTACATTGATTCTATTGGACCCTCTCTAGATTGTATAGGCTTAGTCTTGGCAATCCTTAGCCTGCCAATCAGAAGATAGGGAAAACCCATGTTTTTGGTGGTGTGTTAAGATCCAAGAATTTTGGTTGGAGGTTCAGAGTTTTATGTGCAACGTATTAGACACTCAATTTTCATTTTGCCCCAGACTCTGTATCTTAGACAATGGGGTGATCATTAATAAAGGGGATAGATATATAAAAAGTTGGGTCCTAGCCAGAGATATGATTGGCAGACGGATCATTCTTAGGGGATGGAATTCAGCTAGAGCACCCTCATTTCAGGAGTGGTGCACAGAGACGGGCGGGGTGGAGGCATTCGAGGAGGTGATATATAGAAGGCTGAGAAAATAGGATATGTTTAATAGGAAGTGGGGTTGAGTGTTCAGGGGAGGGGCTTAATGTATACCATTTGATTATGTATTTTCTGTTATGTTTATATAATTTGTGAATGGAAACAATTAAAATTGTTAATAATAACAAAAAACAAAAAAAATGCCAACAGTTGAGAATATACTGCAGGGAAATGAATAAGCTTGTCTGTGTATACAGATACAAATGTTTGGAAGCTTTGTATGTGAATATCACACACTGTCATGCGCAAAAAACAAAACAAAAAAGGACAAATGATAACATTATAATAAGAATAATAACACAAAATTATAAACAATATGCTCAACCCAATAAACAATAATTTAAACTTCTGTTTAATGTTTATTTGCAATAAACACCATCTAAACACTAATAAAACACACAATCCAAAACTTCCGTCCAAACATAAACACCGCCAAACTCGCTAAACAGCCATCACACGTTGTTAGATTGCTATTCATCACTCAATAATGTACCTGCATTGCTCGTCCATACCCTCAGAATCCTTGCTGATGTCATCACTCATATAATACTTAAAACAAGTCTAGAAAAAAAATAAACAGATGCAATCAAATACAAAAATCACTCTGGAAAAATAAGAGACTAGGGCTGCACAATTCAAGTAAATAGAAGAGATGATAAAGTAAGTCTTTATTTCAACATTTTTCCTTAATATTTTTACATGCCTTAAACCATGCACATATACATACCTTGCAGATGAGTACTTTAAGCATAGGGTGCCTATAGACTGAGTCACGCTGGAAATGATTCACCTGCTGACCACATGCAGTGCAGTTTACCCTTTCCATCTCATATCCTGAAACAGACACAAAGATCAGTCCAGTGTGCCCTCTTCATTTCATATTCTCACTCACACACACACACACACACACACACGCACGCACATAAGCTAAAATGTGAACATTTTGCACCATCCAGAAATAAAACAGCTGTAAATGGAGATGATAGATTGAGAATTTTATCTATTCTAAAATTACTCTATGATCTAGATTAGGTGGGTGATATAGGCTAATCATTTGTTTCACAATATTTAAAATTTTTGGCTGGTATCTACATTTATATTATGGAAAATGGTTCAAAACTTTAAATTTACAGAAATTTAAAGATGGAGTGGGGGAGGCTGTGTAGCTCAGTGAGTAAAGATGCTGACTACCACCACTGGAGTTTACAAGTTCGAATCCCAGGGTGTGCTGAGTGACTCCAGCCAGGTCTCTAAGCAACCAAATTGGCCCGGTTGCTAGGGAGGGTAGAGTCACATGGGGTAACCTCCTCGTGGTCATTATAATGTGGTTTGCTCTCGTTGGGGCGCGTGGTGGAGTTGTGCGTGGATGCTGCGATGGATGGATGTCTCCATGGTAACACGCTCAACAAGCCACATGCAAAGATGTGCTGTTGACGTTTCATATGCGAAGGCAACTTTGATTTGTCCTCCGCCACCCAGATTGAGGCGAGTCACTACGCCATCACGAGTGCATTAGGAATTGTGAATTCCAAATTGGGGAGAAAAAAGGTTTCTCTAGCCTCTTTTTAAAAAAAAAAACCCACAAAGACACAGCTCTTTCGTGAGAACTTGACACTACTCTACTAACAGTGATGTAGTACTGTCTGAAGAGGTGGTCACACTGTGAATTTTGATATGAGAAAAAGGCACCAACGACAGCAGTAAAAGGCACAAAAAAAAGACATTTGATGTAATTACGGGACACAGTTATCAAGCATCATCAACGAGCATCAAAAACTAGCACGGGTGCAATAACATGATGTATTTTCTCAGTTTAACTGCAGAAGTTACATTTAAATGTATAAACTATATATATATATATATTTACGTTTAGCAGGGAAATAAAGTTACAGCGCAATTTATGGTTAATACAGGGATGCTTGAGCATCAACATTAGACACAGGTAGTCGCTAAGTATCTTTCCCTAAGCAATTTTGAAACTTGTATTATAGAAAGAAATTGGTTAGTCATCATTAATTTCAATTATTTAAATATGTTAAGAATATGTTAAAATGTTCAGTTTTAATTAGGCAATAAATTAGGTATACATATTTGATACAAGAATATGTCTACCTGCCATAAAATCAGTGGATATGCTGAATTTAAAAGTTGGGCAAAATATTCTGCTGTTTTCAAGTGGACATTTTGAACAATAGGCTCAAATGGCTAGATTCAATTAATATTAGGGATGAACATTTTGGTAATTTTGTCTACTCAAGTGCTCAAAGTAATTACGCAAGTAATACATAAGTAATTTGGGGTACATAAGTAATTAGATTTTTTTTTTTTAAGGACCCTAACAAGAATCTTTATGGTTTTATTATAGTAATATTTTAGTAACCATGACTGTAGTATCCGTTGAAAAACACATGGCAGAAACCATGGTTTTAATACATTTTACCATGGTTTTACTACAGTAATAGTGTAGAACAGGGGTTCTCAACAGGAGTGGTACCGCCCACCCAGGGGGCATTCACAAGATGCCAACAGGTGCCGAGAGCAAGTTAGTAGAGAGGGGGTCATTAGATTACAAATGGGGGGGCATTTATAAGTCATAATCAAGTTCCACTTTGCATTACAACGTTTATCTAGACTTTGAGTATATCAGTTGGTTCTCAATTATACAGGTTAGTATGCTTTTGTACTGTGGTTCATCTGATTTTGAAGTCTAGTGATGCATCTGAAGTATCTGGTTTAGCAGTGTCAAATACACAACCTTGGCTAATGCACCTGTATGGCTCTGTAGATGGATACGGCTCAATGGACAGAGCATCACGAGCGCAAAACTCTTAAAGCTCGAGCTCTTAAACTTGCAGCTTTGCGAGAATCAGTGAAGCAAGGCACGAGAACCAGAAACCATTTGAATTCAGCAGAGAATTCTACATCTCCACCCTTGAATTTACTATAGTAACACTAACTGTACTTTAGGCATAAATAGACTGATAATAAATATGATAATTTCACTAATACAGCTCTATTAAATTTGTTATAGGCTACATTAGGGGAGTGAGGGAATATAATTCACTTTTGATACAATTTATAAACTTCTTTATAGTTACTTTTTGTATTTATTGTTTTTACATATTTTTAGAGTAGGTATACTTTTTAGAAGTTTTGTTTTATATAAATCTTCCATGCGTTTACTATGGTCTTGTTACAAATACCAATTTTAAAACTACAAAAATAAAAGAATAATTAATTAAAATTCTCAAAAAGGCAAAAGTAAAATATATTAACAATATCACTTTTATTATTAGTTTCTGTCTTCACATTTTCATTTTATAGGCCCCTGATATAGCCCTCCATCTGCTTGAATTCAAGAAACGCAAGGTTTGGACACGTAAGCAAGCTGGCGTAAGGAAATGAAGTAGGGGGGCATTCATCAAAAAAAGGTTGAGAACCACTGCAGTAGTATACCATGTTTAATTTTGTGGTCACTAGGCTTTACTAAAAAATTATATGGTTAAACTATGGTTATGGTAGTAAAACCATAAGGATTTTATTACAGTGGGAAACCTGTTTTAGCATTTGTTACCAAATAGAGAATTCTTAGTAAATTTGGCAGAATTTTGTTTTTTTTGTAACAACCCAGTTAAAGATTATTATCCTTTTTTAAACAAAATTAAGGCTTTATGTTAGTCTAAAAGGGCTAGTTGTCTCTCTCTCTCTCACCTCTCCGTCTGTCGGCACTGTCTTTGAGCCTGTAAACTCGTCTACTTCGGAATTCCGGACCACGGAAATCATCTCGACCTTCGTTTCCCACAGGCTCCGGAAGCAAAAACACAGTTCCTGTCAAATATCCAGAAAGAAGTTTCCATCAAACCAGGACATGCCCTAATGAGCTGATGCATGCATCAATACCATTACTGACAAGGTTGACAACTGACAACTTTTAAATCACCCTAACAGAGATACAGATAAAAAAGGTAATTATAATTGAATCGGTCAATTAAATAAGAAAATGTGCACCTTTGGGTAGGGAGTTGGTGTCAGGGTCACTCGATTGAACAGACATCACATCCTCTGCTCCACTCTCAGATGAAGCATCTGACTCATTCATCCCGCTGTGTTTGGTGACAACAGCTGGTTTCCTGCAAGAGCACATATTCACACATGATTTTAATTAGTCAGTTAGTCTTCAGAGAGCACAAAAGAGCTTCATATGAATCAATATTTGAATCAAACCTTCTTGATCGACACAATGACAACAATCCTGCTGAGCCACTGGCCTGCAAACAAACAAACAATTTTACACATGGCTGGATTACTAAAATTCACTGTATATCGGTCTGCCTCAATCTCGTCTATCTCATCTGCATATTGTTCAAAATTAACAATTTTGGAGTGGTGGTGGCGTAGTGGGCTAAAGCACATAACTGTTAATCAGAAGGTCACTGGTTCAATCCCCACAGCCACCACCATTGTGTCCTTGAGCAAGGCACTTTACTCAGAAACAGACAAACCATCCCTACCTCATCTGCAGCCTGGGCTGAGGCCTGCTGCTCCAGGTACTCTTTGGCTGTGGCTCCTGTCAATGGGACATACTTTATTGATCCACAGGTTATTTAACAGATGATTCATCCAAAATGAAAATGTTGTCATCATTTACTCACCTTTTCCACAACCATTTGACTTGTATATTATTTTGTGAAGGTTTGTTAAGGCAGAATGACAGTCTCAGTCACCAATCACTTTTAATGTATCAAATAAATAAATAAATAAATATGCAATGAAAGTCAATGGGAAGTGAGGCTGTCAGTCCCTAACATTGTTTAATATCCCATTTTTTGTTCCACAGAAAAAGTCATACAGGTTTGTTTGGGTGAGTAAATGACAATTTTAATTTTAGGATTAACTTTATTTCTGGTAGTCCTGATGTTACAGGGGTCTGGAATATGTAATAAATCACTTTTCTTCCATGCTGTACTCACCATTCCAGTGGCCTGGTAAACTGTATTCATTCTTGTCTGTAGCAGTTGCCAGGTATTCATGGAGTTTCCCGATCAGCTCCCCCAGCTTACTGCCTCCACCAGCTAGTGGTCCGGGTCTGCAGAGATAAGACTCAGCTCGTCTCCATGGCATCTGGATCTTCCTGTCATTGCTCATGATGCTTGAAACTCACTTATTAGCCAATCTTTTATTTCATCTATTAAAAGCTAGAAATCTCTCTCTGAGTTGAACACAGACTCTTTGTTTTGGTTGGTGACTTTTTTGGATGGTGCTGCGACACCAATGCTGCAACCGTTACAGCGCTTTCCTATAGCTAAAGATTACTCAGCAGGTAAATTTGGTTTAATTTTCTGACTTCTTTTTGGCAATAGTTTTCTAATAATGGATATAATACTATCGGTGTTTGTGATATTTTAATAACTGGCATGTATGACAATCAGCTACAATTTAATCAAACTACGAGATCAAAGATTTTATTTAATATTTTCACCGAATATACACCGAAATGTGTGTAGGAGAAGTTAGGGAGCGTCTAAAAAGTGTGCACATTTTTTTAATTTGTTTGTGACCAGCATGTAATGAAACCACCTTCGCTTGATTACAGATGCTGAGAAGCATTAGTTATTATTTCTTTATTGTGTACCTTTCCTGTACTGACAATCAATACATTTCTATTTAGCAAGTTTTTCATACAACCTTAAATAACTTTTCGATTATTTCAACCATGATTGACTAGTTGAGTGGATGTTGAAGGTTGAATATTCAGACATATTGGTCTGCTTTAGAAATATAAACCTTTGATATTTTTTAATATATAAAAAGTGAGTCTCTGTTGTTGTACAGGTCAATTCTAATAGATACAAATATTTACAAAAACATTTAACCTCATTATACTCAAAATGTTTCAATATTTAAACTTTTGTATAATTTCAATAAAATTTAAGTTGTTGGACAGCTTTAAAAAAAGACTACATTATGAAACAATCTTTTAAGGACACAGTACACCTTTTGTCAACTGTGTCTGATAAGATATGCTGACTGTAACAAATGTTCACAGAAGAGGTGGTAGCGGGAGACGGTGAACACAACTCAAACGGTGTCCATTTATTTCCTTTAAACTTAATATTTACGCTTTCCAGCGGTCACACTCAGAAACTACTCTTTCAGCGGACATAAAATAAATCTTTCTCCAACTCAGGTTTCGTAACTCTCCCCCTCTTACTGGCACCTGGCTCGCTTTTAAAGCCTGTCTCCACTCTCACTGCAATGACAAACAGCTGTTAGAGCCAATCATTGCCAGGTGATGATCCTTACCATACTCATCTCCTGATCTCGCTCTCCTTTCACTAAATGGTGCTTAGAGGGGACCGGGTTTTGGATCATTGCTATTCTCCTGTCCGGGATGGCTACAAATCCCTCCCCCGCCCACCACATGGCAAATCAGACCACTCTTCCGTTCTGCTTCTGCCCGCTTACAGGCAGAAACTGAAACGGGAAGCACCCACCCTCAGAACGATCCAGTGCTGGTCGGACCAATCAGACGCTGCGCTACAAAGACTGTTTTGATCACGTGGACTGGGAGATGTTCCGGTCCGCCTCTGATGACAACATCGAGGTTTACACTGATAGTGTAACATGTTTCATCAGGAAGTGCGTAGAGGACGTTGTGCCAACCAAAACAATACGGATCTACCCCAACCAGAAACCATGGGTTAACGGCAATGTCCGCGCGGCTCCGCTTTTAAATCCGGGAACGCGGAGGAGTGTAAACAAGCCAGTTATGTCCTCCATAACTCTATCAGTGCAGCCAAACGCCAGTACAGGCACAAAATTGAAGGACAGTTCAACACCACTGACTCAAGAAGTATGTGGCAGGGAATTAACATCATTACGGATTACAAAGAGAATAAAAACTCTCTCCCGGATGAACTTCTAACACATTTTATGCTCGTTTCGAGGACAACAACACTGCCCTCACGGAGAGCGCACTCGCGGCTGACGCTACAGAGGTTGGTTCACGCACCAGACGGCATTCCGGGCCACGTCAGAGCGTGCGCAAACCAACTAGCTGGTGTTTTTAACTGACATTTTCAACCTGTCCCTCTCCCTGTCTGTAGTCCCCACATGCTTCAAAACGTCAACCATTGTGCCTGTACCGAAGCAAGCCAAAATCACTTGCCTAAATGACTGGCGTCCTGTTGCTCTGACCCCCATCATCAGCAAATGCTTTGAGAGGTTAATCAGAGATCACATCTGCTCTGTGCTGCCCACTGCTTTAGACCCATTGCAGTTTGCCTACCGCAACAACTGCTCCACTGATGATGCCATTGCATCTACAATACACACTGCTCTCTCCCCCACCTGGAAAAAAGGAACACATGTGAGAATGCTGTTTGTAGACTACAGCTCAGCGTTCAACATCATAGTGCCCTCCAAGCTTGATGAAAAACTTTGGGCTCTGGGCTTAAACAGCTCACTGTGCAGCTGGATCCTGGATTTCCTATCAGGCAGACGTCAGGTGGTTAGAATGGGCAGCAACATCTCCTCATCACTGACCCTCAACACTGGAGCCCTGCAGGGCTGTGTTCTCAGCCCACTCCTGTATTCCCTTTACACACATGACTGTGTGGCGACACATAGCTCCAATGCCATCATTAATTTTGCTGACGATACGACGGTGGTAGGTCTGATCACTGACAATGATGAAACAACCTATAGAGAGGAGGTGCACACTCTGACACACTGGTGTCAGGAGCACAACCTCTCCCTCAACGTCAGTATGACCAAGGAGCTTGTAGTGGACTTCAGGAAGAAAGACAGAGAACACAGCCCCATCACCATTAATGGAGCACTGGTGGAGAGAGTCAGCAGTTTCAAGTTCCTTGGTGTCCACATTACTGAGGAACTCACATGGTCCATCCACACTGAGGCCGTTGTGGAAAAGGCTCACCAGCGCCTCTTCTTCCTGAGGAAGTTTGGAATGAACCACCACATCCTCACACTGGCTGCATCACCGCCTGGTACGGCAATAGCACCGCCCACAACCGCAAAGACCAGCAAAGGGTGGTGCGAACTGCCAGAAACATCATCGGAGGTGAGCTTCCCTCCCTCCAGGACACATATATAACAGGCGGGGTGTGAAAAAAGCTCAGAGGATCATCAGAGACTCCTGCCACCCGAGTCATGATCTGCTCTCACTGCTTCCATCAGGCAGGCGGTATCGCAGCATCAGGACCCGCACCAGCCGACTACATGACAGCTTGTAGTAATAAGCAATAAGACACTTGATCTCTCACGATCAACAATCAGCACTTCACTTTATTAATCTATTATCTCACACTGGTCTGTCATAATTATATTCACCACAATATAACAACTGCATATATATTTTTATATACTCATTTTTATTTGTATTGTATGTGTATTCTATATTGTTTACTGTACATTGTATAATAGGATTGTGTTGTGTGTGTACATTTGATATGTAAACTGTGTTGTGTAAATATGTTGTTTATTGTAATTGGTATAATTCTCATCACTGTCATGGCTGCTATGTTGCTCGGAACTGCACACAAGACTTTCACCTACTGTTGCACTTGTGTACATGGTAGTGTGACAAAGTGATTTGATTGACATGTCCTGTAAATTTCGCATAAGCCTTGTCAAGTCATTTGAGGGAAATTTACTCTACATTCAAAAACTACTGAACCCTGAAAATAATAATGCACAGGCATGCTGCAGAATCGTGCACTTTCAGCACCATGCACGTGGACAGCGACTGTGTTGTAAAGGCAGAGATGTGTCTTTATAAAAATTACAATTTCTAATATTTAGCTATGATGAAACTTTAAGCTGTAGTATATGCAGTTGGGTACAAGTGATAAATTTAAGCATTACTTTTAACCATCTGTTCCACCATGTAAAATCTATTGAGCCCAGAATGTTACTGCAATACACAGTCAAGTGAACGCCGTAGATAAGACAATACCCAAAATATGATATTTAATGTGTACCTTAGAGTGTTTTTGATAGTTATAATACTGTTCTCGGGCAATCTGTTGCTGCATTACAAAGTCAACAGAACACAGATATGGCAATTCCCAAATTATGAGGTTAAGTATATCTATTAGAGGGTGCTTTATATTGTCAAAGTTGTTTAAGGGCCATCTGCGCAACCACTTAAATGGTACTGAAATATTAGATGAAACTGTAGCTTGTCTTTTAGTTTGCACAAAGGTTTTTTACACATTATTTGTAAGCAATTCATTTATCCACTCAAAACCTATTGAAAGTGGTGTGTTATTTCATCCAAGTCTAAAAAAAAAAAAAAAAAAAAAAAAAGAGTATAAAATGTATTGTGAAATTTGTGCATTTTGAACCATGCACATGGACCGTGAATATACTGTATGTCTTGATATAAATGACCATTGTTATGAAGCTCTGGTGAAGCATTGAAATGTTTAGTTGTTGTATATTCAGTAGGGTTCACGTATGGATTTCCAGCTTGTTTTAGAACAATCTGTTCTACATTGCCACATTAAAAAGTCAAAAGGAACCAAATGGATTTGACAAAAGCCAGGTTTAGTATGTCCTTTAGAGGGTGCTTGATAATGTTAAAGTTGTTTTCAGGTAATCTACGCAAGCACAGAAAAGGTGCAAGTTGCCAGTTCAAATAGTGGTAAGTTATTTACGTTTTTAATGGGGGGAAAAACATTACCAAAATTTAATGAAGGTGGAAAACAAAAACCCACCAAGGCTGGAAAGCTGCAAGCTTTAATATGTCCTGTGCTTAAGATTCAACTTTTATTGTCATTGTGCAGAGTGCAGGTACAGAGCCAAAGAAATGCATTTGTTTTCGAATATCCCAACTAAGTTGGGGTCAGAGCACAGGGTCAGCCATGAAACAGCGCCCCTGGTAGATAGGGTCAAGGGCCTTGCTCAAGGGCCCAACAGTGGTATCTTGGCGGTGATGGAGCTTGAAACCCCGAACCTTTCGGTCAGTAACCCAGCGCCTTAACCACTGAGCCAAACTTAAATCAGCCTTATTAAAAAAGGCAACAGAACTCAGCAGGCTGTACAACTCACAAACTGAGAGGAAAGGTTTGGACTTAAATCAAATAGATTTTAGTTACCAAAATTAAAGCTGTAGAAGTTCAACTAGTATGTCCTGAATATTTTCTAGTGTGTATCACATGAATTTGGACAATAAATTAGATAGTTTTCATTTGCTCAAAAATTATTTCTATGTACAAACGCACGCAGATGAAAAGTTGAATTTACATCGAGATTATTATTATTATTATTTTATTATTTATTTGCTAAGAGATGTTCTACAACTTGTTTTGGAACCTTAACAGACCAAGTCAGGCAGAGATGTTCAGCTCAGAAGCCCGGGCCGGTCGGTGGACGTAAAACAGATGTACTAATATATACTATTTTTAGAGGTTACCTTAGAGATCGTTGCCCCATTGAAATCAATGCTTTGATCCGCCTTTAAAAAAATGTCCGACTTCAAGAGAAAATATAATTGTAGCTCATTGCAATACTTGCCAAAAGTAATAATTTACTGATAACATCCTTTTTGTACCAACCGTTAGAAAGCTATCGAGAGAAGAAATCCGAATATGAAAACAACTTTGCCGCAGTAAATATTACAGAGCTTGGGTTAAATTCAAAGAATGGATTTAAAGGTGTTTTTGTCGAGAAAAAATAATAAACACCATTCTTTGGTGGTCTTAGTATGCCCATTAATACTCGAAAAGTATGAAAATTGTTTGTCTCACCTGAGGACCTCGGCAGACATCACTGCCTCCTGCACAGCACTTCAACAAACCGCCGAGCTTTTAGCACAACCAATAACAACGATGCATTTCACAGTTATCGGCCTAAAACTCATATTTTGTGATAAACAAAAACTCAGCCTGTTTTAACCGCCATTTTCCCGGCGAGGCATCTTAAAATGGCGCACCGGAAACTGCTCTTCCGTCATTTCCGTGGCAATATGTTCCGTATACTCCATCTTCTTTTTTTTCTTTTCTTTTTTTTTAATTATTATTATGGCATTATATATATATATATATATATATATATATATATATATATATATATATATATATATATATATATATATATATATATATATATATATATATATATTGAATAACAACAGTGGGGACACATTGCTAACAAAGGGACAAATAAAAACAATACATAAGGTATCACATCTAAAGATTACATTTTCAATGTGACATCCTTAAGGATGTTTTGAAGCCTTGGCGTTCAGAGGTTTAGACATATTAATTAAGAGATAAAACTAATGTAAAACTG
The DNA here is from genome assembly GCA_032164185.1 of Moxostoma hubbsi. NCBI lineage: Eukaryota > Metazoa > Chordata > Actinopteri > Cypriniformes > Catostomidae > Moxostoma > Moxostoma hubbsi. Next base: position 8,272,246 of record JAVLUX010000215.1, read on the forward strand.
ATTCTTCTTCCATTTTTCAAAAGGAAAACTAGGGGGATACATTCTCAAAAAACCTGTTTAAAAGCTGATTGCAAGGGAAATATTTGTGAGTAATTTTATTTGGGATAAGAAGTTTGTAAGGAGAAATCCATAAATTGCTTAAATTAGAATTTAGGTAATAAATACTCAATTTTGAACAGGTTTTAGAAAGAATTACTTGATCTGAGACAATAGCATTTCTAATGAAAAAAATATTACATTTCTTGTCTAGAATATGAATACCATTATTTGAAAGTGTAGGAATATGATTAGACAAGCTAGCATAACTTAGTGTGCTCTGATTAAAGATTTTAAGATAAGTGGGATACTTTTAACCACCTTATTGAAGTCTCTTTTAGAAAATTAAATGAGAAAATTAAATGAGATAAGTTCCCCTTGATTATTGAAGAGATCAGAAATAAAAAGGACATTTTGTGCCACCCACTCCTTCAAAAAGAGTGATTCGTTGCCAGACAGAACATTTTCATTATTCCAGATAATATAAGTGTGGGGGGAGAAATTATGTTTAAATCCAATCTTCCAGGATTCAAGAGCTTGTTTGTGAAAATTAGAAAGTTTGATAGGTAATTTGCAACATTTAAAATTACAAGATAATAAGAATTTAAGGTCACCAAATTTTTAAAAAATCAGATTAGGGATCCAAAACCAGGGTAAATTACTATTAGAGATACATTTCTTTATCCAATTAATCTTAAATGTCTGGTTGATAGTCTGAAAATCCAATGCATTAAGACCACCCTCCTTATAGGTTTTTACAAGAGTTTTTCTTTGAACAAGTTCTACTTTATTTTTCCAAACAAAACGAAACAGCAGAGAGTTTATGGATTTGATAATTTTTTTATCAACATATAACAATAGAGCAGGGTATATTAAACATGATATGCCCTCAGCTTTAGTCAATAAGACTCTCCCGTAAATTGTTAAATCTCTCTGCAGCCAGCAGTTAAATATCTTTCTTGTTTTGTCTAATTTTGGCTGAAGATTTTGGAGAAGGCATTCGGAACCTGATTTACATATGTCAATCCCAAGATACCTGACACAACGTTTTACCTTAATTCCACAAACAGATGTTTTGTCTGAATCATGCACATACATGATTTCACTCTTCCTGGGATTCACTACCAGCCCAGAAGCTTTAGAAAAAAGATCAAAGCTACTTAAGGCAAATTAAACCTGTAATTAATTTCCAAGGAAGAGGCATGTATCATCAGCTAATTAACTGATTGTTAAAGTGTTTTCTCCAACCGTTATACCTTCAATGGATTAATTTTTTATGTATAAGCTAAGAAGTTCTGCAGACAAAAGAAAAAGAAAGGCAGAAATGGGACATACCTGACGGATACCTCGACCAACAACAAAACGGGGAGAAGCGCCAGAAGCTAAAGAAACAGAACTATTAATACCATTATAAAGAGTGCGTATCATATTTATAAATGAACTACCAAAACCAAATTTAGACAGTGCTCCAAGATAAAAGAATGCTCAACAGTGTCGAAGGCTTTATAAAAGTCAATAAAAAAAGATAATAGCCTCTTTATTAACTAATTCAGATGAATCTAGAATGTCTAAAATGAATCTAATGTTGTTGGAGATGTGCCTTCGTTTTAAAAAAACAGATTGGGTGCTAGAATTAATATCAGCTAAACAAGGTTTGAGTTTATCTGAATATATGGATGCCAATAATTTATAATCTGAATTTAAGAGAGTGATTGGGCGCCAATTATCTAGGTGTTTTAATTCTTTATTAGGTTTGGGTATGAGGGATATGAGACCCTGCTTCATTGATTCTCCCAATTCGCCATTCACAGCACATTCTTTAAGCGCTTCATAGAGAAGGTCTTTAATAGAGCCCCAGAAGACTTTAAAGAACTCAAAAGGTAAGCCATCGAGCCCTGGAGATTTATTGTTTGGCATTCTTTTCACTATATTCTAAAGATTATTTTTAGTAAAATGTTTCTCGCAGAGCTCTCTGTTGTAATCATTGATTTTGGGAATCACAGATTGAATCCTACTAAAGAAAACAGACGAAGCATGAGGGTCAAATAAAGTGTATAAAGTTTTTTAAAAAACGAGATATCAAATAAGGGTCATGAATTAAATTATTATAAATATAAATAGATGACATTTTCTTATTGTTTGTATGTTACTTTTCTAGATTAAAAAAAATGAGTAATTTCGCTCTTGATCTGATAAACGCACTCCTTGCTTTTTCTAGATAAATGTCATCCGATCCATTTTGCTAAATATAAAGAGATTCCTTGTCATTATCACTAAGAGTTGTGTTCTTCAGGATCTCACTCATCTTTTTAATTAAATTTGAAAATTCCTTATTTTTTTTCCATCATTCTCTTTTTTCCGAATTTCCTGCATTCAAACTTAAATTGCTCTCATTTAGTGATGGCCGAGACACCAGCCAGAGATTTAATGTTCTCTGCGATTTTCTCAATTTCCTGACAATATGAATTAGATAAAAGAAAAGAGCAATTTAACTTCCAGTAGCCAGGGTTTAACTTGTTTTTTGCCTTGTTCTAACATCAGACAGAATAATGTCAATGGCTGCACGGTCTGTTAAAGGCGAGGGTGAATTTTCTTTGAGAAATTCTCACTTTCTAACATCGCAACCTTTGTCTGTAGACTGATCACCTTCTCCATCACGTCTTCCACCTGCTTACTCATAGCTTCAAGTGAGCAAGTAAGCTTACAAATTGAGGCTGTGTTTTCTTTCACAGATATCTCGACTGATTGCTGCTTAATCAATGATTCTTCTTGCAACCTGCTCAATTTTTTAATGGCTGTCAACAATATAGCCTTAGATACAATATCGGGAGAGACGATTCGATTTTTCTTCTGAGCAGGGGCCTTACTAGGAGTGTCAGGGAAAGCCCCAAACTGTGGTTCTAGGCGTCTTGCATAGTTGTGCACCTTCAAGTTGTTGCTGTTGGTGTACAGATGTAACAACGTTAAAGAAGATGTTCTGTCCTAATTTGGAAGTGCTCTTTATTAACGGCAAGCCTTTTTACTCGCTGCGGGAGTCTTCCTCATTTATTCTAGTAAATTTTTATATTCCTCCACATGTGCGTGAATGCAGCGCTGCAACAGCTGGCTGATCACATCAAAGACACGGAACAACAATACCCGGACTCAGTTATTATTATTCTTGGGGATTTTAACATAGAAAACCTCACTCGTGAACTGCCCAAATACAAACAGCACATTACATGCCCAACCAGAGACAGAAATATACTGGATCATTGCTACACAACAATAAAGGATGCGTACCGCTCTGTCCCTAGAGCAACTTTGGGATTCTCTCATAATTGTCTGGTTCATCATCTTCCAACCTACTGGCAGAAACTAAAATCAGCTAAACCTGTAGTAAAGACTGTAAAGATATAGACCAATGAAGCAGAGCTGGAACTACAAGCCTGTTTTGACTGCACTGATTGGAGATTATTTGAGGCTGCAGATACCAATCTGGATGAGCTCACAGATACTGTGACATCATATATCAGTGTCTGTGAAAATGTGTGCTACTAGGACTTTTTTTAACATACAACAATGACAAACCATGGTTTGCAGCAAAGCTCAGGCAGCTTTGTCAGGCAAAAGAGGATGCTTACAGAAGCAGGGATAAAATCTTGTACGATCAGAACAGGAACACACTGAATAAGGAAATCTGAGTGGCTAAAAAAAGCTATTCTGATAAACTGAAAACCAAGTTTTCAGTTAATGACCCTGCACCAGTGTGGAGTTGCCTGAAACAATTTTTTAACTACAAGACTCGACCCCCAACACTTTAGGGACCAACAACTGGCTGATGACCTGAATGTGTTCTACTGTAGATTTGAAAGTCCCAATCTCACACCCCCACTGACCTTCACTTCACACAAACATCAACACCTTAAGATCTGTGAAGAGGAAGTGTGCCATGTCTTCTGAAAATAAATGACAAGGAAAGCACAGGGCACAGACAGTGTTTCACCCACTTGTCTAAAATCCTGTGCTAACCAGCTGGCCCCCATCTTCACACTGATCTTCAATAGATCACTGGAGCAGTGTGAAGTCCCATGAAGCTTCAAATGCTCAATCATCATTCCTGTCCCAAAGAAATCCCAAAACCACAGGACTTAATGACTACACACCCGTCGCTCTGACATGTGTGGTCATGAATTCGCTTGAGAGACTGGTGTTGGCCCAACTGAAGGACATCACTGGACCCATTCTATATCCCTTTCAATTTGCTTATTGAGCAAACTGGTCTGTGGATGACAGTCAACATGAGATTGCATCATATCCTGCAACATCTGGACAGACCAGGGACTTATGCAAGGATCCTTCTTGTGGACATCAGTTTGGCTTTCAACGCTATCATCCCAGCTATTCTTCGGACTAAATTAAACCAACTCTTTGTTCCCACCTCTATCTGTCAGTGGATCACCAGCTTTCTGACGGACAGGCCGCAGCTAGTGAGACAGGGGAAATTCAATTCAAGCACATGTACAAACAGCACTGGTGCCCCCCCAGGGATGTGTGCTCTCCCCACTACTCTTCTCCCTGTATACAAATGACTACACCACCAAGGACCCCTCTGTCAAGCTCCTGAAGTTTGCAGATGACACTACTGTCACTGGCTTCATCCAAGATGAAAATGAGTCTGTATACAGAAGGGAGGCTGAATGGCTGGCTCACTGGTATAGTAAAAAACAAGCTGGAAATGAACGCGAAAATATATCATATATTTTATTGTGTAGTTCTATACTTTATTTTCTATCCACTTTTATTTTTATGTTTTTATTTTATTATTATCTATTATTATATATTTCTTGTTGCTGTATTTTTTTGTCACCAAGACAAATTCCCTGTATGTGTAAGCTTACTTGGCAATAAAGCTCATTCTGTTTCTGATCACGTTTCATCATGAAATATCAGCTTGTGCTTCGTGAAGTATTGTTCCTTATATACAGACAAATACTAGGTCATTTAAAGCAGTGGTTCCCAACTAGTTTTTTTCTTCCCCCTTTTTAACATGTTTTTTTTTTTTTACTTTATATTTATTTACTTCAACCTATTATTTTTATTATTTTGATCTGTCTGTCTGTCTGTATATATATATATATAGTCTGTGTCATATATATATAGTATTTGTTATGAAAGAATAGTAGCCTAAACACTTTAACTATGCCACAGTTGTAATAAAATGAGGTCTAATAGATTCTACTTAATAGATTATTTAATATGAAACTATAAAATGTTTGTCTAAATACCACATTTACTGTTTTTATTAAAGACTGTCATCAATTTTAGTAAGGATGATAATGTTTTGAAAACGTTATTTTGGCACATGGCACACAGGCACAGTGTTGTCTCATTTCCTCATTAGCGCTGTTTAGTGTTTAGGGGCTGTATATGGTTTGAAAGGTTTGACTTACTTCATAGCTTTAAACTAGAAAACTCTCACTAGAATTGAAATGGGTCACATCAGTTGTGTGGTCTCCGCTTCGATATTGAGGGAAACAAATTGAAACATGCTCCACATGGTTCTGTGATGGCTCGTGCAGCACTCGTGCGAAAACCAGGCTTGGCGTTTTAGATGAGATGCATATTTAGCAAGCATAAAGGCCTTTGCACACCAAACACAATTTGGCCAATTTCTTTTTTTGTGTGTGTGCTGTAATTACCGTTTTTCTCAGATTGCTTTGGCTGTTTTTTTTTTTTTTTTAAAACATTCTTAGTATTCTCTAAAGTGTAAGTGCAAATGTCGCAACTGTTTTATGGGACATCACAAATCTACTGAATCTGCAAAATATAGTAACTCGCCCAAAACATTTAATTCATGCTTCAAAGCCTAGTTATTGTGTCAGTAAATTGACCAGTGCCACCAAAATGAAAAGTTTTTTTGTCATTGTGTGAGCAGTAGGCCTACTGGTCAAAATGTTTAGATGTTTTTTCACCATGGCACTCAACCCTGGAAATGTTTGTTACATACAAATTTCATTTTTGTTCTACTTTTTTGTTGACACTGATTGCTTACTGCACTATACAAGGATGTCAGTTTTGTATAGCTGAATGCCAATTTGCTTGTGCAAATTGTAGACAATTGTACTTAATTGTACAAAACACGTGCAATTTTCTTGAAAAATAAATTCAAAACTGGCGTTAACAAGAAACTAATTGTTGAAATGCTCTGAACAATACAATATGAGCTTTAAAACCTATGCAACTGGTGGCGCTAATGCACAGAAAGCTGTTTTGACTACCGACATGAAATGGATAGTTAAACCAAAAATGACAGTTCTCTCATCATTTACTCACCCTCATGCCATTCCAGATGTGTATGACTTTCTGCAAAACACAAATTAAGATTTTCAAAAGAATATTCCAGCACTGTAAGTCCATACAATGCAAGTGAACTGAACTCCGAAAGGCCAGAACTTTGAACGTCCAAAAAGCATATGAAAGCAGTGTAAAAGTAACCAATAAGGCTCCAGTGGTTAAATCCACGTCTTCAGAAGCGATATAATAGGTGTGGGTGAGAAACAGGTACATTTTTAAGTCCTTTTAACTATAAATGTCCACGTTTACTTACACATTCCTCTTCTTTTATTTTTTGTGATTCACATTATTTGTTTACATCGCCACCTATTGGGCAGGAAGGATAATTTATAGTAAAAAAAAAACTCTCTAATCTTATGTGGATTGTTTTCATAATTTATTTCATAATGCTGCATTTTTTGCTTTTGCATTTAGCCTTACATGAGTTATTCTATATCTCTCATATGATATATATTTATCATCTTTGCCTTTGTATCTCTTAAAAAAAACATCTTTAAGGATCTTAAGTGGTTTTCTTCACCAGATATTAATGTCACAGTGCTATCACAGTGTGCCTTTATAAACCAAAAAAAGGTGTGGTTTCTCCACAAAATAATGTAATTGTTATTGCTGTGCTACTATTAAATCATTAACAGCTGTGCTGCAGTTAGCAGTATTAAAGTATCTAATAAATGGTCAGACTGAAAATGGGTTCTGTGATGTGTCTCGTTTAATTCGTAACATGCAGGATTTTGAGAATATGTATAACAAGTGGAAATAAGATACAATCACTACTGCTCCAATTGACAACATTTGTTTTAACAGTCATTATGTGAGTGCATTATGCAGTGATTTTAAACAAATGTACATAGCACAAATATACAGTATGTGTGGCAGTGGAATATAATCATTATTGTTCCAATTTATAGTTTTGTATAGTTTTTTACACTCGATTCTTTCTAATCACCCCTCAGACCGTGTATACATGATAATACTGCCAGTCAACTTGTCCATCAGGTGAACTGAAATAGATGAGAATTGTTGAATGTTTCCTTTCTCGTTGAGCAAATCAACAAACTCGTCATGCAGAGAAATCGGTTTTCATTTTTTTTCGATCTGCTCATTTTGTCGATCGCTTGCTAGTCTTTCGTATTACGATTTCATGGTTGTTTAGCAAAGTTGTCATGTAGTTCTTTTCAACTGTTAGGCGCAAATGGCAGACCAGCTTTACCTACCGTACCAAGGTAAAGGCTCACCTATTGTAAAGGTGTGAATGTGTTAACGGCGATCAGTTGGCTCTTTTTTAATTTGAAAAGGCCATTCGTCTGTGATTCGTTTTGCATTATCACGTCGCCTCTGGTGTGCAAAGGCCTTAAAATGGCGAATGCAAGAGGAATATGATTAAATTTGACATTGTGTCTCAAAATTTCACTTGGGTAGCCACCAAAACATTTTCCATAGTGGAAAAACCTTGGCATTGTTGTTTTCCTGCTGTCCGTGACCCTTTCTGAACATTCCTCCGACTCACCAGTTGAGAAACACTGCTTTAAAATATTCCTCTGTGATACTTTTGTCACACAGAGACACTTAGTGTGATATATGATTTGATAATTACTATTGCCCAGCCTAATAATGATCTAAAGCACTTTATAAAATCAAGTCTTTGTTTAGTCCCGGTTCCTGGTGTTCCTGGGTGAGTGCTGGTTTTCAGATTGAGGGTCTACATTGGTTGACCTCTCAGTGTTCAGTCGCGAGTTGGCGCGTGATGTGTTCCCATCACTCTCAAAGTCCATCTCTTGATCTGAAACAAGCCCAAGCCCTGTATGGCACAGCTGTCTCTCAAGTGCTGTAATTCTCTGCTTCAGTCTGCTTTGAGTTGTCGTGAACTCTCCCAGCAATCGGGCAAATCGTGTCTGTAGACCATCCAATGAGCCCTCCAGACGTTCAACCTTCTCATCCGTATCCATTACAATCATCCCTCCCTGTGCGGTAGCACTTTCATCCAGAAGTCCCTGCTTCCTCAGAATCTCCCTTCCACGCTCCTCCAGAACTTTCTGAGCATCAGGGTATTCAGTTACAGCCTCCATTAGGTCATCCTTTGACAAGCAGAAAAGGTCTGAGTAGCCGATACTACGAATATTAGCTGTTCGTCGGTTTCCCATTTTGCTGCCCTGAATGTTAAGAATGCTAATCTCCCCGAAACAGCCTCCAGCTGTTAGCAGAGCAAACTGTGTCACTCCATCATCAGCAACAACTGCTAACTTTCCTTCTTTAATTATGTACATCTCTTTTCCAATGTCTCCTTTTCGACATATATAATCGCCAGGACTGTACACCTGGGGGCGCAGTTTTAAAACTAGCTCAACTAAAAGCCCAGCCTCACAATCCTGAAAGATACGAACTTTCTTCAGAGTGGATAAATGAACATTGATAGCAATTTCTGCACGTAGCTTATCAGGAAGATTCTTTAAGACTTCCTGTTCATCAACTGCTTTCTGATTAGTCCAGAGGTAGTCAAACCATTTGATTACACGTGTCTCAAGGTTGCGGCTAACCTTGCGGAAGTGCATGTAATGTTTAATAGCATCGATCCGTGCCTGAAACTCTGCCCGTGTGGCATTCATATTTGAAATCATGGCACCCACATTACCTACGATGGTGGCGAAGATTAGGACTCCAACAAGAAAGTCAAACACCACAAACACATACTCCTCATCCCGTACAGGTGGTGGCATTTCACCAATGGTGGTGAGCGTCAGTGTGGACCAGTAAAAGCAGTACACGTAACACCGCCTCAAATCTCCAAACTCTGGGAGTGTAATGTTGGGATAAACCCACTGATCAGACCCAAAGCCCAGAGACTTTGAGATGGCAAAGTAGATGCAGGCATTCCAGTGAATAATGACCAGGATGTAAAGCACCAAGTTCCAGATACGGAAAATATTTGGGTAGTTGGTTCTTGTCTCTGTTCGGTTAAAGAACTCAAACATACGTGAGAAGCGAAGGAGACGGTTGAATCGGAGTTGCGGAGTATTGATGCCCATGCTGATGTAGGCCAGGTCAGTCGGGAGAATGGAGATAAGGTCCATTTTGAACTGAAAAGTATTAATGTAGCTGTCCTTCAGTTTCGCCAAGTCCTTCACCAGAAGTCCTTGCTCCAGGTAACCTAGGAGGGCATAATAAGAGAAAAACACATCATCTATGTTGGCAGTGTGATCTTAATCCGAAAAATGGCATGATCTTTAACTATGGAACTGTCATATCTCGTACTGTATAGTTCCTTGTTTTTTTACATAGATCAAAATGTATTAGGAGTCAACATGATCACACGGGAAGTTGGCATGTTGTTTCAGAGAGTTCCAATATGTTATCTGATGAGTTCCACTGATGTTATAATGGTAAAGGTTTGGATGGGGGGTTGTACAGTTTATAATATATGCATTCCTCTTCTCTGTATTAAAACCTGTACAGCTGAAAGCAACATATTCACAACTTGCTTTTGGGGCCCCTCCGTGGACATTACACCCAGAAAAGCTCACATGTGCCCATACAAGGCTTAGCATTCAATTTCTTTCTAACTGGACACCGTGACTAGAGTTATTTCAAAGTCTCTAGCCACTCAGTATTTTCACTGGCCAAAATCCCCTGTCCCACAAAAAGTGATGAAACTAACTGAACACTTTAACTGCATGAGTTTGTTTTGGACATTTTATTTGAACAAAAATGATATGGGTTCAGCAGGACACATGCCTAATGATTTAAGTCTCTCTGAGAATATTTATAGGACAGAAGAGGAGGAAACTTTTGTCAATAATTTGTCCATTTGTCCATGGAAGTCCAGAGTTTAATCCCTTTAACCATTCTAAAATTGACTTGCCTTTATGAAAATTTACGATTGCTCTTCCATTTTTTAACAGTGGCATTTGAAATGATAAAGCCATTGCCACAGGTAAGACCATGAATGGATCCGCATTACTGTGGTTATGTGAAATATATAGTCTTCCTAAAAAATCACCAATAGTATTTATGAAAAACTAAGAGCCTTACATGTTTAGAAAATTTTAACTACAACTTTAACAGTTAATAATTCCATGGAGTATAAAATGGATATTAAAACTGAGATGTTAGGTAGATTAAAGTCAGTAAATATTTACTTTCATTGCTGTTTTTCCTGATGCAACGATCTGGTGGCAATTTAAAGAAGCCCCACTCACAAATAGGGTGTTTGAACCCCACAAACAGCACATTTTGGGCAGGAACGAACGAACCCAGAGGGGGCGGGGTGGAGTGTTTGTTTGTAAACCATAACTTAATATGTAGAGCTTCTTACTAGAACGTTCAAGAATTAAAATGGGTCTCATAAGTTTTCTTGGTCTCCGCTGGCCGCCACGATATCAAAGCCCGCCTGAATCACGCAAGTTTCGTTCTGCACTTTCTCAAACCTCTGGCTCTATTTCTGGAGCACACAGATGTACACAGTGGCGGTGTTGTGCCTTATTCCGACTGCCTGGCTGGAGCCTAATGCCGAATTTACACTACACGATTTTAAGGCTGATTTTTTTGTGGAGGTCGCCGATAACAGCCTGAAATCGTTGGCAAATCAGTCGCTCCCGTGAGCAACGAACGCAGTGTATGAACTATCAAAGACATGATCGCTGACATGTCGCCAAGACATCGCCGATGTCTGCAAGATATCTAGAATGTTAAATATCTAGACCTGTCTGTGATTCCAAATTGTGCAATGTTTTGACTGAACAACTGCAGCGTTCAAATACAGCCAATGAAAGAGCAAGAAAGGGGCACGGGAAGTTTCAGTGGGAGGAGTCCTGATGTACCTGCAACAAAACATCAACTAGTATGGCTGCGGTATCAAGAAAGTCTCATTGGATCGAAGAAATGGAGGAAAATTTTGTGGAACATTGGCAGGAGCACCAGATTTTATGTTTCATCTGAACTGTACCACAACTGCGTGGAGAAAGAGAAGTGTTGGAGAGAAATTACCAATTATCTTGGACAGTCAGGTAAGCAAATAAGTAGATTTTTCAGTAGGAGTTACTTTTTCATATTGTAACCAATAAAATATATGATGCCTTTACACATTATGTAAAGGTGATTAAAAACATACAGTACACATCATATTCTGGAATGCATAACGTATGATCATGCATTTGTTTTCATATCTCGTATCACTTCTCGCATGTAATCTGTTTTGAAACATAATTTGGAGTCCAGGGATTCGTTAATAGTGAAATGTTCCGTAATATGTTCACCCCTGTCGCCGATTTGTTGTGTAATTTGAAAACACTACGACTTCCATGACAAGACAGACAGTTGTGTAATATGAATGGTACCATGATCGGACATCTTTGAAAGTCGTGTAGTGTGTAGGAGGCACTAACTCCTTTGCGTGCATGTGAACAGTATATCTGTGTTTCCTCTAAAGGGACAAAGAGAGGAAGAGGAAGATGAAGACCAGGACGAAACCACAGAAATGTATCCAATTAGATGTATATCCAGGGTCTCCAAAGGGTCATTCATGTTTAACTGGACCACACAACACAGCACTGTTTTTGGAATACATTAATACCTTATAGAAAGAGTTTTAAGAATTAGATGAGTTTAATAGGAATGCACTCCTCTTTTAGAGTAGCAAAGTCATTAAAAAATTTAATTAACAGTCTTACAGATAATATTTTAATCAGTCATAGGTCAGTCCATAGCTATCTTTCTGTCCAGATACACAATTATGCATATAAAATATTGCTTTAGCCTTCCTAAAAATATAGGGAAAGATGGGTAAAGTGGTTAATTGATTAAATTGTGTGTCATTGTAAAATAGTGATATGAAACAGTCTGTCATGCTGGATATTAAATGTTTTGTGGACACAGAAATGTATGTAGATTTGTGGACCAAAATATTTTACTTTTTGTTTGAAGTGAAAATTTTAAGTTAGACCCATGGGGTACTACTCTATGCCCCCCTCAGAACTGGGGCAGAAGACCCCAGTGGCAGGGTGTTATGGTTGCCAGTTGGTGGTGTTATTATTATTCAATTTAATAATTATTCTAATTCATGGGGTTATTGTTTATTAATTCTGTGCATTAGATGTACATTTCAAACATGTTCAGTATAACATACAGGTTAATCGAGTTTAATTATTTAATCTGATTTCATAGTACTGCTATTATAACATCCCTTCAATTAATATTATGGGCTTCTTTGTCTAGGTCTGTATATATAAATCTATAATATGAAATATTAATAAGATTGTATAACCTTTTATAGTGATGTTTTTAAACCTTTTTTAGTACATTGAAATTACTTAATTTGAATAGAAATTGTTGATTTAACATGATATCATTTAATGTGTAAACATGTCCTTATCTCCTAACTTTTAACATTTGTAATGACTAAAAAAATGTAAAAGTTTATGCTGCGATCCCAAAGGAGGGCTTTGTAGCTTGAGCACATGGGAGAAAATTTGTTAAATCTGACACAATGCCAGGATGTAACAAGGTAGATGAAGTTGTTAATGTACACAATGTGCTTTTTATGTGCTAAATCGATAATTTCTTGCTAAATAGAATCAGTTGTGATTCAGTTACAATAATGATGATTTTCATATGTTAAGGGATTTTTTGTGACAGATGCAATGTGTCAAGGTGGTCAAGCGATACACTGCCTTGCTCAAAACAACAAGATGGCACATCCTGTGGAGTCTTTGAACATAAGTGATGCAAAATAGCTCATGTATGTTATCCCCCTTAAACTGTCAATTCCCTAAAGCAGGGGTTCTCAACTAGGTGGTACCGCCACCCAGGGGGCATTCAAAGGATGCCAGTGGGTGCTGAGAGCAAATTAGTAGAAAGGAGTGTTAGGTTACAAATGAGGGGTGTTTCATCAGTCATAATAATCAAATCTATCGTCAAGTACCTCTTTGCATTAAAACGTTTATCTAGACTTGGAGTGTACCAGTTGGTTCTCAATTATGCGGGTTGATATGCATTTGAACCACGGTTCATCAGATTTTGAAGTCTAGTGGTGCATCTGAAGTATCTGGTTTAGCAGCATGAAATACACAAGCTTGGCTAATGCACCTGTATGGCTCTGTAGATGGATACGGCTCAATTGACAGAGCAAGAATGGACTTTGCGAGAATCAGTGAGAAGTGGAAACCATTTGAATTCGACATCTCTTTACTATAGTAACACTAACTGTACTTTAGGCAGAAATAGACTGATAATAAATATTATCATATCACTGCTTCAGCTTTATTAAATTTGTCATAGGCTACATTAGGGGAGGGAGGGAATATAATTAACTTTTGATAAAATTTATAAACTTCTTTATAGAGTTACTTTTTTGTGGTTTGAGTAGGTCTACTGTTTATAATTACAAAAATGCCAGTTTGTTTTATATAAATGTTACATCTAACCCTGGTAATGAAGATCCATGCTTCCATGTGTTTATTATGGTCTTGTTACAAATACCAATTTTAAAACTATAAAAATAAATAATTAATAAATTAAAAATGTAAAAAAGGCAAACGTTAAATATATTAATAATAACTTTTATTAGTAGATTCTGTCTTCACATTTCTGCCTTCACATTCAGGAAACGGGGTAAGGGAAGTTTTTTCCTCAATATGGCAAAGGGAGTGGAAGGATTAAGAGAGGAAACAGCTGTCACTCTTCTCCAAAACAGCTATATGTTTAATGTAATTGCATTGTATTTTAGAGAAAACTTTGACTTTCCAGTGTGCTTAGATTTATTTAGCAGTAATTCACCTGTACCATTCAGATTTGAAAGGGTGCACAATTTATTTTACAATGGATAGTGTACATTGATAGAGTTAGAGCATTCATGTTATCCTTCTCAATTTAATTTGTTATTTTAAAATTACCTGAGCCAGCTGTGCCAAGCTTGTGGGGAGGAAAGTTGTGATAAAAACACAGTCCACCGACAGTTACAGTGTTTGACTGTAATATTGCTGAAAGATCATACATTTTTGCCTAATTTCAGATTGCCTGTGACTGCTGCAATGTGTTCAGGGACATCAAAAGCGCATTGTCTATGTGCTGCCTGTTACAATTATGCAAACGTGAAGGAAATATTCAAACAGACTTAATGATCTACTCTACTAAGTTTTGAAACACTTGACTAAAATGTTTCTCATGATCTTAAAAATCTTTTGATATGAAGTTTAAATTGGAAGTTTTGAAATTGATGACTTGGATCAAATAATAAAGAAAAGCAGCCAGTAAGTGCCCAACATAGATGGGAACTCCTTCAATACTGTTTAAAAATCATCCCAGGGTGATTCCTCAAGAAGTCGGTTGAGAACATGTCAAGAGTACATGTTTGCAAATTGTAGGCAAAGGGTGACTACTTTGAAGATGCTAAAATATAACACAGTTTTGATTTATTTGGGATTTTGTTTAGTCACAACATAAGTTCCATTTATGTTATTCCATTGTTTTGATGATTCTAAAATGTGAAGAAAAAAAAATATATAATAAAGAATGAGTAAGTGTTTTAAAACTTTTGACCGGTAGTGTATATCATTTGAATCAAATTTGGTATAGGACAACACAGTATTGTTGCTTGTTTCATTCATCCAAACCTATTTTTTAACTATCTGAGCATCCAGCCAGAGGAATGAGGGAGGTAGAATCCAGGCAGGTGGGTAAAAACTTACCCCCCTGAATAATAAGACTCTATTGGGGTATATATCAGATGTTTCATCACGATACGATTTTGAATCAATTCTCTTGGCCTGCGATCTGATATTTGCAGATACTTCAAAGTCTTCGGCAATACGATTCGATTCAGGTCCTGCAATCGATATTACGATATTATGTGCCTATATTTGACACAATCAAATGACATTTTGATTGTGTAAAACTAATGTTTTATGTCTATATAGCTATTTATGTTCCAAAAGTCAAAAACTTCATTTGACTTTATGTCAAAAGATTCAAATTCTTAATTTGACTTATAGTATAATATTGTATATAGTATAAAGTTGTTTGTGAATATCTGAGCATCCAGGCAGAATAACGAGGGAGTTAGAATCTAGATAGGTGTTGAAAATTGCTCTGCTTATAATAAACGGATATTATTCCGGCAATATGCCAATGTTTTTTTCTGCCAATGTTAAAAGAGAGGCAATTACAGCACATTTCCTTTGACTACTGCATGCATAATTTAACACTAACAGGTTTATGAAATAAAAAATCATGCATGTTAAACACAAATTTGTGAATTTGTACAATATCATTTCATTGCATGAGTATGTATCATGTAGTAATGACAAAGAAAATATTTTTTTAAATATGCCATTATTTCACAAGAAGCTGACAATGTAGTGCAAACTTCTACTCATACTGATTTTACTTTCAAGCAGACCAGGAAAACGACCTCAAATGACCAATCAACTTGTTAAATGACAATATAACTGTGGCCATACACACTTTTGGCAAGACATTTGAAATGAGGTTTCAAAGCCATTAAGTTTAATTTTTGAGTCTACAGGTAAAACAACATGATTTGCCCACTCAACTGAAAAGGGTGAAGCATTTGAACAAATTTTCTGAGTTTTTACTGTCATCTAGAGGAAACACAGATTTACTGTGCTACACGAAGGGGGTAGGCTCCACTGCTGATTTCTACCCACGAGTTGGCGGGTGTTAAGCCCCTGTGCCCATATGTCCATCAAAACTCGGCCACTGGGGTCAGTGTTTCACATTATGATAAGCACAGACCGATTTTAGCTAAAGAAATGTCAACCTACTTTTTCCACTTAAACTGTGAGATCCGTCTGTATAGGAGTTCAGCACCCACTAAACTTTTACTGAATAATACAGTATTTTTATTGTTGTTTACCATCTCGCCATTCATATTTTAAAGGGACAGTTCACTCAAAACTGAAAATTAATTTACTCACCCCTTTGCTGTTCCAAACATGTATGACATTCTTTCTTTCACAGAACACAAAAAGACATGACAAGTAGAATTCACTTTCATTGCATCTTTTTTTTTCTCTCCATATAATGAAAGTGAATGGCCATCCTTCTGCCTAACATTTCCTTTTGTGTTTCATGGAAGAAATAAAATCATACGGGTTTGGAGCAACATACTGGATCGCTTTAAGTTGAAAAAAACAACAGAGCCTGTTTGACTTTCTATAGTGATTGTGCAAAAGTTTAGGAACTTAACATCTTGCGTCTGAAACCAAAAGTTTCATATGTTATTTTCTTTCACTTTTTTTGCTCTCGGGGGAAAAACATTCTATCTTACTACATCAAATTGAACAAAGCAGTAGTTATAATTAATATGAGATAAGCCTACAAACCACAATATATCTAAAGTGTGGCTGGAATTTTGAGAATATATATACCTGTCCTTAGCCGCATACATGAATCCAGTATGTAGACAAAATCACATATATAGTCCAAAACCAGCCAGACAATGGGATTTTCAGTCTGCAGCTGATCAAAACATGCCCTACACACATAGAGGGAGAAAGAAAACAAGAACCAAAATATATTGATAACCTGAAGATAACCATAAGAAAGCCTGTCAAATATCATTCTAATCACACACACACACACACACACACACACACACACACACACACACACACACACACACATTCAGTCAGTCAGTCAGTCAGTCAAACAGTGTCTCAGAGGGCTGTTCTGTTGATGTAAGAGTGACAAGCGTAACAAAGAGCCTTACAGCATTACAGCAATTAGTTACGCCAGCAACAAACGCATCAACACACAGGACTTTGGACTTTTTAATGGCTGATTTTGAGTACATTAAACCTTTGTTGGTACAATTAATTTGTAAAGGAGAAGGTAAAAGAGAAAGGTCATACCTGGCTACAAGCAGAACCCAGTTATATAGCACAGCTGCAGCAATGAAGAACAGCCAGTAATAGTACACATCATCAGAGGAAGAAATTATAAATGTCTCCCATTTCTTCCTGTGAGAAAAAAAATACATGTGTGTTGCATGAGGAATGAGCTATTTATTCTCTCTATGCAGATTGTTTCCAATATTCCTTTTTCATTTGCCAGCCCAGGTAAAAATAATAATAATAACATAAAGTGCTTCAATATACAGTGAGTGGCCCCAAAAATATATTTGGACACTTAAGCTATATTTGAAAATCTATAAATTGTATTGCATTAAATAACAAAATATCAATCCAAGTAACACATTTCAAGTGATAACATTAGGCATTTCGTCAATATCATGTTGTCAGTGGCAAATTATCAGACTCTGGTCGCTGTCATCTCACTTGACACTGAAAGGCGTTTCATATAGTAGAAAGATTTTGGAAATATACGGGTTCGGGAATACGTTTATTGGATGGATTAAGTTAATTTATATATGCCTTGCCTCACAGAATTATTATTATTTCCTTTTCTAAGTTCTCAAGATACAGTTAATTGGTCTAAATCTGAAGCATTGGCTCTGACAGCGTACTGCCCAGTAACGGCTTTTCAGCCGGGTGCATTTCACTGATTCAAACAGGGCATCAAACCAATTTGTGTGATGTAATTAGAGTTAATTTAGAGTTAATTTTCCCCTTAATAAAAAGATTTTTGAGTGATGTGGGCAGGTGGGCTTCATTACAGTTATCGATGCTTGGAAAGGTTAATGTTATTAAAATTAATTGTATTCCAAAATGCAACTACCTGCTACAGTCTCTCCCTTTAGATGTCCCCCTCTCTTATTTCAAGCAATTTGATAACATAGCAAAGTCCTTCATGTGGAATGGGAAACGTCCCAGATTAAATTTCAGTAAACTGCATAGGACAAAGATGGGCTAGGCCTACACAAGATTTTGTTTTATTATTTTGCACTGAGTCTCAGACATTTTGCTCATTGGTCGCATCCACCTGAGAGAGCCTCTCCTTAGTTTTGTATTGAACAGGAAGTTTTTGCTCCTGTTTCGCCATTGCAAGGCCTTTCTATGTGGTGGCCTGTGGGAGACCCTTGTGCAAGGTCAAGCACCCAAAAATGTGTGTGTGCCTATAATCATGTACGACCACTGTGATGTTGTTGGGGGCCAGAATGGGGTTGGGGATTTGGAGGGGTGATAGTGGGGGTTAATTGTTGATTCTGTGTATATATGTTTTTTTTTTATATATATATATATATATATATATATATATATATATATATATATGTTCAATATGCGAATCAATACAAAACTGTTAATCAGAGAAAAAAAGAACACCTTTCTAGCAAACATGTCACGAAAAGAAGATTGTTAGGTTTTAAATGATAAAACAATAGATATATTGTTTAAAATTATGACCAAATGTATTTTAAATGTTCTGGTCTGCAAACTTAGTGGAAATCCATCATGATTTTTTTTGGAGATACTACTGGCTTCTATATTTTGTTATCTAATATAATGACAATGCATTCTTTTTTAAGTGTGACAAAGTGTCCAAATATGTTTTGGAGGCACCTACTACTATATATGGCACACTGTGAGTTGAGCCTAGTGTAATCTTTGTGTGTATTTGTGTTTATATAGATACTTGCATTTGTGTATATGTGTGTTATAGCTGTATTACTTTATATTTCCTTTAGTGTTGCCATTGGCATCTGGTTGGTTGTTGCTGATTCGACTTGGTGGGGCTCGTACTTCGGGTCCTCGGAATCTCTCCAGGAAAGAATCTGGTCTCTCCTCCTCCTCTATTAGACTTCTGTGTGCCCAATCTCTCAGAGTGACCACCAGACTCACCAACCTGGATAGTGCTCCTCTGCCTCTAAAGGAGTTTCTAGATGGCCCATCTTGAGGCTCCAGTGCCGCTACTCGCTGCAGCTCAGAGGAGGTGTCATCACACACGGACTGTGACCTGAGAGAAATAAAGGAGGGATGGAGACAGAACATGTGTTAGAGTGGGAAATATCTGTTTACATATTAATTTTGATATACAGTATAAGACAAATCTCACACACAGGCACACGTTATGAATCATCACTGTGACTTCTATTGTACATTGTCTTATATAGTATTTTATTGAATATAATGTGTTAAATACAACTTAAGCTCTATTAACAGGATGTGTGGCATGCTGTTGATTACACCAGAAAGGGATTTGTGCTTTTTGGGACTACTTTTTTTAAGCGAATTAACTGGTTATCTTGTGGTATTAAAAAGTGATTTATGGATAGTTACGTCACACCCCTTTTTTGGTATCCTTGTACGGGTATTGTGTGAAAGGGACCACAGGCAGGTTACCAACATGTTGGTATCAATATGAGGATATTAAGTCCCCAAATAGATAGATAAACAAAACCACGCACACATACTGTACCTCCAAATTTGTGGCAAAATGGCATAAGGACAACAAAGTCAATCAAAGCCCTGAACTCAATCCAATAGAGAATTTGTGGGCAGTTCTGAAAAAGCATGTGTCAGTAAGGAAGCCTACAAACCTCACTCAGTTACACCAGTTCTGTCTGGAAGAATGGGCCACAATTCCAGCAACTTATTGTGAGAAGCTTGTGGAAGGCGACCCAGAACATTTGACCCAAGTTAAACAATATAAAGGCAATGCTACCAAATACTAACAAAGTGTATGTAAACTTCTGACCTATAGGGAATGTGATGAAAGAAATAAAAGCTGAAATAAATCATTCTCTCTACTATTATTCTGACATTTCACATTCTTAAAATAGTGATCCTAACTGACCTCAGACAGGGAATGTTTTCTACGATTAAATGTCAGGAATTGTGAAAAATATTTGGCTAAGGTGTATGTAAACTTCTGACTTCAACTGTACAATCACTGACCGACTGAGCACACTCTCTGCTAGGTCCTGATCATCCTCTTGAGTTTTTACTGAGAGACGATGAGAGCAGGGAGATCCCTCAGAAGCGGCCTTTCCCATCATACTGCACACATGCACAAAACAGGCACACAGGTTACTCTGATCTCCTCACTGCATGTGCCTTTACACTCTGACACTACTTACAATATATCTAATACAAATATGTTTTTAGCACTTCAAACTTCTCATGAATATGTTAGAGAGAAAGAGAGACGGAGACACAGAGGTAGAATGAAGAATGCAGTGGGACAGCAGTTCAAGGTTAACAGTGAACATTTCTCACCTGGGAATCTGGTCACTATGACGATCACCACAGCTTACAGTGAGAGATAGACAGAAAAGGGAGAATCAATTACTCTTCCAAAAACTGCACTGTAAAATATAATTAGTTGACAGTGCTTAGATTTTTCAAGGCAATCGGTTTGCATGTTTTTCCAAGTAAATTTACTTTTTTGACATGTAAACTAAACTTTTAAACTTTAACTTGTTACAATTAAACTTAACTCATCTGTGATTAAAGTATCATTGTTTTATTTAATTATTTTAAAGAATATTTATAAGAATATTTTACAGTAAAGAATAGTGGCTTAAATTTAACAGGCTCCAAGTTCACCAGGGGTAACATTTATCAACCTAATGGTGACTTCATTCAAATCACAATGAACAAGTAGCTACAAAAAAACAACTACAATAGTCATAAGAATTTAAATAATATTTTTTTTTCTACATAAGTTCCCTTGTTTTGACCAAACATGCATCATTTATTTAAGCGCAAGTGCTTATGGCTATTCCAGACAGCCACTATTTTGTACTTGAGAATTTTGAGTTAGTAGTACTCATAGCCAAAGTTTAAAGAATATTTATATTTGAGGTATGATTCCAAAATGTGACATTTCATGTAGTTTAATTAGGATAACAATGTTTGTGTTAATTGGCTGATCATTAAAGAAACACAGAACACAGAATGACACACAGCTCCTTCCCCATGGGACAAACACATACACAGCTAACGTCTCACGAGAAATCATGGTTGCTAACAACCATCTTTCTGTCTAGTACAAACACACACACACACACACACACACACTGTTGGCGTCTCTTAATCTAAATCACAGTAAATTCTCTGTTACTACAACACTTTTTTTTGTGTTTTAATATTTTTTAATCTGCTTTTATAGTAAGATGTTACAGTAAGACATTTCACATTCTTTTGCACTGAGTAGAGACACAAAACTGCTTGAATGAAACTTGTAAAATAATTAATAAAAACTGTTGTATCCTGAGGTTGAAAAGAACTTGGCCACAAACATTCACATATTAAATAATAATACACTATACATCGTGTTTACTTAAAAGCTGTACAAAAATCGAACTTGTTTTACGATAAAGTGAAATTGTATTTTAGGGGAGAAACGCTTGTTTAACCCTGCATGCGTGTTAGTGATTCCCTGACTCACCTTCAACTGCTCCTCTTCTTCAAAGTCCTTAAAAATTCCAGAATGTTGGTCCATAATGAATCTTCATCTTTTATATGACACAAAAACATTCACCACATCATCACACACACACATACACAAAAGGTGTTTCTTATCTAGTGACTTCTGTGTCTGTGAAATATCGCCGTCACTGTCTCTTTCTCATGTCTAGAGTAGAAATTAATCCAGCAGAAGAGAGAGAGAGAGAGAGAGAGAGAGAGAGAGAGAGAGAGAGAGAGAGAGAGAGAGGCGGGGTATGTAATGGCAGGGAGAAAGAGAGAATGGGAGGAGAAATTTAGGCAACCATGATAGCGCCAACAATATAAAAATTCAAAAATACTTGAGCAACATTTTGGGTTCCTCAGATGCCACACTGGTGGAACACTCTGGAGAACAACCGCACACTCTTAAGTTCTCTGAGACTTAAGAACTCAAAAATTGGCCAGGTTTAGTTCAAAATCATAACACACATAATCATTTTTTCCTGCAAGAATTCTAAGGACTGTCAATGATTCCTTGAGTAGCCCCATCATAAGAGAAAGGCTTTAAAGAGATAGTTTACCCAAAAATCATTAACTCATTCTAAGACATCAAAGATGTGTAGGACTTTCTTCTACTGAACAAAAATAAAGATTTTTAGAAGAATATCTCAGCTCTGTAGGTCCATACAATGCAAGTGAATGGTGGCCAGAACTTTAAAGCTATAAAAGGACATAGAGGCACCATAAAAGCAACCCATATGACTGCAGTAGTTAAATTCATATCTTCAAAAGCAATATGATACGTGTGGGTGAGAAACAAATCAATATTAAGTCCTTTCTACTGTAAATCTCCACTTTTGCTTTCACGTTCTTCTTCATGCGTATCGCCACCTACTAGGCAGGGAGGAGAATTTATAGTTTAAAAGGACTTAAATATTGATCTCTTTCTAACCCACACTTATCACATCACTTCTGAAGATACAGATATAACCATTGGAGTAAATAATGAGTGAATTTAAATTTTTAGATGAACAATTCCTTTATCCCATTCATTTACTCAAGGAACCACAAGATATATTGTGTTTCAAGTGCTATAAAGTGATAGTTCACATAAAAGAAAAATTACTCACCCTCATGCCATCCCAGATGTGTATGACTTTCTTATGCAGAATACAAAGATTTTTATAAAAATAGTAAATGGGTGCCAAATTCCTGACACTTCAAAAAGCACAAAAAGGATGCATAAAAGTAATCCATATAACTCCAGTGGTTAAATCCATATTTTCAGAAGTTATATGATCATTTTGAGTGAGAAACAGATACATTTTAGCTAGAATTTCTTCTGCCTTTCCAGTAGAGGGCGCCTGCAAGAAGAATGTGAATCACCAAAAACACAAGAAGAAGAATGTGAAAGTGGAAATTGACTGAACAGGGAGAGCATTTATAATTAAAAAAAGACTTAAATATTGATCTGTTTCTCACTCATACCTATTATATCGCTTCTGAAGACATTGATTTAACCACTGGAGTTTGACATATTTTTATGATGACCTATGTGATATTTGGAGCTTCACAATGTTGGCACTCATTCACATGAATTGTACAGAACAAAAGAGCTGAGATATTCTTAAAATCTTCATTTGGGTTCTGCTGAAGGAAGTCATGCATATCTGGGATGGTATGAGGGTGAGTAAATTATGAGAGAATTTATATTTTTGGGTGAAAGATTCTTTTAAGGCTACTTTAAAGGTGCACTCTTTGTAACTTTTGTATTTGTGTCATCTTTGACTTATAGTGACACCTAGTGGCTTGGATGCATCAATTTAAAATCAATAGATTTCAGTTTCAGAGGCCATTGTAGGAGCTCAGTATCACAGTCATCCATGATTACTTTAATGAATAAGTGAAAGTGTCAAATAACAGGACGGTTACTGAGATTGAGCGAGTAGTATTTGGCTGGTCATGTGATTCTAACATGGCAGCCCCCATGTGTGGACCCTCTCTATGTAGAATAAAACAGCTTTTATAAGTTTACTGATATGACTGGAGTCTTCATTTTAATGTGAGTGGTCATGATTTCCTAAATATATTGCAAAATAGTAACAATTCATGTCTTTAGGAATTAAACATTTTAATGAGGAATAATTTGTGCACATTTAAATCTTTTAAGCTTGGAGGATTTCTAGATGATTCGGCTGTTGTGACGGTTGATAAACCCCAAATGGTGCCAAACCAGTGTAGGATGTGTAATTGGATCTTTTGTTGGTCCTGGAACAACATTCCTGTCTAATAAACATAACCCAATGTCAAAGCCCAAGCCCTATCCTTAATGAAACCCTAACCCTAAAATCAGAGGGAAATTAAATGCCAAGTTGTATATTGTTTAAATCTCCAAACCCAGCTCTAAAGAAACCCCTAAAATCTGATTGGCATATAGGAATGTTGCTTCTGGACCTACAATGATTTTGGTCCTGAAATACGCATTACTTAGCAAAATCACAGTCTGTGTACATTTAGGAGAAAGAGTTGCATTGGTAACACTTTACAACACTTTACATTTTAATAAATGCTGTAAACAATATATTGTTAATTTGTTTGTTCATGATACCTGCATTAACTCATGGTAATGAATGGAACCTTATTGTAAAGTGTTTTCCATTTACTAGTTGCCCCCAGCCCCTCATTTCTCTCCAGTTACAGAACAGTGAAGGCACTCTGATCTGTCACCCTTAATATCTGCATTTATACAGGTGCACACAGTCAGGTAAGGCTCCAATGGGAAATTGTGTGAATATGCTTGGTTCTACTTTCTGAGCAGCATATTTCTCCTTGGACTGCTGTAGACCCAGTGTACCAAAAACAGCTGCTCAGCTCTGCCAACTCTGAACCCAGTGGACCAATCAAAACTTAGCACTGTTCTAATTCTTGAGCCCACTGGACCAATCACAGTCATTGTACTTTGTAAATCAGTGTCATAAGAATAATCTCAACCTCTCAATACACGAGAATCTTCTTTAGAGTAACAAAATGTTTCTCAAATAATTTACTGTGTAAAAACAAAGCACATTAAAGGAATTGCAAAATGTTTATTTATATACACATGTTCACATTGTTCATATCTTACCACGCTTATAGAGCCGTACATTGCCAAAGGCTGTTTTTTTATTTTATTATGGTTTTACATAAAAAACAAAAAAACATTGAAAATAAAGATAAGAGCTGCTGTTTATTCAGAAAGTATAGACTACAGACACAAAATATTTGGCTAGTCATGTCCAATTTTACTACCTCAAGACAATGAGAATATTTGATTTAAACTGCATTTTGATGATATGCATTTTAGGTTACAATTTCACACAAATCATAAAAGCATTTAGGCAAAAACTTACATGTAGCAGGAAGAAAAATAAATCCCAATTTTACCAATATATGCATCTGATATCAATGCTGGGGTAGATAAATGTAGCCACATTTGCATCAAATGTATTTCAGAAACAACAAGCAGGTATTTATAATATGGAAGTACATAAAATTTACAATTAATAAGAAATATTACACTCAATATTAGTGATCGACCGATATGGGTTTTTTAATTGCCGATGGTGATATCCAGAGAGCAGGGTGGCCAATACATCACACAATTTAATTATGTTTAACTAACATAAAATTGCTACAAAATGAATAAACACTTTTGCACTATATTTACTCAATGGCACACTAAACTAACTTATAATAATGTAAAAATATAAAGTAATATTGTATTTAAAATGGTAGATAGCAGTTGATTTCTGTTTAGTCATCAAATTTTTGTCATTTATTTGCACATTAATTAATTGTTTATATAGTAGGAAGAACGAAATATCAGTACACATAGTAGTCCAGCAACCATGGATGGCATGTGCACATTAACAAATCGCATTTTCTAAAAAAAATACTGAATCAAACCAATTGTAAATATGGAGTATAGTAAATAAGACATTTCCTTATAGCATACGTGAAGCGCCGTCATGATTTGTGAATCAGAGGAACTTTTGATTCTGATCCTGAAGTTTTAATTCTGGCTGATAGAATATTAGGAAGATATTAGATGAATGAGTTCGCCGCAGGATGCTGGATCTGCTGAAGTTGTGTGAGGTTAGTTTATTACATTTGTTCAAACGAGATATGTGCATATTTGCAGACAGTATATGATATTATTTCTACTGATATTTGCATTTTTATCATTAGACAAGACAGTTAAAAGTTACAGGGAACTGTTGAGAAGAAAGAGGGAGAATGAAACAGGTGAGAACTTTAACATTATGAGCTCAAAGGTGTCTACAGCAGCTCTGCTATGTGGACCATTTAAATGAGATTGTTGCACACTATTATTGAAACAAGATGGCACATAACAAAACGAGCCGGTCCTTTATATGTCTCTGTTGCTTCACATGCAAGCAGGCGATTCTCAGCGCACTAATGGAACAAATCGGCTAAATAGGAAAATTTATTGGCCTATGCTGATAATTAAAAAATTCTGAATATTGGCCTCAGCGATATATCGGTCGACCACTACTAAATGTAATTTATTAGGTACTGAAAACATACAGCAGGGCCCCAAGACTACTCTAATGCAGCAGTGGTACTGCATACCAGTTAAGAGTTTGGTTTCAGCATGTTTGAGTAGATAAGGAAAGCTGCGTGCGCACACGCGCGCACACACACACACACACACACACACACACACACACACGCACGCACACGCATTAAATTTACAGAATAATGAGGCCATTTTTTCCAGAAGCAAGTTACTCACACCCAGACACGTGCACACACAATCACACATAACAGCCGTTTCTTCTTACACCTGGTCCCGGAGTTTAGCCAGTCTTTGAGAGAGCTCATCCTACAGTGAAAAAGACAAAAGTTATAGTAGATATTTGACATGTCTGTATCAGAGTTTCCACTAAGAAATGTTGGTGCCGATCAATGTGTCCTGGAACACAGTTTGCTGGACAATTTGGAAAATATACGGTAGGGCTGCACGATTTGGGGAAAATTTCATTTCGCGATTATTGAGGTTAATATTGCGATATGCGATATAATAAACATATGGTATCATGAGTCATCTTGCTTGGTTATCAAGGTAAATGCACAAATAGATTACTGATAATGCTGAAATGTGTATTTTTCAACTCAAACATACAAACAAGCAACAACTATAAATGCACATTGTTTTCAAATTAAAATATTTGTACAAAATTAAATAATATATTTGCATTACTGCAAACTTGTTATTTTCTCAATATTACACTTAAATAAAATGGAACAATAAATAAGAACATACACATTTTCACAAAAATAATATTGTCCAAACAAACAAGGACATTTAAACAGGATGTAACGTACTTTGTATAAACTCTTTTGAAAAGGATAATGGATATAAAAGTGTGGTTCACTCAAACCACTAAAACTGTTGTTGTTGTTGTTGTGTATATATACACATACACACATTTTATTGTTATTTTTCACATAAGATTGATCTCATGATGATCTCATCAATGTTGAAACACGTTGTGAGCTGCAGACAGAGGGGGTGAGAGACGAGCATCAGCCGGTGGAACTTTATATCTCTCCCGGTCTCGACTCCCGCTCAGATTGGGTCTCTTCCACGACTGAAGCAGCTCTGACCGCACAGAGAATGACAGTTTTGGAGTTTGTGCTTATTTACATGAAATAAAGACATATCGTCAAGCTGTGATCCGTGTTATTTTTTCTGACCACCAGTTCAGTGTCTGCCTGCTCGGCATCCATCTTCACCCGATTTCCACGCTGAACACCGGAAACTCACATGACCACACGTGCCACTCCCTGAACTGAGACTGACTGGTCATCTTTTTATTAGCGGTGTAGAAAATGGGCAAACAGCTCTCAGAGAATGGGCTGTCACGTCCACACATGCACTTATTTATTTAATAAAATCGCAGAATTTACCATCATATAAGCGCACAGGGTGACATCGCGATTGCGATACGATTAATCGTGCAGCACTAATATATGGTAATCGAATTTCGTGTTTATTTTACGCTTCAATGGACTATGCATAATAATACAATATAATAATGATACAATCAAGTCAAATGAAGATACATTTGTTCATTATAGCCACTTTTCCATTCAAAATGAATTTTATTTTTACAGCCTTCATAGGATTAGCTTCTAATTTAAATGAAAAAAAAAAAAAAGCATTCAACAGGGGGCAAAGGAAAAAAAACGAAATTGCAATTTAGAAAGTTTAAACCTCCATGGCAGTGAAGCACTGTTATCATTAGGATGGCGTCACACTGTACACTTGTGGTACTAATTAAAGGTGTTGCTGATGCATCGTGTTAATATTTTTGCTGGATATTGTGTCCGACAATGTTTGTATTTGTCGAACAATAGAATGTTTGAACGGTTAAAAAAAAACAAAAACGGTAATTACCTGTTTGTTTTTTTTTTATGTCATGACAGCTTCTATGGTTATTTCCATGGCGAGAAATGTGTAAGCAATTCTATAAGAGGTCAAAAATCTATTTTTCCTAAAAACTCTAAAATTGCATTCGGTTTGATTTTGTTAAACATTACTTCCAGAGTGCTGACTGAATAAAAAAGGTTTCTCAATACAGTCTAATAAAACATGTTTCAGGGATAATGTATTCTGGCAGAAGGTACATGTTGGTGAATCTTCTCCTAATATTAAAAACTTTTGTCAACCTGGAGTGACCAATACGACAGCAGGTGTAATTACTGGGTAACGGACACCCTGGTTTGTATGAGTGTGTGTGTGTGTGTGTGTGTGTGTTTTAATACCTGTTCTGCAGATGCTACACTTGTTCCCACTGATCCCATCTGACCTTGAGGAAGCTCCATATTGAGGTCCAACCTAAACACAAAAGTACGGACATTATATATTTATATACAATTAAAATTAGCTATTGACTGAATTATTATAATTATGAATTATAATAATTATTTCTCTCTCTAATAATTGTTTCCTGAATTAATTAGCTTTTTTATATAATACTAAATAGTATAGAGACTATATGTTATTCAACAATAGCATGCATTAACAACATCTAAAATCTCAGTATTGTACATTTAAAAAATATCTCACCCAGCCTCATCTGCCATTTCCAACATGAGAGAATCGACTTGACCCTGTGGTGTGGTCAGCGTTGTGGTGCTGCTCATCGTGTCCTCCATCTGAGCTGTCTGTACATCCAGAGTTTCAAACTGTCGCTCAAACTTATCCATCAGGCCAGAAATCTGACCAATCAGAACACAAAGGACAGACATCACAAATAAGAACTGATTACATACTGCACCAAAATTTTGATTGCATCAGAAAGCTGACCACTGAAAACACTTAATCTCTAAATACAAAATGCAAAGCAAGGCACAGAAGCGTTGCTCTCTCCCTTCACCTTCTCAAGGTTCATGCTCTTCAGGGTTGCATCCATTCCTTTCACCACCCCAGCCATGGACTTGGTGACCTGCAGAATAAAAGTTCATTTAAATCTATTGGATCCATAATTTAGTTTGTCTGGTTTAACCCTCCTATTGCATTCAGAATCTGCATACACCTTTTGCATTTGCTGGTCAATTCACACGTGTAAAGTATTTATAAGATTTGGCATTTATAACTGACAAATATAAAAGTTATTAATCAATATGTCATTTTATTGAAATAATAAAATGTAGAAATTCTTTGACATTTCAAAACATACATTAACTACAGCAAAACCAGTGTTATACATGCCAAGACATCTTTTTATTTATTTTTTTTACTGTTTTTCACATGTTCAACTAATGAGTTTTTCACAATTTGATTCCTCTTAAACACACACACACACACACACACACAAAACAGTGAAACAAAGAAAAAACATATTTAAGTCTTCTTCGTATTCAAATTGTTCCCATCCACTGCGTACCAGTTTTTGTCTCAGCTCACTACTTATCATCATTACTTTTTTTAAACCCAGACAACTTGAATATTAGGGATGCTCCAATCAGGATTTAACATCCAATACAACCTCCATCTAATCCAGTATTTCCCAACATTTTTTCTGCCACGGCACACTTTTTAATGACTAAAAAAAATTGTATGGCACCCAACTATCCCACATAGGCTAACCATCAGCAATATTTTTCCTTTTCAAGAACTTGTCCATGTTTTGTCCGTTTTAGTAGCGTTTACTTGTAATGTTTGAAATTTGGCTATGCAAAAAAAAAAAAGTAATACAGGTAGGCTGCACTGTGAGGTCACAGGTGGCAAGAGCGCTAAACGGGTAATGAAAAAACAACAAATTTGCTTCTTTTCTAATTTGTAGATTGTAGATGCGAAAAAGGTAAGATAATCACTGGTCCACAATATTTTTTTGGGGATATTTTTTTAAAAGAATAAGCTAAAAGCACCAATTCCAGCTATTTTAGTGATTCAAGTTTACAGTTGTGCAGAATTAGCTGCAAAATAAAGAATATTTTGGTGAGGTTTGCTTCTGTTTCACAAATTTGTTCAATTTTATTACCTGATCAGTTCAGAGACCCCTTCTGGAAATGTCTCTAGGTGGTGACAAATGAGCGTCTTATGTGGTATATGTGAGTCAGTGAATAATTTTGAGTCGTTCATGAACCGAAATCTACCAAGAGATTTTATAGTGTTTAAGCTTTAAAAGAACAAAGCAGATCTATAGTCTTCCTTCAGTCCGAGCATTATTTCATCCAAAAAAACAACAACAATAATAATAATAGAGAGTTTCAATAACGTTCTTACCTTCTCTTTTATTAAAAACTTTCATGACTACAAATCTACTGACTTCAGTATAAGAATTAGAAACACAAATCAGATCTTTGGTATCACTTTCCTACAGTAGCCTATTTAAACTGATGAGCATGGCTTTTATCAGAAAACACCACAATAATAGACAAATAATAATTTTGAGTTTCAATAATGTTCTGTCATCATTGTAAAGTGCATTTCACATGAGTTGAGGTGTCAACATTCCATTCAACACCAGCGTCAAGCGCTGCATTGCCATCCACATGATAAAAGTTGCTGAAAGCGTCACAGAGGGGCGATTTTACGAGTTTTCCACGTAAAAAAGCGGGAGGTGTGCATAATAAACATTGAAAACATGTATTTGGAAGAGAGAAAAAAAGCTTGAAGTTGCTTTGATAGCAGAAATTAATAAATGACTCGTTTATGTCTAAGTGTTTTCTTGGTGAATTTAATTTAGTTCAATAACTGGGGTCTCTGATTTTAATTTATATTAAAATAAATGAGACATTCAATGTCTCTTCACAAATTTGGACAGTTTTTAAATATTTTTGTTGCTTAGTATTCTCAAAGATATTATTGGTGAAGCAAAAACGTTTGTGAAAAACACTGATGTAAAGTCACTTCATAGAATTCGGTGTATTCTGCTGCGCTGACACGAGTCATTTGAAAGACCCTTAACGCCTATAAATATCACTCACTTTGGCATATTAATCATTGCTCTTCACAATCACAAAAATGACCGATTATAGTTTCAAAACAGTGGGGAGTTTGGATCCCTGAAAAAAAAAAATTTCATGCATTTATTTATTTTGTGGAATTTGACCAATTTTCCACAGCACACTAGTGTACCATTTGGGAAACACTGATCCAATCGTCCGATGCTGATCATTTAACTTTTAACCAGAAGCTCTGTCTAAACTGGTTATATGCTAGCTTTCTGCTCAATGTCACTGTTAACTGAATTTCCCTGTTGGTAATTCCATAGTTGTTGCTTAACTTTTGCTGTCAAAAATACTGTTGATTGGTTGAATAATTAAACAAACACAAAATATTCAATTTTACTCTACACTCTAGGCCTTAAAAACAAGCAGGCTTATACAAACCATTATCTACTGTATACAAGGTAGTGCTAAAGAGCAAGGCTTAATGACAAACGGACAATCCATTAGTTTAATAGGTTTTAAAATTAAAGTGAAAGTTTGGTTAGTTTGTCACCATTTCATTTAATTATTTGTATTCATTATGTAATAATATTTATTTTATTTATTAGTCATTTAACAATGCAATATATTATAGTATCTAAATATATATAGATTTATTATATGAACGTTCCTTTTCATTTTGTTGGATGTTGGTAACATTAGTTCTGCTTTCACTTGTTGCCACTGGGAGTGTAATAAGGGCGACACGCTCTCTTGTGAAGTAAACTTGTAAACAAATCACAGGAGAATTGAGGAATGTTTCTGGACTCCACAGGTGCTACTGTAAATGCTGTCTGCTCAGCAGTCATGTAAGTAAAGCACTCGGTGCCTGTACACTACTGTCACTCGAAGAACGAGATGGAGTTGTGGAGCTCAGAACGCTCTGAAAACACAGTAATAATGTCCAGTACTTGATACATACTGGACAACTAAACTGTGAAGTGAGCAGAATATTTATCCATTTAATTGAATCGTAGCCCTTTGAGATTTAATAATCGAACAAGGTCATATCGCAATTTCGATTTTATTTCAATTAATTGTACAGCCCTACTGCTCAATACAACTTGGTGGTCAAAAGTTATGAAACCAAAACATTATTTTTCAACTAAACTTCACCAAAACAACTGCACAACTCAAGTGTACAACATTAATACTTCTTTACTATGTTTTTAAGCTAAATCTGTTCAATTTACTTGCATGATGTGCGAGTATGCTGCAAGCTGGTTCAGTATCAAATGTGGACAATTTCCTCTTTCAAGCCCTATTTAGTCTAATGTTTGCAAGAACTTTTGCTCTTGTCAAATCCCATTAGACAGTAGTACCTTTGATTTAGTTTATTTGTTATGTTTGTTACATCTGTCATGTCTGTTTTGTACAGGAACACGTGTGTCTGTACGTGCATGTTTGTAAACAAGACAACAACAAAAAAAAAAGTGTGTGAGAGAGAATGGGAAAGAGGCTAAATGCAAGTGTTTACAAGTAAAATCTAATACAGATGTTCAAAACTATTTACATATCATGTGTCAAGCCACAATTGATGCCCAGGTCAAAATTGCCCAGGTGAATGCAAAAGATGCAACAATTCTTTTAAATGGTTATATCTCATAATTTGTTCCCCTAAAAAAATCTGGGAAAAAATAAAATAATGCATTACATGTACTTTGATAGTCTTTAATGACAAAGTCTCTAAGTTTGGTTACAGTACTAAAAACTACCTCTACTGGGTCAAAAAATGACCCCAACACGGAGGTTAAAGGAAAATAGTCTGTGGCTGAGTTCACAACTGCATACTACCATACTGCTCATGCTATTTCTGCCATAGACACACAAGGCAGAAATAGTACAAATAGTATGCCATTCTGACCCGTGTCTGTGTGTACCTTGTTCATGGTGACTGCTGTCTGTACTCGGGCAGCCACTGCATCCACTCTGGCACTCATTCTGAGAAAGTTAACTGATTGGTTCTTCTGGCGGATGGCGTTTTCTGCATGTATTCGTGCAACCTCTGTATTGCCTTTCTGGATCGCCTAAGTAACAAAAACAAAAGCACATGCACCACACTTCAAGAAGGGGGAAAATGTTAATTAATTCATAAAGCAGCTCAGAATTCCATGAGCGAGTTTGTGTGAATCTGTTGTGTCTAAATGCTTTTGCATAGCTAATGGTTACATTCTAGGAATGGATAGATTCACTGAATTTTATTAAATGTTGAATTCTAAAATTGCTGTTATAAGATGGCAGTTTGTTTGCTTACCTTCTTCACCTTGGCCTTCTCTGCCTTCTCCTCTTTGTCGCATTTCTTAGAGCTCCGCTGAAGTTCTTTAGCTGCAAACTTGAGGTTAAACAAATTCTCTGGAGTTAAAGGTCAAGGAAATATTGATTTATTTTTAAGTAAAAAAAAAAAAAAAAAAAAAGACATTAGAAATCCCCAAATGGCAAGAAAAACAATATAATTTCACATCGTTAGAGACTTAACAAACTAGACCGACAGGCTGGACAGAGAGTTCACCAATTTACAGGTGGGGACGTTACGTAATTCTACGTCACAGTATTTTACGCTCTACCTGTCGAAATCTGGTGATGTGGGGGAAATATGAGAATCTGAGGATTTTTACATCATTCATTGAGCGAAATATTCACGTATCATTGTATAAACATACAAAAAACATATTAACAGTACATCAAGTTGACTGATTTAGCTTTCCATTAAAATTCGTTGTCACCCACAAAGTGAGTTATCGGAGTATAGCGATATAATTAAAGCCATAATGTGAGCCGACCTATAAAAACACACTAAAATGAAACACCAGCCTATAAATAACTCTTTAAGTAAACGTGTTTACGGTAGGAATCCAAGCGGTAAAGTGAGATTGGACGGGGATCTCCGGTTCGGAAGGATACTTTCCATGTTCGACATAGCGTCCCGGTTCTGTTGCTGGTTCCTGTAAAATGAATGCCGAAACTGACGGTCCAAATAGGATTTAGATGTCTTTTTGACGAGCTCTTGCGTTTGAAACAGTTGCTGTCCTCTCAGTCTGTTTGTTGTAATTTCCCTGCGTTTACTTCCGGATTCTCTAAACAACTAAAGTGACGTCAGAGTCATGCGCTCAGAACAGATAACGGCTGTCTCGTTTGGAAGGCTGCGTGCTAGGTAGGACGCGTCATTTGAGTGTCCTCCTTTAAACACGCCTCCTGAGGTCGCATCCTTCCTTTCATTTTTTATTTATTTATTAGGATTAGCTCTGATGATATTTTGTATATATTACATATTATACATATAATTATTATCAATTATATATATATTATATACATATATTCCTAGGCTTTTTTTTTACCCTTCCATAGAATAGAAGAGTCTCAGATTAACTGATCGTTTTACTCGTTTATTACTAAAAACAAACCAAAACGTGTAAAAAATAAAATAAAAAATGGGAACATAAGAACATAAACTTATAACATCTAACATTGTCATTAAACAGTCCCACGCTTTGCTGGTCATAGCATGACAAAAGATCCCTGATACAAAAGGGCCTTTAGAGATGGAAAAATAGTCTGGTCAACTCCTTTCTGTGTGATGGGAAGGGCACAGAGCTGAGGAAATTAATGCAGTATCCTGATTGGCTTGGAACCCACTTTTTCGGCCTTGAGACAGGCTGCCATTTATATACATACAGGTGAGAGGGAGGGATTTAGGTATAGTATGCCACAAGTGCAAAAGTCAGAAAAGTAAAGAGGAGGGAAGAAAGTAGAAACTTTTGTTTCTGAGAGAGTGTATTGAAATCACAAACACCCTCTGACACTCCAGAAACCACACTCAGGCTCTACATCTGATCTCTCCAATCAATAATGTTCTGTATTTACCATTCTGAAAAAAACACCCGTAACACATTAACATTGGTCAGATGACATCTATTTTCAGGAAGCATAATGGTCTCTTTAGTCTTTCCTGATAGTGACTGAAAAATACAAATTAGAAATAAATATTGCTCTACAAATGGTTTGAGGGCAACTAAAAGGTCAATTCACATGATATCTGAACCAAAGTCCATGATTCAGACATCTTAACCTCATATACACCTATCAGCTGCCACATACTTGACATACAAAGTGCAAACATTTTCTTCAGTACTATTCTACTTACTGTAAGATGTGAATGAATCAAAGTGTATTATACAACAGTGGAAAAATATAAATATTTTTTTTCGTAAAAATAGTCCAAAGTGTTTGTATATCTGAATAAGAGAAGAGAGAAGTGTGTTCTCCTACATTTCCCATAATCCTCCTTGTGTCTGTAGATGAGGCATAATGAACATGATCTGGGAGTATTTAATGCATCTCAGAGGTTTTGATCAATTCAAACACCTGCACCAAATTGTTACAAAAACACGTGATTCCAACTAGGATCAAAATTATTAGATTATTGAAATGAGGTAAATATTTACCCTGATTTAATAGTAGAGTCAAGTCAGATAAATTATATGGTAAAAAAAGTGTTCTCTAAATAAGCCAGCAAATTAGAATGATGAAGGAAGTGAGAAATGAGAGCAGCACCATCTTTCTGATCACCAGAGAGTGAACGGACAGAATTTACAGAGAGAGAGCGAGAAATAGAAAAAGACCAAGTTGAGAATTGAAATATAGTGGTTGTACAGGAGGAAGGGAGGTTGAACAGACTGAGAGAGAATCTGCAGATGTGGAGGCGAGTTGACCCTTTACTGCCCTGGACCAGAATAAGGCAGAGGTGACTGATTAGTTGATGGCATGGTAGTTTTCCATGGAAACCACAGAGAAAGAAAGCACCACAGTCCAGGAAGAGTCATGAACGTCAAGTCGCTGAGACAATTACAAAAAACAAAATCACAAAAAGACAGTACTAAAAACAAAATCCCTGCAGTATCGCTGTAGTGAGTCTGTGTTAGAGTTATAAAACGTCAACACTAAGTCAGTGTGACCAGCCCATAAGATGGCTCACTCTTGCTCTTTCTGTCATTCGACGGACTCTTCCAGAGCGTGACATCCCCAAGTTCAGCGGGTCTGTCGTTGGCCCCTCCTCTTCTGACTCATCATTGTACAGAACAGTTCGTCGACCTTGATAGCGAGTATTAACCCGCCCTGACTTTGCAGTTCTTTGATTTGACCTTTCACTTCCAGTTTTTGATGTCGCAATTAACTCTTCG
The DNA here is from genome assembly GCA_032164185.1 of Moxostoma hubbsi. NCBI lineage: Eukaryota > Metazoa > Chordata > Actinopteri > Cypriniformes > Catostomidae > Moxostoma > Moxostoma hubbsi. Next base: position 8,308,598 of record JAVLUX010000215.1, read on the forward strand.
TCGTCCTCTTCCTCCTCCTCTTCCTCAGGCTCCTCTTCTTCCTCCTCAGGCTCTTCTTCTTCTTCCTCAGGCTCTTCCTCCTCAGGCTCCTCCTCCTCAGGCTCCTCCTCCTCTTCTTCCCTCTCCTCTGCTTGCACCTCCACTGTCCGTGCTCGTTTCATAGGTTCTGCTGTTTGTTCGCCTCCTTTCCTCTTCCGTTTTGTGTTGTCGACATTGGTTATTTCCGCTTTGCCCTTCTGTTTGAGTTGAGGGGCTTTGCTGTAGTCGTGATCGCCACCATCGGCAAAGCTGGCCATCTCAGCCCCACTGTCCTCGCTCTCGGACGAAGATGATGATGTGGAGGAAGACGACGATGAAGAGGATGATGTTGAACTGGAACTTTCAGATTCAGAGACCCCTTCCTCTTCCATTAATGCTGCTCTTCTACGTGAACTTCGACCCCCATTTGGCAGTAAGCAGTTGGCATCTGTAGATGCACGGAGGACAAAATTTGGTTCAGGTCAACTTGGAAGGCAAAATAACAGTGTTGGCAATATGTGTTCGTGTGAGTATTTACCTGAGGATTTTCTTGGTGTAGCTTGGCTGCGTGTAACTCTGTTGGCTCGTAGTTGAACTGATGAAGAGGACGAGGTAGAGGAGGAAGAGGATGAAGAGGAATGCTGATCATCGTCATCAACTGAAGAAGTAAGCTCTGATAAAGGGAAATAAACATTCTCACACTCAAAACAAGCATAATAGGAAATGTACTATAATGTACACAAAGAAAAGCACACCTTGAGAGGTTTTTCGTGAGCGAGTCTTTGAAAGTGCCTGGGATGTTTTCTTTGCTGATTTGTGTTTCCCTTTGGGGCTGTAGATACACATACATGGGTTCAGGTACACGGAAAGAAAACTGTTGCTGTAGTTAGTGTTTTATCTGTATACATGTGCAAAACATTACATTGCTGAGCTATAATAAAAGAACAAAAACATCCAGAACATGGTTTAATAAAGACAAAGATTTGCCACCAGCAGTACTGAGTTTTATTTAACATTCAAGCATTGTTTACAAAGATACTCAGTAAATACTCTCATTAAATAAAATAATTTCACTCCCTGTTATTATCTAGTGGAGTGAATGAGAGAGCGTGTGTGAGTGCTCTGTATTATGAATTGATAGTGTATTTGTGTTACCTGCTGGGAAGTGAGCTCTGTAACCTCTTGCTGTAACTCAGTCTCTGTTGACTCCTGCGCTGATTCTGGACAGCAGATTTATAATCTGAGATTATGGTAATGATCTGATTCTCAAAGAATGCCGACAGACTCAGAGTCATACTGTAGATCTAAACAACAACAACAACAACGAACAACACAGACATCTGAGTCAAAATATAGATTAACTGTACACTGTTTATGTAACACACAAAACAAAATAGTTCATGTAAGAAGGCTATAATCTGGATAAATTTGAAAAAGGCCTTATTGTTTTTAAAACGCTCTTGTCCACACTGTTTTTCTAAAGTGTTTTCCAGCATTAAAAGTTTCTAGTCCACACTGAAACATAAAAGAATCCCCCTAAATCCCCTTACTGTGCATGCAAAAAAAAAAAAAAAAAAACTTCCGTGTACGGTCTGAAATGCAATTGTCCTTGTGTTACGTCGCCGGACAGCAATGCGATTAAACTAGCCATCGCCTTTAAAAAAATGCATTGAGAAGAATGTTCAAAGTAACATTTATCTTTAACAACACAATCAAGGTGAATAGCAGGGACAACAACACCGCTACAACATGGGCCACCATCTTGACTGTTTTGGTTGAATGGATCACATGACTGCATCACATGACAACAAATACGTAACTATTTTCAAACATCTCAGTTTCCCCTGTCCACAATACAATGTAAATACGCAATTTTAAAATGTATCCACGCGGGAGAGCATTTTCAAAAAGCTCAGTTTTCGCTGTCAAAAATGCTGTCTCAGTGTGTGCGGAAGGTCAAAACTTTGAGGAAAGATGTGTTTTCAAACACACCGAAGACAAATTGTGAAGATGGAAAAATGTAAATGCTTTTCTGAAGGTGCATTCCCACACACAACATTGAAACCAAAAGTCAATACATATGCATGCACTAAGAAAATAAATACACCTTATTTTGTGAAAAAGTAACATGTAACATGTAATTGGTCTGGGTTACCGCAGAGGGTGCTGGTCTTACTCTAGACTTTTTGTTGGGCGTGTAAGCTTTGGAATTACTGAAGATAAGCCGCACATCTTTGGCAAACTCCATGGGATTCTCGTAGTTCCCACCTAGCAGAGTCTCAGAGACTGTCCCCAAATCCATAGGAGTGTCAATAATGTCCCGATAATCCTGAGATGGAGAGAAGGATATTAGATCCAAATAGCTTTCAACATGTGGATCCAAATACACTGCCTGGACCGAAAGTTTTTGGAGGGGGGATTTTTTTCTTCCATGATGGCACAGGCATATTCCAGGACGACAATGCCAAGATTCATCAGGCTCAAATTGTGAAAGAGTGGTTCAGGTTACTGTAAAGTCTTCTCCAGAATATCCCAAAGACTTTCAATGGGGTTAAGGTCAGGAATCTAAGCCTGATTAATCTTGGCATTGCCATCATCAATACAAGATCTTGGTCAAAAATTAATGCAACTCAGGATGAAAATAAATGTTGTGATGTTGCATACGGTTGTAGAAACAATGCCAAGATGAATGCGTGCCAAAATCAAAGCTAAAGGCGGTTCAATGAAATATTAGAGAGTATGCAACTTTTTATTTTTTTCATGACAGACCCCACAAAGCAGACAAAGAGTGAGGGAGAGAGGACAGGAAGGAGAGAGCAGGATAGAGACAAAGATTAGAAACAGTTCAAAGATGAAAGCTAAAACGAGTAAATTTTTTTTTTTTTGCAAAATTGAAAGGTGAAGTATGTAATTGGTGCTACTTGTGACATTTGCCAACACCCTTAAGACTTATTTAGCCCTTTTGCACACTTTAATTCCCATTGAACAAATAGGCCAATAGGGTTGCCACAGTGTACGTGCACTGACAGAAGACGTTTAATTGCAGGCAACGAATATAAATGTGCATGGTGGGTAACTGTAAGGAATGACACAAGAAATGCTGTTAGACACACAAACATATGCTTGAAGAAACACACATTATTACATTTTAAACACAGATGACACAAAAGCTATGCGCATGTCTGACGCGCTGTTTGTTCAGAGGCGTGAAGTCTCGTGGAACACACATATGTAAAGGTTTCTCGCTCTGTCTTTGTTTCAGTCTTCTGATTTTTTTTTTTTTTTTTACAAGAATAGTATCATCTATGAGAAAGCTGCCAATGACCTCAGAGGTGCCATCTCAGCTCAGGAGGTGCTTTTAGTTCAGTTCGCTTTATTTCCACAGAGCAGTTCGTTGTAAGCGCAACTCTGTAGGGTCAATTTATAGCCTACACATCTGTGATTAAATCATAAAATAATAAAAAAAATCATTTTCACCTTGAACTATGATTTATATTCCAGTGATTATCATCATCATTATAATTATTATGTTTACATTTATAATTGTTTTAGATCTTAATTTGTAATTAGTAATTTTCTGCCTTTAGCCATAAATGGATACTTGTGTTATGGTAAATGGAAAGGTGGTTATATATATTTTTTTTTATTACCACTTTGTTATTTTAATTGCTTTTTCGTTTCATTTGAAGTGAAATTAGGATTCCGAAATGTCTTTGGTTTAAGTTTTTAAAATATATTAATTTAATTTTAAATGCAAAATCACTAAAGCAAGAATATTGACAATAGGTTGATGATGTAATTGGATATTGTGATTTTTTTTGTGGATATCGTGAACATTTCTTGCATATCACCCAGCCCTAGGAGGGAACAAAACATTTTTTTACCCTTCCGAAGCAGCTAAACTGGGTTCTGGGATGAAAGGTAATAAAACAAACATTAAACCCACAACTACCCCAAAAAAGTGATGCATTTGCCCCGACAATAAAATACCCATACCGGTATAAAATACCGGTAGCCCACATTGCCAAAGAGTTGCTCTTCACAACTATTGAAAAGCCATCTTTCAAAAAGTTGAATGACACACATTTTATTTGCATTTTATTTTCATTTGAATTTGTAGTTAAAATAAATAAAAAATAAAGTTAAAATTTGAAATCAAGCTGCCTTGCTTTATTGTGTAGGCTATTGCTTAATGAAAATTACCCCATAGTATCACTTAGCATCCAACAAGCTGTAATACCAGTATTAGTTGGTTGGAACGTGGACACCACACCAGTTTGAAAATTATGATATCATGGCAAGTCTATAGGCCATACAAAAAAAAAAAAAGCTGGTAAACGATTAACGTTGTATTAAACAAGACCACTATAACATACATATACACACCTGACAGAAAGCCTGGCAGAGCAATTGGGTTGTCCATTAACGCTGGATTGAACGGCAGGTGGGTGAGCGGGGGATTCAGCATAAGGTAGGATGGTTCTTCTAGTAACTTGTAAGCGCAACGATACATATTCTGAGTATTTTCCAAATTTATCTGAAGCTCAACAGTAATGAGCTATCTTGTGTGGCAATACCTTGTGTAGCTTACCTCTCGAGAAGCATCTTGGCAAGTTTGGCATCTCCATCGAACCCAAAAATTCCCTGAATGTCCTCCACCTTTTAAATGCAATGCCAATGTGCACTCTGGTTTTACTCCATTTTGTCTTTGTCTTTTTTTTTTTCTTCCCCCTTTTCTCCCAATTTGGAATGCCCAATACCCAATGCGCTTAAAGTCTTTGTGGTGGTGACTCGCCTCAATCCGGATGGCAGAGGATACATCTTCATTGCTTCAATGTCTGAGACGTAAACCCGCACATCTCATAACATGGCTTGTTGAGTGCGTTAATACGGAAACATAGCGTGCGTAGAGTCTTCACGCTATTCTCCGAGGCATCAATGCACAACTCACCACATGCCCCACCGAGAGTGAACCACATTTTAGTGACCATGAGGTGGTTACCTTATGTGACTCTACCCTCCCTAGAAACCGGGCCAATTTGGTTGCTTAGAAGAACTGGCTGGAGTCACTCAGCACACCCTGGATTCGAACTCGTGACTCCAGGGGTGGTAGTCAGCGTCTTTACTTGCTGAATTTTGGTGAAGCTAAATTTATTTTCCTCTGTACACTTCTGCCATGGATGTTTATATTCCCCCATCTGAATGGCTTACTACAAGTAAATCCAAGATCACACTATAGGTTAAGCTAGAAAGGGATAGGTGGGGCAGAGTGGGTCCCTCAAAATATAAACATCAATGTTTTGATGGTGTTTATACTTTTTGGGGAGGTAAACCCATGAATGGCTTACATACAGTTGATAACGATTGTAGATTGTATTTTGACATTAAAAAAAAAATGACATACTTCACCTTAACAGAAAACGGGAACAAATCACTTTTAATTTCTTCAGAGTGGAAATGTAATTTTTAAATGCTGGTAACTGGTTAATAACATCATTAATCAGTTTTTTTTTAATGAAACCAAAGACCTAAGAAATGTATAATGTAAACTTTCAGATTTACACCACTTCCTGTTGCTCAAATCCATTTAGAAGTGAAGTTCTTCTGTCCAGTGCTGACGGTGATGACAAATTCTATACCAAGATGGCTATGCTGTGGTAAGATATGTTATCTATAAAACATCAGTCATCCTCATTCTTGTGACTGATTTAAAATTATTTTTATTTCACTTTGAAGTTTATCAGCAAAGTACACTTTAATTTTTAAAAAGAAACATACTTTTATTTAATTCTAACCGGTTTATGTTTGGAAAAGAGGTCACTGAATGCCAGCATGTAAAAATACTGTTTCTGCTCAGAACAAACCAACACAAAAAATACTTAGTTTCTAATCCCTGGATAAGAGGTATAGGAAAGAGAAAGAAGAAAAAAGCAAGCTACCGGGTACACGAAGAGGTCGACAGGCCGTCGGAATGGCTCAGAGTCTGGGCTTGCCATCATTCTCCTTACAAGCTCCTTGCATTGTCCATGCCATGCATTTATATCCAGCAATACACCCCGCTTCTGCGGCAAATGATTGGACCTCTGAAAATGGTGGGAAGTTTTAGAGACCAAACCAGCTACTGCAAGACATTGATAATAAGTAGATGCCTCTGCTTTGTCTTAGATTCGATTTGAACAGAGATGTGAGTGCTTAGGTCCCAGCTAAAATAATGACAGGATCCTGTAAAAGGAATATTTTACCCAAAAATGACACACTCTAATTTCATTCCAGACCCATACTTTCTTCCATGGAACACAAAAGAAGTTTGCTAAATGTTCATGTTACTCTTTCTGATACAATAGAACAGCGCTACCCAACAAGTGTCCCGCGGGCCGCATACGATCCTCGAGCAATCTTTTGTGGCCAGCTTTATATCATCAGTAATCGCTAGTATTTACGCTAGTTCTCTACATTGCTGAATCAGGATAGAGAGGGAATTCAACTGCATTAGGATGTTACAAATAAAATAAAAAAACAGCAAATAATATCAGAGCATGGCTGATGTTATGAGAGTGGTCTGCACGCAAGTTTATACACAGTACGTGCACTCATGCACGGTCTGTCAATCAAACATGCGCGCACGCAATCTCACTTCAACATGGTGTGAATCTGTCCAAACTCTTGAATAGCTCATCAGATATATGTATTTGTCATGATGATAGTATTTACAGGAAAAAAATTACTGTTTTTCCTGCAGTGCTGCCGTTTAGACGCCTTTAAGCAAATGCATTTTAGTGATCTACTTCAGTGCAACATGATTAAAGGGGTGAACAAAACTTTACGACTTGTCACTGAAGGACTTATGGTGCTAAATTTGTATATATCTCTGGTGTATGTGATGGTGAACACACATGGTGTTTGTTAGTTGAAAATCACAGTGACAACAGAACTGATCTATATCAGAAAATCAAATTGTTCCACCTTTTATGCTAAGAATAATTACTAAAAGGGATAGTTGACCCAAAAATGTACATTTCCTCACCCTCATGCCACCCCAGATGTATCTGACTTTATTTCTTCTGCAGAACAAAATTTAGATTTGTAGAAGTAAATCTCTGCTCTGTTGGTCCATACAATAAAAGTGAATGGTGGCCAGAACTTTAAAGCTCCAAAAAGCACATCATAATCCATAAAACTCAATGGTTAAATCCATATATTCTGTAGTGATATTAAAGGTGTGGGTGAGAAACAAATCCATATTTTATACAACAAGTTATACACATCTGGGACGGCATGAGGCCGAGTAAATGATGAGAGTATTTAAATTTGTAAGCAAACTTCCCGTTTACAAACATACTTATATTCTTATACTCTTTAAAATAAAATGTAAAAAAAAATACAATAATATATGTAAAAAAAAAAAAAAAAACCTTTAGTTTTTTTGGAGCAACAGCATCCGTCCCCATTCATATTCTATTGTGGAGCTACTCAACTTCGGAGGCTGTTGCTCCAAAAAAAAAAAAAAAGGATCATAAAAATAGTCCAGATGTTTTAAGTGCTATATTCCAAGTCTTCTGAAGCTAAATTAAACTAAATTTAATTTCAGAAAATCTTCACCTCCGCTATTGCTCTCAATATTTTACACTTCTGCATATTCAAACTTGCCATGTTGAGTTAGGTTACAAAACACAAAACAACCAATGCAGTCCGATGTAAATGATGTCAAACTTGATACAATGTGTCTTTGAGGCATATTTAAATATGCCATATTTATACAAATTAGATTGTAGAGCTTTGGGGGAGGGAAATATTTTCAATAAATAACTTCAATTTCTGTCTGTTCCTTACAATATGCTATCATGTGGCTTCAAAAGACTTGGAAAATGGTGCACATATTATACAAAAATAATACTTTTAAGGTGCTGGAAAACATCCATCCCTATTCAAAATAATTAAAAGGAAAAGAGTAGTGTGAAGATTTAGAATACATTTCCTTTTCTGTTCCATGTAAAAAATAAAGTTTGGAACAGCATTGAGAGTAAATAATGACAGAATCACTAATCTATAATATAGAACTGGATTGCTGATGACGTCATATAATAGATGCCACTACGCTGCTGAACGTACTACAACAGCATGAAGTGTTAAAAACCTAGGCAGCACATCTTGTCAGGCAGATAATACCTATCAGGATGTGCTACCAGCATAACTATTAGATAGTGTGATATGGTGTGAGGCTGTACTAAGCCCTTTCGCTACCCTAAACCCTAACCCCAAACCTACTGTAAAACTATGTGATTATAGTGTTGGTACCACATCCTGATAGGTAGCATATATTTTCAGGACACACCATATTTGTATGCTCAAACATTCCATTATTGAGTTAATAGAAAAACATCAAATTTCAAAGAGCAAACATTAGTCATTCAACCACTACTTGTATATTTGAATGCTGCTTGTAAAGCCTTACAACTTCCTACGCATGTAATTGTTTGTTTATACAGAGACTGGGATTTTCCTGCTTCTTGAACGCCTGAGCAACTATATCTAACTACAGGGGTGAACAAATCAAGCTGAATGTAAACAAGCTCACTGAAACGGAGGTAAGATCCAGACATATCTATTACGAACTTCAAAGTGTTTGTTCCAATCTTTTTTCTTTTTATGCAAATTGTTCCATTTAAAAGTTCCTTTTTCTCATGGTGACTTGAGAGCAGACATTCTCGCTGAATCCCTCTCTCTTTATATTTACACTAGGGGGCGGGCAGACAAAAATAGATCAAATTAAACTGATATGCTATGTTTAAATTGTTTTTAAATAACAAACACTGTTGTTAATGAACACCATTTACACTATGTATTTATGACTACAAAGTGCATGTTAATATGAAAGCAGGCATTTTAATCTATTTAGAAATCCCGTTCTGACTTAAAAGATCTGAAAAAGATGATTTCCAGGGAAAAGGTCACCCTATATCAAGCTAGTATTGAAGCTCTTCCTCCACATTACAACTTGACAGTTTTGCCACATTACTTGGTTTAATGTTGTGCTGCACTGATAAGCTGCAAACTGGGGCAGATGGAAGCTCTGACTTTGCGATCCACGTATATTTTCTCCCTTGCAGTGAATATTATTCATAAAGAGCAAATTAAAAGTCAATCACGATTGTCATAAGGGGGCGAAATTCATCTGCTGTATATGATTGGAGACGGTAAAACAGCGGTGTTATCAGCTATCAATCATTAGCTGTGTTTCCATCCAGATTAAAATCATCACTTCCGGAGAAACTGTAGCCACACAGACAAAACACTCTGGAAGAACTTGTCTCAGGTCAGTGTATCACACAGTTCTGGGAGCACTATGTGTGTGTGCGCGTTCTGGCATCCTTATGTCCTTTGCCATGCAGATCTATAATATATTTATCAAAAGTGTCAATAAACCTGCTCTTTTGTACAGTTCAAGTTTGTATTCAAATTATTTGCTCAAACTCTTTGCGGGCTTTGGATTTTCTAAACACCATTATTTCAGGATGACCATAGCAACATTTCAGAGGCTATGATTGGTCCACTGGTTAGTCCAGTTATGAATGAATTATTCAGTCACATGACTTTTTTAATGCACATCTTGTATTCCTAAAAAAATTCAATAGGAGTTTATTCTGTAAATGTTTTTTCATCATAGTTTATGCAATTTTTTTCTTTTAGAATAATTTTTTTTAGCAATCTCAAGTGAGCGGCAGTTTTATGCGATATCCCAAAATGCACAAAAAAAAAAAATTAAAAATAAGTGGATGAAAAACCCATCTATCAAGGCTCTCTGGCAGGGGAATACCAGTATGGTCACTCGAACGGCTCAGGTGGATTGACCTAATGCGGGCAGTTAACTGTTGTGTCAACAATCCAGTTCTATATATCTAAAGTTGACAGAATTATTTTTTGTTACAAACCCTTAAACAGGCAATCATGTTTGTTCATCTGAACTAAAATAAACTCTCTCTAAATGTTTTGTAAAAGATGTGCTTGTATTATCTCACCCTCTGACCAGTGGAGGTACCGGGAGTGTCTGAGTCCACATCCACCATCTCCTAAAAATACAACACAAACATTAAAGACTTCACATTCCGTCCATCGGATGAGACGTTAAACCGAGATCCTGACTTTCTGTGGCCATTAAAAATCCAAGGACACTTTTCAAAAAGAGTAGGGGTGTAACCCCGGTGTCCTGACCAAATTCCCCCCATTGGCCCGTATCAATCATGGCCTCCTAATAATCCCAATCCATTAATCATCGCTATAACTCTACTCTCTCCTCTCCACCAACAGCTGGTAAGTGGCGAGCGTACTGGCGCACTATGGCTGCCACCTCATCCAGGTGTTTGCTGTACACTGGTGGTGGTTAAAAAGAGTCTCCTGTTCACTGTGTTAATTTTTTTTTTGAGTTTAGTGTCAGAAAAGTGCTATATAAATTAAACGTTCATTATGTTTATTCATTCATCTGCTTTAAGACACACTTCCTGACACAACACACCAGAAACAGTGTCTAACACACAGAGTCCCAGGCTCACCTCTTCCTCTGCTGCACTGCTGAATTCTGTCTTCATCTTATTGTACAGATCCAATATATCAGTACAGCTCTGATCCCTACAGAACACATACACTTTAATAAAGAAAAGGGACATGTGGACACTGGGCCCAGCAGGTGAACTGGAAGGATCATGACACAGATATAAATAGTGTGTGAGTGACACTGTATTCTCACCTGATGAAACGAAGCAGGACGTCAGTAACTGTTTTTGCTGCTGTGACGATGGGGCTCTGTGGCTCATTAAATGTTCGAGCATTGTGTTCAATGTAACGCACCTCCCACATAAGCGCTGAGATCCGCCTACAAACACAAACAAAAACATGAGAAAATTCCAACCTTTATGCGAGAGTTTGTGAAAGAACTGTGTGTGTTTGCAGAAAAAGTGTACACATTTTTGTATCTGTTAATGCTGCAGTCATTTTTAATTGTGTTCACCTATAGAAGCGGTGCACTAATCGTGTTCTGATAGTGCCAAGGTCAGTGGGATAGGCCACAACTGTGCAATATAGAGGATATGCACTCAGATCTACAGGACAGGAAAACGCCTTTGCCACATCTGTAAACCAAAAAAAAGTGTAGAAATGAGCAAAAGGTATGAAAGGCAGTGCTATAGTGAGAATATTGTCACAGCTAAAGCATGTTATTAGGTATGTTGCTCAGTGGCTAAAAATCATAAATCTTATTTCAAATGTTAAAACAAATGTCAAATTTTAAAGAAATATTCCAGGTTCAATACTGTACATAGTCCAAAGAAAGGTGAAATTACGCACATACATACTGAAGGCACACTGAGGCGCACATCGGCGGAAACCCACCGAAACATTCAAAGACATCAATCGTCTAAGACTTCCTACGTTTACATTCACCAACAGTTAAAAATAGCGCATATGGGTGAATTAACGTGTCCATAATATGTTTGTGCTCAAATAAACAAGAGGTAGCAGTTGAATGAGAGAATTGCTTCTCCCTTTCAGAGTTGTAACTTGACACAGCGTCTTTTAAAGTGGCGAGATGCATGCAGCGGACAAAGAGTCTGTTTAGTTCATGCTTATATACAAAATAATTTAGTGTTACACAAGGCCTGCCATCTGGACTTCAACTGCACGCCAGTTGTGACGCATGTTGTGGAATGTATAAATACAAATGAGCAATGTGTTGTGACATCATTAACACAGATTTGAAAATGAGATGTTTGAGCAGGGTGGCAACTATAAATGCTCTTTTTAGACTGAGGCAGAAGTTTTGAGTTCTGAAATGTAGAGTATGTTTTTAATAGTACACTTAACTCTTATACACTCACCTAAAGGATTATTAGGAACACCATACTAATACTGTGTTTGACCCCCTTTCGCCTTCAGAACTGCCTTAATTCTACGTGGCATTGATTCAACAAGGTGCTGAAAGCATTCTTTAGAAATGTTGGCCCATATTGATAGGATAGCATCTTGCAGTTGGAGATTTGTGGGATGCACATCCAGGGCACGAAGCTCCCGTTCCACCACACCCCAAAGATGCTCTATTGGATTGAGATCTGGTGACTGTGGGGGCCATTTTAGTACAGTGAACTCATTGTCATGTTCAAGAAACCAATTTGAAATGATTCGAGCTTTCTGACATGGTGCATTATCCTGCTGGAAGTAGCCATCAGAGGATGGGTACATGGTGGCCATAAAGGGATGGACATGGTCAGAAACAATGCTCAGGTAGGCCGTGGCATTTAAACGATGCCCAATTGGCAGGGGCCTAAAGTGTGCCAAGAAAACATCCCCCACACCATTACACCACCACCACCAGCCTGCACAGTGGTAACAAGGCATGATGGATCCATGTTCTCATTCTGTTTATGCCAAATTCTGACTCTACCATCTGAATGTCTCAACAGAAATCGAGACTCATCAGACCAGGCAACATTTTTCCAGTCTTCAACTGTCCAATTTTGGTGAGCTCTTGCAAATTGTAGCCTCTTTTTCCTATTTGTAGTGGAGATGAGTGGTACCCGGTGGGGTCTTCTGCTGTTGTAGCCCATCCGCCTCAAGGTTGTGCGTGTTGTGGCTTCACAAAAGCTTTGCTGCATACCTTGGTTGTAACAAGTGGTTATTTCAGTCAAAGTTGCTCTTCTATCAGCTTGAATCAGTCAGCCCATTCTCCTCTGACCTCTAGCATCAACAAGGCATTTTCGCCCACAGGACTGCCGCATACTGGATGTTTTTCCCTTTTCACACCATTCTTTGTAAACCCTAGAAATGGTTGTGCGTGAAAATCCCAGTAACTGAGCAGATTGTAAAATACTCAGACTGGCCCATCTGGCACCACAACCATGCCACGCTCAAAATTGCTTAAATCACCTTTCTTTCCCATTCTGACATTCAGTTTGGAGTTCAGGAGATTGTCTTGACCAGAACCACACCCCTAAATGCATTGAAGCAACTGCCATGTGATTGGTTGATTAGATAATTGCATTAATGAGAAATTGAACAGGTGTTCCTAATAATCCTTTAGGTGAGTGTATGTCTAAATATCAAGGAAAATGTGATTCTCCATTTCATGACCCTTTTAATATAAGTGCTTTTATAAAATTATAAGCTTCACATTTCTACCCTTAAACCCGGCTAAACTTGGCACAAATGTTGTCAATTAAGATTAATTTTTATTAAACCCAGAATATTCCTTTAACACAAATGTCATCATTCCACTAGAGGATATATTCCCAGACAAGTAAACAACAACAGAATGTGTTCTCTATGGGTGCGGTGCACTGATATAAATAGTTGCTTGGCTGGGCTGAAAAATAAAAGTAAAAAGATCAATTATGCATTGAACTGTACTGACCAAATATGTATAGCCCAAACAAATATAAGCCAAGTCAAACAAATACAAGAATGCATAAATAATGAAATAACAATAGTTTGATATATATTAAACCTGTGCACCTGAAACTAGTTTTGGGTGGTTTGTGCATGTTTTTTTTTTTTCTCATACCAAGTGTTAGCAGCTGATCTATGGCCATGATGACTCTCTCACACTCATCATCTCTTGTGTGTACCCCCCACTCTCCCTCCTGTGGGGTGTACAGCAGTGACTGAAATTCATCCTCTGTTACTGGAACACTGTCCCCAACTTCCTCTGGCACCGGAGCTGTGGGTGGTGAATCGCAGCATCAGAAATTACTGAATTTATTAGCTGTTTTAGTGTTAGAGCTCATGGAGTGAGAAAAGTATGTCAGTACCTTCTTCAGGAATGGGCTCCATATCCCACGGACTCATCTTCTCTCTCTCTCCATTATCCCACCTGTAAGACAACGCACACAATGTATTCAACACAACCAAGATCCCGTTTACTCCTTGTATTAACATCCATTTCGGTCAATCCTAAATAAAGGTGTTAAATACTGTTGTGACCAAATCACCTGAGACGAATGATATCATCAGGTGTAAAAAATGGCCAAAGAAACACACTGTTGTTTATGATTCACCAATAAACAGAGTCACTGCCTGGTGAGAGAGGCTTTGAGTGTCCCAAGTAACTCTTTGCACTCTAGAAGAGCAACGATCAAATTTTGTACCTGACAGCGTAGCACTGGAAAAGGCTGTCTGGATATTCATGCTGAAATGGTTGTTGACTCTCCACCAAACCAAACCACCAGGCATCATCGATGATGCTCCTGAAACGCTGACCTACGCACACACACACACACTTCTGTGAGCAACTGTTCTTCTGTTATGAAATGCTAAAATGACTTCATATTGATGATCATATCACACATTGTACAAATGAAAACATTGCTCTTAAGCGATACTTAAAGCATACATACCAGTTTGCCAGTTATGTTCTTTGGCCTCATTATAAAATTTCTGTAGCACCAGAAAATCAATGACATCGGGCATGTCATGATACCTAGAGAGAAACATAGATATACAATATAATATCAGTGTAACTGTCCCATCAAAGCAGAAATGTATTGCACCAAAAGAAAATGCTGTGTGGTGTGAGAGATGAGAACATGAGCGTGCATACTTCAAGCTGAAGGATTCATTGGTTATTTTCCCTGAGGTGGGATCCAGGAAGGCCAGTTTGAGGCAGCACAGAGTGGGCGGACCAACCTCATATTTAATACCCACAACCTTCACAGACTCCTGATCCTGAAGCGAGAACACAAAAACAACATATTTTGTACATTTTTTTTGCTGCATAACAGGTCAACCACAAGATATACAGATTTCATTATACCAAACAGGAACTAGTGACCTGGAAGGAAATAAGCTACTTACCCTGAGTTCCAGGCGGTTCCAAGGCTGTTTCTGAGGGTTGAGGCTGTAGGCTTTGGCACGACGTACGGCTCGAACATAAGCTTGATGGCCCTGACAGAAGTATATCAGCTATAGAGAGAGAGAAATGACTTCAGAAACCTGTATATGTATATCAGAGTTCTCACGCCTTTTGGCCAATGAATTTCCATGACTTTTCCAGTCCCTTGTGATTACTGTGTAAGGACTTTTAAAAAAAATAAGAAATATATCTTGACTCTCGATACAAAATCTTGAACATGAAATTAGCAGAGCAAAGAAAAATGTATTCGCTATAAAATTTCCTTGACTTTTCCAGTCCTGAAAATCACAATTTTAGAGCAGTAACCCTGATAGATGCATGCTTGTTTGACTGAAGGCCCCAGTATACTTTATCCGAAATCGGAGGAGGAAAGGGTGTGACGTAATTTCAAACAAAATCTGACCAAAACAACAGTGTTTTCTGAGTTTTTTTCTGTGGTTTGAACAATCAGGTAAACTTTGTACCGGCTGCTAAACACCTTCTTACTGCCACTGGTTCACATCACCGTTAGGTGTGACCTGGAGCTCCACCTACTTGAAGCTGTACCATTGACGTTGTTCAGTCAGTTAAGATTAGTCAATATAAATATAGTGGTGTGCAAAGTTACCTACATCTGTATGATCATTCTCGTAGAGACAATTATCAAAAACTTGTCATGTGATTTATTTAATTAGTCTACAAAAACGACAAAATTTTCCTCATTCTCTTAAGTGCCCATTCACACCGTTTGATATGCTGCTTCATTCATGTATCGTCTTCTGTTGAAAGCTCTTATCATTCTTGTCTCGGTATTCAGCCTATTAACTCTTTTATACACCCATCTTTGCAGTAGTATCAATATCATAAATGATAGTGTGGAACCAGTGCATATTATGGCAGTGTATAGCGTGTTAGCGCATTAGCGTCATGAAATGCAGAATGTAAACATGACAAATTACACAGTATCTACTGCATATAGATTACTTTAAATCATCATTGAGTGATTAAAAAGACTGATCTCATGTAAATTCTACTCACATAATGTGATATAGTCATTGATTGAACACATTTTAAATGTTGTTTTTAGCCATTTTATAGTCAATGTTTTACATGTAGTCTAGTTCATCCTTTTATTTAAAAGCTCCTCTCAACACCTTCCCCGGCAGCATGGCCGGTTTCTGAATGTTCGCACACAGTTACAGTTGCTCAGCTGTTTCAAACTTCTTTTTGGCTCTGAGCAAATAATGAAGAACTTTGGCATAAGTATACCGATGTCATAAGGGGGACTCACCTCATCTCCCATTTGAGGTACAAAGGGTGATCGTCTTGGAATTGTGACCCTGACCCAAGAGGGTGGCAACCATTCCTCTAACTCTCCATCAGGCACAGACTAAACACATGTTGCATGTTAATAGAAAATAAAAATGATATTTTAGATGAATGATAGATGGCTGGGTACTCACCCTCAGTTGTGACTGTTTAGGTTTATTTTTCTTGTCAGACCGTTTACTTCTTCTCGCTCCCTCCCCTTCTCCCTGCCCCGTCCCCTCCTCCTCATCTGAGGTGCTGTTCCCAGTGATGCGTGCTGGCCTTCTAGTTGTTCGCTTGGGAGGCTGGAGGTTGATACCTGCATCTGCTGTCCAATCAGAATACTCGCTAGAAGAGTCACTGTAAAACATGTTTTAACAAAAAAGAGAGAGAAAACAAACATTCATTATTCAGCAATGATTACAATCACTTTCAGAAATGAAAAATATACATATATAAATTCCTTTTTACACCTCATTGTCTAGTTTCATATACATGCCATGTTTTGAATTGTGTCATTTCTGTGACACTAGCAACACAGTACAGAGTTACGAAAACTAATGACTTAACAGCCAATCACTTGCTCGGTCTTCCAATGGTTGGCCAAACAGAAATTCCTGCCCCAAAATCACACCATTGGTTAAGCCAATTTGGCTATGTAAGGCTGGTTTGGATGCTCAAACAAACAGAGCGATGTTTTGTAAGCGCCATAAGGTTTACACTTTCAGGCTTATACGTGTCTCTGCATATTAAACTGGGATAGAAGATATTGTAACGTCAGAAAAATTACACACTTCACAATTAAGATTACACCTGCATTAATTAAACTTTTTATGTTGTGAAATACTGGGTTTAACAGGAAACTGAACCTGGAGCTGCTTTCATTCTCCCACTGAGCTTCACCATCAGATGACAAATCACTGTTCTCATTCTGGTCCTCCTCCTGCTGAATATACAAACACACATACACATAAAATATTATTGTTTTTTTTTTTTTTACTTTAAAAGCCAGGTTAAAAATAACCCCAGTAACATCTTTTTCTTGAAAGAGATGAGCTGGGTTTAAGGCCATGCTGTCGTTCTTACCTCTGCGTCGCTGTCAGACTCGACCAGGCTGTCCCCATCATGTGTGTACGAGAGCATATTTGTGCTCGGTCTCCTGTCTTGAGTTGAGCGGGTCTGATATGCATGTCTCCGCTGCTGAGACTTCCGCTGAGTTCTCCGTAATGTGCGAACACGCTCACTCACCGATTCGCTCTACACAGAGAAAGAAAGAGTGGGTTATACTGTGATCATGTAGTTACTATCTTTGTAAATGTATGTGTATAAAAACTCACTCTTGTTGTGGTGGGTGCAGGTTTTCGCCTCCTGTTTTTGTTATAGATAGACCGTTCCACCTCTCCTTTAGCTAGCCTGCAGTCCTCCATCACTCTAAATATACACAAACACATAGCATCAATGAGAGAGTTAGCAGTAATTGAAAAAAATAAAAAGCCCAAATTCACTATTCACTTTCATTATATAGCAAAAACTGGTGCGAAGACTAATAAAAAAGTTTCCTTAAATGCTCCACGTAAGAAAGAAGGTTATACGTTTTTGGTGTGACAGAGTAAATAAATGTAAAAAACATTAAGTAATATTACACTATGAAACTTTTTTGTTAAAAAATAACTAAATGTTATCAATGTGTACAACAAAAATCCAATCACCCAAACCATTTATTTACTTTACCCAAATAAACTTTGATAAACCTAGAATGATGATATTATATTATAAATATTTTTGAGCTGTCGGGACAGATTTTGCGGGAAATTGCATATATACATAATTCGCTCTTGCGTGTTGAGATCATATCCATACATAAGATCCTGCTACTGTAGCATGTGTGGAAGTAGCTGACGCTGAAAGTTTGTCAAAACTAATGAGAAAAATTTACCATAGATCATTCAAAATGGCAACCCTCCAGGGAATCACCGGTTGTAAAAACAATAGAATGTATAATCTCACACACACACACACACACACACACACACACACACACACACACATCTGTAAAAAACTTTACAACATTTGACCTTATCAGACTAGCAATTGTTTTGTCTAATGTTAACAAACGTTGCCTAACTTTATTAACATAATTTATTTAAAAACATCAATGTTTCCAACAAGTCAAAACAACAGATATGGCACTTGTCTGCTCAGATGACATGTTTTTGGATATCTGTCTTTTCCTTTCTTTTATTTATTTGTCCATTCGCTCTGATAAGAAGTCCTGTATCCTTGTGTACACCGGTGCCTCAAACCACATTCATCCGCACAGAGCCGAAGCACAACCAAAATAATGTCCTTCCACAAGATGCATGCAGTTTTATATTTAAACTACTAGGAGGACCAAAAGTTACATAGTATAGCTTTAAGTAAATTACAGAATTTTCATGATATTATTTTGGGTGAACAATTCCATTGACCCAAGGGTGTTCCATTACAGGACGGTACTTATTTTGTCATTTTAAAGAAATTTAAATTCTCTAATTATTCACTTACAATGATGCCATCCCAGATGTGTATGACTGTCTTTCTACAGCAGAACACATACGATTTTTAGAAGACAGAGCTCTCTCAGGTCCTTATAATGGAAATACATGGTTGCCAGCACTTTGATGGCCCAAAAGTCACATATAGGCAGCATAAAAGTAATCCATCCAGTCTATCAATGAATGTGTCTGAAGCTAATTGATAGGTTAATGTAAGAAACAAGTTGATAATTAAAATGTTTTTAAATTTAAATAGGTGCTTCCATCCAGGGCTCTAATGCAGTTTGAAATGGCTGAACACTCGCATTAGCTGTTGGCAGGAAGCAATTTTTAAAAGTTATTAACATTTTTATTATAGATTTATTTTTTACAGAAACGTACTGATTTGGTTCAGAAGTCATTCATTGATCGTCTGGAGTCATGTGGATTACTTAATTGCTGCCTAAATACGACTTTTGGACCGTCAAAGTGCTGGCACCAGTGTACTTCCATTATAAGGACCTGACAGAGCTCTATCTTCTTCGAAAAATCTTCATTTGTGTTCTGCTGAAGACATGTACATCTGGGATGGCATCAGGTAAGTGATTGAGAGAATTTTCATTTTTTGGTGAACTATTCCTTTAAGACAGCACTGTTTTATTCAGGTATTGTGTGATTTCATACAGTTCAATGATTTGATACAATTCAATGAATCAGACCCCTTTGGTGCCTTTGTAAAATAGCTAGGTCACCACTTAGTCAGAAGAACTTTTACCTCAAAATGCCAGACTGCACTTCATTAACCACCACACGGCGGCTCCATGCCAGCAAGTCTCGCTCAGTGGCAATCTGACTGCGGGGAGCATTGTTGTGCATCTGCCGCATGCCCTCCACTTGTCCACTACGCCGCAGTCCGACATTAGGGGGTGACAAAGGACCACCTGCCACCTCGGCACCTACGGATAAATAAAAGTGCTAATGTTACAACCTCTAAATTAACAGCTCTTATAAACATCAACCTCTAAACCAACAGATGGCATATATTGCAAATAAAGATCAATATATAGCAAAAGAGTTACAAGATAATATACTGGACTAGTATTTTACTACAAGAAATCTGTTTTTTTTTCCAGTCAACTAAAAATTCTTTATAAACCTTCTCATGTTAACTGAGGATAATTTTCACCTGCAGAATTTCCTGAGTTGACTCGATCATCTTGCTGGTGCTGGAGCTGCCTGATCAGATCATCTAATGGGCTTTCTTCCTGAGAATCTTCTGCTGTCTGCTGGCCAATCACCTGCTCGACCACTTCTCCGTCACCTAGGAAACAATAAACAGGTCTCTCCTCAACATTCTGTTAACAAGCTAAAATAGATAAAGTGAAGACTAAAGTCTAGTTAATAAAGGATGGCTAAACTCAGAGGTTGCGCTAGATAAAAAAATTCTGTCTTAATCTATTTTTATCCATCCTAAACGTGTTCATTTTATAAGTACAATGGCTACCTTTAGGTGCATCCATTACAATTACATTATACCTTAGCCAAAGAATGAATCAAGAATGTGAAATGACGGAATAATAGTAGAGAGAAAGATTCACTTCAGCTTTTATTTCATTCATTGGGTCAGAAGTTCACATATTTTTGGCCCATTCCTCCAGACAGAACTGCTGTAACTGAGTCAGGTTTGAAGGCCTCCTTGTTCGCACACGCTTTTTCAGTTCTGCCCACAAATTTTCTATCAGATTGAGGTCGGGGCTTTAGTGATGGCCACTCCAGTACCTTGACTTTGTTGTCCTTAAGCCATTTTGCCACAACTTTGTAGGTATGCTAGGGGTCATTGTCCATTTGGAAGACCTATTTGCGACCAAGCTTTAACTTGCTGGCTGATGGAATGGTTATTTGTGTCATGCACAAACGACTTGCCAAAACTGTAGTTTGCTAATATGAAATCTGTGGAGTGGTAACAATAATAACTTCAATCTGTGGAGTGGTTTTAATAACTTCAATCTAAGTGTTTTTAAACTTCTGACTTCAACTGTATATGTTATATTTTTTGATTCCTCATGCTTGATCCTGGTGAAACCAAGGAGTTTTAGCGTGAAAGTTCTTCCTAACAATTAACCGCGGCACTTAGTTTTTTTTTTAAACTTTGCCGGTCAAACCGCATACATACATCCACAATTTCACAACTTTCAGTGTGCCAGATATCAACATAAATTTCACAAATGAGAAGATCTCTGAAGTTAAATCCACAAAAATAAAAGAGAAGTATAATTGGCGGAAATGATGCTTTGCTTTTTGCCATACTTTTTTGTGCTTCATTATCAGGCATTAAGACACTGACATAACGATTAATGTATTTAGTCATTATATCGGAGACCCTCTTCTTGATATCTGAAGTGATGCATATTACCAGGTGTAAATGGTGCCTGTTATACGCATCTTAACGTGACACAGCGGGAGCGTGTGTGAGAGAGTGAATGAGAAGTCAAGGCTGATATACTACAGTAGGTTAAAATTATTTTCTTGTTTATATTTTATTTTTCAAAATGTTGTACAGCATATGGAATTATCTGTCAATGTTTATAAAAAAAATTGGTAAATGACATGACAGAGTGTTTTCGGTTAATGCAATACCAGACGTGTTGGGTTAAGTGATTGTTTGTGCCCCACCAAAAATAAAGAGCCATTAGTAAAAGTATAATTGGCAGAAACGTGCCACTTATTGCGCTTTCTTTTTATTATACTTTTTTTTCATGCAGTAACACACTGATGAAATGATTGATGTATACAGTTACGAAATCAGAGACTTTCTCCTTGAAATCTGACCACATTAAGTCAAAAGAGATGCATATTACCAGTTATAAATGGCAACAGTGCCTGTTAATACATAGCTTAATGCTAAGCAGTAAACACACAGTGAGTGAGTGAAGTCAAAACTGATGCACTAGGTTAAAATTATTTTATTTTATTTTTTTTTATCGTTTTGTTTTCTTTTTTTAATTATGTACAGCATTGGAGGGCCTGGGTAGCTCAGCAAGTAAAGACACTGACTACCACCCCTGGAGTCAAGAGTTCAAATCCAGGGTGTGCCGAGTGACTCCAGCCATGTCTCCTATGCAACCAAATTGGCCCAGTTGCTAGGGAGGTTAGAGTTACATGGGGTAACCTCCTCATGGTTGCTATAATGTGGTTCTCGCTCTTGGTGGGGAGAGATGTGTGTGGATGCTGCGGAAAATAGAATGAAGCCTCCAATTGCACTACGTCTCTGTGGTAACACGCTCAACAAGCCACGTGATAAAATGCGTGGATTGATGGACTCAGATGTGGAGGCAATTGAGATTCGTCCTCTGCCACCTGGATTGAGGCGAGTCACTATGCCACTACGAGCACTTGGAGTGCATTGGGAATTGTGCATTCCAAATTGGGAAAAACATTTTTTTTTTTTTAATAATTTTTTTTTATAACTAAACATTGATGGACAGCATTTGAAATTATGCATCAATATTAAAAAAAAAATAAAAAAAAAATAAATCAGTAAATGAAGGAGAATTTTTGGTTAAAGCAACCCCATGGCTTCAAGTGACATGACAAAAAAATATAAAGAGCTGTTCATTTAAAAGGATACTTCAATTTATCCCCGTAATCCCACTGTTATTGGACATCTACCTCACAGAATAAATTAATCATGGCTGGCTGCAAAAAGGGAATTTTTTTTTTTTCAATGGTATACGTAATTGTAAGCTGCTTCGTAATTTTTCAGCTTCTAAAAGTGCATCCAAGCTGAAAAACTACTCATATTAGCCAGTGTAACATTTAGTGAAAAACTGTATCGAAAAATTGATTACTGTAATTGTGTCATCATGACATAAAACACTGTCAAACTAAATAAATGTGTTATAGAACTAGCTTTGTGAAGTTTATATTACTATTGCAGCCAAGTTATGAGTTATATAATTAGCTGTTAACCATATCATCTTATCGATATTTAAAAAAATTTTACCATTAGCCATGTAGCCGAGCTGTGGCACAAGCTGCTCCTCTTTGCAGTTTTCTCTGCCTGGCACCAGCCGCTGGAAACGAGGAGGGTGGGGGTTCCCATCCACATCCACCAGGAATGGCGGAGGCATGAGATGGGGTGCCTGCTGCGTCTGCTCATCTAGAACAAAATTATTGGAGTCCCGGATCAACGGCCGGAAATCCGTATGAAAGAACATTTGGTCTGGAATCTGAAAGAAGAGAGTAGATTTGGAATAGAAATGACAGCTGTTTCATTCAACTGCTGAAAGGATTTCAACTGATCTCACACACAAACAAACATACCTTTTCATAAGGTTGGCTGCACCCAAAGCCAAAGATGAGCAGATGGCCATGAGAGTCTGTGCAAGCGAAGTGCTGCCCATCAACTGAAAATTTACAGTCAAACACTGCACCATGACCCTGTCCCTCAATCTAAGAGAGAGAGAGAGAAACATTGAAAGAGAAAAAGGTAAACCAATAACAATAATAATTCTCTCATATAGACTGTAGCCAATACACTTTTAAATCCTATCCTTCAACTCTTTTATTTAAATCAATGACCTCTTGTAAATCAATAGGGTGGATTAATCATGTCTTCTCACCATGTTGAAAAAGTTTCTGATCTTGTGCCCTTCGCTGAGGTCCCAGATGTAAATGTTACCATCATGCCCGGCTGATAACAAGATCCTTGAGTCAAAGGGGTGCGTTTCCAAAACAAACACCTCATCATCATGACCCTATGGACAGAGAAACATTTGCATGCATGATTCTCACAAAACAGATAACAGCTCAGGCCACACCCCCTAAGAATTAGCCAATTAAAACTAAACACTGATGAAGAGGCTCTTCCTCACACATACCGACAGCACATGAAGTAATTGGCCGTTTTCTGAGTTCCAGACTTTGAGGAGGCAGTTTGAAACAGCTGTGATTACTGAACGATCACAGCGGTCCCACGCTACCATGGTCACCACCAACTTGGTTGATTTATCATCACCTGATACCACAGTGCTGCTGTAAACAACAAATTTTTCCACAGAGATGTTAAAAACATAGCACAATGAAATTAAGGCTTTCCACAAACACATTTAAGTGTTTAAAACATTGAATTTCGCCCAACCTGTGCTTGAGAACACAAAGCTGACTGGTCTAACAGATATGAATGCACACACACACACTAACCCTGGTAATCTGGTGGTCATGTCCAGCACAATACTCTTCCATTCATGCTGTTGGTAATGCCAAATCCGAGCCGTACCATCCCGGCTGCCACTCACAAACCTGAGACTGGAGATAGAGAGGAAACACAGACAATAAGATAAACCAAAACAAACTTGCATAAAAATAACAGCAACAACAAGCAGAAACAAACAAGTCAGTAAATGGCAGCATAACACAGAGTGAAAACAATTAACATTAATAAACTCACCTTTCTGTGTGATTGCAAAACTGCACAGCTACAACTTTATCCTGTAAAATAAAAAAACTATGGTACTTCATTAAAATCAGCACAAATTTACACGGAAACATTGATTTAAAACATCTTCCTCAGAACTTCTCAATTCCCAGCCTGCATTACATCTCCTTAAGCTTAAGTTTTGTCTGTTTGCCTGCCTGCTTCCCTCCTTTTCTATATTTCTCTCTCTCACCGTATGGGAGTCTAGGTCAGAAAGCTTCATGGGCGTCTCTGTCCCGAGGTAGTAAACTCTGATCATGTGATCCGTCCCTCCAGTAGCCAGAAACATCCCCCCTGTGGTCAAAGGACACAATGTAAGAATTACAGTCAGATCATGAGACAATCATTTTTGAGTGTGTGGAAGATGAACAAATATTATGAGCATTTGTGTGGGTTAACACACCAGAGCTGAAGGAACAGCAGGATATTTGGACTCCTGGACGAGAACGCTCCATAAACTTCACAGGCCTTTCACTGCAAACACAAACAAACAATTGCAAATTCACTCCACTTATAATAAAAAAAAAAAATCAATCACTGTGATGATACAAAATGTACAATTTCAAATACACATTCTAACTAACACACACATAGTCACACTTACTCAAACTTCATGCTGAGTGTGTTCCACTTCCAAAAACACACCATACCATCAGCTCCAGTGGTGGCTAGATACCGAGTGTAACCTAATGCTGATGAAGAAAACTGCACAGACAGAAAAAGAAAATCCCTTCAAACACCCAAACAAAACAAAATTTATTCATCTGTCTTTAATCCCTGCTGAAGTCATTATCATAATTAAAGGACCTGTTCCAACCCTCATAAGTGACTGATTTGGAACCCTATACATAGGCTGCTGTGCCACACAAATATTTCTCCTCATGCGAAGCTCACGGGAGACTCGGCTCACAATTGAGTTTGATAACGTGAGGAATGAGCATGAATATACAGTACAAAGCTGTGGACAAATGGCAGTGACATAAATGTTGTTTCGCAAAGTTTTCTGCTTCAGTTAATGTGGTGTTGATTCACATTGTTTCTAGATTATTGTGCAGAGTGATCAGATGCATTTTAAATAAATGCATAAAGCTTCATTGTCCAAAAAAAATTACTTTAAATCACAAAAACCCTAATTTCAATATTTTTTTGGCCCTGGCACAAAATGGCCAGCTAACTAATTTCACTTATCATATCAGCAGCACCTGGGAAAGTGTGAATGAGTACTAGTCAGGTGAAATAACTATCATTCTGATTGGATTATACGAGCAGACTGATTGCTATAAAAATAGGGAAGAAGTGCTTCCAATCATTGTGTTCTTGTTAGCAATGTTTACCTCTAAAGAAAGACGTGCAGCCATCATCACTTTGCATCAAAATGGCCTCACATGCAAGGAAATCGCTGGAAAGAATATTGCACCTGACAGAACTATTTACCGGATCATCAAGAACTTCAAGGGGAGAGGTTCAACTGCAGTAAGGAAGGCTTAAGCAAGCCCAGGACAGTCTCCTCCTGAGGAGTCAGCTATGGAATCGTGTCACCACCTGTGCAGAGCTTGCTCAATATTGGCAGGAATTTGGACAATGGCCTGGTGTCAAGAAGGGCAGCAAAGAAGCCACTTCTCTCCAAGAAAAACATCAAGGACAGACTGAAATTCTGCAGGAAGTACAAGGATTGGACAGCAGAAGACTGGTGCAAAGTTATTTTTCCGATGAAGCCCCCTTCCGACTGTTTGGGACATCTGGAAAATCGATAGTCCAGAGAAGAAAAAGTGAACGCTGCCATGAGTCCTGTATCGTGCCAATAGTGAAGCATCCTGAGACCATCCATGTGTGGGGTTGCTTCACATCCAAGGGAGTGGGCTCTGTCACAATTCTGCCCAAAAACACTGCCATGAATAAAGAATGGTATCAAAATTTCCAAACGATCCAGGAGCAATTTGGTGATGATCCGTGCATTTTACAGCATGATGGAGCACCATGTCACGAGACAAGAGTGATAATGAAGTGGCTTGATGATCATTACATTGAAATTTTGGATCCGTGGTCAGGCAACTGCCTGGATATTAATCCAATAGAGAACCTGTGGTCAATCCTCAAAAGGGGAGTGGACAAGCAGAAATCCACAAATTGTGAACAACTATGCGCACTAACAAGTCAAGAATGGATCCCCATCAGTCAGAATTTGGCCCAGAAGCTGATATCCAGCATGCCAGAGCGAATTGCAGAGGTTATGAATAACATGGGTCAGCACTGTAAATTTTTACTCTTTGCATATATTGAGTGTTTTTGCCAATAAAAGCATTTAAAATGTATGAAATACTCATCATTGTTTTCCAGTATACCATAAATCAATCTACAAATACTGAAGCAGCAAACTTTGCAAAACACAAAATTTATGTCACTGCCAATACTTTTGGCCATGGCACCTTGCGCACACATTGCATATATATATATATATATATATATATATATATATATATATATATATATTTTTTTTTTTTTAACATAACTTTTTAGAATTAAGAACAGATGCACTGATATGTACATTTTTGGCAGATGCTGATTTTAACAAAAAACTATTGGCCGATACTGATGTTTTGCCACTTATTTTGTCATTAGATCACTGTTTTGCTCAGGAATTAGGTTTTAAAAATATACAGAGGTATAAAAGCTTTTTATTGTCCTACAAATTTATTATTTTCTTTGAACATGGATTGGATCTGTTGAACACATGACTAGCAAACCTTTTAAACATTTAGCATGTTTGTACTGTATTAGAGATTTTGAATTATTTTACTGACTGACAGCCGACACGCATTAAACATTAACTGACAAGATTAGACTGTTAAATTAGAATTTAATAAGAATGGACGAGTGTCTGATCCATTAAAAAATGGCAACACATTTTTTCATAAGTGGTTTATTTTTACATGCGCAAATAGCAGCATAACAGCAACAAAACATGAGGATTCAATCATCGGCCTACACAAAAACTATTTCACTTATATAATTAACAGATTAACAAAACGAAAACACAAAGTATCCTCCGGCACAGAGTGCGCTGTGTATCATAATAGCCTAGACCATGTAGGAAAATATTTTATAACTTAGTTGTCCTTTCAGTCGAAATGGTCCCACGCAGTACTTCTATTTGCTCGCTACACTCAGCGAAATATGGCTGTAGGCAAATGTAGTTGGTTGCACGTGCCCCCATGAGTTGACTGATATGTATAGCCTATTTTTCCTTTTAACGTGCAGCAAACTTTTTTAAATTACTTTTTTTTAACTGTTAAACTGAAAGTTTTAATCGGTCCAAATTCACATTGTCGGTTAACGGTTTACCAGTTAATTATAATCATCCCTATACTGTATATAATAGAACATCACAAATTCATATTATACATTTGTTGGGCAATTCCACAGAAATGTCTTTCATGGTATATTGGATGCCATATACACAACTGTAGGGCACCTCTTGCTTACACAATGCTGACTGAAGTGCTGATTGCAGTCTATTTTTAAACGCAGCCTTTTAAGCTTCAGTAATTGTGCAAGACTATATCGCTATTTCAATCTTAACTCAATTAATCGTGCATCCTTAAAGGGTAATGATAATTTTCTCATAATTTACTCACCTTTAAGCCATCCCAGATGTGTATGACTTTCCTTCTTCAGCAAAACTGATGTGAAGATACATACGTTTAGAAGCACGTTTCAGCTCTTTTTGTCCATACAATGGAAGTATACAGGTGCCATCAGTCTCCTGGCTATTTGACGGTCCAAAACGCATATTTAGGCAACATAAAAGTAATAGCTTTGTGTAAAACAGAAAATGATATTTAAATCTTTATTAACTTAAAAAAAAAATTGCTTACTGCTAGCAGTCAACACATCACATGATGCAAGCGCAATGGCATGTTAATGCAAGAAGTCGGAAGCACGCACTTTGTATACAACAGAGGAACGAACGTCACACAAGAATAAGGTAATTTCAAACAGCAACCGGAAGCAATGATTTAAAGTTAAAAATGTTTAAATTATCAATTTGGTTCTTACTCCAATCTATCGATTTGCTTCAGAAGACATTAACTGATCAACTGGAGTCATGTGGATTATATTTATGCTGCCTAAATATGACTTTTGGACCGTCAAATAGCCAGCAGATTGATGGCACCTGTATACTTCCATTGTATTGACAAAAATCATTTTAAATGAAAATCTTCACCTCACTTTGGCTGAAAAAGGAAAGTCATACACATCTGCGATGGCTTAAATGTGAGTATATCATGAGAGAATTATCATTTTTGGGTGAACTAACCCTTTAATGGATAACATAGTAATGTCTCTGAAGTCAAAGTTTGCTGGTTTCAAACGTTTTGGATGGTTTTACCACATCATGTATAGGTAAGTGCTGCTTTCACAACTGTCACATCTGTAACAATGTTTTTTTTGTCATTAATGCGAGAACAATAATGATTACAAAAAATTAAATATTACATGTTCTTAGGAGTGCCAACCCATCTACATTCAGTGGCAAAAAATATATGTATTTGAATTCACAGAGTTTTTACAATGTGTGCTACTAATTCATTATAAACCATCGGTTTTACATATTGCCAATTTCATGCTTGAAACCGATTTGCTGATGGTTTTCATTTTGTCAATAATTGCATCCTTAGTATTGAGTAGTATTGGGGGTCAAAACGAGGTATCTTCAGAGGCAGCATAATTATGGTAAGCTTTTGGATTCATCTTTGCATCAGGAAGGAGTCTATAAAGACATTGATGTTTTGGAAAAAAAACATTTTTCTAAAGTCACTTTGTAAAGAAAACTTCTGTTGGTAAACATAAATAACTCACACACACACCTGTATGGAGGTGATTGAGGCTGTGTGCCCCTGTAATACAGCAACAGGCGCACAGGTCCGGAGGCACCATACACGGATGATCTTGTCACAGCTGGCAGAAGCAAGAAGAGTGTTTTCGAAGTTCACTGTCATGTCCGAAATCTCTGCCGCGTGACCACGTAAAGTGGCCAGGAGACGCCCATCATCCGTTGCCCAGATCTTCACCAGGCAGTCGTCAGAACCCTGACAGAAACAAACTCGAGCCCTGATTACAAACACTCCTTAATTACAAAAACACACACTAGTATTTCAATTGCAATAGTTTTAGTTGTATTGTAATAAATCAGTGCATACAACAACCTGTGTTATATTGTGAAAAGTAATGGATATTGTTTGACACATTGTCACTGCTAAGTCTAGATTAGACTTGGTTTTTGCCTCATCTGATGCCCAGCATGTTACACATATACACAATTTTTACCGTGAAAATGCGTCGCCCAGTACGGTCAAAAGCCACACAGTACACGGATGAGAGATGGCCCAGAATCCTCCGATGCATCTTCAAGTGCTGATATATGCAGGGGGGGAAGGTGTGGCCAAACCGAGCCACTCCTGTTGTTTGGCGAGCACCCATGATTGACACTAAACACAGAGTTTTAATCTGTTACAATTACCTCCAACCACAAACTATTAAAATAATATAGCATTCAGCGGTCATGAAGGAAGGAACAAGGCTCAGTCGTCTATGTCCACAGCAGGACAAACCCTGCAATGATGCCTGTGACTGAACTAGTGATGGGACATCACCGTTTGGGAGAGTACGACTCACCTATATTTGGGGGCTTGGCACAGTCGACAGGTGGTTCTGGGGGCCGCCCCCTGTGCAGAGCAGCTACTGTAGAACCACTCCATATCGTATAAGAAGTACCTGAGAGAGAACAAGGAATATTTACTTAATTTTTTTTTTTATTTAACTGTGTTGAGAGCTTAAGAAGATAAAATTAGTGCAAGGGAAAGTGTATGAATGTGATTATATGCGTGGGCTTAGTCTCATTGTTTGCAGTCTTGTGTGCATCTCACTTTTTGCTGTCCTCAGTAATGATTGTTGTCCGTTACCCAGTAAACTGCAGACTCCAGGTACACTGGGAGGAATGTGTTTATCTACTAATGGGCCGATCTGCTCACACACACGCAAGAGGTAATCCGCAGGTATGTGCCGATTTAACAACACCTAAAACACACACACATATGCAAGTTATGTGCCAAACATAACTAATGAAACAACTAAACCAGCTTGAATGTCAATCCTGTCAGGCTGTGCCAAATATTTGTTTATGATAAATTATTCTATTTAAATAGTTATCAAAACATCTTCAAATAAAAATATCTGCAATTTTTCTCCAAACAATTGGAGTATATTTTGCGTTATTTTACACACTTATCTAGTTTTTATACTGCCTGCTTAAAGTCCACCTCTTTTTCATGCAAGCACGCACACACCGCCTAATTTCAGCCAATCAGAAGCCCTCCTCATCAAATCTTCCATGTTCTCCATAGTAGCAACCGAGGTTTGACTGGCTGCTGCTTTTGAGTGACGCACTACCCCACCAATCTCCTCTCGATTTATTTGAGCTGCTGTTGTACGCTCC
Organism: Moxostoma hubbsi; assembly: GCA_032164185.1. NCBI lineage: Eukaryota > Metazoa > Chordata > Actinopteri > Cypriniformes > Catostomidae > Moxostoma > Moxostoma hubbsi. The sequence goes on from JAVLUX010000215.1 coordinate 8,339,281, forward strand.
CACCCCTACCCTAGGCACGTATAGCCTTTCATTTCAAAACAAAGTCTTGTATTTTTTTTTTTTAATTACAAAATGTAAACTTTACCTCCAATACAGACTTGTATTTATTATAAACCACATCACTCGCTCAACAGCACAAAATCGGCAGTTCAGCGGGGCTCTTATGCGCCGCAATATATGTAAACCAAGCACCTATGAATTTTGCCCTGAATTTGACATGTGTGTGAGAGAGAGTTTGTTTATCTCACCCAGTCCTCAAAACTTCGCTTAAACTGCTTTCCGTCCCAACTCCAGCGCTTCGGGATGATCTGCACACACAGTGGGGGGGAAACACATCACAAACGGGATTTAGACACACATCTGCACCTCCCAGCCGCGCCGGGATGAGGAGCAGATACAGGGATATTTCGATGAGAAATAGCGGGTTTGACAGAAGAAGAGGGGTGAAACTCACCTCATATTCGTGCAGCTCCTGCAGCAGGATCTAAACAAACACACATAGACACAGCGCGTTACACACACTGCAACACACTCTCACCGCAATACATCGCCATTGAAAACTCACACTGACACTAACCTGAGCAGATTTCTGACATGGTCCAGACTGCAGGAATCTGGCGATCAGGTAATACAGCTCTGCAGAGAGGGAAACAACATCAGATGTTAGCTTTAGCTTAGCCTAGCTTAGCCTCACTGGCTAATGCTAAAACATGACAAAGTATTCATGGCTATAAAGAGACAGAATAAAACACAAGCGTGCTGCCCACCGGCTTCAGTTTGCGAGCACGGTTCCGCCGCCATGGCCCGGTCCGGGCGAGGGCTGGAGGTTCGTTGGTGTTTTGTGGGGGGTCTGCTTGCTAAGAGCGGCCTGTGCTGTATTTGCTCAGCGTTTTCGGCCTGCAGCAGCCACTGGTGCTGCTTTGTTTGAGCGCCCCCTCGCGGCGACATAGTTCGCGTGCAATACCGTACGTCTCCGCGAGGGGCACACGTGAGCTCACAATTCCTTCGGCGGACATCTTGGATGATTTGCTCTTGCTTTTGCTCTATAAATGCATGTATGTATAAAAGTATTTTGTTCAATTATTTAATGTTTTATGAGCTGTGTAACATAACCCGAGGAGAACAGGCCACACGTGTGAATAATAAACACGTTTATTAATAAACATACATACTCTGTGTTATATATGATTTATAAAGCTATACATTTGTGTCATACATATATTTTATGTATGTTCAAATTAAGCCTTACATTTTTTTTTTTTACAAAATGTTAGAATTTTAATGCTAGTTTCTATAATGGTGTCATCCTTTGTTGCATATCATTGTTTTGTTTTTCCCAACACTTTCAGTATATGCTCCCTTGTATGATTAATTTCTTACACTTACAATAATGCATAATGTAATGTTCATTACACTTCTTATTTAGTTACAAATGTTAACACAATCCATTTGTCCCAATATGTTTTCTCTGGGCTATGAAACAGCATGGCTCAACAACATTAATGTATATTTATAGGCTGTCAGTCTGTTGCCTCAGATGATTCAAACCAAGGAGGTCATGGATCCTTGTATTCATCAATCAACTTGTCAAAATAATAGTCTTAGTAGCTGTTTAAAGGTATTTGTACAGTTTTATCAGATTACACAAGACTGACAAGTATAGGCCAACAATACTTGAAATTATTATTTTCCTTCCAAATAAGGTACAATGTTTAAGATCAAATTTACTGTCACTCCTTTGCTAATACTTTAAATTCATAAATATTGATCTCAACAGTAACAGATAACAGTAGTAAATTATTCCAATGCACATCTCAGCTTAAAGTACTCCACACTCCCATCAGCAGAATAATGTGGCAATGTTTTTATAGTGTATGCAAAGAACCTCACATCAGTTTAAACCTGTATTGTCTCATGATTATTAATGTAATTAAAACTAATCAATGCATTTAGGATGATTTACCTCACTGCTCATGAGAGGTAAAAATGTAAGCAGGCAGGTTTTCCAGGAGTATATTTTTAGTTGATTTGTGTTGCATTTAAAGGGATAGTTCACCCAAAAATGAGAATTCTCTTATCAATTACTCACCATCATGCCATCCCAGATGTGTTTGACTTTCTTCATCAAAACACAAAGATTTGTAGAATATCTCATCTTTGTTGGTCCACACAATGCAAGTGAATGGTGACCAGACCATTCAAGCTCAAAAAATATAATAAAGGCAGCATAAACGTAATCCACATGCCTCCAGTGGTTAAACCCATACATTCAGAAGTGATATAATAGGTGTGGGTGAGAAACAGATACATATTTAAGTCTTTTTTTTTTAACTATAAATCTCCACTTTCACATTCTGAAAGTGGAGATTTATAGTAGAAAAAAACTATGCAATTTTGATCAGTTTCTCGCCCAAAGTGATTGCATCACATAGATTGAACCACTGGGATTATCTGGATTATTTTTTATGATGCCTTTATGTGCTTTTTGGACCTTCAAAGTTCTGGCCACCATTCACTTGCATTGTATGGACCTATAGAGCTTTAATATTCTTCTAAATATCTTTGTGTTCAGCAGAAAAAAGAAAGTCTTACACATCTAGGATGGCATGAGGTTGAGTAAATGATGAGAGCATTTTCATTTTTGGGTGAACTATCCCTTAAGGGTTTAAGCTTAAAGGGCCACTTTCAAGTAAAAAGTATAAAAGTTCACCATACAATTTGGGCAAAATTTTGGCCAAAAGGTGAGCAGTTTGCATCCCTGTGTTAGGATTAAACTGCTGTATGGAAGTATATGACCCACAGAGTAAGAACAAAACTCGGATCCCCTACATTTACCACTGTATGAAAATTAATAAATTATAGACCCAAATTCTTATTTCAATACCAATACATTGTTTAATATGGAACATTTGTTTCCCAGCACATATGTGCCAAACATACTATTACATACAACTAATGAAACAACAAAATCAATGAGAAAGACCACAGCAGACATTTTGAGGAAAACTCCAATGATGGAAATTTATTGAGACAGAGCATTATAGGGGACAATTCTTCACAGATGAATTTTCAGTGTTAAAAAAAAAACTTGAAACAATGATTTTTTTTCTTTGATTACCATTATTTAAAAAAAGTCCTCTAAAACAACAGAAGGATTTTTTTTTGGCCTCCTAACTAAGCCGAGTTACCATATTACTTAAACTGCAAAATTGGTATGATTCTTAAAAAGCCAGGAATCACCATCTAATGCTGAACCAGGAATGTAAGCAGTTTGACATTTGTTGACCTCTAATTTTTCCTCGACATTTGTTTAATTCATTCCTCATTCTTATAGACAATTAATTATGTTTAAAATAACAAAATAAACACAGCTCCCGTACAGAAGTGTCACAGACTCCAGAACAACATCACAAGCACTATCGGACATATAGACTGAGAGCAGACCACAGCACCACCCACTGCAAAAATTAACTACGGACCATCCGTGTAAAAAAAAAAAAAAAAGTATTTAAAAAGGAAAAACAAGACGAAAGAAAGATGCCACCTTTTTCCAGACCTCTCGTGTTGTAGACACCTGATACAGCCGCAGCCGAACACAAGACTCATTAGTCAGCTTTGTTTTTTGTGCTAAAAACCTGAACCAGTATTTACAAATTTGCTGATAAAAATATTTTTCTGGTGGTGATGGGCAGAGAGAAGGTTGTTGAGAGAGTTGGAGAGAAGAAAGAGAAAGGAATGAGGATAAAAGGGGAAGAATGGATAGACAGACGGATGGATGGACAGGCGTGGTGCTACTCTGTCTTCAGGTCCTCCTCAGGCTCTGCTGCATCTTCGGGCTTCTCAATCTGTGTAATGAAAGTGGCAAACCAATAAGAATCCACAAGGAGCACTTCGTACCAATCAGACTCTTTTTTCACTGACAGAGGAAGGAGGTGAAGGTTGGAGATTCTCTTACATTTATGCATTTGGCAGACGCTTTTATCCAAAGCGACTTACAGAGCCCTTATTACAGGGACAATCCCCCCAGAGCTACCTGGAGTTAAGTGCCTTTTGCTCAAGGGGACAATGGTGGTGGCCGTGGGGTTCGACCCAGGGACCTTCTGATTAGCAGCCCTGTGTTCTAGCCACTACGCCACCACACTCTTTAGTGTAGACTATCAATGTCTTTATTTAGAGAGATTTGGGGAATACATTTTTATAATGTTACAAAGTAGTTTTGCAATGTTATCTAGAAGTTTTCAAAAGCTGAAACAAACATTTGTATTTTTGTGCAACAGAGTTTCCATTCAAGACTCACTCATGAGTCACAGTCTGGCTGAAATAATCTAAACTGAATGAAACACATCATCGAGGCTGTCTTCTATAGAGCTGTTCGGCCATGACTTAACTTTGTAGGCAAACCCGGAAGTCTAATTCGTGGGCTAGTCCTTCAGATTAAGAAGTATCAGTCACAAAGATGAGATTAATCCTTTTCTCTCTTTTTTTTTTTTAAAGTGTAACTATAGAACAGTTAGGGCTGGGTATTGTTCAAAACATTTAAATATCGATACTAATATCTTGAATTAGATACCGGTTCCTAAACGATACTTATTTTCTATACCAATTTTATGAAATCCGTTTTAACAAGATTACAAACATTACCTAAAAAAAAAAAATGGAGGTTTTATTTTTTCAGTTTGTTGACTTTTTTTTTTTACAGACTCAAAGACTCATCTCCTGAGCCTTCTGGTCTCCTCATGCCAAGGTCGGCAGGGGCAGAGGATATAACATTAATGTGAAGAGGAAAAAAAAAAAAACAACAAGAAAGCTAAACTGTTAATTCAGCCAACCCTAAGGATTTAACAAGATAACTAATTTAATGTGAGTTAAACTTGATCAGTTACTGTCAACCTTAAAAGCATTTTTAGCATCGATTTAGCTGGCTATTTATAGCCATACATCCAAGCAATATCTAACGTTATGTAGGTCCCAGTTTATAGGACTATGTCACCGTGCACAGAAACGTTAATTTAACAAGTACACAAGCATGTACCACTACAAGTTAGCCGATTTTGTTTGTTGGTTTGTTTGCTAAACGTTAACCTTACCTATTGGAGTCCCAGTCATTGCGCTACTGCATTCATCGGTAGTTTTGGAGGAAGACTCATGTGGTGGGCATGTTCAAAGAAGCTCTGTGGCAGGAGGATGCTGAGAGGATGACTGCACCAGCTCAGTCTTCTTGCAGTCCAAGACGGAGCAACTTTCTGCTCTTAAGTTTATTCCGTGCACTGTTAAGTGCTTCATCAGATTTGTAGTGTTGCCGGTCTTGGCAGCAATTATCTTATTACAAATATTGCATTGTGCGCTGTTGGCATCGAGCCTGGTGAAATTTAGCCACACTTTTGATCTTTTCCACATCTTTTACATCTATGGGGCTTGGGACGCATACACACTACAGCCTCAAGTGTGAGCCATGTCTCTGGGTGTAACTGGTGTAAACTAGTGTTTTTCCCTTGATGCCTAAACACAGCCAATCACCAGCATATTTGGATTTGGGCATATCTAGCATGCTAAATGCTTATCACTGACATTGACGAGATTAAACCCTTAGGTATCGAAATTTGGTACCGAACGACAAGACATTTTTTGATACTTCAGGCAATTTGGTCGGTGCCTAAAATGTATCGAACTCGATACCCAGCCCTAAGAACTGTACAGGTTTTAGTCTAAAAACCCAGAAGAGAATTCACAACGTGTTCCCTCCGGATTCTCCTATGGGTTTAAACAGGGTTTCTGCAGGTATCATCAAATCTAATTTAATGCTTTTTAATACCTTTTTTAATGCCATTTTTAATGCCATACATGACCCCTGAGTAACCACAGATAGATATATATATATATTTCTTCAAACTATACATTTTTAAAAAAACCCATGTCCCAATTGTAACCATTCAATTTGACAATGATGCAATGATGATAATCTTGGATATTTGAGAAACTCTACATAATTTAAATAAACTGTATCACTCTGAACTGAATTAGAAATGGCTCAGGAGACAGCTTAAAATGTAGACGTTTATTTGCAGATATTTCAAATTAAATTTTACATATGAATGGATGTGTATGATTGGTGCTGAACGGCAGTGCTATCACCAGAGCACCACTGCCAGCAGCGTTGCATTTGAACCAAACGCTGCTCAAAGGTTGCTTTATTTTCCTGCGGTAGTGGCTCTGCTGGAAGCGGTGGTCACTACAGCAGCAGTTGTGGTGTTTGTGGTGCTAGTAGTAGTTGCTGAAGAGGTAGACATAGTTAATTGCTGTCTGCCTTTTACAGCCGATTTGTGGCCATCAGACTGCATATGAGATTAAACGGCTCAATGTTGACAACTAACGGGCTGCAAACATATCCATCATTCTTTGTCTTCCAGCCACTTTTGCTGGAATTTGCACTTCCCCATTTCTTTGAGACTTCACTAAATGTACTTTCTCTGTTCTATCTCATACAGGTCCCAGCCCGCCACTGTCCAAACATCCAGCGTTATGGCAATTTTGCACTGGCCGGAGGCAATTACCAAACTGGTCTGCGTGTTTATCACACCAATGAACATATTTTACGACATCAAATCGAAGTTATTAATTATGAAGTTTATTTTCATAATAAATTGGTAATATTATTTTTTCAAAACTATCTACCTTTTTAATGCATATAGGAATAAAATGTTATGCTTTTTAATACCATATAAGGCCTTAATTTTCACAAAATCCATTTAATTACTTATAATGCTTTTCAATGCCCCATGGAAACCCTGTTTTATAATGGGGGTTTTTCAACTTATGAGTAAAATAAGGTCTGTGGTAAACATTACTTGACAATACTTGGATGTTTTTTTCTATAACATAAAATACACACTTTCATACCTCAAACGTGAATTTTGAAGCTGCAATTTTGCAAATCAATACGACTTTAATTTTCATGTTTGAGGTATGAAAGTCTGTATTTTATGTTGTGGAACAAAACGTCCAAGTATTGTCAAGTAATGTTTACCACAGACTTTATTTTCCACATAAGTTGAAAAACACCCATTATAAAAAACAATAGGAGAATCCGGAGGCAACACGTTGTGAATTCTCTTCTGGGTTTTTAGAATAAAACCTGTATAGTTCTATATCTAGATTTTTTTTTAAAAAAGAAAAGATTAATCTCATCTTTATGACTGACACTTCATAATCTGAAGGACTAGCCCACAATTCATCTCAATTTACCCTCTGGTACCAACAAAGTGTATGTTGTGTGACGGATGGTCTAAAACTGATTTGATGTAAAGAATGAGTGTATAAATACCTCGTTGGTCTTGGTCACCCCATTTTCTGACTGGTTCTCCTCCTTGGATTCCTCAGGCTTTGCCTTACCCTTCGCCTTCTTCTCCTCCTTTTTATCATTCACATCCTTCTCTTTCTGTCAGACAGAGGAAAAGAGCACGAGAATGAATATAGAGAAACATCATGGAGACAAGCAACTGTGTGATGAGTGTCAGCCCAGATGTATATTTATGAAAGTGTAATTACAATAGGTACCTTGGGAGTTTTTTTGGGTTTGGGCTCAGGTTTTGGAGTCCCTGGTTTCTGAAAAAAAAAAAAAAAAAAAAAAAAAAAAAAAAAGTGATTCATGCATTACTGTTTAGGAAATGGCTATTTATTTAAAGGGATAGTTCACCCAAAAATTAAAATGATCTCATCATTTACTCACCCTCATGCAATCCTAGATGTGTATGACCAACCTTGACAGATCACATAGATTTTTAGAAGAATATTTCAGCTCTGTAGGTTCTTATGATGCAAGTGAATGGTGATCAGACATTTGTGGCTCCAAAAATCACATTAAGGAAACATTAAAGTAATCATTTTGACTCCAGTGGTTAAATCCACATCTTCAGAAGCGATATGATAGGTGTGGGTAAGAAACAGCCTTAAGAAAAGTCTTCAAACGTTTTTTAATAAATCTCCACTCCCACTTTCAGATGTGAAAGTTAAACTAAACAGGCACCACATGTGGCTTTCAGATGTAAAAGTGGAGATTTAGAGTAAAAAAAATTAAATAAAATAAAAATTACATTTTGAACTCTCTCTTCCACACCTATCATATCGCTTCAGAAGATATGGATTACTTTCATTTATGTGATTTTTTTGGAGATTCAAAAGGTCTGATCACCATTCACTTGCAATATATGGACCTAAATAGCTGAGATATTCTTCTAAAAATTTTCATTTGTGATCTGCTGAAGAAAGAAATGTATACACATCTGGGACTGCATGAGGGTGAGATAATGATGAGAGAATTTTTATTTTTGGGTGAACTATCCCTTTTAATGATGAACATACCACCTAAGAAAAATGCATGTAAAATCTAAATTAGTTATACATAATGCTCATCATATTTAAATTAATGTGTTTTCTGAAAAACACATTTTCACTAAACATGTAATACTAAATGTAATGTAACAATAAAATGTTTTATAAGAGGGAAAAGAAAACATACCGCTGATAGTCTAGCAGACCTTCTCTGAGGCTAGAAAGAACAAAAAAGGTGTTTGAGGAGAGGCGGAACAGTGCATTTGCACTTATTTTAAACAACTCAAAATTATTTTCACATATTTAAAAAACAAAATCTTACCTCCTCCTTGACTTCGCCATCAGTTCCCTGTATATCAACACAACAAATATGTAAAGTCAGATTTTGATCTACAATTTTATGCACATAAAGGGCGGGGAAACAAAAAAATAGAGCAACTAACTTTGGGCTGTGATGTTCTGTACGTTTGTAAACATAGAGTAACAAGCGTTGTCCTTTTTATTTAGATTTAGTACAGCTTAATCGAAATTTGAGCTGAGGAACGGCATATATCTGCGTACAGTTTATCTGTCAGTAAACGGTAGCGTAGGAAGGTGCGGCGATTTCTTTATTTCTCACGGAGGTATTTCACGACATGTGTCCACACATTTGAATAGGGAGGAGGGGCGCGCGATTATTCCGCCTCAGCGCTGCCACCTGGCGTCAGATAGGCGTCATAACACTCATCTTACACGAACGAACAAAGAAAATGCTTTAAAATTGTTTAGTAACGCAACCGCCTTTTCGTCAAATCATCAACGTTCAGAAAATTAGAGTTGTACCCCTATTTTCTAATCCCAATTCGACGGCGGCTGAGCCACGGTCGCGCTTATAATCTTCGGTTTTCGTGTCGGTTATGGAGAGACCGAGGGCAGCATGGCTGCGGCTGCACGGGCATGAGATCAAGCCGAGCCTCAGTACAGCGCTGCTCCACTAAAACCATCCCGCTAACCGCACTACTGTCGACAAAAACGTCGCGATTCGGCGGGAAAAATCCTAAAATTAACAACAATTTTTTTCTAAACAAGTCGCCTGGATTTTTATTTAAAAAACGTAGTCTAGAGGGCTTCCTAATTTCACGACTGATTAGTAAGGGCAAAAGTGTAGCCGTATGCCGCGCTCGGCTTTTCTACATACCTTTCTCTTGGGCATGTTGATTTTGGGATAATATTCTTCTTTTATGCAAAACTAACAGATTATCTTTTGTGATTCGAAGTTCACAATTTAGGAGACTGTCGTCCGCTATATACTAATTCTGTAGTAAACACAGGACTACATTAGAGCCAGTGGTTGAATGGGAGGGTGGAGGCGCGGCTATGCTATGATTGATGTCGGGTTTGACCAATCAGCGGGCACCTGGATCAGCCACAGAAGAGCCAGATTCTTAGCTCCGCTGTGCTTTTACGCGCGAAACCATGAGAGTTAAAGAAGGTGTAAAGTACAACGACAACCCTTCCTGTAAAATTTCCCTCCAAGCAGGTTAAAATATATGGCTTCCTTTGATTGTCGGCGGCGACAAATATGATCTGCCAGTAAAGTGCTTTGACGCAGTATTGTATTCCATATTTTATAAAATTGTAGTGAAAAGGAATAGATAATATTTAGAACGGTCCAGACATAAAGTTCGTTCCTCCATAATTCCTGTAAAGGGATAGTTCACCCCAAAATGAAAATTCTCTCATTTTCTCACCCTCATGTCATCCCAGATGTGTATGACTATGTGTATTCTGAAGAACACAAATTAAGATTTTAGAAGAATATCTCAGCTCTGTAGGTCCATACAATGCAAGCAAATGGTGGCCAGAACTTTGAAGGACTAAAAAAGCATATTAAAGCAGCATAAAAGTAATCTATATGACCCCTGTGGTCAAATCCATAGCTTGAGAAGCGATATGATAAGTGTGGGTGAGGAAAAAGATCAATATTGAAGTCATTTTTACTGTAAATCTACATTTTAATTTTCACTTCCACATTCTTGTCCTTTTGGTGATTAACATTCTTTTTGCATATCGCCACTTACAGGGAGAAAAATGTATAGCAAAAAAGGACTTAAATATTGATCTGTTTCTCACCCACACCTAATCATATCACTTTTAAAGATTTGGATTTAACCACTGCAGTCTTCTGGATTACTTTTATGCTGCCTTTAGAGCTAGAAAAGATTGGTCACCATTCACTTGCATTGTTAGGACTTACAGAGCTGAAATATTCTTCTAAAAATCTTTGTGTTCAGCACAAGAAAACAGTCATACACATCTGGAATGCTATGAGGGTGAGTAAATTATGAGACGATTTTAATTTTTTGGTGAACAATCCCATTTACAACAGCATATTTGTGCATCTGTGAAGCTCAATAATTACGGCTGACTAATTTTCAAGCAGGTGGACAGATTTGTCTGCTAGCCTTTGTAATCAGCTCTTTCTATGAAAACATGCTGAAGTGGGAATGTAATGAAGCATTTAAAATAATCGGTGTGTGAAGTGGACACATGCTGATTTGTTATAAAAAAGATAACTCAAAAGACTTTTCTTACTTCTGCTTTATTTAAGCTGAGACCAAACTGTGTAAGTGGGAGTGTTAAAATCTATAACTGTGCTTACTTCCTTTGTTTTATATCCAGACCAGAGATATCAGAAGCCTGAGACAACATTTTCTGCGATAGATAGATAGATAGATAGATAGATAGATAGATAGATAGATAGATATATGGATGAAAGGACTATAAGATCGTAGATTGATACTACTTTGGATGTTAAGAGACATATACTTTCACTCTTTAGATTTCTGTTTCAGGAACCATACAAACAGGCATTCTACTATAAAAGAGCTGGTAAGGTTCTATCATTATTTCCCTTTTCTTAAACAGAAAAATGCAGTTTTATCTGCTCTGTTTGGTTATGGTTATGCCTAGTTGTCTGAAGGTTTTTTAACTATTGTTTTTGGGTATTTGACTGATGTGATTACAGTGATAAAATTAGAGTAATCTAAATTCTTGAACTCATTCAATTTACTTAAAGTTGTACCTTTTAACCATTTGGGATCTGCTGGTGATCAGTGTTGCAATATTACAGTTTTTTTGTTCTCTTCAATTTATTAAGGAAGGAAGAGCAGACAGTATGCACTGATGCATGCATTTTGTAATTTCCTATTCCTCATTTCAGTTTGATTTCTCTCCATGTTGTTTAAATTTTATTTTGTTAAATTTGACACTCTTTGATTGTTTATTTGAATACTTTTTGTATCCTTGAATTTGGCTCTTGTTTTTGATTCATGTTCAGCACTATTTCTCGGGTAAATGTTGTTATTGCATACATTTACTGAGACTTGTGAGGGGTCTGTGTGTGTGTGTGTGTGTGTGTGTGTGTGTGTGTGCATAGGGGGTTATCATGCTTGGAGAACCATTCCTTCATATTCTGAACTGCACAGAAGATGCCACAAATTGTGATGGAGCAGCTCACATACACTCAGTCACCTCCACGGCCAGTCCCAACCCAAGCAAGTTGAGTGTCATTGCCAGATCACCGCTGACACCACAAAATGTGAGAGGTGAGAGACCGGGGAATTCTGGGTTATTTAGATGAGGTTGTGGTAGACCTAGAAGTAACATCCATTGAATGGTCTGATGGATTTTCCTTGAACCATGAGGAAATACATCTATTTATCCGTCAATAACAGGGGTTGACTGTGCCCCAGGTTGTGGGAGCAGTTAATAAACAGTATGTAGAGTCTAAAATTCAGGAAGGAAGTGTTGTGGTGAGAAATACAGCCCACAGACAGTTTTAACTGCAGGTGTTAAATTGAAAAGAGTACTTCTAATGTAGAGTTGTATAGAACTACTATTATTAACAGTTTGTGCATAGTACACTGTAAACCTGTATACACACAATTTTGTCTAAATGGAAAAATCAAGTTGTCTTAATTCAACATTCCTTGAATTGTCAGATTTTGGACACACAACTCAAATATCTATTTTCCTTGAACTTGCTTTTTGTAAAAATCCACAGACTAAAGATTTTGAGTGTTAATAACAAACTATTGAGTACAAAATTAAGGCTATTGGGAATATTCACAATGCCTTGCACTTGAATACAAAAATTACTTTGTTTTTAAGAATGAATAATGGTTTTAGCTCTTTTGTAGTATTATTTATGTTTTTTTTTTTGTTGCAAAAAGTTGTTTCAAATTATTTCACCATTAGGGTAAAACGTTTTTGACTGTTTTGAGTTTAATTATATTTTTATTTTCAGCTGGTAAACCATGGAAATGTGATCACCAAATTCAAACAATAAATGTTGTTTTGAAGCTTCTTAATGTGGTGACTAATCATGCTAATTCAAATGGATGCGCTGCATATAGCACTCGCTCTCCGCGCTCATTAGAGTTCATGGAAACATAATAATTATAATATTATAAAGTTGAGACTTTCTTTATCACCCCCATCCACATCTCTATCGGAGTTGGGCACAGCAGAGACAGCCTCCGTCACCTTTTCCCATTTACCCGCCTCTTACATTCCTACATGATATTAATATCAAGCTTCCCATGGAGAACTTTTTCCTTGCAGTAATTTCCTCAACAAGAACATCCAGCTCTTGTCTACTGAAGTTTTTGTTTCTTTTCTTTTCCTCTATGTCAAATTAAAAGTTATCAAATGGTTAGCAGCAAGTAAATTCTCCTATGGCGAGTATTGTCATTAAACTAACACATCTCATGCGCTTTACATAAAAAAAATAATCGCGAGGTGCTTGCAACCTTAAAATAAATGCCATTGGTTGTGTCAGTGTATTTGTGTAGGGCTGGATGGGCCGCTCAATCAAACAAGAATTTTTATAGCACCACAGAGATACAGTGTTTACAGTTTTCAAGAAATGTAGTCTGCTAATGGCTTACTTATAGATGTCTCTGCATACTAAGCTGGGATAGGAGGGAGCTGGGATTTACTCATGCACTGTAGAAGGGCCATAGTACAGAAACTTACCATTGACTTATAGGGGAGTGCTCCATTTTAGTGTTGCTTGATTTAACTGCATCATTTGATACAGTTGATCTTCAGTTTTAATTGATACATTAAAGAGATTGGTGGGAATATCTGGGGTGGCTTTAGACTTGTTTGTTTCCTGTTTGTCGAATAGGAAATTTGTAGTATCCGTTGAAGATAGGGCTGGGTATTGTTAAAATTTTTTTGATATCGATACTGATACCTTGACTTCGATAACGGTTCCTAAACTATAATTTTTCAATACCAATTTTATGAAATCCATTATAACAAGACTACAAATATTACCTCAAAAAAACTTTGGTTTTATTTTTTCAGTTTGTTGACTTTTTTACAGACTCAAAGACTCATCTCCTGAGCCTTCTGGTCTCCTCATGCCAAGGTCGGCAGGGGCAGAGGATATAACATTAATGTGAAAAGGAAAAAAAAAAACAAGAAAGCTAAACTGTTAATTCAGCCAACCCTAAGGATTTAACAAGATAACTAGTTTAATGCGAGTTAAACTTGATCAGTTACTGTCAACCTTAAAGCATTTTTAGCATCGATTTAGCTAGCTATTTATAGCCATACATCCAAGCAATATCTAACGTTATGTAGGTCCCAGTTTATAGGACTATGTCACCGTGCACAGAAACGTTAATTTAACAAGTACACAAGCATGCACCACTACAAGTTAGCCAATTTTGTTTGTTGGTTTGTTTGCTAAATATTAACATGTCGGTGTCTCAGTTATAGCACCGCTGCATTCATCAGTAGTTTTGGAGGATGACTCATGTGGTGGGCACGAGGACGCTGAGAGGGCGACTGCACCAGCTCGGTCTTCTTGCAGTCCAAGACGGAGCAACTTTCTGCTCTTAAGTTTTTTCCGTGCACTGTCAAGTGCTTCATCAGATTTGTCATGTTGCCGGTCTTGGCAGCAATTATCTTGTCACAAATATTGCATCGTGTGCTGTTGACATCGAGCCTGGTGAAATGTAGCCACACTTTTGATCTTTCCCACATCTTTTACACACTACAGCCCCACGTGTGAGCCGTGTCTCTGGCGTAACTGGCTTAAACTTGTGTTTTTCCTTGATGCCTAAACACAGCCAATCACTGTCACTTTTAAATTTGGGTACATCTAGCATGCTATATGGTTATCACTGTCGTTGACGAGATTAAACCCTTAGGTATCGAAATTTGGTACCGAACAACAAGACATTTTTTGATAATCGACAGTTTAGAGGCAATTCGGTCAGTGCCTAAAATGTATCAAACTCGATGCCCAGCCATAGTTGAAGATGAGATGTCCTCCTCTTCAACAATAAATTGTGGTGTTCAGCAAGGATCCCTGTTAGGGACCATTTTGTTTTCTCTATATGTTACCTCTTGGTTCTGTGATTCGAAAATACAACTTAAATTTTCATTGCTATGAAGATGACCTACAGTTATATTTGTTGCTAAATCCCAATAATCTGTCTATTTTAGAGTGTATAGCAGATATATATAAAAAAATGGATGTCTTATCATTTTCTGCAGTTAAATTAGAATAAAACAGAAGTTGTTATAATTGGTCATGATTTTTAAAAAAAAGTCAGATTGAGTCAGCACTTTATCAAGTTGTCCCAAATATTCAGGATTTCTATGGTGAGACAGGTTTTCAGGTTTAGGGATAAAGAGAAGCTTATTCATGCTTTTATTTCATCTTGCCTAGACTACTGTATTGCAGTTTTCAACTTTAAATCAATGCAATTCAGCATGGCTATAATCAGTGCAAAATGCTTCAGCTAGACTTTTTACACAAACTAGATCTTTTAATCATATTACTCCAGTTTTAGCTTCTTTGCATTGGTTACCAGTTCATTTTAGGTTTGATTTTACGATTTTATTCATTACATATAAGGCATTACATGGGTTGGCAGCAGATTATTTAGCAGAACTTTTAAGACCTTACAAATCTGTTAGACCTCTTAGATCTTCTTGTCTTGTACTGTTCCAAGAACCAGATACAAAACTAAAGGTGATAGAGCATTTGTAGTGAAGGTCCCACGATTATGGAACCGCCTGCCAGGGGACATTAGATCTGCTGAATCTGTGTCTGATTTAAGTCTCATTTAAAAACAAATTTGTATAAACTTGCTTTTACTACTTTGTAAATTTTTATCTTTTGTTTACTGCGTGTGTTTTCTCTTCCCATCAGCTGGCAGGCCTGAAGGCCTAGAAAAGCCAAGGTCGTGTCGGGGATCTGCACCCAGCAACGCTATGCCCATTCTCAGCTGTAGCAGTGAGGATCACTTGAGCATGAAACTGTATTGCTCCTGGTGTTGTCCCAGCTTCTACAAGGACTATCCGGACCTCCGACTTGCAGGTGACCGGCTGGAGCATTGGAGTCCTCATAACCCAGCCCTGCTCAGCTCACAGGACAATGGGCCACTGCTGCAGTCTCAAGACCTGAGTTCTCTGGAGCCCACACTGGTGCAGGGTCAACAGGCAGAGGTTGTGACACAGCACGATGAGGGTTATCTTGTCATAGAGAGCGGTCAGGGTCCTAGCTGGGAGAGAAGGCTCACCAACTCCATGTTGAATGGTTATTTGGAGGTCCAAATGCTGGAGGTGTTTTGCCAGCACATGCAAAACATGGCATGCTGTGGATCATCATTGCTTGGCACTGATGTCATGCCAACGCTGGGGCCCACTAGCCTGACTGTACCCAGTGAACAGAGAGCCAATCAAGAAGAGGTGCTGGATTCTTCATCCAGTTACGTTGTGCGATACTTGAGCACTTGTTCAGCTCCAGCCACCTCCCACTTCAGCTCACCTGTGCTGCGAATCTCAGAAGCTGAGGAGCCAACCCCATAAACAGACATACTCATCATGACATCCTCACTTTAACACACAAGTATTTAAAGTAATAGTTCACCCATAAATGAAAATTCTCTTATCATTTACTCAGCCACATGCCATCCCACATGCCCTGCTGAACACAAATATAGATTTTTAGAATAATATTTCATCTCTGTAGGTCCTCACAATGCAAGTGAATGGGTACCAAAAGCTTAAAGCTCAAGTAGGTGCACGAAGAAGGTGAATTGCCAAACAAAATATAGACTTAAATATTAATCTGTTTCTCACCCACACATTTCATATAACTTTTGAAGAATTGGATTTAACCACTGGAGTTTTATGGATTACTTTTATGCTGCCTTTATGTGCTTTTGGACCTTCAAAGTTTTGGTCACCATTCACTTGCATTGTATGGACCAACAGAGCAGAGAATTATTTAAAAAAAAAAAATCTTAATTTGTGTTCTGCAGAAGAATGAAAGAAAAAGACATCTAGGATGGCACGAGGGTGAGTAAATGATGTGAGAATTTTCATTTTTGGGTGAACTATCCCTTTTAATAGTTAAATACAGTGTAAGCTATATTGACAGCATTTGTGGCCTAATCTTTACTAGATCATAAAATAATTTGACTTTTTTGTTTGCTTTTTTGGAGCAAAAATCATTGTTACAATGAGGTACTCACAATGGAAGTAAAAGGCAGTTACAAAGGAAAAATTACATGTGCAAAAATACTGTAACTGCTATTTTTCCTTAGGAGTATTTATGAAGATATATGAAAATATCCCCTCCTGCAGAATCTGGAGATCATATATAGCCTGATGTGTGTGTGTTAACATCTAAAACCACTCTCAGATGTTTTTGTTTGCCAAAGTTCTAGCTAATTATTTCAAGTCATTCTTTCCAAGACTAAATAATTTAATTAGCACTTCCTGTCTAGCAAGCCAGTCACCACAGCAGCTGTCAATGAACATACTTGACACACCAGAGGAACAATATACAAACCTCACAAAGAATGACAACATGTAACCAACTGTAAATTAACCCTGACACAATTTCAGTGTTTCAACTGAAATCTCCCTCTTTTTTCTCTCTTTACTCATCTCCTGATCCTCTCATCCTCTTTCATATATTTCCATTATAATGTTTCAATGTATGTTCGAAGAAGAGGAACCAAGTCATGCTGTCATGTGTAGAATGTTTTGTGACATTTATAACTGTTGCCACTTCCTTCTAAAGTAGAGCCAATCACATGACGTGTATCTCCCTCAGTCCTGCTGCAAAATTAAGCTTTCACTTTCCTTGTAATGATAATGACATGTGAGCAATGAAATTGAAATGTCAGTAGCATATGTCCTCATTTCGATACATGTTTTCCATAATTAATTTATATCTCATTTAATTTTGTATTAAATTGTTTTGTTGTGGTAAAGAAATCGAGTTTCCAACATGAGTTACATTAAAGTGAGATAGGTTAATAATTGTTATTAAATCCTGCCACTTGCTGATCACTTTGAGAAGTTACACCCAGGCACAGACCAAAAACTGATTAGGCTGGTTTGGGAAAGCCAACCTACTGATCTACCATTTAAACTTATTATTATTATTATTGGGTTGGCTTTAAAAAGCCAACCTACTGATCTACTATTTAAAATTATTATTATTATTATTATTATTATTATTATTATATTGGCTTTGGAAAGCCAGCCTACTGATATACTATTTAAAAGTAATATTATTATTAGGTTGGCTTGAAAGAGCCAACTTACTGATCTACAACTTAATTAGTGGTGATGGCGAAGAAAAAATCACAATTATAATCTCACATACTTATTATTATTATTATTATTATTATTATTTTTATTAGCAGTGTTTGCGAAGCAAATCATCACTATTATAATCTCACATACTTATTACTATTATTATTATTAGCGGTGTTTGCGAAGCAAAGCATCACTATTATAATCTCACATACTTATTATTAATATTATTTGTGGTGCTTGCGAAGCAAAGAATCACTATTTTAATCTCACAAATGTATTATTATTATTATTATTAATATTATTTGTGGTTCTTGCGAAGTAAAGCATCACTATTATAATCTCACATACTTATTATTAATATTATTTGTGGTGCTTGCGAAGCAAAGAATCACTATTTTAATCTCACAAATGTATTATTATTATTATTAATATTATTTGTGGTTCTTGCGAAGTAAAGCATCACTATTTTAATCTCACATACTTAATATTATTAGTGGTGCTTGCGAAACAAAACATCCCTATTATAATCTCACATACATATTATTATTATTAGTGTAGCTTGCAAAGCAAAGCATCACTATTATAATCTCACATATTTATTATTATTATTATTATTAGTTATTGTGCTTGCAAAGCAAAGCATCACTATGATAATCTCACATACTTATTATTATTAATATTATTTGTGGTGATTGCGAAGTTGCGAAGCAAAGCATCACTATTTTAATCTCACATAATTATTATTATTGTTATTATTATTATTAGTCGTGCTTGCAAAGCAAAGCATCACTATTATAATCTCACATACTTATTATTATTATTATTAATAATAATATTATTATTAGTGGTGCTTGCAAAGCATCACTATTATAATTTCACAAATGTATTATTATTATTAATGTTATTTGTGGTGCTTGCGAAACAAAGCATCACTATTTTAATCTCACATACTTAATATTATTAGTGGTGCTTGCAAAGAAAAGCAGCACTATCATAATCTCACATACTTATTATTATTATTATTATTATTAGTGGAGCTTGCAAAGCAAAGCATCACTATTATAATCGCACATATTTATTTATTATTATTAGTGGTGCTTGCAAAGCAAAGCATCACTATTATAATCTCACATACTTATTATTATTAATATTATTATTATTATTAATGTTATTTGTGGTGATTGCTAAATAGCGAAGCAAAGCATCACTATTATAATCTCACATACTTATTATTATTATTATTATTATTAATAATAATAATAATAATAATATTAGAGGTGCTTGCAAAGCAAAGCAAAGCATCACTATTTTAATCTCACATACTTATTATTATCAGTGGTGCTGACTATGACAAGTCAATGCAAGACATTTGTCATATCATATGTCCCAATCAGAATGTCGTAGAGACATAGGGCGGGCTCATTTCAGTCGGGCTACCAAACAGTCTTTACGTATCACTTTGAAATTGTAATAGCCATGCCCCTGCAACCATTTACGGCACTCTAGCAACTGCCCCCATAGACTTTCATTCAAAATGGATCAGAAGGATATCTTCAGAACAGAATGTTTGTAGACACTTGGGTATTGGCTCTTTTGAGTCAGGTTAGTAAGTAGCCAATAAAGATCACTCTGGTCACTGGCTAGCCATGCCCTATGAACCATTTAGAGCACCCTAGCAATGAGTCCTATTGACTTCCGTTAAAAATGGCTGAGAGGGTTATCTTTGGATCAGAATGTACTACAGACATGAGAGTTGGCTTGTTTCATTTGGGTGAGCAATCAGTCTTCATGTATCCACTTAAAAAACGACTTAGCCACACCCTAGCAACCAGCCCCATTGACTTCCATTCAAAGGGGCTGAGTGTGATATCTTCGGATCAGAATGTCGTAGAGACATGAAAGGTAGATTGTTTTAATTGGGTGATCAATCAGTCTTCAAGTATCATCATGGAAACTACGTAGTCACGCCCTAGCAACCGTTAAGAGCACCTTAGCAAACAAACCCCATTGTCTTCCATTCAAAATCGCTTAGATGGTATCTCAGGATCAGAATGTCATAGAGACTTCATTAGTATCACCCTGGCAACTGCCTAGCAACCCATGGGCTTACCCTAGCAACCAAGTAGCAAAACACATATCTCTGCTCCAGAACATTGTAGAAATTACGCCCTAGCAACCGTTTGGCTCGTTTCACTCGATCAAAATGCTAAAGCATGCTAGAAACATGGCAGCACATGCTAGCAACATCTAGTGAAGTCCTAAAACATGCTAGCAAAAAAATTGCATCATGCTAACACATGCTAGCAATGTCTAGTGAACTGCTCAAACATGCTAGCATCATGCAATCTCATGCTAGCAACACTTAGCAAAGGGTTAAAACATGTTAACAACATCTAAGCATCATGTTATAAATGCCAGGCTATGTGTTAAAAAATGCTAAAAACATGCTAGCATCATGTTAACACATGTTAGCAACACCTAGCAAAGTGCTCAAATATGTTAGCAACATGCTAGCATCATGCTAACACATGCTAGCATCATGCTAACACATGCTAGCAACACCTAGTGAAGTGCTAACACATGCTAGCAACACCTAGTGAAGTGCTAAAATATGCTAGCATAATGCTAACACATGCTAGCAACACCTAGTGAAGTGCTAAAATATGCTAGCATAATGCTACCACGTGCTAGCAACATCTAGCGAAGCGCTAAAACAGGATAGCATGTTAGTAGCTTGTTTGGCTCATGCTGACAAGGAGCCTTTTGAGTATCACCCTGGTAACTGCCCAGCAATCAGATGGGATTACCCTAGCAACCAAGTAACACAACACATATCTCTGCACCAGAACATCGTAGAAATCTCCCATTGTTCCAACTAATCTTAAAATTGCCGCCGTTCCATCTTAGATCCATCTTCCCTCTGCAACTATTATCCTGTTTCTAACTTGCATTTTATCTAAACTTCAACCACATCTTGCAGTTAATAATCTCTATGACCATTTCCAATCTGGTTTTCGCTTATTCCACAGCACTGAAACTGCTCTCTAGAAGGTTATTAATGATCTCCTCTCTGCTGACTCTGGATTTCTCAGTATTCTGATCTTGCTTGACTTGAGCTCTGCTTTTGACACTGTATGCCACAAAACACTCCTTTCCCGACTTCCAGATATTGGAATTACTTTCACTGCTCTATCCTGGTTTTCTGTCTACCTCACTAACAGACAATATTTCATCTCGATTAAGAAAAATCTCCTACTGCTCATCTCACTCAGGGTATCCCCCAGGGTTCTCTATTGGGTCCGCTACTGTTCATAATTGATGTTCTCCCACTAGGTCAGATCATCCGTCGTCATGGTCTCAGTTATCACTTCTATGCTGATGACACCCAGATTTATACATCTGCACGTTTTGATGAAATGCATGCCATCAGGTCATTAACTGCCTGTATCAATGATGTAAAAATTTGGTTAAACAGTAATTTCCTCAAATGCAGTGCTGACAAAACTGAGATCATGATTACTGGGACACAAACACTTACAAGAAATATTGACATTTGTGTCAATATTGATGGAAATCTGACCAAACCCTCTAAAACCATTAAGAATTTGGGAATTACTTTTGATCCATCTCTTACTTTTGAAGCCCACATCAGAACCATCACTAAAACTGCTTTATTCCATCTATGGCACATTGCACGACTTCACCCCATTCTCAGTTTGCCGAATGCAGAATCACTAGTTCATGCTTTCATAACATCAAGTCTCGAATACTGAAACTGTCTCTTTACTGGCTAAAACTATTGCCTGATTACAATACATCCAAAACTCTGCAGCTAGATTTCTCCCTAACACCAAGCTTTCTGCACACATTACTCCCATCTTGTTTAGTCTTCGCTGACTGCCTGTCTCATGCCATATTAAGTTTAAAATTCTTCTCCTGACATACAAAGCTCTCAATGATCTGGCACCTTGTTATATATGTGATCTGCTACTTCCATACACACCAGCATGCACTCTTCGTTCTTCTGATTCCAAGTTGTTGTCTATCCCCAGATTTCATCTATCCACTTTTGGTGGGAGATCTTTCAGTGTAATTGCACCTAAACTGTGGAACTCTCTACCTCAGAGCCTCTGTGACATCTCCTCTATTTCTATCTTTAAATCTCAGCTTAAAACACATATTTTCTCAGCGCATTATCTGTTTATTACTGATTGATGTTTTATTTCCCCCTTTGTAATTGAGATTGTAACTTCCGTTTGATATATATATTAATGTACGTTGTCCTGTTAAATGTATGTGGAGTGTTATGTGTCCTTGAGCTTGTGGAAAGGTGCTTTATAAATAAAATGCATTATTTTTATTATTCTCTGAAGTACATTTAGGGAGGTAATGACAGGTAATGGGCCATGAGAAATAATGTGTGTTGGTGTGTGTACGAGAGTGCACATATCTGTGTGTGTGTCTGTCTGCATGCTGATACTCTGGCACTTGTACACAGGAGTCAAACACACCAAATCATCAAAAGGATTAACTGTTAAGTGTGATCTAAGTGTGTGTGTGTGTGTGCTGTCTGTGCCAACATGGCTACTTCACACTCTTGTAGCTGCTCTGTGGGCATCTAACTGACTCTTTAGCCTGGCACCATGAGGCAACCCATAATACCAGATGGAGTGTTCTTTCTCTCTCTCTCTCTCTCTCTCTCTCTCTCTCAGCTATTGGTTCACTCTGACTTTCCTCTATGAGTGAAATTGGGCTGCGGTGACGTAAGTGAACGGGCGCTCAGAAATTTTCTAGACGTGGACAGAGGCTCGAGCTCGTGCAGACCCGAAGCGGTCCAACCTAGAGAGAGAGAGAGAGAGATACATACGAATCCCAAGTAGTCGTTTTGCAAAGCACTTGTTTGTTTCTAGCGCTCAGTATAGTACCCAGTGGAGCTGTTCAGTGTTTATCGGTGGTGTCACAGAACAGTCCCCACGCTCACGGAACCGCTGACCCAAGTGATACTGCAGCGTTGCGAGCGCGTGAGGGAGGGGGGCGCGAGACACTTTTTTTCCTGCATCTCAGCTTAGTAGACTAAAGAATCAGGTACACACTTGGAGAGAGAGAGAGAGAGAGAGAGAGAGAGAGAGAGAGAGCGCTGAAGGGGGGCGGGGCGGGGTAGAGTCGCGCGCGTGGATCTCACCGTCGCAGTCCTCCGCGAGGATGTATCCAACGGCCACGCTCTTGATGCGCGCGCGCTGCCGCCCGTGTAACGGCATCACATGTGCCCATCTGATCTAACGGTACCGTTCTGTTTCTCGGGGTTTGGATGGTACGCACGCTCCATAAACAATTCAACCGGGAAATCAACGCACACCAGCCATGGCGCTGGTCATGGAACCCATCAGCAAATGGTTCCCAAAGCAGGTTCTGGACTGGATGAAAGGTAAAAAAAAAAAAAAATCACGATTTGTTCCCCGCATTCTCTCTGCATGAATGGGGGAGCGAAAACAGTCTAGTTGCATGCGGGCTCTGGACTGATACGCCTCTCGCGCCTCTGACTATGCCGTGCAGTGAGGTATTGATCGCGCTTGTGTGCCATTTTGCGACTCTGCTCAGCGCACCATGGTGTGTGTGTGTGTGTGATCCGTACAGCGCTACAAGCGTCGCGCAAGAGGGGGTGTGCGTGTGGTCTTTGGCTGCGTGATGTGGATGTGTGTGTGCGCGCGCGCTCAAACGCGTGTTTTGCAAGTAGATGAGCAAAAAGACGGTTAGTGACACAAAGGACGACCCTGCGCTTTCACAGTCAATAAACACACACATACATACGTATACACAGGCTGCTTCCAGCCTCAGTGAATAAACCTCCGTCTCGCGCAGTGATAACTAGCACCATGGACAGAACCAGGTCGACGTGCGCTGTGCTGTGGTACGGATGCGCGTAATCTAGTATCCAGAAGATG
This sequence comes from Moxostoma hubbsi, assembly GCA_032164185.1. Lineage (NCBI taxonomy): Eukaryota > Metazoa > Chordata > Actinopteri > Cypriniformes > Catostomidae > Moxostoma > Moxostoma hubbsi. The sequence continues at coordinate 8,363,172 of JAVLUX010000215.1, forward strand.
GGTGACGGTATCTGTGGAAACCAGCTGAGCCTCATACAGTTCCCTACAAACGCTCCAGAAGACAGACAGACAGGCAGACACACACACACACACACACACACACACACACACACACACAGAGAGAGAGAGAGAGAGAGAGAGAGAGAGAGAGAATATCGGACGAACGTCGCTTGCAGACAGTTAAAGTCATACCGTGGGTATTGTCGTGCAGCTGAGCTGTAGCTCAGGGACATGTTAAAGTGGCCTTTTCTGCTCGGGAAAATTTACGAAATTTTCTAAAAATCATGATAGTCGGTATCTGATTTCAACACCATTTACGTTATTCTATGGAGATGATCATGTGCAGATACGCTGATGCGATTTACACGGATGCTTCTATAAGTAGAAACAATGGAGCAGCGGTGGTATTGAGACAGAGGGCCAAAATACCAGCACAATCAGCCCTAAGCTAAAGTGAAGTTTAAGGGCATTAGTGCACATGACATTCAGCTGCTCCTAATCTCTTCCCAATGAGCATTTCAAAGGTCAGATACAGTAGCATTTAACCCAAAAACAGACAAGTGTGCACTGGAAAATCAATAATGTTTTTTGTCTTTATGTCCTAAACAGCCATATTGCAATGCTGTAAATGAAATGCTTTCATTGACCCACGTAGACTTAAGCCCATTATATGCCACTCAGACTTCTCCTGTGTCCATTCATCTGCTTCAAAAAACTGAGAAGGCTTTAGCTCCACATAGACTGTTGATCAATCTCTCTTTCAATGCTATGAATAGTATTAATGTGTTCCCTTTTGAAACATTTTCACCAATGAATCAGTCCTGTTTGCCTGATTTAAAGTACTAGGTTTCATGGCCGGTTGTGCATGATGGCTTCCATTTTCAGGACATCTCTGTTCCCTTTTCAGATGGAGACCTAACTGTAAACCAGCTGCTTGTGGATTATTTTCACAATTATTGCTTACAAAGTGTATGTGAGATCATATGGGTCACTCTGCCGGTACTGATACTTGCTATTTTAAAATATAGCACCAGATTTTCTTTGAGATTCTGCACAAGCAAATAACTGTGAGTGTGATTGTTTTGCTGATTGTATGGTGTTGATTACTAAATTTTAAGCTTGGGATTTATGCCTTTTTTATGCATCGATAATCGGAAGATTTTCTCAATGACTATCAAAATATATTGGGATTTTCCAGATATAAATAGGGCTGCTCGTTGCACAATTGTCTTGGTATTTTCAAACATATTTCTCAACACAACTTTGGTAAAGTGTGAATAAAAGGAGGTCGCACACCAGACATGTCTGTCGGATGACATGGCGCGTTCTAAAATTCTAAATAATTATTTTCTAAGATGGAACATACACAGCGGGATCCGCCATCTCCAGAGGCTGATTAAAAATCAGCAGCACTACAGGGCGTAACTCATATATTTTTCTATTATTCAACCTGCAAACTCATCAATGGCACTATCATTCTTGAAGAAGTACAAAAACCTTCATAACATTTGTGTGTATGCATCCTGTGCATGGAGCTCTAAAATGTCCATCCTGTGTTATGATACTTGTGCCATGCAATCTGCTTCAGTAAATGGTACCCCCCCCCCCAACATTAAAAGGTCTCCCAACACTATTACACCAGACTTTAAACAGAAGCCCAACTGAGTGAATAGGAAAGCATGGAAATTAGGCTTCTTATTTCAATGTTGGCTAATGTTAATATATATATGTTTCAAAAATATATAGATAAAATAATGTGCTGATTAATAATCTATATTTTGATGTTTTATGACATGCCTACTAAATCGCATTTTCTGTTCACTACGTTGTATTTATTGTTTGCTGTCTTGGGGCAGCTGTCATTGCTATTTTTTCTGTTTTGCTATGGATGTTGTGTGTGTATTTCATTCTTTTTGTGACCTTGGCTGAACAACAATAAACTTGACTTGGTGCAGAGATGTGGCATGCACTGATTGTGTCTGCTGGAATGATCTGCCTTCTCTAACATTACAGGCATCTTGTAATATAAAACTCGGCTAAGTGCCTTATTTGACCTTTACTGCTTATGTTTGATAAATCATCATGCAGGTTTGGATGTGATAAGGTCTTATGCCGGATATGACTGTTAGGCTTGTGGCTATGTGTTTGGTTCAGCATTTTAGTGGAACGTTATGGTTGGGGTTAATACTAGAATGATGGTTCTGGCTGGGTCAAGTTTTCATTGTAACTAGGGTATGCTACAGTATATTACAGTTAAAGGTCAGGGCCGTAACTACCATAGACATTGAGGAGGGACTCAATTTTTCCTCCCAATCTTGAATGTTTGATTACATCCATAGTTAAGGTGAAGCTGAAATTGTAATCCTCCAAAATGTGTTCCACAAAGCAGAAAGAACATTTTCGACCACATGAATGTTGTCTCACTGCAGGGGTTCTTGCTAGAGTTCTTTGCTCGTATATTTTCTCTGTGACTTACAGCATTAATCTTCTGCTCTCTGTGTTATCAAAATGAGGGCACACTTTATAAGCCATTGACTCACCTGTTTCATCTAATAAAACCATATCAGTGACTATCAGTTTTATTTGCAAGCCTGCTGTTGTTTGTATCCCTGCAGTTGTATTGGTATACAGTGTACTTCTTAGCACTTTGAGGTTATATTTCAATATTTAACTGGTGGTTTTAGTTGCCTGTTGAAAAAAATCCCAAACAATAAATCTGCTCTTTCTTGTAAGTCTCTTTGGTTAGAAAGCATCTCCCAGAGCAGCAATATAAAAACATAGAAATGCATATAAAATTAAAGTAAATAGTGAAGTTACACTAGTGCCTTTAAACTTTGGCTAGGTTTGAATCACATTCACTGTTAAAAATAAATAAATAACATAATGTGCTATGATGTTTTAATTCTCTCAACAACTGTCTTAAAAATTGTCCTCAGTAACATTGCTTTGCTTAGTTAATTGGAATTTGTTCACAAATGCAAAAATTCTCATTGAGTGAATTACTAATTTCTCATTCAGCCAACTATCAATTTGCAATATAAGAACATTAATTTTGCCACCATTTCAATCTTATATATGGTTTTAAACTTTTTTTTAACATGAAGTTAACCTCAATCTTTGCCTATGAAGAAAGGTATGTCTTGCAAACACAATACATACAATTGTTTTACGTAAACACACAATAGACCTCAACCCTTAACATACAAACCTCAATAACAGTGACAATCAACAAACCTCATTAAGTTAAAAAGTGAGCTTTTAACATCCCCACACAACAATTAACTGAGAGTGGCGACAGAAAACAACAATAACAGCATAAATAAAGTCAGCAAACAGAAATAAATAAGCCTATTACAGTACATAATGTATTCATTGCAATACATACTGGGCACTCTCTAATCAGCAACATTGTTCAATTTGAAATGGTTTGTTAAGAAAACCACTTTTTACATTTGCCCATACTACTCTCAATATTTTTGCAATATATAGTATGTGCAAAATGCACTTTATATGAATATTCAGTATGCAATCTGCAAACTCCTGGTTGTAAAATGTAGCCTTGATTTGACCTTCCATTTCCAGTGTGATGAATAAACCAGAAGGAATATCATGCACAATCTAAACATCTTTTTCTTGACTCATTATTTAATTGGACTGCCAAGAGTTAGAACATATATACACAAAATATGCAAAAATGTGAATCTGTTTTTAGATGATTATTTGATGCCCCTCGCTGAATTAAACATGCACATAATGAGGTCATGTGAAAACAATGTTGCCAACTACTGTTTAGAATGTTTATATTAGAATGTTGTTGCATAATGCATACTGTTTCACATACTACTACAAAAAAATTAGTATTCTGTCTGTACAGTACAGTATGCAGTACAGTAGTATTCCATTCCATCTATAGCCTTTTCTTGTTATGATGGCAATACTTTAGCATCTGTAGGTTTATAGCAATTTGTCAAATTAATACATCTAGTCATTTAAGGCTCACTAAACGCAGTCACTTAGCGGTACATAAAACACAGCCTGGATTTCAAAATGTTCAGAATGTCTGAATTGCATACCTACAGTCATCAGGTCATAGATGGGAGTAAATGTGAACCCACAATCAGAGAAGTCTGGCCAGTTTAGAAGATTAACTCAGCTCAAACATACTCTCCTGTGTTGATTCAGGCGTTGACAAAAACACCTGATTTGATAAATCCTTCAGTTTAATAAACCCTAAATAAATTGAGAGCAGTGGTAGAGAGAGCTCTGCTCTCCCAAACCATACACGTTCTTCATAAAGCTCTCAAGGTCAGGCTCTCTCATATTTCCAGTCACCTTTAATTTTAAATGGTTCACCTTGCATAAAACAACACCAAACTGCAATCATTCCTCACCTCACATGCTGTCCATATTGCTAACTACAAACACTGTAAAATGTAGTAAGTTGCCATAGTTAATTAAGAAGCTATTTCTAACCCTTTTCTGCCTGATCTAACCCTTATAATTAGTTTTGGTGGTGTAGGCTAGTGTATTCAGGTTTATTCAGTAATGCAAAACTTATGAATATTAATTAGGTTATGTGCAGATAATGTCAAATAATATTTTGATAAATAGTCATTCTTGGTGACCAATTCAAGTGCTCCAATAAATACTTCACATAATAAATTAAATGACTTGATCTGTACATCTAATACTGTTAGTACTGGGATTTTGTTTGTCAGTTGATAAATACATGCAGGGGTGGAAAGAGTACTGAAAGTAAAAGTACTGTTACTTCTTAAAAAATGTAGTTTGAGTAGAGTAAAATTACCTGTCCTAAAAACTACTCAAGTAAGAGTAAAATAGTAACTAATTTAAAAGTACTCATGAGTAGTGAGTATTGAGTACCGAGTTGCGAAATCTATGCGCCTTTATAATAAAAACTCTATGCTGCAATTTAAAAATGTAGCACACATGCCCTAATTTACATTCCTTTTATGGCTGTTTGCCAGAAAGAATAAAAAATATAGGTATTTTATAGGTGTTTGTGACTGACAACTTTTAAAATACATCACTTATCTATGATACTGTAAACACTACATGAATCTGATTAAAAAAATAAATAAAAGTGCGACACGATTACAGAAACTAAAAGATGAAATTTTTTTTTTCAATATCATAATGTATGAAACAATTACATTAAAATCAGTTTATGTGCAGGATCTAAATTTCCCTTAATACCGACTGAGAGTTATTGTTGTGAATAAAACATGTTTAAAACAATGCAAGGATTGCAAACAAAAAAACAACAAAAAAACACAGGGTGAACAGCAGGGTCACTTGACACAATAGAGCCTTAAAGGAATAATTCACACAAAAATTTAAATTCTCTCATTATTTAGTCACCCTTATGCCATCCCAGATGTGTATGACTTTCTTTCTTCAGCAGAACAAAAAGACTTTCATTCTTCAGTACACAAATGAAGATTTTTAGATGAATATTTCAGCTCTGTAGGTCCATACAATGCAAGTGAATGATTTTAAAGCTCCAAAAATCACATTAGTCAGCATAAAAGTAGTATACTTTTATGCTGCCTTTATGTGCTTTTTGGAGCGTCAACATTTTGGCTTCCATTCACTTGCATTGTATGGACCTACAGAGCTGAAATATTCTTCTGAAAATTTTCATTTGTGTTCTGAAGAATGAAAGTCATAGACATCTGGGATGGCATGTGGGTGAATGATAAGAACATTTTCTATTTCTATTAAACTGTTTCTTTAATAGCACATGGGGGGCCACATTGTCTTCCTTTTCAGATACAGTGTTCCACATTGATTTAGTTCTTGTATCTTTTAAGCCCAGCAATAGTTGTGTTCTCTTTCTAATGCATGATGCACAATTTTCAGAAGTGTGTGACTGGTGGAATATTCTGCCTGAAGTCTTGCTCTACAAAGATTGACATTTTTCTGTCAGGAATTAGTAAAAACATGATAAAGGCTAAGCATAATTATAAATTATTTTATCATCTCTACATTCCTGGTCATTTATTATACAAATTAACACTACATCATGGGTCGGTATTATTAAAAAAACGAACAATATTATAAAAAATATTATTATTAAATGTATTCTATTACATTAATACTTTTAAAGCTACTCAAGTTATTCAGCCAAAAGCAGTGAGTGGTTTTCTCATATCCTTGTTATTGTTGTTTGTTATTTCCTTGTTACTTTATATGACATAGACTACTAGACAGTGCTCAATTCGGTTACATGTACACTTCAAGTTCAACAATTGATATGTCCAACAACATACGTTCACTTTCAACCAAACTGAATGCGTTTACATTAATGCTTCGTCAAGACAGGCACTGTCTGAATTTTAAAGTGTAAGTGATCATTTGGGCATGTACTCGCAATAGCGCTCAAACATTAGCGCCTGTCAATCAAACAGCATGCAGCAACAGACATCAGGAAATACAAATTCAGTCGTTTATATTTCATTTAGATCAACCAACCAGTGGTGCTCTTGCTATCATGATCAATGTAATGAACACCCCTGTTCTAGATGTAGAATATTGGTTAGTATAGAAAATCTAAAGTTTATCATTGATATCTCTCTCTTTTTTTTCAGATTAACATCAAGATTGTTTTATTACCCAGCCCAGTTGATAACTTTGCCTTAATCTCTCACATCAAACCCAATAATCTCAGTGATGGAAAGCTAATTTACAGGCTACATTATAGACACAGAATCCAGTAAGGAGAAATATGAATTTTACCTTGATATGTTTCTTAAAATTAGAGGCAGGATTAATGCTGATATCTGGCTTGAGCAAGTTAAACTCACATGACACAATCAAGCAATTGGCCTTTTTCACTGCAAAAATCCCTTTCAGGTGCTACTGTGATGTTCAGGTGTTGAACTTTGCTTGAGGCATTCTCCACAGTTGGCTCCAGATCTGCAGATGCCGTTCAAGTTTTTTTACGTGTGATTTGATTTGACGTGAGACACGAGACTCTCCCTAGCCAATCGTGTTGATAGATAAAAATAAAATAAGGACAGGGAAGTAGCGAACACAGACGGTGGGAAAATAGCACATTAAAAGTAGAGATACAGCATTTCAAATGTACTCAAGTAAAAGTACAATTCTTGGGAAAAAGTAGTTAATGTAATATTTGTAATTCGCTACACCCCTGAATACATGGATCAGTAAGCTTTAGCCAGAATAACTGATTGGTCTCATGGTAATGTTTTCACCTCTAGTATAAGTAGTTCCGGGTTCTAATATAAACTAACCTTTTAATTGAATAAACGAATATTGCATCTGCATGTCATTGAATGTATATCATGAGCGGGGACACATTTGTTTGGATTTTGCTTTGTGATTTAACTGGAACGGAGTGTGCACCTTGCAGCAGCGGAGCGAGAAAAGCACATGTCTGGATGCACAAGAGAACATTGGCACCCACTGTCACTCAACAACATCTATAATAGCAACAACGAACACGAAACATAACATTAAATATAAAAAATTCCAGTGCTAAACCGCCACTCATATAACACACACGAATTAAATGGAACTTCTGCTCAAGAAATGGAGATGTTTCTTCTTCATTAGACACTTACCTGATGAAAGCTATTGCAAAAAGTGGTGGGGACAAAATTGGCAAAGGCAAAAAGTGGTGGGGACATGTCTCACCCATCCCACCCATAAATGACAAGAAGGACATAGCTGAAGGCCGAGCTCCAAAAAAGGGGTGGGAGCTCCAAACCGGCAGCATGTGAGAAATTAGAGTGATCACTAGATTTTTCCAGAAATTCATTTTTACGATCAGCTCGCTGCACAAAATTGTCTGTATAGCTTACTGATTTTGTCTGACAAAAAAAGAAGAAACATGCAATGCACAATGTCAGTAGAGTGCTCAGACCATATACATTATTTATTTGTTAAAAATTATTTATTGTTAGTTTATTACAATAAAATACAATTATAATTTTCCTTTCCATTCCTGTACCCTTTCCGCTGTCCCCCAAAATTTTCAACTATTTTACTTGGTGGAAGTAAGTCTGTTTTCTTGGTGGAAATAAATCTGTTTATTCAGATAATTATCAGTGATAAATGTAACTCATTATTAAACATTGGTGTCTTAAATGATACTGCTATTGCCAACATTTTAGGCATGCATTGTACTTAAGAACAGTCCTTCTCTGTCGTAAAAAAATAAAATAATTTAATTTCAAATAGCACAGTGACACTGTAAAATAATATCCCTTGTCCCTTGCATGTACATTCGTTAAACATTTGGGCTAATAGCTACCAATAACAGTCTGGTACTGGAAGTAAAAATCCCATTCATTTATCCCATAGACTTTTCAATGATAACTTAAAAACCTTTAAGATGATGCAAGGTTGTTCACCAATGGTATATGCTTCTCTTGAAGACACCTGTCTGTGTTATTTCAACTTAAAAAAATAGGTTTGATTGTGGAATTCATGGTAAACAACTACATTACCCATGGTACAGCAGAGAAAGACCCACTAATCAGAAAAAAATACTGTGAAAACGTAATCATGTTGGTCTCCCTTTACCCTCATACTATGTACCTGTATATATTTTTACATATCAGAATATTTATTAAATAAAAGTAAAATACAATATATTGTTTCTATAATTATAATCAACAAACTAAAATCTATAGTTTTATATATTCCCATCGTTTTTTATTCAATGACATCATTCACAATGCCTCATAGGATTGTAGTTTATGCACTCATGAAAGAAGGTAAGTACAAAACCTTGTACCTTTGTCTTTATGTCCGATTTTCAAGTAGTTTTTTGCCTCAAAACAATGTTCGTGATGTCACCTCAGAACTGCTTGGTTTGGTTCATGCTTATAACTCTTTTATGAAGGGTTTTATAAAAAGTCTATGGAAAAAATTAATGGGGAAAATATTCCGGAACCCAGATGGCTGAAAAAGTGGGTGGGCACTATAATCTTATTATGCCTAAATCCATCCAACTAAATTTTCCACCAAAATAAGCATGAAAATGTAAAAAAAAGGCAACTGACGATTTACAGTCTATGGAGCTCTTGGATGTTTGCGAGCTTGTGTTTGAAAGTGTGTGTTTGATAATTTTCTAAAGGGTTTCCTCACGATGACTCACCTCTCTCAGTGGGAGGGACCTGATGCATTTTTCCCCTTTGTCAGCTGTTCTTGGATCAGCTGCGTAGAGTAATGCATTAGTGTAGATTTGAGATGGTGTGCCCTAAAAGAGAAGAATGGGCTTAGAGAGATGAGTGTGAGTATGTTTCTTCAAGGTCATCATTCGCTTAGAGAACTGAATGTATCAGCCATCTGCATGATTATTACACGTGTAACTACGGTTGTGTAAGAAAGCTAGTGTGTATATGCTTGCAGTGTATGGATGCGAGTGTGTGTGTACGACTGTAGGAAATGGAGGCCTTTATCATTCCCTGTGCAGGCTTACCTCCCCGTCTCCAAGCAACGGTTGCCAGGCAGCACATACAGCTAGAGCAGAACGGGAGAATGGACAGAATAAGCTCGAGAGAGTGTGTTTAGTTGAAGGACATCTTACATACACACACACACATACATTGTTAGATGACACACAGGTTAGAAAGTGCTTCTATGTGTGTATTTGAGAAAACAGAGCTTGTTATGAGCCTGTGTTTCTGCAAGTTCAGAATGTTCCATCTTTTTTGTGATTAAAATTTTTTATTGATTCAACTATTAAATAATGAAAAACGTCTAGGTTACGTATGTAACCTCCGTTCCCTGATGGAGGGAATGAGACATTGTGTCGAAGAAGCGACACTAGGGGTCTCTCTTGAGTGCCGAATATGCCTCTGGTCTATGAAAAAAGGCCAATGAGAAGTTGGCAGACAGTATTTGCATACCCCGCCCCGGACATACGGGTATAAAAGTGGGGAAATACGTCAAGTTCATTCAGGATTTTGGAAATGGTCTGGCCACTGCAGGTGCAAGCGATTCAACCGGCCAGGTCGTCAGTGTGTTACCGAGTTCTACCGGCTCGGACCTGAGAAAACATGGGACGATAGACTCAACCCTGAGATTGTAAGATCTCGCAAAGGTATTAGGTGTTGCCCAACCCGCTGCTCTACATATGTCTGCTAGGGAGGTGCCTCTGGCCAGTGCCCACGAGGACGCAATACTCCTTGTTAAGTGCGCTCGGACCCGCGGGGGGCATGGCCTGGGTGCGATAGGCCAATGAAATAGCATCCACCACCCATTGGGAGAGCCTCTGTTTGGAGACAGCGTTCCCTTCGGGGCAGCGCTTGCAGGTTCACTACCTGGTCTCTGAAGGGCGTGGTAGGGACTTTGGGCACGTAGCCTGGTCGTGGTCTTAGAATCACATATGTGTCTGCCGGACCGAACTCCAGGCAGGTGATGCTAACAGAGAATGCTTGCAGGTCCCCGACCCTCTTGATGGAAGCGAGCACGATCAGCAGTGCCGTCTTTAGAGAGAGGGTCCTGAGTCCAACTGATTCTAGCGGCTCGAAGGGGGGTCTCTGGAGGCCTGTGAGGACCCCTGAGAGATCCCAGGAGGGGAACAGGCTTGGCCGGGAGGGGTTCAACCTCCAGGCGCCTCTTAGGAACCTGATGATTAAGTCTTACCCAAGGACTTGCCGTCTACTGCATCGTAGTGGGCCGCAATAGTGGTGACATACACCTTCAGGGTGGAAGCAATATGTAGCCACAAGGGTGACTTGTTCCTCGTCCTCCCAGACTTTGCACAGCACCTGTGCAAGAAGGCTCACTGGGGGAAATGCGTACTTAACCAGCCCCGCAGGCAAGCTGTGTGCCAGTGCGTCTGCCCCGAGGGGAGCCTCTGATCGGGCATACCAGAGCGGGCAGTGGAAGGTCTCTTGGGAGGCAAACAGGTCTACCTGGGCCTTGCCGAACCATTCCCAAATCAGCTGGACTGACTGGGGTGAAGCCTCCACTCTCCACCGGGCAAGCGTTGTCATGACAGCATGTCCACTACCACATTGAGGTTGCCGGGGATTTGACTGGCATGCAGCGACTTGAGAGACTTGGGCCCCTTTCCAAAGGCCTGCTACTGCGCGTCCATTGCACACGGCACCCCAACCCAATCTGGAGGCGTTGATCGTGACCAAGGTCGGGACACCTGCTGCAAGGGTACTCCTGCCCATAGAAAACAGAGGTCTGTCCAGGGTTTGAATGTTTGGTGGCAGGCGGGGGTGATCGTGTTCGTCTCGGGACCATGCTCGTCTCGGGACTCGAGACTGAAGCCAGTGCTGAAGCGGTCTCATATGCATCAACCCCAGCGGCGCGACCGGTTGACTGGTCTCTGTGAGTGCATAGTAACTCTCGTGAGTGGGCCAAAATAAGCCAGTCGTCGAGGTAATTGAGTATCGGAGCGGGGCAAGGGCTGCCTCTGCAACTTTCGTGTAAGACGAGAGGGGACAGAGACATGCCGAAGGGGAGGACTTTGTACTGACACGCCTGGCCGTCAAACGCGAACCGTAAGAAGGGTCGGTGTAGTGTTAATTTCGTCAGACGAGACGAGACTAAATATGTTCGTCAACGACCTTTTTTTCCATGACTAAGACGAGACAATAACGAGACTGCACCAATGTCCAAAAACGCTGAATAAGACTAAATTAACATGCATTATTGTTGACGAAAAAAGACGAGACTAAAATGTTTTGCATAAAATAAAAACTAAGATAAAATCTCTCTTCATTTTCGTATACAATCGTCTCTACTTTTTCATCATGAGATAGAATATTCAGCTGTTACGCCTTCAAAATATTCCGAATGAGTTTGCGCTGTTGCTCTAGTAACGGTTACAGGTCTCATACTCCTGTGGCTGCAACACGAAACTACATGGAGCAAGAACACAACAATCATAGACAGTGGCGAACACGCGACGAGTGCCGACGACATGCTAGGTGGAAGGAAGAGGCTCGATATTTGGTCGCATTTTAGGTACAATGATATTGACAAAAAGTCAGAATGTGTCATTATAACTGACAGGAAGCACTGCGGACAAAAAATATCGGGGAAAAACACCACCAACCTTAAGCGACATCTAAAGGCTAACCACCCACACATTCAGGGAAGTTAACTTAAATATACGTCTCATAAGCTAATGCTGATTTTAGGCATCTACGCTTTAAATTAAGCAGTTAGCTATGGTGTTGTGGCACATACATTATGCAGGTTATATATATTTTATGTAACTTATTTGCTTAATAAAATACTCTTCAGAACAAGTTCATCATTTGTGAATGTGTCTCTTAAATCAGAAAACCAGACACGTTTAACAAAGTGAATTCAACATATCATTCAACAAGTGTATTTTGTCAGGTAATTATGACATTTAACCAATATTTGAGATGTGTGAAACATTATTTGACTGAAATGGTTATCTCAGAATTAATCTCAGAAATAATATATTTAAAAAAAGACTAAAATGTTTTGAAACTTGACTAAGATATATTGAGTTTTCTTTTGACTAAAACTAGACTAAAATGATGAGACTTTTAGTTGACTAAAACTTGACTAAGATACCTTAAATTCTCTTTTGACTAAAACTAGACTAAAATGACGAGACTTTTAGTCGACTAAAACTTGACTAACAAAAAAATTTATGTGAATGACTAAATATGACTAAAACTAACAAGGACATTTGGCATAAGACTAAGACTAAGACTAAATTAAAAATAGGTGACAAAATTAACACTAGGTCGGTGTCAAGGCAGAATTGAGACATGGAAGTACGCGTTCTTCAGGTCTACTGCTGTGAACCAATCTAGATGCTGAACGTAGGTTAGGATGTGTTTCTGCGTGAGCATTTTGAACAGGAGTTTGTGCAAAGCTTGGATGAAAACTCGCAAGTCCAAGATCGGTCATAAGGTACGATGAAGTAAGGTCTGTAGAGAACCTTCTTCATCTCGGTCGGAGGGACAGACTCTATCGCGTCTTTGAGTAAGAGAGTAGTGATTTCCGTGTGCATTATCCAACTTATTGAAATATAATCTAGGACGTTTACCATTCCAAATTAAGGACTTCGCTATGTTATCAAATTGTTTGAAATAAGAGAGGGGGACATCTACAGGGAGAGATTGTAGCAGCTAGTTAAATTTTGGAATACAATTAATTTAATAACATTAACCTTCCCAATCACAGATAAATATAACGAATCCCACCTTCCCACATCGCTCGAAAACCTTTTTATTAAGAAGCCAAAATATAATTTAACTAAATCAGACAAATTTTCTGGGAATAAAATGCCCAAATAATGAATGCCCTGTTTGGGCCACTGAAAACCCGTTACTGGGCAGTACATTGTCAAAGCCAAAGCTTCGGATTTACACCAATTGACTCAGTATCCTGAGAACTTAGAAATGGTATTAATAATTCTGTAAAGGCAAGGCATAGATCTAGTGGGGTTGGAGACAAATAATAAAATATCATCTGTGTAAAGCAAATGGTTTATTTGCCATACCTCCCACCAATCATCTTCCCTTCTTATCACGGCTGCTAATGGTTCCAGGGCAAGACAGAACAATAATGGGGAAAGAGGGCAACCCTGCCGGGTACCCCTATCCACATTAAAATAATCTGAAATTATTCCATTTGTTTGTACTGCTGCTACTGGTTGTCTATAAAGTAGCTTGATCCATCCAATAAAAGTGTTCCCGAACCCGTATATTTCCAAAATCTTAAAAAAATAATCCCATTCTACCATATCAAATGCCTTTTTTGGCAGTGATTGGATCATAAGCCACTGACAACATGATATTGATGAAATGCCTATTATTATCAGAAGAGCTGCGGCCCCAAATGAACACCACCTGATCTATATGTATAAGAGGTACATATATATCAACTTTACTCAATCGGTAACCAGAATTTTTGACAATATTTTAATGTCTAGCTGGATCAGGGAAATTGGACGGTAACTTTACATTCGCTGGATCTTTGTCCAAATTTAATCTTTGTTTAATTACTTCCTCCAAGGTTATCTCAGAATCAAGATAATTTTTTGCTCAGTCATCAGCTTAGGAAGTTCTACTGGTTCCACAAAGTTTCTAATATCTTCATCAGTAGACGAAGACATGGAACTATAAAGATCAAGATAGAATTCTTTAAAAGCATTATTAATATCAATGGCCGAGGTAAAAATTTCACCACCAACAGATTTCACTGAGGGAATGGTGGAAAAATCTCTCTGCTTTATATATATCTAGCCACAAGCTTCCCTGATTTGTCCCACAACTCAAAGTATGACTGTCTTGCCCTGAATAGCCAAAGCTCCACCTTATGCAACAAAATAGTATTATATCTGTATTTCAGTGAGGTCAATTCTCTGAGGACATCAGACAAGATTTGGCCTTTCAGCTCTGTCTTGGCACTTTTAATATTCCCGCCACGAGTTCTCGTGCTTTAAATTAAGACAATCTTGTAACCAACTCAGAGAATTTGGCATCCAACGCTGTAATCAATCGACGTATTACAGCAAGATCCTCCAGGTCCGCTGCAACCTTCGTCAGCATCACAGACATGCTGGACAGTTGCTGTTCAATTTCTCTCGCCGCACCGTCCAAATCGAGTCCCTGGTTTGCAGCCTTATCGGGGTATTAGCTTGAGCACGTAAGTGCCTTTTAATGTCACCAGAGCCCGAGGATTTTGAATTCTTTGACATACTTTCATCACAGGACATTTATATACAGAGTGCATCGAATCTCACCGGTTTAGGACACAAAAATAATGAAAAACTAGCAGAGTGCGCAGTGCTTGCCGTTCTCACATCCACTCCTCGCAATGGCGTCACGTGACCCAGAATGTTCCATCTTAAAAGTCTTTCTTGTGCAGACAACATTATACTTTTAGAGTGTCTATGAGGAAATAAAAAAAGGAAAAATTCAATGAATAAAAAGATTTTAAGATATTAATTGCATATGTATGATATATTTAATTTAAAAATAAAAAAACTACCCAAATAATGCTTCAATCATGAAAGTTTCACGCACCCATCTTTGTCATCAAATGAAAGAAGATCGAAGAAAGAGGGGCCATTCACATTGAACATGCCCTTCTCACTGCAAACAAACGCTAGATGCAGCACAATGACAAGAACAGAACACAGACATCTCAAGCCATGTTTTTAACCATTTAATATCTTTTTAACGTGCCACAGTGTCTAAAAAATGCGGTGCACCTGCACAAGAAGTTGAACAACTGCGAGACGCTTAACAGCAGTCAAAGATGTACGTTTACTTTAGCACATGCTTACATAGGAAAACATCTGAAAAACAGCGAGGACGGATGCAAACATTTTCAATTAGGCTTGCCTACAAGTTCATTACGCTGGCGTTGCCTAAGTGGCATGTGAGAGGAGGTTTGCACTGAAGTTTCTAAAAAGCAGACTTGATAAACCGGATTACAGTGCTCACCTACAGCGACTATTTACTTAAAGGTAATAAGGTAAAAGTAAGAATTTTTTTTTTTTCATGCCCACTATGCCATTAGTTGTGTGTAATTGTATAATTTATTGGATTTGAAATTGCATTGTGTCATAGGGCCTCAATATCAGCAGTTGTGGGAAATAGTTTACCGACTTAACAGTCTTTACTGAAATGAATGAAGTTTATCTTATCTATAAAAATGTGTGAAAAATGCTTGAGAATATTGCTATTCAAACTTTTTGGTTTCCTAAATAATTAAACACATTTTTGTTATTTCCATTAGCCTATTTACCATCCAGCTGCATAAAGCACCGTGTTTCAAACGGAATACTTTACCCTCCGAAGGGGACTTTGAAGGGAGAACAATCCTCCTTACACCTTCCCTTATTGTTACACTAACTCTTTCCCTAACCCTAACTATGAGTGGAAGCAACCCCCATTTGGAGTAATCCCCCCCTCTATACCAACATGAATCTCTTGCCTCCCTTTAGCTCATTGTGATCTCATTAAACTCCTAAAGCACGACATGAATGTGAGTGGGGTAGCCGTGGAATACAGGCAAGTAGGTCTGAATCTCCAAAAGAGGGCGGTTAAAGAGTTACTCCAGAAGCGGCCGTGGTTACCCCAAAAGGCGGTTGCGGGTTAAGGTTAGGAAAAGGGAAGGGAGAGGGGTCTCTCTCAACCCTTATTGGAGCAATGCCTGCAGCTACCATTTTCCTGAATGCGGAACTGTCCCACGATTTGCCTCTTTTCAATTTCCGGTCTCCAGTGTTTTCACCCCCATCGGTGTATATTCTTAGTGGGTTAAGTATTACATTTGTAGAAATAGTCAAAAAACATATGGCTCTATAGTTCTGATACTTCACAGAGTTGAGATGAACGTTTATTTTTTCAGTGCCTGATTAGATGACTGTGGTGACAGGGGCGTGATCGAGTGTTCATCCGAGGAGAAAGAAATCAGTATGGGTACACACCTGTGCGTTATGATATCTAACGCATGTTTCTGATTGCAGTAAGCACTGGGGATAGCGATAAAAAGAGGGACCACACCAGAGACGATCAGCGGTGTTGTACTTTAGTTGCAAGCTCTCTCAAAGGGAGATGAAGTACAGCACCATTGTTGGGGCACACCACGAGTGTCTTGCTATCAAGTGGGCCGTCTTCACTCTCCGGTACTAACTGTTGTGGTGGGCCTTCACCCTCTGTTCAGATCACGCCCACTCCAATGACTCCAATGCATGAAATGACGCCCTGGCCCGAGTCGGGCCGGTGAGGGTATGTGGTGGTGGGGGCGTGGTCGAGTGTTCATCCGGAGAGAAAGAAAGCAGTAAGGGTAAGCACCTGAGCCCTATAAAAAACCCCTGTTTATGACTGCAGTTAGCATTGGGGAGAGCGATAAAAAGAGGGACCACGCCAGATACGAGGAGAGCTAGACACACGCTACCAGAGACTGTGTTGTTTCAAGTTCCGCTGAAAAGATAGTTTTTTTTTAGTTGGGTAATACAAATAATTTTGAGTTGAACGTACCCGAATCTCACTTCCTCCTTGCATAATAGACACACTTTGTTACAATAATATTAACTGATGATCTGTGGTGATATTATTAACTACTTTGAGTTGTTATGACAGCCAGCAACTGCACAAGTGAAATCAACTTTTACTCCAAATAACACTTAAATGGTTGTTGTTCTCTGTTTGGATTGCTTGTTTTGCTTAGTTTATATTGCATCTCGAGACCAGAAACAGAAAATAGGCAATAAGATTAATCTTGGTGCCGCCCAGTGGTTACTCAGGAAAACTGTGGATACAGGCAAAAAGTTGTGAGAGGAGGCAATGTCTCCACTTTTATTTGATTGGTCATTAACCTGTTATTCATTCGTCAATGCGATAATAGCCAGCCTGCCTATCAGCGGGTTAAGGGAGTGAACTGGTTGAAGAAGCAAGCGAACGATTAGAGAGGCAGCAAATAAATGACATGGACAACACTTTTGGTCACGTTAGAATCAAAATGAACTTAAAATAACTTGAAATAGAACATGAAATGGTTTGAAAGTGAGCCGATTTAGTGAACACATCTGTTCATTTAAAGGCACAACTCCATGACACCTGTGGTGCTTACGGAGGAGTAATGATGTGAAAATAAGGTGACTATTAAAAATAATACCCGAACAACGGTTAATAGTAATATATACACGGGTAACACTTTATAAGGTTCCATTTAGGTAAATGTATTTGGCGTGCTGTCCATAGTGGAGAGGCTTGAGTGCGCGACTGGGCTTGAGCTCTGAGTCTCTGTATGTTATTAACTTATAATGTAAGTTAAAGGTATTCCATATCCCTTCCCATACAGAAATCTGATACATGGCCTTAACATGTAAACTATAGATAATATTGTATATATGGTCATACATATTCAAAGTCCACTTTGAATTTGAAAATATATTTTACATATGTGAAAACCCACTTATTCATGTTATTATCTAATCAGCCAATTGTGTGGCAGCAGTGCAAGGTAACACTCTCTATTCACTGTATTTATGACCTACTTACATTATTGTTGAGAACATCAGTTCATTTAAAGGTCATTAATAAAGACCTATATACAGGCTACTGAAAGTCTCCTGAAAGTTTGTTGAAACACTGTTTACTAGCTATAGCAAGCCAGTTGATAAGTCAGTTATAGTCAGTTAAATAGTCACTTATAGTCAGTTAAATATCTATTTGGGATCATCAAAATAAAGAGCTTCAGTAAATATTCACATCAACCATCAGAATGGGGAAAACATTTTGATCTCAGTTATATTGGCATGATGATGTGACATGATTGATGGTGCCAGATGGGCTGGTTTAAGTATTTCTGTAACTGCTGATCTCCTGGGATTTTCCCTCATAACAGTTTACTCAGAATTGTGCCAAATACAAAAAGCATCCAGTGAGCAGCAGATCTGTGGACAGAAACACCTTGTTGATGAGAGAGGTCAATGGAGACTGGCCAGACTAGTTTGAGCTGAGAGAAAGGCTACGGTTACTCAGATAACCACTCTGTACAATTATAGTGAGCAGAATAGCATCTCAGAATGCACAACATGTTGAACCTTGAGGCGGATGGGCTACAACAGCAGAAGACCCTGTCAGGCACTTTATTAGGACCAGAGTGTTCTTAATAAAGTGCTCAGTGAGTGTATGTAAATGTCAAATGGAACTGAAATATGAATTTACAATGTACTGAAAAAAAAAGAACTATGATAAGGCACTTCTCATTTAAGTCCACCACACACCACTGATGTGTGTGCATGTGTTTATCACTCACTGAGAGAGACGTGATTATAATCAAGTGGTTTTAGAAAAAATATTATCACATGAACTAACCACTTAACATAATTTGCCGATTTACAGTTTGTTTATGCTGGGCTGTTACCACCATATTCAGTTTAGTGGTCAATCATTAATGTAATAAGGCTGTGCATTAGCGCTTTTACCATGTGTAAGGGTTGTTCTGACTTGTGGAAAAACCACTGTATCGCAAACTTGAAAGCCTTATTGCCTTAATAAAATTGTGGCAACAGGAATATGATAAAGGACACAATTCCAGTAATCAGTTACATTTATGAACAATCAATAATTAATCATTTTAATGACAGCTCTCTGTAGGGAGAAGAGCTGCATACCCTGTTTTTTTTTATGGAGTAGATATTCTGTCATAGTTTACTCACCTTCTTGTTGTTCCAAACTGGTATAACTTTTTTCTTCAGTGGAACATTAAAGGCTTATATTTTGCCTTACATCTCATTGTGTTCCGCGGAAGACAGGAAGACCATGACAGGATTTTTATTTTTGGATGAACTTTTTCTTTAAGTTGTTCAATTAATTATGATCATATGGCTCTCCAACGTCTCTCTTTCTTTCTCTCTCTGCTGATTTTTCAGGGTTGGATGACTGTTTGCTGCAGTACATGAGGACATTTGAGAGAGAGCAGATAACTGGAGAGCAGCTGCTCCACATCACCCATCAGGAGCTGGAAGAGCTTGGCGTTACCCGTATCGGACACCAGGAGCTCATTTTGGAGGCTGTGGACTTACTCTGTGCACTGGTGTGTGTGTGTGTGTGTGTGTGTGTGTGTGTGTGCATTTGTGTATTAGAGTAGGAGAGTGACTAGCTGTGATAATGATGTGTTTGTTTTGTATTAATGACACAACAGACATTTTAATCAAACTCAGCTTAACACTGAATGATTAGCACCCAGCGGGAATCTCCCAACCAGTACACAGTTAGAGAAGAGAGAGTGTGTGTAAGGTAGCTAAGATGCATTTTAGATTCTTATTGGTTGCTGGAGGAATTCATACATCAATGAGAAAAGAAGAGAAGTTAAATCTCTTAAATCAAAAAATGCGAACGTCTCAACAACTTTTCATGAAACCAATTCATCTTAGAACAGAATCAGATTTCAGGTTCACTGCCCATGTAAGTGAAACCTTTACACTTTTAATTTAAACTGGAATTTGACATAGTAAGCTGCTAAAAATAATCAACCACAGTTAACATGCCATATCAATCAGTTATTTATTAAATAACTTCTTATCCAATACAGACATACAGAATTATGTATTATAATATATATTAGGATATATGGGTAGTTGATTTAACTTTCAAATTCATATGACTCTATAAGGAAAAGTGAGTATTTTAGCTTCTTTGATTGGTCTCCATGTTGAATCACCTTATTGCCTTTTCTATTTCTGTGATGTGACAAGTACATTTTTAAAAGTATACATTTTCCATGTAGTCTCTCAATTAAAAATGAGGTCAGAAAACTAAATGCACAAAAATGCTGTTAAAAATAGTTTTGGTGAAGTATAGCATGGAGCCCCACATGATATGGCAACTTTCTAAATACAAAATCATACTGTACAAGAAAATATACAGTACAATTCACAGTATACAATGCAATATCTCTCGAGAATACTATGGGTTTTTGTTCAGCAAACACAGAATTAACAAACAAAAACATACAAACAGGTGTCATCCAAGGCACCCTCTTGAAATCTATTTATCTCCTTATAAATGTTGCTTTTGACCTTTTTTTAGAACAAGATTCATCTGTACCCGATCATTCCTAAATTCTTGCTGTGTTCTGCTGACCATCCAGGGACTGTTCTCTGAAAAGCTTGTTCTTTGCTTTACAATACAATAGTCACTGCTATTTACACTGACAAACAGAGTTGGCTGGAAACTTATTTTGATTCTAAGGATGTCTCTCAGAGCTTTTAGGAAGGTGCCATGAATATCATTTCAAAGATCTTACCTGAGAGCTTATTGATATCTAGAATCTATTTATAATAATATTTGGAGCACTGAATGGGTTTCTGCATATTAATAAGTTTTGTAAGCTCTAATTAATGCAGTGATTGAAAAGCCTGAATTAGATAATAGAGGACGACAGTCATGACAGCTGTGATTTATTTCCATTAGTGGAAAATTATGTCATGTCAGTACTACAGGTGCAATGAACACCATATAAAGAGAAAATGAAGAGAGAAAGTCGTAAGAGACTGGTCTGAGTGAATTCGGAAACAGTAGGTTGACTTTTTCTTTTTCGATTAATATATATATATATATATGTAACCGTATGCTTCTGTAGTCTGCGTTGTGTTGGATATCAGTGAAGAACGACAGTAGAACGCCGGATTGGGTCTGCATAGAGAATTTATTTTCATATATACAGGCCGTCACGCCAGCTTCAGCTCACACATCAGTGACACTCTTCGTCCGGGAGAAAGGCAGAAAAGAAAAAGACTGCTAAAAGAGCAATACGGCAGATATATCTGCCTGACCCAAACCACTTTGTTGTAACAGGAGGGGGAGAAAGGTTGAACCATCACCTCCTTACAGACCCTTTTTAATGTATTTATATAAACAATTGTAGAACAGCCTTAACTGCACAATAACAGAAAAATCTTGTGAAATAAAACCATTTTAACCTTGGTACATATATATAAAATAATAATAATAGAATTGACATATCAATGTAATGACTCCCCTGCTCCCCTGCTCTTACTTGAGCCAGCACTAAAAAGAATACATGCCCATCCCATATCTTTTCAGCTTCCTGCCAGGAAAGATACATTTCTTGAAGAAACACTATGTCATATTTCTTACGTTTAAGGAAAGAAATAACCATCCTTCTTTTTATGGTGTGCCCCAACAATAAATAGATAAATAAAACAATTTAAAAAGTAAAGAATGTAATGTTAGTATTTTGATACACTTTTATTTAATAAATGTCTTTCAGTAGAAAATCGTTCACAGACTGCGCTTACACATGAACTTCATCACTGGCAAATGATGAATACATCTGCAGGATTTGTTTAAATTAATTTTAAGTAAATATCCACTTCATTTAGCATTGTGTTTGTCTTCTGTCTTCTAAAACACGTTTCACTGCGTGACAAAGTGCTTCAAAAGATTCAGCCTGCACTTAAGACAAATTAATTGAGTAGAACAGACTTAAAACAGAGATTATTTCACGCATCCATCGGGGATTGCTCTGATTCACTGAGCTCCGTGCTCGTGAGTCTATGGCCGTGTTCACAATGGCATATTATCCATACTTCTCTCACTATTTTTTGTCAAATACAGATATGACAGAAACAGTAAGAGTAGTATGGGCAGGCATTTAGTACATGGTCTATATGTTCTGTCGGGGGCGCCACAACACATTATCGGAATGCACAGGGCACAATTCGTGCAACACAGATTGGACACATGCTAAAATTGGCTCGGTAGATTGCTGCCTGCCACGACCTCGAAGACATGCCGCCTTAAGCGCTCGCCTATGTCTCCTAATGGGTTGACCGGCCCGGCCTGGCCCTAACCCATTCACGTTCCATGTGGAGAAAGATAATCATCTCATCTTAACATTTGACATTTTGACAAATAAGAAAAAATGTATTGTGTCAAAAGTAAAATGATAAAGACCACATTCCAACATTGGTGCAACAAACAACCCCAGAACATTCCCCAGAACAAAACAAACAGAAAAAAGAAAACATGTGCATTAACACCGCGCATGACAGCGCCAACCGGCGGCCATCCCTCTAAACTCAAACAGTCCATTTATGCCTAAAAGAGTCCCTGCGACAACTTTGCCATTGGATTACTCCAGTCCTTCTATATAAAAATTTGTAAAACAGAAATACACAACAGAAGATAATCTAAAAATCTAAAAACTCCAGCCCACAAGCAGAAAAAAAACCATGTAGATTCATCCAGTTAATTGTCTCGAAGGTGTGTTCCTCCACAAAACAAGCTTCAGCTGCTAGCGGAACCAGCACAAAAAAACAAAAAAAAAACAAAAAAACACACAAACAAAAAATAAAATGGGCCATTCAGTTCTTCAGGCAGTCAAACTCACTCTAATGTCCTACAAGAAATATTCAACAGAACCAATTCCAGCCAACAGGAGGCAAAAGCTCCCAAAATGAGCAGATTCATTCACAAGCTGTCCCGAAGAAATCATATAACACAAAACAAACTCCAACTGCTAGGCAGAACCAGCTCAAAGAGAAATGAAAAAGGTGCCCAGCTTCCTCAAGCAGTCGAGTGTATGTCCAATGATTCGGTCCACTAGACGGCAACATGAAAATCACCAAATGGCTTACTCACTCCAAAGTTTTTATGAAGGACAGTGCTTGCTGTGGGCATATAAATTCTCTACGTCCATCCTTAGTTTGCCTGGAAACATCAGAGCAAAAGCAAACTTCCGTTGATGTAAGATTTTCTTGCATTCCCTGAATCGTTCACATTTCTCTCTTGTCGAATTCGCAAAGTCTGGGAACAACAAAATGCTGTGGTTCTTCCAAGAAAGCTTTCCTTTGCTCCTCGCCTCAAGTAACATGAGATCTTTGTCGGATCATCTCAGAAATTTGGCCAGAATTGATCGGGGCCTGTTTCCCTTGGCTGATCTCCGAGCCAGGACTCTGTGAGCTCGCTCGATTTCCAGCTTATTGCCTGTTATTTTGAACAGAATCGGGAACTCGGGACATCCAGGAATTTTACCATATCTCTGCCTTCCTCATGCTCAGGAAATCCAACAATTCAGACGTTGTTTCATCGATTACAATTCTTCAAATCCTCCAGTTTTTCCCAAATGCATTGCAAGTCCTTTGTCGCTAGCAGATTAGCAGCTAATTCCCTTTCCGATAACTCCAGATAATTTCGAAGTCTGACAGATTTATAACCAACTGGAAGAGCTTGGCGTTACCCGTATCGGACACCAGGAGCTATTCATTACGATAGGTATTGGTGAGAAACAGATCAGTGTTCAGCAGAAGGAAGAAAGTCATACACATTTGGGATGGCACGAGGGTGAGTAAATAATGAGAGAATTAAATTTTTTGGGTGAACTATCCCTTATGTGCAGCCTGATCTCATGAAAATTATGTGACTGTCACAACATTTTAGCAAAATTATATTACGTGAATCATTACATGTAATGCTGCAATTTCAAGGTGAAATGTTCACTGAGAGGCGCTAAAAGCAAGTATCATGTTCTCCCAAAAAGATGTGTTTTTTAGAGTTAATGCTTTAATGAGTTATGTATAAACCTACCTTCCCAACCTAGATCTTTAACAGAAACCTAACCAATAGTATCATAAAAAGCAAATGTGAGATGATATTTGTTTTCTATTTTGAAATAAACAAAACCGACATCCCTACACTTAATGCTACATTTAAAACCGATAGTGTGATAAAAGCAAATGTGAGATGAACAAAAGAGACATCCCTAACCTAAACCAGATAACTAAACAGATAGTGTCATAAAAGAAAATGTGAGATGAAAAACACAATAGCTGAAGCAGTCACTTCATTTTGTGGCGCTTCTATGACACATTGGGCAAATGTGTGAACTTCCGTGCTTTGTAGGCCTCGAGGCCATTTGGTGAAATGCCTGCAGAGGCACACCAAATACCAAAAGATTGTTATACAGTGAAGAGGAATGCATATTTTATTAACTCTACCCCCCAACCCTTACACTAACCATCAGAGTAAAAATGTATTTTTAGAGAGAAAATGGAACCTCCAAATCAAGGTTATCACTGACTATGTGAAAGCAATTACTTCCTGGTTTTAATGCAGGATGAAAACCCAGATCTCTCACATAGCTGTCGCAACTCGCTTCTGGTCGCACCACAGGAGAAGGTAATCATGCTTGAACCCATGCAAAAATGTCTGATGGGAGATTACACTAGTAACTTGGAATAAGGGGGCTGATGTCAAAGTACTGGAACATTCAGAAGGAACATTCTGACTTCCAATGTGATCATGTTGGTCGGAATACCCCTTGTGGCAGGGTGGAGGGTGGGGCCAGGTGGTGATTCTACACACCCTTAGCCCATATCAGGCTAATCAAGCCTCCGAGAGGGATAAAGGCTGACTGCGGAAGATGGTGCGAGAGAGAGAGATCGTTTTACGGGCATGTCCGTCATGTGTGTGTTTGTGTCTTTTGTTTAATTTCACATTAAACTATTATTTATATTGTCAAGCCGGTTCTCGCCTTCTCCTTGCCAGTCTAAATCCCTTTACACTCCTCCAATCCATAGTATAACTATGAGTATAAATACTGCACTTACTAGACTTGCAACAACAGTAATACTGATAACACTAGTAATTAATCAACATGGTAAACAAACCAAAAGAAAAAATGGATAAATCAAATTGTTGTTAACAACAGATTTTAAACAGACAATTGTGAAACAGAATGATCAGGTGATTGAATTATTCAGCCAATTGATTGTCAGAAATGATGGGTTTTAAGAGCACATCGGTTTAACCAAGCAGCAGTTCTGAGAAAATGACATTATACTGAGTAATGACGTTTTCAGATATGAATGGAGACTTGATGATGTTTTTATTGCGTTTCACTGTGTAGGCAGTGTTTTATTTCAGAGTAACCTTGTTAATGTGTGATGGCTGCTCTATAGTCTGTACATGTGCTGTGTGGATATTCAGAGGTCCTTTATGTAGTTTTTGTTTATCCTCTATTTATGGTGTTGCTTTTATGTCTCAGACTCTTTCGGTTTACCAAACTTAGACCTAGATTAAAGGACTAGTTCACTCAAACTAGTTTCACATCTAGTGTCTTTCGAAACCCACATGACTTTTCTTTTTTCCACTGAGTTATTTAATTACTCAAAATAGAGGTTACCATGAGGTGCTTAAAATTGACAGTGACAACTGTGGTTACTGTAGTAAAATCATGGTACATTTTTGTAAGGGAAGATTAGGATTAGGGATTATTGTGTTAAATTAACATCATTGCAGTGATGTGGCTTCAGAAGACTTGATGCTTGGTGCATCATGCATGGTGTTTTGTTTTCTTTTGGGAGCATGACAGCCCCTGGTCATGTATATTTTTACTATATGGAAAGAGCAGCACAGTCATTCTGATTTTGGGTTCTTATTAATATTTTCTTTTGTATTCTACAAAAGAGAGAAGGTTCATAGGTTTGGAGTGACATGAGAGTTAAAGGTTTAGTTCACCCAAAAATGAAAATGTTCCCATCATTTACTCACCCTCAAGTCATCCTAGGTGTATATGACTTTCTTCTTTCAGCCAAACACAATCTGAGTTATATTCAAAAATATCCTGGCTCTACCAAGCCAGTCTAATGGGAGTATATGGTACCTTAGATTTTGAAGCCCAAAAAAGCACATCCATCCATCCATCAAAAAAGTAATCCAAACGGCTCCAGGGGGTTTATAAAGGCCTTCTGAAGTGAAGTGCTGCATTTTTGTAAGAAAAATATCCATATTTCTAACGTTATAAACTATAATCACTGGCTTCCGGTAACGGAACAAGAGAGTCGAGTTCCGGCGTATGACGTAGATGTATTAAGCTCCGGTGAGAAGTGATGAACGCGGAACCACGTGTTGTTTACAGCAAAGGATAACGGCGAAAAGAAGTGAGTTGTTTTAGCTGTACTGTTGATTTTTATTAGTCTTAAAATGGTGCGTTCGTGCATCTATCTAGTCATTCCAATCGTCCAATCATGGCAGCAAATACTCTCAGCCTCTGTTGGCATTACCTCACATTTCCTGCATGAGCACCACCACGTCTCCCGTACTCTCCATCTACCAGATTATTTTGTTTGTGCCGCTGCTGCAGCCCCACTTCCATCTCCCAGAGTTCCTGGTTGGTGTACTCCAGTTAAAAAATATTTCTTATATTGAAATCCTCCAACATTTTTCTTTAAAAATCCTTGTTGTTGTCTTCTAATTCATGACCAGCATTTTGTTTTGCTCTATCTTCTGCGCATCCGTGTTCGTCACTATTCACCGGAGCTTAATACGCCTACGTCATACGCCGGAACTCGACTCTCTTGTGAATGCGCAGAAGGCCATTACCGGAAGCCAGTGATATAGATATGTATCGCTTCGCTCCCCCTGGAGCCGTATGGATTACTTTTTTGATGGATGGATGCGATTTTTTGGGCTTCAAAATCTAAGGTACCATATACTCCCATTATAAAGCTTGGAAGAGCCAAGATATGTTTTGATATAACTGTGATTGTGTTTGGCTGAAAGAAGAAAGTAATATACACATAGGATGGCTTGAGGGTGAGTCAATGATGGGATCATTTTTGGGTGAACTAACCCTTTATGTATATGATGACATAATTAATGTTAACTATTCTTTTTATGACAGTATACACATGCTTGTCTCTGCAGGGGTAAAGTGACAAAACTGGGTTCTGGTTATTTAACTTTGTATTGTTAAGCATAAATATTTCTACCAAGATTTTTCTCCTGTTGCAGAACTATGGCCTAGAGACAGAGAATTTGCGAACTTTGTCGCACAAACTCAATGCATCGGCTAAGAATCTGCAGAACTTCATCACGGGTCGACGTCGTGGGGGACATTATGACGGACGAATCTCACGGCGCCTTCCAAATGACTTCTTGACTTCAGTCGTTGACCTCATCGGAGCAGCAAAAAATCTGCTGGCCTGGTTGGACAGGTAACGAAACTGACTTGAACAGAACCTTATCTCACCTGGACTGAAGTGAAACAAAATGAAAAATATGAATTAAACCTCTGGAAAGATGACCCAAAATATTAGAATAAAAGCAAATTACAGTAAATCCTGCTTTTACTGATGTTATAAAATAGGCTTAGTTTGTCTACTGTAATTCCCTCATCTCTTTGTGTATGTTTTGCTTTGTTTGCAGGTCTCCTTTTGTCAGTGTTTCAGAATACTCAGTGCTAAAGAACAACATTGTTCAGCTCTGTCTAGAGCTAACGACCATAGTACAACAGGTGTGTATGAGAGTAGTACTCTAGGTGTGTGAGTGAGTGTGTTTTGATATGTGACACACAGCGCTGTCCTTTATTATTTCTTTGACTTGTTTTTTGTTTTGTTTTTTTCTCAGGATTGCACAGTATATGAAACTGAGAATAAAATTCTACATGTGGTGAGTGTTTTTCAAACCATATACACAATCTCTCTCTTTCTTTCACACAAATTACACCTATACTTAAAAGAATATTCAGGTTTCCGTACAAGTTAAGCTCAATCAACAGCATTTGTGGCATAATATTGATTACCACAAAAAACAATTTAGACTCATCTATCATTTTCTTTAAATAAAGCAATAATCTGGGAAACAGTGATGCATGTACAATGGAAGTCAATAGGGCCAATTCGTAAACGTTAAATTACTTTGTTTCAAAAGTACAGCCACAAGACATAACCATTATGTGTATTAACATGATTGTAGTGTGATAAAATCGCTTACTAACCTTTTCTGTGTAAATTTATAGCCAATTTAACATCTTTGTTGCTATTATGATGTAACAATATTAACCCTAAAACCCCAAAAGACCGTTAAACCTACATAAAATTATATAATTATATTATATGTAAAATTATGAATGATAATATAAAATTGTAAGATTCAAAATTCTGCCTATAAACTCTCCAAACATTTGCTCCAATCACTTACATTGTAATTGCTTCACTGTAACCTATTTGTTTTACCTTTATTTTTTTTAAAGTTAGGGATGAATTAAAATTATTTTTAACATTATGCCATAAATGCTGTCGATTAAGCTCAATTAATATTGAACACAGAATATTTCTTTATGGACCTTCCAATGACTTCTATTGTTCTTAAATTAAGGTAATTATAATTACTACACTCTAAACCTACCCCTTACATACACCTTTTGACATTGTTAAATTAAAGGCATACAACTTAAGCTCTTTTAATAGCATATATAATTATTTCAGCTTGACACACAGTTTATAAGAACAAAGGAATGTCACAGCTATTTTGTTCCTATTATATGTTCAGATATGCACTTACAATGCCTAAGTACAGTTGGTTAAAAACATAAACGTAAAGCTTGTATTTTTGTTAAAGCATATGATTTTTTCAGTTAAATTGTTTAATATTTAAAGTAATAAGTAAAGTTGTCTAAATTAACTTTTTAAAGTGGATCTACTTTTCTAGGTGTATGATCTTCTGGTAAAGTGTTATAATGTAATTCCAGTGGGTGGAGTTTGCTTCAATTTAAAAAGAGCTTTATGCATTGTTATATCACATCCCTTCCTTTTCTGTACTGAATGGCAAATATATTTTATCGTCCTGAGGACTATATTCTTATATTGTTATAAAGAAGTTTTATTATCTAATTGTTTATTTTTGTAGTTTTTTTATTTTTAAGAACTTATTTATAAGAAGTTTACATTACTGTTTATATTTTCATTTGGAAATGTGGTCCTCACAAATTTGTACACACACACAACATTTTTTAGCAAAAAAATTAGCATTCCTTAAAAACATGTATTTGAGACATGATTGTGGAGTCACATGTATCCAGCCTGCTCTGAAGCAAAAATCTGTTAGCAGTGTGTGATTGGGGGTGTGCAAGTGTGTGCATGTGTGTGTGTGTGTTTAGCCTAAGGTTGGATATCTTGAATAATGCAGACTGTGATTTTTTCCCCCTTCAGTATCACTGCCCTATAGAACAGAAAGAGGGAGGGAGAGAGACAGAGAAAGAGAGAATGGTGGTGGTGGTGGTGGTTGGTGGGGGGGTGGGGGTAAGGGAGTAAGGGAGTAAGGGAGAGAGATGAAGATGAAAGAAAGAATATGGCATGAATTAAACTTCATATAGCATATGAATTTTTAGAACAGACTTATGATGAATTATGGCTATATTTCATGTGAATGTAAATTATTTAATTACTTATACTGCTGCCAGTGTTATGTTCACTCCAAATTCAACAGCTATAAGTAGACTGAAAGATTTACTACTATTTCTCTCTCTTTCTCTTTCTGTTTTTATCTCTCTTTGCAGTGTAAGACTCTATCGGGTATCTGTGAGCACATTATTTCATTGTCATCCGATTCGCTGGTGTCACAATCAGCCCACCTAGAAGTTGTTCATCTGACCAACGTTATGCCTAGCGAGGGCCTGGTGAGTAAACAATACTGTAACAACTTTCATCATTGACAGAAATGCATCCCAAAGTTTGGAAAAACTGTATATATCTGGTACAATTTAAATGATAACTAAATGATTGATACGACACCTCACAACCATTCTTTCTCTCTTCTCTTTTCAGGGCATGTACATCAAGTCCACATATGATGGTCTTCATGTGATTACTGGAACCACAGAGAATGTGAGTTCACAAGAGTATTTATTCTTTACCTCTCAATGAGGTATCTCAATGAGGGTCCTAACAAACATTTTATTGGAGCTTGCTCACATAAATCCCACCAATCAAAACTGGAAGAATTATAAACAACAGCCCATCTCATTCCTTCTTCCAATATTTTATAATAATAAACATAAAATACTATGATATCTGACTGATATGATCATACTGAGGTACTGTATATGTCCTAAGAAATCGGTCTAACTCAGTGGCTAAATCTAGCGGAAATTAGGCAAATGGCTGAAATTGCTTTCAGCACCTTGAACAGTTATAATAGCACTATTTGAAGTGCATTTGTGCATCCTAAAATGTTTTGTTTTTCTGTTCCCAGTTTTTAGTTCCAGACATTAGATATACTGGACATGAATATAAAGACAATATCTGAGGTTATGAATAGATAAAACAATTCTATCCAGACTTTAGCATTTTATATATATATATATATATATATATCAGATTGAATCATCATTTTATAGTATAGATGATTGTCTGAGTCACTTAATCACTTAATGGTTTTACTGGTAGATTAAAACCCCTGTATGTGTTTATGTGTATGTCAATTACAAGATCAACATTGGTGATGCTATGTTTAAGACCTCCATAAGGAAACTGAATATGTAGAAAACCTTAACTGGGGTTTCTTCAGATTGTCAGTGCTCATTACTGGCAATACTGCTTTGAAAAAGGACATGCTGTGCTGCAGTTTTTCTTCTGTTGGGACAGCAGATCCAGGTCATCCTCACAGAGCAGGCACTTGATTTCTGCACTGGGTAGAGTGAGGCTTGGATTGGTGGATTGTCCCAGTGCTGTTGTTAAATCATTTATATACATGTTAATTTAGGTTGGACTCAAGCTACATGACATTTTTACTTCCTGTCTTTACTGAACAACCAGAAATCTTTGTTCCCCTTCTGTCACTCACTCGACGTTGTGTTGAATGTAGTGACACAAGGGGTCTTTCTTGAGAACCTTGCATACCTCTGATCTTTAGAAAAGGCCAATGAGAAATTGGCAGACAGAATTTGCATGTCCTGCCCCCGGACATATGGTATAAAGGGAAGCGGGCGTGCATCTGTCAGTCAGATTTTTTCTTCGGAGCCGAGCGGTTGTCAGCAGCAAGCTGAGTCTCACTACTGTTCCACTCACCTCTATGAGCAGAGCATTGCTGTTGGATCTAAGGCTCATTACCAGCGGCTTTCTCTCTCTCTGCATGCTGTGCAGTCCATGCCCCTGGGGGCTTCGACAGCGCTTCTGTTAAAAGAGTGTATGCCTCTAAAAGAGAAGTATTTTCCCTCTAAAAGAGTTTATTTTCACTCAAAAAAGAGCAATACACAGCAGGCGTTGAACGTCCTTTTCAGGACACATCTTTTTAAACATGCCATTCCGCCCCTGTGTAGTTCCTGGATGCGGTCGATATCTCTCCAAGTCTGATGGTCATAGACGCTGCCTCGTGTGCTTGTGTAGCAATCACACCGAGGCAGCATTTGTGGATGGTGTGGATGGTGGATGTTTTCACTGCCAGAATATGACCATGGCAACGTTGCGGTCATGGCTTAAAGTGAATGTCATTTCATTTCTTATAGTGAATGTCACTTCAGCCACCCCCCGCGTCGCTCCTTCTTCCCACTGGATTGAGGATGACCCGGCTGGCGATGGAGGAGATTTGGGGATGGCAGCGGGCGCGGTTTCACCCATGAACCACCCGCACCCCCCCCCCCCCACCCCCCCCCACGGCACACTTGCTTGATTCCGTCCGCGCTCGAGGTGAGAGTGGCTTGCATTTCGGCCAGCCTGCGTTCTCCCTCGAGTTTTCGGCGGAAAAGAGGTTTTGCACATCATGCTGCAGCGCCTCCCCAGCGCAGCCCACGCCCCGTCTGCATACCGAGGGAATCCCCCTGCATCCAAGCAACAGGCAGCTCTGCCTCAACCTGGGCCCAGCTCTCAGCCCCAGTGTTAAGTGCCCCGTAGGGGGCGTATGCCCCCCCCCCCCTCCCCGTCTCCATGACCCCCTAGGACTTGGAAAGCACCTAAGCGCTCCTGAGACAAGACCGCTCCTGAGACAAGACCACTCCATCCCCCAATGGTGGTCTGGGAGGAAAATCCTTATTTTCCTTATTTTCTTTTGCCGCACCCTCTTCAGGCTCTGGTACCCACACTGTCAATAATTCCTCACGCAGAGCAAGGTAAGTGTTTTGAGTCTTTTCTCAGCACCAAAGCCTCGAGACGCACTCTTGCCTCCCGACGTGTTATTACCTGCTCCCCTCTGCTGCGAGGCCCAACCCGGTACGTCAAAAATGATTGTCCCTCTAGTGTCCCTTGCACGGAGCTTGGATGCATGGATTTCGCTATCCAACCCATCACGTTAGCTGGCCAGAACCATCCGACTCGGCTACGTGATTCAATTCCCAGGCTTGTTTCAGCGGTATTCGCTCCACTTCGATGCGTTGCGAAAACGTCAGCACCATACGGGCAATGAGATTACAACTCTCCTACTCAAAGACGCGATAGAGTCTGTCCCTCCAGCCAAGATGAAGAAGGTGTTCTACAGCCCTCACTTCATCGTACCCAAAAAAGACGGTGGGTTGTGGCCAATCTTGGACTTGCAAGTTCTCAACCGCGCTTTACACAAACTCCCGTTCAAAATGCTCACGCAGAAACAGATTGTTTATACAAATTTCCCACTCTAAAACTTTATATCTTACAAAAGGCATGATATTCGTTGTCATCAGCTTTCTCTATGTAACCAAACAAATGCTTGCATACCAAATATTACATTTTTTTATGGATATTATACGTGTAGGTAACAAAACATGAAAATCCCTGGTTACAAAATCATATTGGTTTGATAGTGGTATCAAGTTGAGCCTTATAGTTAACATTCTTAGTAGAATGAGATGAATCATACAGAATTAAAAATTATATTTATCAATTATAGGTGATTGCACATCGCTACACACATTTTAAAGAGGTCCATCAGTCTATAGTCATTAATTTGTCAGTGTAAAGTAATTAGACGGGCAAGGAGGAGGGGAGAACCGGCTGGACGATATAAATAATATTTTAATGATGAACTTAAAACAAAGGACAAACACACACATGACGGACATGTCCGTAAATGATCACTCTCTCGTCACACCACCGTCTACCATCGGCCTTTATCCCTCTTGGAGCTTGTTCCTCGGCCACTCCTCCACCCTCTAACGGATGACAGCCACGCCAGCCCCTGGCAGACGGAATGCCCCGCCGCGTTCTCGGGGAGCCGAAGGGGTCTCCCCAACCCCTGGCAGCGGTTCAGGCGGTCTCAGACCCCACCGCGTTTTTGCGGCTGGAAGGGGACTCCTACGCTCCTGGCAGCAGCCCTTACTGCTCCAGGCGGTCGGCTAGGAGCCCCTTCTCCACTTGTGGTCAGTGGCCGTTCCACCGCTTCCAGGCGGCTGGGCTCCTCATCCCCCGGCAGATGGCCGCAGCTGCTCCATTGGGGTGGACGGTGGTCCCTCCTCCTTCCCAGGTTTTGGCACCAGTGTAAAGTATTTCGACGGGCAAGGAGGAGGCGAGAATTGGCTGGATGATATAAATAATATTTTAATGATAAAATTAAAACAAAGGACAAACACAGACATGACGGACATGTCTGTAAATTATCTCTCTCTTGCCGCACCACCGTCTGCCATTGGCTTTTATCCCTCTCGGAGGCTTGATTAGCCTGATACGGGACTGGGTGTGTATCATCACGACCCGGCCCCGCCCTCCGCCCTGCCACTGTCAGGTACAAATGTTACCACAGTTCAAAGTGATTTTCTGCATAATCTAGCAGGCCTAGATTAAGACTGTTTGGAAGATCAGGAGAGCATGTTTTGCATAGGGGCCTTTCTAACCAATGAGGATGCCTGGGCCGTTTGATTTATGATGGGGAAGAATTCCAGGACTGCAAAAAATCTAGATTCAAGTTATATAATTTCAATTCTTCTTCATGTATAATACTACAGCTCACTGGGTCGTTGACACTATCTCCCTGGCCTACCAGACCCAGGACGTGCCCACCCCTTGTGGGTTCGAGCACACTCGACGAGAAGTGTGGCATCCTTGTGGGCACTGGCGAATAGCTCCTCCCTAGCAGACATCTGCAGAGCAGCGGTTTGGGCAACACCCAATACCTTTGCGAGATTCTACAATCTCAGGATTGAGTCAGTCTCGTCTCGTGTTTTGTCAGGTCCGAGCCGGTAGAACTCGGTAATACGGAACAGCCGGCCGGGTGTTCCGCTTGCACCTAGTGCCCTGCACGCTCTCTCTCCCAGGTTAGCCACTAAGCTCTCGCTTCCTGGATGTACTTCCTCCCTAGCATTCTGGCCTGTGAATTCAGCAGAGGAATTTGCGGCCAGACCCACTACAAAGTGCCCTGTACTGTGGTAGGGCTCCACAGGCCTAATTCCCTCTTCAAACAACTCCCTGTGATGTATTTTCCGCAGTATGGTCCCCCTGTCAGCGGACCCGGATTATATAAATATAATACTGTATATACAGTATATATATATTTTTTACAGTAGTGTATATATTATTCTTAATACCTCACCAATGGTGTGGAGCTGTGTGGACACATAGAACTTCATTGTTTCAAAGGATCTAGTGAAAGCCATCTCTAAGGGTCCTGCCCGCAGGGTACACAGTAGTTCAAATGCAAAATGTGCAGTAATATGGAACAAAGACCATCGCTCTACTTTTGCTGCTGATGCAGTGGTGTCCACTGCATGAAACTTGACATAAAACTTGACACAATTGTTCCTTTTATGACTCGGTGGAACACTGCCATTTTATAAATATTCTGCTCTTTTAGAATATTCTTGCTGTTCAAAATATAATATCTTGCACCTCTGCTTTGGAACAGGTGATGGACTATCAGTAAGCAGTAAGGGTTAAAAGTGTTTCAGTGTTTTTAGATTAAAGCTTTGACCTAGCCAACGTCATTGTAGTTGATTTTATGGTCATTCATTTTTGTTCATTTTATGATCGATTTATGTTGATTTTATTGTCATTAATGTTTGTAATGCTGCTATTGTTTTATGCACTTAAAATTAACTTGATGTCTCAATGTTTTGAATTATAAACTTCGGCCATGCACTGTCATTGCTGTTAGATTTAATGTTTATTTAATTCAATGTTCAATGTTTAATGCACTTTTTTAAAAATGTCATGAGTTCTTTTTGTGAGGCTATTTTTGTCAGTGATAAAGAATGGAATACATTTTCTTCCTCTTTGTAATTTTATGCTCAAATTATTATGCTACTCAAATGCATGTGACATAAAATAAAATAGAATTAGGTTGAAAGTAATCCAAAATTAATCCAAAAGTAATCGTATTAGATTACCCCAAAAATGTAATCTATTATATTATGTTACTGATTGCATTTTTGTAATGTAATTTGTAATCAGTACCTGATAATAATTTACATGTAATCTGCACAACACTGATTGACCATCATATCTTTCCAAACCTGAAGGCTTTTATTTTTTTCTGTGGAATACAAAAAGGAGAAATCTTCATGCAGTTATTTTCCATACACTGACCATGTCGGTTAAGCTCCAGAAAGGACAGAAAAAACCCACCATAGAAGTAGTCCATATGACTGCGCTAATATTCCTATGCACTACCTCCTGAGACCTGAGCGTGACTGCTGTGTGCATTTTCCATTTCCCTTTTTATTTGTAACTGGTAGCACCTAATACACATGCAAAACAAAATTCGAGAGCAAAAAGTTTTCCTAAAAATGTATGTCCACATATTTGGACAGCTGGACTAAGTTGAAATTTTAAATAATATCAAGCTATAGAATGTCAGATTTTTAAAATCAAATAGTTTGTTTCCACGAGTGTTGGTTATCCTACAAGGGCGCTGAAAGCAAAAAAAAAATTCTCAATGTGAAAATGCACGGTAAATATAGGATTTCTAATGAAAAACTAGCGCTTTTGTCCGGTATGCCGTTTCACAATAAATTGCTTTAATTTTAAAAATGGCTTATCGGCTGAAACTAGAGACTTTAATCTTTTGACTCAAATAAATTTCACTGTAGAAACTTGATTAGGTTTCTTACCAGATGTAGTTTTGTTTTTGTCCCCAAAGACAAACTCAGTGCCATGTTGTTTAGTCACATGACTCCATACATCAAAAGTTTAACCATTTACTGACATCCATTTAAATCTTCTGAAAAACATTTAAATCTTCTGAAGTCATACAAAACGTTTGTGTGAGGAACAGGCCGAAAGGCTGAACAGATGTGGTCACTATGAACTGTTGTTTTGAAAAGTCCTATGTAAAGATTCTTCAAAATGTTTCTTTTTGTGTTTTGTGGAAATAATAATATCATACAGGCGTGGAACGACATTAGGGTAAGTAAATAATGACAGAATATTTCATTTTTGTGTAAATAATTCCTGTAAACTTAAGTTGCTCCAGGTTGACTGTCCTTCCACTTGGACAGATTTGCACAGAATTGTCAGCTAAATTGTTTACTATGCTGACTAACTATGAAATCAACAGATTATGCAAAATTTTCAGCTATTTATGCATGAGTGAGTACAACATGAACACTTTTATATGAGTTATGTTTTGTTAATAATACTTTTTTCTTGTTTTAGCAGAAATTCAGGGGCTAAGGTTGATTTTGGCTAATATTTACATACCTAACGCTGATGATCAGGGTTTTTTTATAGATCTTGAAAGGATGTTGCAAGCTGCTGGCACCCCTCATGATATAATACCAAGAGTAGACTTTAATAGTTTGATGGACTCTGTCGTGGATCATAGTGAAGCAAAAGTGTGTTAGCCCCTTAGAGCAACATTAACGTTTTACAGGATGTGTGAAAATCTTGGTCTTACAGATATTTGGAGACTTTTGAACCCATCTGGTAGGGACTATCCATTTTTTTCATCAGTCCATAAGATTTATTCTAGAATAGATTTTTTTATTTTTTTTTATATCTAAGTCCCTCATTTTATCTGTTGTTGATAGCTCAATGGGAAACATCTTAGTCTCAGATCACGCCCTGGTGAGTTTAGAGGTGTTGCCACATACAGAGAAAAAGAAATCATATAGTTGGTGTTGTAAAGTATCCCTTTTGCAAAATCCTGAATTTCAACAAATGTTAAAGGCTGAAATCAATGTTTATATGGAGACCAACTGGTCCTGAGTATTATCTGTGGGTGTGGCTTGGGAGACACTTAAGGCGGTTCTTATAGGCCTTAGTGAAATACAGATATAATACTATTTTGTCATGGAAGGTGGAGTTTTGGCTGTTCAGGCCAAGACAAAGGGGAAGCAGGGAAGCTTTTGGCTAGATACATAAAGCAGAGAGAGTCTTTTTCTACCATTACCTCAGTGAAATCTGTTGGTGGTGATATATTTACCACTGATATTTTTTATTCTATCTTGATCTTTATAGTTCCATGTCTTCGTCTACTGATGAAGATATTAGAAACTTTGTGGAACCAGTAGAACTCCCTAAACTGATGACTGAGCAAAAAAATTTTCTTGATTGTGAGATAACCTTGGAGGATTTCCCCATTACCGTTCTGTCTTGCCCTGGAGCCATTAGCAGCTGCGATAAGAAAGGAGGATTTTCCAGGGGTGGTTGCGGGAGGTATGGCGCATAAGCTTTTGCTTTATGCAGATGATATTGTATAATTCGTCTCCGACCCCACTAGATCTATGCCTTGCCTCCACAGAATTATTAATACCTTTTCAAAGTTCTTAGGATACAGAGTAAATTTGTCTAAATCAAAAGCTTTGACTCTGACAGCATACTGCCCAGTAACAGCCTTCCAGATGGGCACCTTCCAGTGGCCCAAACAGGACATTAAGTATTTGGGCATTTTATTCACAGCAAATTTGTGTGATGTAGAGTTAATTTTGACCCCTTAATAAAAATGTTTTCGAGCGATGTGAGCAGGTGGGCTTCATTACATTTATCTATGATTGGGATGGTTAATGTTATTAATGTTATATTCCAAAATTCAACTACCTGCTACAGTCTCTTCATATAGATGTCCCCCTCACTTATTTCAAGCAATTTGATAGCATAGCGAAGAACTTCATTTGGAATGGTAAGCATCCTAGATTACATTTTAATAAGTTGCATAGGCCGATTGACAAAGGATTTTGTTTTATTATTATGCATTTGGTCTCGGACATTTGGCTCATTGGTCGCTTCCACCTGAGAGAGCCACTCCCTGGTTTTGTATTGAACAGGAAGTTCTTGCCCCTATCTTTCCATTGCAAAGCCTTTCTATCAAACTAATCAGAGAAGTTAAGTTACTCCCCGTTATCTCACATATGCACTTGGTATTGACAAAAGTGTCCAGAATGTTTCATTTGGACATTTATTTAAATGATGCCTCAAGCATATGGCTGAACCCTAAATGATGTATTGAGAATTCCCCTTTCTGCTACTACACTTGGTGAACTATATGAGAGTGGAGTGTTGAAATTCTTTGAAGGTTTGGTTCAACCATTTGTGATTCCTATATCTCAGTTTTTTAGGTATTTACAGCTGCGCCACCTGCTCTGTACTATTTTGGGGAGTAACATACATCCCCTAATATGGCAGACATTCTGGGAGTGGTGATTACTGCTTTTTGAAAAGGTCATGAGGCATCAGTGGATTACTCCCTGCTAATTCAAAGTCTGGGGGCCAGAGTTTTAACTTCTATCAAGAGATTATGAAAGAAGGATTTAATCTTGGTATTGGAGGAAGGGGTATGGGCTAGAATTTTAAAAAACATCAACTCTGCATCTAGAGATGCAAGGGTGCACCTTATGCAATTCAAGATTATACATCGATTCTACTGAACACCCCTTAGATTGTATAGGCTTGGTCTTAAAGACACACCCACCGATGCCAATCGGAGGATGGAGACATGGCCCATGTTTTTTGGTGGTGTGTTGAGATCCAGTGGTTTTGGATGAAGGTTCAGAGTTTTGTATGTGATGTGTTGGGCACTCGGATTTCGTTTTGCCCCAGATTCTCAATTTATTTTTGTGTGTATATGCTCATGTGAACGTGAGTGTTTTTTGGGGGTCGGGGTGGGTTTGGGTTGGGGAGGGGTATTGTTGGGGGTTGTGTTAAATGTTGATTCCATGTATATACTGTATGTTTTTCTTTTCGTGTTTTCTGTGTGAATCAATAAAAATGTTAATCACAAAAAATATACTCTCTTCATAGAGAAGGTTAACACTCAGACATACAGTATATGCTACTATAATACATCACAGAAGTGACTGTGTAATTATTATTGTCAGATTTATCTCTTAATGAAAAGGGGTTATTAAACACTTTATCTTTTGCTTGCAGTCTCCTGCAGATCAGTGTAAGAAGATTCATGCCGGTGATGAGGTCATTCAGGTCAATCACCAGACAGTGGTGTGTATCATTGTGTGGGACAAGTTGTCATTTGTGTGTATATGAGTGTTGAGCTTGCATCTTGTTGCATAAATGTGCATTAATGTCTGTACAGATTAATAATCAGTGTATGCTCATTGATCAAGTGTTATATACAGTATACAGTATATATGTATACACTTTATACACTTGCGGCCAAAAGTTTGGAATAATGTACAGATTCGAAAACCACTAATCGTGACCACGAGGAGGTTACCCCATGTGACTCTACCCTCCCTAGCAATGGGGCCACTTTGGTTGCTTAGGAGACCTGGCTGGATTTACTCAGCACACCCTGGATTAAAACTTGCGACTCCATGGGTGGCAGTCAGCATCAATACTTGCCGAGCTACCTAAGCCCCCCAACACCATCAATATTTGAAAAAAATCATTTTTTTTAATCAAATCTAGACAGGCCCCATTTCCAGCAGCCATCACTTCAACACCTTATCCTTGAGTAATCATGCTAAAATGTTTTTGATTTGCCACAGTATGCAATAGACTGGCATGTCTTAAGGTCAATATTAGGTCAAAAATGGCAAAAAAAAAAAAAAAAAAAAAAAAAGATACAGCTTTCTCTAGAAACATGTCAGTTTATCATTGTTTTGAGGAGTGAAGGCTATACAATGCTTGAAATTGCCAAAAAACTGAAGATTTCATACAAAGGTGTAAACTACAGTCTTCAAAGACAAAGGAGAACTGGCTCTAACAAGGACAGAAAGAGATGTGGAAGGCCAGATGTACAACTAAACAAGAAGATAAGTACTAGTCTCTAGTTTGAGAAATAGACTCCTAATAATATGTCCTCAGCTGACAGCTTCATTGAATTCTACCTGCTCAACAACAGTTTTATGTACAACAGTAAAGAGAAGAATCAGGGGTGCAGGCCTTATGTGAAGAATAGCACAGAAAAAGCCACTTTTGAAACAGAAAAACAAAACGAAAAGGTTAGAGTGGGAAAGAAAGACAGACAACTTAAACCCATTGAGCATTTGTGAGATCAGCTAGACTGTAAGATGCATGAGAAGTGCATGACAATACAGCCACATCAATGGCAAGTGCTACAGGAAGCATGGGGTGAAATGTCTTTTTTTTTGTTGTTGTTGAAAGTTGAATGCCAGTTTCATGAATGATAGTACCAATTTCTTTCCATAAGAGAAAAATCCAAAACTTTAATTATTCCACTTCTCGCCACTAGTATTCATATATATACAGTATATATATATGTACAGTATATACATTCATCTCTCTCTTTCAGGTTGGCTGGCAGTTAAAGAACTTGGTCAATTGTCTTCGTGAGGACCCAGGCGGAGTCATCCTTACTCTGAAGAAGAGGCCACAGAACACTCTGGGATCCACCCCTGCGCTGCTGAAGAATGCCCGCTGGAAACCACTTGCCCTGCAGGTGAGTGTGAGTGTTTATTGTCAGGATAGTTCAACATGTTTGTTCAAGTGTGCCCATTTAATTCATATTGTTTGCAAATGTGTGTCTATGGTATCTCAGAGCAGTGAATGAGTTCTGAACGGCTTGTTGCCATGGCACCCAGAGTTCCGTGGTTGCTCTGGATACAATCATCAGACAGATGCAGTTATAGCTTGCACATGTGTCCTCTCCTCACAGTCACGACACACTGGAGCAGAGTGGACCGAAACTGTTCACTTATGAATTAATTCACACTGGTGCCACCTTTCAACAGATCTGAAGGACATAATGAATTTTGACATAATCACTCTTAAACCTGCATTAGAATTACATTTTAAATCCTCACTGGGTGAATAAATATAATAAATATAAATATAATAAATATAAATATAAATAAATATAAATAAGAATAAATATAAATATAAAACAAAATATAGAGAGGGACATATGTATGTAAATTAATGTATGGAGAAAACACCATGTTGTTAAATAGTCTGATCAATGAACAGAAAAAAAATTATTGAAGAATATTAGGACGGATGTACTGAAATTATTACATTTGGAACAATGGAGCAGTGTATTTTAAATACATATATTTCCTGCCTCTTGCAGCCAGGTTGCTGTCTGGTGCTTGTTGTTAGGCATTTCCTCATTGCTAACTTACTGATGCATGGCAACGCTATCGTCATTTTTGAAACACATTCTTGCTCCTCAATTGGTCAAATTTCTTTACACATGTGTGAGTGTGTGTCCTGCCCTTCAGTGTAACATGAACAAAAATTTTGCCAAATAGAAGCATTTTCAGTGGACTCTTTTTAAATCTACTGTATTGAATATTAATAATTGTATTACCCATCATGAGGACATTGGCTGTTCTGTCTGATATTTTGACGTTTTATTCGTCTTAGATTTCTTTTCATTTATGCTGTAGCCTCAATAGCTGTACACTCTGCCTAACAGCAATATGTTGTTTCGCATGTTATTAATTGGCAGCCGCTGTCTACCAGTCCCTGCAGTGGTTCACCCACCCCACCCAGCACCCTTGGTTCAGTGGGACTCTCACCTGGAGTGGACACACCTGGGGGACATGACGTCTTTATACTGTCCCCAGTCTATGGACACAGGTATTAACCAATGAACAAGCAACACACTTTTGGTCACTTTCAGCATATTAGAGTCATTGTTGTGCCTTTTTCTTTTTTGCTTTCTTACACTCATTCCCATACGTTCTCTTTCTCAGGGAGGAGGATCTGGATCGGGGTGGGTTTGGTGTATTTGGTTCTGATTCTCCAGGGTATTTTGTAGAACAGGAGATTCTCGGAGGGCAGTACTTCCCCCTCCTGGAGGAGGATTCTGGGAGAAATACGGGACTGCGACGCAGAGACCGAACGCCAACTCACTGTAAGAAAAAACACATGCATAAAACTAACATGAACATGCATAACTAGCAATGAACAATATTTTTTTTACAGCATTTGATTGAAAAAAAAACGATCTCTCTCTCCCGCACCACCATCCGCAATCGGCCTTTATCCCTCTCTGGGGCTCAATTAGCCCGATAAGGGACCGGGTGTGTATAAACACGACCCGGCCCCGCCCTCCACCCTGTCACATAATAATAATAATACAATTGTTCACTGTTAGTTCTTGTTAGGTTGTAATGCATTAACTAATGTTAATATATACAATTTTTGATTTTAAAAATGTATTAATATATATCGAAATGCTATGTTAACAAATGGAACCTTATTGTATAGTGTTCCCCTTTTTAGTTTCTGTATTTCACTGAATTTAAACTTTGAAACTTTTGATACTTTGCATTATTCCTTTTATCAAAAATGTATTGTTACTTAGTCATTTATTGTCCGCTGAATCTACACACATCATATACTGTCTACACACTGTATATAGTATACTGCATGCTGTATTTTAAATAATATATGAAACAGTACAAAGTTTACAACCATAAATATTTAAATTGTTGTGTGCTAAGTCGATGTTACATGGTACATTTTGTGGCATTTCTGGATGTGTGCCATTTTTAAAAGCAGGACATTGATGCAGTGCATTACAGGAGATTACACCATTAGTGAGCTCTATACTTAAACTGTAAATCTCCAATTAGTGTATTGTACAACTCTGTACAGTGATACTCACTGAGAGTAGAGATGATAGATGTTATATAAAACACAGCATACAATACACAACCACACTCAAATGTTGTATGTATCGCCGTGTAGGTGACCCCCGGCAGATTTCAATGGGAACTGAGTGGCTGGCAGAGCCTCAGGAATCTGGAGTTTACAAAAGAGGAAGCAGAGGTGATGATTTTACCTATTAGTTTTGTTTCATTGTAGGCAATGCATTATCTTTCAAAAAGTCTGTTAGTCTGTGAAAGAAAATTAAAGCTGTTTCCCCAAAAATGGCTTTAAGAACTTGTCTTTTAAAGATAAAAAACTCAATGATGATTTTGAGGTAAGAGCTAAATGCTGTGAAGCTAACATAAAATCTCCATCTTTGATCCAAACTATATCAGTAAGGGAGAGTGGGGCAAACCAGTTGATATCCAACCTTTGTATAGTGAACTGTGCCAAATATTTGTTATATGACCATATATTCATGAAATGCTTATCATTTTAGATGAGAAGAGCACATGGGAGTGTGTTGAATATTTTTTGCAAAAATGTTTTTTTTTGGCATGTCAAGGTTACTTCTCTTTGTTGTAAGTAAAAAGATCATCAAATTTACCCAGATCAAAAAATACATTTCATGCTTGTTGATCATTTGCTAAAATACAAATCATGTAAGGGGGCCAGGGTAGATCAGCGAGTATTGTTGCTGACTACCACCTCTGGAGTCACAAGTTCGAATCCAGGGTGTGCTGAGTGACACCAGCCAAGTCTCCTAAGCAACCAAATTGGCCCGGTTGCTAGGGAGGGTAGAGTCACATGGGGTAACCTCCTCGTGGTCGTGATTAGTGGTTCAATGGGGCACGTGGTAAGTTGTGCGTGGATCGCAGAGAGTAGCATGAGCCTCCACATGCTGGTAGTCTCCGCGGTGTCATGCACAACAAGCCATGTGATAAGATGCACAGACTGACTGTCTCAGAAGCGGAATCAACTGAGACTTGTCCGCCACCACTCGGATTGAGATGAGTACCCGCGCCACCACAATGACCTATGAAGTAGTGGCAATTGGGCATTCCAAATTGGGAGAAGGATAGGGGATAAAAACCCCCATACAAAACATGGATATTACTTTAAAGGGTAACACATTCTCACACCCAACTTGTCACATATTGACGATTTTGACAGGACCCCTTGGCGTCACATTTTAACGCCCTGGGT
The DNA here is from genome assembly GCA_032164185.1 of Moxostoma hubbsi. Lineage (NCBI taxonomy): Eukaryota > Metazoa > Chordata > Actinopteri > Cypriniformes > Catostomidae > Moxostoma > Moxostoma hubbsi. The sequence goes on from JAVLUX010000215.1 coordinate 8,407,558, forward strand.
ATACCTTTGGCGTCATTTGTCGACGTGTTTAAATTCAAATTTTCATAAGGGCAAACATGCATTTTCAATAAAAATAATACAGAATACGGTTTCATATTATTAATAGAAATATTTATAGCCGTTAATCACACACCAATTTATGACATATTGCTGAATGACAGCTTACTGTTCAAGACTTTTAAAACGCCTGCTCTAGGGTAATTTGAGCCATTGATTCTTCTGTATGGAGTACTATACAAATGTATCTAAAAGTTATTTTTATAAGAAAGTGTCAAATAAGAACATTAAAGTCAAAACAATCAAAGAACCAGTAACATTTCTTAGTATGAGAGCTCAGAGGAAGAGAGAAGTGACTCAGAGAATATAGACCTGCAGGTTGGTGACTTTGTTCTAGTGAACTTTGCAACCAAAAGCAGGAAACACTGTTACATTTGCTTGTTGAAGATGGTTGAGTGAAACAAAGTTGGGCCATTTTTGCATTTTTTGTAACATTTTATCACAATTTTTCTCCCCAATTAGGAATGCCCGATTCCCGTTACTTAGTAGGTCCTCATGGTGGCGCGGTTACTCACCTCAATCTGGGTGGCGGAGGACAAGTCTCAGTTGCCTCCGCTTCTGAGACAGACAATCCACACATCTTATCATGTGCATGACACCGCGGAGACCACGCACCCCATTGAGAGCAAGAACCACTAATTGCGTCCATGAGGAGGTTACCTCATGTGAATCTACCCCCCCCTAGCAACTGGGTCAATTTGGTTGTTTAGGAGACCTGGCTGAAGTCCCTCAGCACACCCTGGATTCGAACTTGCAGCTCCAGGGGTGGTAGTTAGCGTCAATACTCTCTAAGCTACCTAGGCCCCCCGGGACATTTTTCTTTAAAGCAGCTAACTTAGTTTTGCCATAAAATATTCAGTAAACATTTCTGGTGATTTTGAAAATTACAAAAAAAAAGTGTGATTTTGAATTTAAACAGCTCCTTGAAACTCCTTCAAGCTCCTTCATTTTCCATAAATGTAGATGATTACCTTTCACTGAATGTTAAAATATAATTTCTGAAGAAAATGTTAGTGCTGCTTGCCTGTGACATTATCACCACCACAATACAAGGGTATTTACCAGGCCTGTGCTAAAATGTTGCGAGTTTAACTTGTTGCTATGTGTGAGCCAGGATGATCTGGGTGAGTGCTAGGCATTTGCTTACTGACCTTGTCAAAAGAGTCAACCCTAAGTATCAATGTCATTCTGGTCCCTAGCTGTACTTGAGTTCCTCCTTATTGTGAATGTATGGGAATTTTAGCTTTTTCACCAGGTGAAAAATGTAAGTCTGATTGCTTAGAAAAATAAGAGCACAAATCTTCTCTATAAGCTGCATGATATGAGGTATCCTTCATGTCTACTGCATGGATGATGCGGGTTGAGTTACGTGAGCTATGAGCAATAATAACAGTAGGTAAAAACTGGCCCATCTTGCCAATGTCTAAGCACTAATGTATAAAAGATTTTAACTCCCTGTACAATAAGCAGAAAGTTCACGCTGACAATAACCAACTTTGCTGTTTATTTATTTTTATTTTTTTTATTGATTCTTGGCATTCTAATTTTAATTTTTTATTTTTTTTGGAGACAGAACTCTAAGAATAGAATAGAGAACATGTAGGAGACACTTGCACTGATATAAATAGAAGGCAAACTTCCATGAGGGGAAATAAACCTCTCAAACCACACACATACAGGAAGGTGTCAGAATAGTTTCACTAAAACATTAATTATGAGATGAATAGTTTGCAAAATGTCAAAGATCTTTTAAGGCAAGTCAGTTTACTTGGTGGCAATCTTGGCAACGGCCCCAGACAGCTATTTTTTAATGTAGGCAATAGGTATACAAGTAGGTTACAACTCCTATCTGCTTGAATGGGGAAAGTCAGAAATCTCTAAAACTGTTTCTCAGAATTATGTTTTAAAAATGTTCAAATCAGCAATAAAATATAACAACAATGGCATCGTAAATTGTGCTTCTTTAGCACAAATCACATAAAACATATATATTTTAGTCCAGTCCAGCTAATGCGCATGTGCATTTTATAATTTTTTTAAAAACTTTATTGTGTTTATCCATTCAATGCATTTGTCCTTACATTGTACCTTCCATTAAAATTATTTGTAATAGACTTTATATGAAATACATTATTCAGCAAATAAAAAGTAATTACAAATAAAATAAATACAGAGGGGCTTCATGTTTTCTCAAACTGTGCTGGATTAATGGTACAAATACAACTCAAATATATTAAGAACTACAGGACATTAATCCAAAACAATGTTTCCTGCTTTTATGATGGATTTATTGAAAATAAATCTGTCCACAATAATTGGAATTATTTACAAGAAGAAAAGATTTGTGAATGATTATCATTAATGCCACCACACTCTCTCCAACACTTTTAAGTAGATTGGTTATACTTAAATTATATTTCTGGTGTTATAAAATAAAATCTCATTGTGATGAGGAGGACGGCAGGGTCGGGCCATGACTATGCACGCCCGGCCCCCAATCGGGCTAATCAGAGGGATACATGCAGTGGGATGCAGCAGTTCGGGAGAGAGAGAGCCACATGCAGCTGCAGTGTGTGCGTTTGTTTTTATGTTTTAATGTCTCATGAAATATTATTTTGACTGTTCAGCCAGTTCCCACCTCCTCCTTTCCCATCCTAAACTGTGTTACACTCATAATCTTTATTTTCAGAATACTCTTGCCAAAAACTCTGCTCCCATTCCCAATATGTTATTTTTGTAATAAGTTCTATTTCCCATTTTCCTTTCATATTATGCAATTTGTCAACATTCATTTCCTGGAATATTTAATACATTTGTCCTAATACATTTTCTATTTGATTGGTTTTATTGACTTATTATATAAGTCATCTTAAACTCATTTGACGTTCTGTCTTCTGAGGAACACAAACGAAGATATTTTTATGGAAATATGATGTCAGTATATCCATTCAATGCAAGTCAATAGGGTCCTATGCTTTCAAGCTCCAAAAGGACATAAAGTTTCTCACTCTAAACCAATCATATCACTTAAGAAGACATGGATTAAACCACTCGAGTCATATGGATTATCTTTATGTTGGTTTTATGTTCTTTTTAGAGCTTGAAAGTGTTGGACCCCATTGACTTGCATTGTCTGGAAAGATTAAAATCCTATCTTAAACTAAATATCAAATAAATATCTTAGAAGAAAGAAAATCATACGAGTTTGAGATGGCATAAGGGTAAGTAAGTGAGGAGAGAATTATAATTTTCCTGTGAAAAATTTCCTTATCTGATTTCTCATATAAAATTTTTCCTCCTCCTAATGCTGTCCCTGAATATGCTCAGTTTTCACTATATGGTCCCATTCTAATTCCTTTTGCTGTCTTTCCCTCAGAATCTGACTCACTGCTTGTTTTCTGTCTTTTTCTCTGAAACAAACTTCCTCTGTCTTTTTCGATTAGATTCGGACTCCTCCCTCTTGCGGCTCCTCAATGATGACAGAATTCTGCTCATCCAGGAAGAGGCAGAGTTTTCCCAACGTGACACAAGCAGGCGATCACGGAAGAAGAGCCGTAATCCTAGCAGCCCCAGTTTTCCCATCAGTCCCTCTTTGCTTGCCCCACCAGTGCGTCTGGACACAGGTCCCCCCGAGGGGCTGCCTTTCCCCGTGTCTGACTCAAATACGATGCCACACTACCATGTGAGTGATATGTCGAATCTGATCAGAGGTTTGAATGTTCTCAAGGCAATAGGACAGATACTACACAGAGCACAAGCACAGTTGGATTGTTTGAGGAAGTCCACGATTCAAAACCCATGGTCTTTAATTAATGCAAACTCAGAGGTGTTTCGTAAAACTACTGATATTTACGTGTGTTTGAACAATAGGCATTCTCACATGTTCCTGTAGCTCAACTGGTAGATCATGGTGACCAAAACCTCAAGGTCATGAGTTTGATTCCCATGTATAGCTTGAACACAAAATTAGTCATTTTGGAACATCCTTTGTCACCCTCTAAGATTACTGTTCTTAAGTACATTTTTGGTACATTTCTCTATGAAAAGGGCGGACATTGATGTCACTGCTCTGATTACACACATTTGTGCAATATTGTCATGTGTTCATTGTCATCCACAGATACACGCACACTCACACACAGTTCTCTGACAGTAGTTTCATTTTGTAAGAACAGGAAATGTAAATCTCTCTTCCTTTCTCTCCCTTTCATTCTGTTCATTGCCACAGAGAGCTGCAGACACACTCCGAGCAGATGCCGATAGGTGAGTAACCGCAATAACTTCTTTAAAACTTTTGGTAAACTGTTAGTAAAAACTTTTGTACCAAAAACAGTCATACATATATTATGTAGTTTTAGTAATATAGTAATATTGCCATTTTCCATCCTCTCCTGACTCTTTTAAGCAAACAGTCTTGTTTGTTGCTTTGCCTTTTAAGACTTCTATGTAAACACCATCTTTGCATGTTAAATGATTCACAGTGCTCACACTCCCTTATCTTTCAATAACAGCCTCTTTGCAAATCCTGAATTACACTTTGAAAGATTCACAAAACAATCGCTTAAACTGTAACAATTACAGACCTTCTAAAAAATAAACTTTAGCCACTCTTTTTTAACCTTAAGATCATTCAGAAATATATGTATAGCGCAGGTGCTAAAAACAATACAAGAGTCACGTGACACCATGCGAGGAGCGGACGTGTGAACGGCGAGCTCTGTGCAATTTGCTAGTTTTAATACTACTTGTGACATAAACTGGTGAGATTCGATACACCCTGATTCTTAACTGTTCAAGGAAGACAATATGTCAAAAAATTCAAAATCCTCGAACTCTGGAGACATTAAAAGACACTTACGTGCTCAAGCTGAAGCCACTCAGTGGCAAGCCGAAAGCCCCGTACTCAATTCGGACTATGACTGAAAGAAATGCGGTGTGAATTGATAAACGTGTCGACAATGTTGATGAAGGTCGTTGCAGACTTGGAGGATCTTGCTGTGATACGTTGATCAATCACTTCCATGGAGAAGAAATTCTCTGAGATGTTTACAAGTGTTGCAGATGTTGAGAAACGGATAGATTATCTGGAGTCATTGGAGAGGGAATTAGCTGCTAACCCGCTAGTGACCAAGGGAGATTTGGAATGCATCTGGGAAAAACTGAAGGATTTGGAAAATTGTAATTGATGAAACAATGTCCAAATTCCAGAGCACGAGGAAGGCCGAGATATGGTAAAATTCCTAAATGGGCTCTTCCCGAGTCTGCTCGACATAACAGTCCCATCTCGGAGATCTGCTGAAGAAGATAGGTCCTGATCAACTGTGGACATATTTCTGAGATCATCCAATAAAGATCTCGTGCTTTCCTTTACTTGAGGCGAGAGGTAAAGGAAAGCTTTCTTGGAAGAACCACAGCATTTTCTTTTTCCCAGACTTTGCGAATTCGACGAGAGAAACGTGATCGATTTAAGGAATGCAACAAACTTTTACATCATCGGAAGTTTGCATTTGCGCTGATGTTTCCAGCCAAACTGAGAAAAGATACTAAGGATGGCCGTAGAGAATTTACATGCCCACAGCAAGCATTGTCCTACATAAAGGCATCGGAGTGAGTAAGCCATTTAGTGATTTTCATGCTGCTGCCTAGTTGATCTGACTCGCTGAATATTCTCTTGTCTGTCCGAGGAAACTGAGAACCTACTTTGTTTAATTTTGTGCTGGTTCCGCCTAGTGGCTGCAGTTTATTTTGTGTAGTATCATTTATTTGGGACTGTTTGTGGATAAATCTGCTCGTTTTGGGTGCTTATGCCTCCTGTGGCCTGTAGTTGCTTTTGTGGAATATTTCTTGCAGGACATTGGAGTGAGTTTGACTGCCCGAAGAACTGAAGAGCCCATTTTTTTTTGTATTTGTTTTTTTTTGTGCTGGTTCCACTAGCGGCTTGAGCTTGTTTTGTGGAGGCACACACCATTGACAGTTAAAAAGATGAATCTATGCATTTTTTGTGTGTTTATTCCACTTATTGGCTGCAGTTTGTTTTATTGATTATTTTCTGTTATGTAAATCTTGTCTCACAAAATTTGTATAGAAGCACTAGACTTGAGCAATCCGATGGCAAAGCTGTCGCAGGGGCTCTCATAGGCGTACATGGAGTTTAGAGGGATGGAAACCTGTTGGCGCTGTCGTGCACAGTTAATGTGCGTGTTTTTCTTATTTCTGTTTGTTTGGTTCGGGGGGAAGTTCGGTGTTTAATTGTTCCACTAATGTTAGTATGTGGTCTTTATAATATTATTTTTGACACACAATACATTTTTTCTAATATGTCAAAAGGTAAAATGTTAATATGAGTGGATTGTCTCTCTCCACGTGGAATGTGAATGTGCTGGGGCACCCCATAAAAAGAAGAAAGGTTATTTCTTTTCTTAAAGGAAAGAAATTTGATATAGTGTTTCTTCAAGAAACGCATCTTTATCCGCAGGAAGCTGAAAAATTTGGGAAGATATAGGGTGGGCATGTTTTCATTAGTGCTGGCTCAAGTAAGAGCAGGGGAGTCATTACATTGATAAGTAAACAGATACAATTAAGATTTCTCAAACAGATAAAAGATAAATTAAGAAGAGTCATTAATGTTTTAGTAGAAATTCAGGGGCAAAGGTTGATTTTGGCTAATATTTATGCATCTAATGCTGATGATCAGGGATTTTTTATAGGCCAGAGATGTTGCAAGCCGCTAGTACCCCTCATTATATAATATTGGGAGGAGACTGTAATCTTTTGATGGACTCAGTCCTTGATCATAGTGAAGCAAAAGTGTGTAAACCCCCTAGAGCAACATTGGCACTTAACAGGATGTGTAAAAATCTTGATCTTACAGATAAGTCCCTCATTTCATCTTGTGTTCATTGTTCAACTGGAAACCTCTTAGTCTCAGATCATGCCCTGTTGAGTTTAGAGATGTTGCCACATACAGAGAAAAATAAATAATATAGTTGGCACTTTAATGTATCCCTTTTGCAAAATCCTGAATTTCAACAAATGTGTGAAGTGAGCAACAGATGGGGAACGTCTCGGTTACGTATGTAACCTCCGTTCCCTGATGGAGGGAACGAGACGTTGTGTCCTCCTGGCCACGTCGCTGAGCTGAGCCACTGCTGTGGCCGGACCATTTCCGGCTCCTCAGAAAAATCCTGAATGGACTCGACATATTTCCCCGCTTTTATACCCGTATGTCCAGGGCGGGGTATGAAAATACCATCTGCCAACTTCTCATTGTCCTTTTTTCATAGACCAGAGGCATATTTGGAGCTCAAGAGAGACCCCTAGTGTCGCTTCTTTGACACGACGTCTCGTTCCCTCCATCAGGGAACGGAGGTTACATACATAACCGATACATTTTTTTACCAGCCTCACAATTAAAATGTCATTGAAAATGTGAAATCTCTCTCTCTCTCCCTCTCTCTCTCTCTCTCTCTCTCTCTCTCTCTCTATTTCTTTCTCTATCTCTGCAGGTATTCTAGTTCAGGACTGGACCGACAAGCAGTGCCATCAATGAGGAAGGTAAACCACTTGCACACATACTGTATGTTGAGATAATTCCTCTGTTACACTCCCAAACACTTAAAAAATATTAAAATTCAGCATCAGTAGTGTAAAGAGAATGAGAATGTGTTTACTGAGAATACTTACAGTAGTGTTGGCAACAGAAGTTACAGATTCCACTGAAGAGTATATCTGAACTTCTCTTGCTGATGCATTATGGGAGAATAAATATTTATTCACAAAAAAGAGTTGCAGTAGTGAGAAATAAGTTGATGAACACCAGTTTCATCATTATCCAGGTAGATATATTCTCTCTGTTCCTCATGTCTGTTTCCTCTCCTCTTTCTAGTCTATGCACTATGCCTCTCTGAGGACCAAGCCCAAGAAAAAGAGCAAAGGTATGAGATGTGCACACAGGCCTCTGGTTTTACTTTGAGCACAACCATTTGAGTTGTGTTTAGTTACATTGTGTTGTGTTTTGTCAGCCTTATCATAGCTTTGTTGTATTCTGTTGTATGTTGTTGCTATTAATTTATATGCTGTGTGTGTGTGTGTTGTGTTTGTGTGTGCGTGCATGCATGTGTGCGCGCGTGTGTGTGTGTGTAGGCTCCCTAAGTAGTGCCAGCAGGAGGCGTATTGCTTGCAAAGATTTGGGTCATGGTGACTGTGAAGGCTGGTTATGGAAAAAGAAAGATGCCACTGGCTACTTCACACAGAAATGGAAGAAGTACTGGTTCGTTCTCAAAGACTCCAACCTGTACTGGTATACCAACCAAAATGTAAGCAAACAAACTGACTCTCTTCTTTCTTTTTCTTTTGTATGTTTCGTGTGTTGTATTCCGCTTTCATACAGATCACATTTCGCAAGTAATATTTCTGGAACCACTGTAAAAGCTCAACACCTGAACATCCAATCAGTTATTCTCTCCAGTTATTACCTATCATTCTCTCCTTTATAGAGCACATTTGTCAATAAATAGCATTCGTCTCGAGTCATTCTCCAAAGTCCTAACATTGATTGCCAAGTCGTGCCTATTTCCCTATATTTAGAAATATCTGCATTTGTTTAATTATGTAACTGCTGTGTTTGTGCCGTAATTTTGATTTAGAAATGATTTCTCCTGTTTTCTTTTGTTTCTTTGCTCAGGATGAGAAAGCAGAAGGCTTCATCAGTCTGCCAGAGTTTCGGATAGACAGAGCAATTGAGTGCAGGAGGAAACAGTGAGTGTTAAAATTGAGAAGGCTATAGCTGTAGGCAGAACTCCAAAAAGTGGAGGAAGCTCCAAACCGCCAGCAAAGATATAGGGAGCCCCTAACCTAAGCCTTTCCCTAACCCTAACCGTGTGTGGAAGTGATGCCTCCTTTTGGAGTTCACGCAACCGCCTTATGGAGTAACCCCGCCCCTTATAGAGTAGCCCCACCCACTTTTTGAGATTCTGCCCTCATCTGGAGATCTCTAGCCTGCAGCTGTACCTACTTGTTTAAAGTATGGATGGGTACGATTACTTGAGTATGCAGAATTGATAGTATTCAAGACAGATTTAAATGCAACAAGATTTTATTTTATTTTGTTGTGACTGGTTAAGTGTTTTTAGCCATTTTTGTAGACAGAAACATCTTAACAAAGTCATCTTAACAGATGGAGTTGGGAAGTTCATTCCACCAATGTGGTACGATGAAACCGAAAGTGTTTTGGTGCCTCTTTGTGTTGGTAGAACAAGGCGCAGAATTCTGGTGGATGTATAGCTCTGCAGAAATTATTTTAGGTATGCTGGAGCAGACCCAGTGACTGTTTTGTATGCCAGCATCAGAGCCTTGAATTTGATATGTGCATCAACTGGCAGCCAGTGAAGAGAGACAAGGAGTGGTGTAACATGCACACTCTTTGGTTTATTAAAGACCAGACGTGCTGCTGCATTCTGGATCATTTTCAGGGGTCTAATTGCACATGCAGGAAGGCCTGCAATGAGAGTGTTACAGTAGTCCAGTGTAGTTATGACAAGTGACTGAACAAGCAGTTGTGTGGCATGTTCAGAGAGGAAGGGTCTTATCTTCCTGATATTGTAGAGTGTAAATCTACATGATCGTGCTGTCTTTGAGAGGTGGTCTGTGAAATTTAGTTGGTTATCGATGGTTACCCCAAGATTTCTGACCGTTTTGGAAGGTGTTACTGTAATTGAACCCAGCTGCACAGTGATGTTGTGTTCAACAGCAGGGTTGGCTGGAAAGACAAGGAGCTCAGTCTTGGCTGGCTTAAGTTGCAGGTAGTGTTCCTTCATCCAGGCCTAGATGCCTGCCAAACAGGCAGAAATTCGAGCAGCCTCCATGGTGTCGTTGGGCTGGAAAGACAAGTAGAGCTGTGTGTCATCGGTGTAGCAGTGGTAAGAGAAACCATGTGCCTAAATGATGGGTCCTAGTGATGTTGTGTCTATAGAGAAGAAAACACATTTAATACAGCCTATATTAAAAGCTGCAGAAAGGTCCAGTAGAATCAGGACGGATGATCTGGATCCAGCTTTCGCTTGTCTCAGCATCTCAGTGTCAGAAAGCAGGGCAGTCTTGGTGGAGTGTCCACTTTTGAAGCCTGACTGATTGTCATCCAGCAGCTTGTTCTTTGAGAGATAGGCAGATATTAAAAATTGCTCTTTCAAGTGTTTTTGCCATGAATGAGATGAGAGAGACTGGTCTATAGTGTTCTACTTGTGTGGGGTTAAGTGCAGGTTTTCTCAGCAGAGGGGTTACTTGAGAATGCTTAAATGTAGTCGGGAAAAATGCCTGTAAGTAGAGATGAGTTAATATTGTGTGTGAGTGCAGGTAGGATGGATGGAGAGATGACCTGGAGAATTGGAAAGGAAAGGTGGTGGGATGGTTGGAGAGGAAGAGTTTAGAGACCTCAGTGTCAGTCAGAAGAGAGAATATAGAGACAGAAGAGTTGCATACAGGAGACAGGTGTTTGACAGGGTGTGGTGCTGAGAATGTATTGCTGATGTCTGTATCATTATTAGTAAAAAATGTGGCAAAGATATCTGCTGTTTGTGATATGTCAGGCGGTGGAGGGGGAGGAGAGAGAAGTGTGTTGAATGTTCTAAACAAGCTGCGAGTGTCTGTGGATGAGTTGATTTTGTTCTGGTAATAGGAAGTTTTTTCAGATTTAGTATTATCTGAAAAAGTTGCAAGCAGAGACTGATGCTTACCCAGATCTGCTGGATCTTTAGATTTCCGCCATCTGTTCTCAGCTGCTCTGAGGTCAGTCCGATGTTCACGAAGGACATCAGAGAGCCAGGGGCTGGGTTGTGTAGTATGTGCTGGCCTAGAGGAGAGAGGACAGATGCTGTCTAGACAGGTTGTTAAAGTTGAGCTTAGTGTGTCCGTGGCAGTGTTTACATCTAGGGTGGAAAATAAGTTTTGTGTGGGAAGAGAGGTAGAGACAGCAGTGGAAAGGCACGAGGGTGAAAGAGAATGGGTGAAAGAGAACAGAGGTTACAGAAAAAGGAAACCAAAGGCGGAGTCTGTTTTAATATAGATGGGAGAGTCATGTTGAATTGAACAAAGTAGTGATCAGAGACATGTAAAGGAGTAACAAGAATATTTGAGTTGGTACAGTTATGTGTAAAAATGAGGTACAGCTGGTTGCCCGATCTGTGAGTTGCTGTATTGCTTAGTCCTTCCAAGTCAAACAAGGCCAGAAGAGCATGAAGTTCATGATGTTCAGTTGCTTGGGGCTTGTCTTGGTGTATGTTGAAATCTCCAAGAACAACAAGTGGCCTACCATCTTCAGGGAAGGAGGACAGCTGGACATCTAACTCCTCGAGAAAGTTTGCCAGCTGACCTGGTTGGTGATAGATGACAACAACATTGATTTCTGTGGATTGTATTATGTAATAGCATGGAATTCAAAAGCAGTATTGTTACATAGAGAGAAGTGTGGTGAAAATGTCCAGTTGTTTTGAATGAGCCAACCTGTTCCCCCACCCTTACCGGTGTGTCAAGGAGTGTGAGAGAAGGAGAAGTTGTTGGAGAGAGCAGCGGTTGTTGCTGTATCCTCTGGATATATCCATGTTTCTGTCAGTGCAAGGATACTGAGGGTGGACTGTGTGGTGAAGGCTGGAATGAAGTCAGCTTTGTTCACAGCTGACTGGCAGTTCCAGAATCCCAATGAGAAAGAGAGCAGAGCAGCAAAATGGCAATAGGTTGTAAGAGTTAAGTTGTGTCTTGCGTCTATATTGTGTAAACTGTCTGTAACAGATAACAGGGAAGTGCTTGAGGCCACATGTTATTCGTGAATTAGACATATTAGAATGTAGAAGGAAAATATTAGAGAAAAAATTTAATTAAAAGATACTTAAGTGCTATGGTGAGTGGTGCCTTGTCAGTGTCCTTGCTCGGTGGACTCGCACATGTAGACTCCCTGGTCTTTACACAAGTAGGCCTTCACGCGAGGAGGGCTTTACACGAGGGCTACCACTTCCGCATCAGCATTCACATCAAATATATACATGCTTCTAACGAGCCGTTAAGTGAAAAAAGTTGGACATCCTTAGCACAACAAAGCTAGTCACGTGGACAACCGAAACTACGGGACACACGAGGTGTCAAGCATGGGAACAAACACAACTTCAGTATACGGAAAACAAAAAATCCTACACTTTAGCTATAAATAATACTCTAAAACAAGTGAAGCACTGTTTATAGACACACTAAAAACAATGATAGTTTTACACACACTAGACAAAAATATCTAGCAGTAACCTGGGACAAGTTAGCTGTATCAGTCAATGTAGCACACACACACACCTACACATGTTTAAGCGATGTGAGTTCAACACAGTAAACAAACAGCACAAGTCTAGCAATGAATACTATTCTACAACAAAGTAAAACAATGAAATAAACACTTACACGCAACTGCAGACTCCTGTAGATAGTTCACTTACAAAATATGATTACATTTTGATTATACCTTTCTTTGTACCTTTTGTAACAGATTACATTATAACAGTCTATAATAATGTATTATGAGACGCTGGAACAACTACGAGATGCAATACATTAGCCAAAGTTTCTGTCTGACATATATGTACTTGTCTGTGTGCACTCAAATAAATACTTAGAGTTTGAGTCGAAAAAATGCCCATCCCTGGTTAAAAGACTATAATAATAACTCTTACTCTATTGTGTTTGCTGGTTTTTGGGTGGGTCTGTGTTTGAAACCTATAGGCTATAGGAAACTGGGTCACCACAGAACTGCTGATCTCTCTTTTACACACACACACACACACACACACACACACACACACACCCACCTTATCTTTTCCTTATGTTTTACTATCCATTTGGTCCCCACAAAGCGATAAATACACGCTCATGCTCACACACACACACACACACACTCACACACACACACACACACACACACACACCAACTGTGATTCAGTGTATATTTGTTTCTTGTGTCTGACTGTTTGTCTCTTTCTGCTTTGGTTTCAGTGCCTTCAAAGCATGTCATCCCAAAATTAAGAGTTTCTTTTTTGCTACCGATCATTTAGAGGAGATGAACCGGTAAGTGATTTCAGAGCCCTTTACTACTCAATCCCCACACCTTACGCCACCCTTCCATTTCCTCTGATGTCTACATTTCCTGTTTCAGGTGGATGAATCGTTTAGGCTTGGCTGCCATTGGCTACACACCTGATGATCCAGTACCACGTCCTGATGAAGGTGAAATCACATTTTGTGATGATATCATAAGCCCATAGTGCTGTCACTGTCTATAGTTTCATACATCATTCCATGAATGAAAAGTCTAGTCTGATAACTCTGATGTACACTCAATTCAGATTACTGGAGTGAAAGTGACCAGGATGAGGTGGACGGGTCTATGACACTCAAACAGGAACCCACGTACCACCACAACCCATCAGTGAGTAAAAACATGTATATAAATACACACACTCAGATCAATGAGCACATATACTTATAGTCAGGTAAGAACACACTTCTAGGTCAGAAACATATTCAACAATAACATGCTGATTTTACCATCATTGTGTACCTCTAGCTCTCTCACCGACAGTAGACATTGATAATGATCAGTCATTCTGTTGTCCTCAGGCAACTTCGACTAGTCCATTTCCTGAGCATCATTTCTCCAGCGGATCCACATTTTCACATTCCTCTGCAGAGGAAAGCCATTCTTCTTGCCGATCCTCCCATCGAGAGCGTCGCTCATGGCAGGACCTGATTGAAACCCCACTGACCAGCACTGGCCTACACTACCTGCAAACGGCGGAAGTAGAGGAGCCTGCTCTGCTGTCCCCAGACCAGCATAGGCAAGCTACACTCCCCGCTCAGCGCCGCCGTCCTCTGGAATGTGACGGGCCTTTTCCATTGACTGACAGTGAGGAGTCCCGCTCGCGCCATCACACCCACAAACAGCGCAGCCAGAGCCTTCCACGCCACCGCGATGCACACGGGGGTCACTCACACCGCAGCACTCGCTCACATGCACACGTGCACACACATGGCACTCTGAGGCCAAGAACTCATCTCCACGAGGAAGAGGAGGAAGAGGAGGAAGAGGAGGTGCAGAAATGCAGCAGCAGGAGGCCTGAGACTGAAGAGAATGTGACCGATGGCACGGATGGTCTGCAGGAGTTGTACCGATCATTGGAGCAGGCCAGCCTCTCTGCTTTCGGCCAGCAAAGACCATCCACCAAACAAGAATTCAGACGCTCCTTCATCAAACGCAGTAATGACCCCACTACAAATGAACGACTGCACCGCATACGGGTTCTCCGCTCCACACTGAAGGTATGCAAACACAGAAAGCAACACAGGTCAAAGATTAGACCTAGAGAAGTTATGTAGAGGTCTTCTATAAACAAATCTACTAGATATGTAGAGCAATCTAGTCCAGTGATTCCCAAACAGGGATATGTAAGCAGGTTCCTGGGTGTACACTAAAATAATTAGATTTTGATTTGAGTAACCTATAAAACAAAAATAATAGGGATTAGAACTGGGTAAAAATTGCATTTTTCAGACTAAACGAGATCTTCATTTGAATAATATCGATATTGATTATTAAAACCACAAGATTGTTTTTTTAATATGCAAAGATACGCACTTAGATCCTTTAACTGTGTGTTGATAGTAAAAGTTTGGTTTGACTTGTTTAGTTTAATGCGTGACCAAAGACAAGACCCATCCAATCCATTTGCCATTAAATGTCTCTTTTAATATTCTTTTTGTTCTTTAGAGTCAGTTGTTGATCAAAAACAACAAAAAAGAAACATTATTTGTAGCAAAGAAGCTGTGCAACACTACTCAATCATGATCTATCTATAATTAATATACACTCAACCAAAACAAACAGTACCATTTTAGCACTTTTTCTACTTAATAATGTAAAAAGTACAAATTATGCATGTAAACAGTAAACACATAGGCTTAACAGTTTATATATAGAAAAATAGTCAACTAAAATTACCAAAATTATGAAAGACGAATGATTAAATAACATTTTTATTAATTATATTAATAGACGGAGACAAAGTCACCAAGTAAAAACTGCAAACATATACAATAAAAGTAAAAGTTAAACAAAGAAATGATTCCAGAAATGTTATACATTTTGATAATACTAGAGGACAATAATTGATAAAACTTAAAATAAATAACCAGAGTATAGTGTTCTGCTGTATTTTAGTGGAACATGGATTTTATTGATCTCATTTAATGTACAAGTAACTTTTTTTTATTTTATTGGTGACTGCATTAGACACGGTCATCTTTAAAGCAAGTTGGCATGGCCTCGGGAACAAACTGAAAAGTAGTTTCAGTAAAAACTACTGAAACCATATCAGTTTAAATCATGAATATTAATACGTTTACTTACTATAATTTTCACAATTAGATCTAACTGATTTGCTGTCGGTACCAACCATTGCTGGGTAGATTACTTCTGAATTGTAATCTTGTGCTGATTACAAATTACACTAAAATTTTAGTCAGTAATGTAATCTTTTGGATTACATTAAGTAATTTTATCTGATTCTTTTTTTTTTAAATAAATTTTGGATTACGACTTACCTAATTCTTGTTTATTTGATATCACATGCGTTTGAGTAGGATAAGCTTGTACCATTTTGACATTGTTGCTTAAATGTATTAAAGAAAACTTCCCTAATGGATCAAAATATGAGAATTTGTATGCGTGTTGCCTTTTTCTGAGTAAAATGAAAAAAAAAAAAAAAAAAACAAAAAGAGAAAAAAAAACATTAACAGCACAAAAAAAAGCAAAGAGCACTCATTCAATTTAATAATCATTTCAATAACAATTTACTGCCATGCCAACAAAGTTTTCTGGAATTTTTCGTGGTGAGCTCTCAACAATAATATACATCACACATACAGCAACAAAGATATCACAATAGTGCCTGTAAAAGATTATTAGAATACTGTTGATTCATAGGGGGAGCATCACAATGGGGCGTCAGTTAAAACACCTGGAGGCAACATCCATTTTAAAGTTTTATTTTCACCAATGCCTGTACATGTCATTCCATAGGTGCATCAGACTGGTTTCTAAACAAATACATAAAGAATGTGAATAAACAAAGAAAGTAAGTCAACAAGAAATTGCATGACAAACAATACCATATATTAAACAACCCAAATGAAGATAACTTACATTAGTACACAGCCACAACACAATATGAGAATTCCTGAGCAGCAGAGACAAGGATAGAGAGTAAACTGTTCTACTAAAGCAACCCTTCGTAAAGGCCACTAATTTGAGTCCCATCAGGCTGCAGCTGTCAACAATGGGTCAATGTCATAGGGATTTTCAACAGTGCCTGTAAGAATTAGCTGGTACTGCTGAGTACAGCACAAAAACAGAGATCCACAATACCAAGAGTAGGGTGCAAATGTTCAGGTACTCAAGGAGTTAAGAATCTAAACAATCTTGCAATATGTACTATTTAACAGACGTGTGGTCTTAGATTTAATTGCCCTAAGACGCACGCCTTCCTGATGGCAGGTGAGTTAATAAATTATTGGCAGGATATGTGGGATCATTCAAGATTTTCACGCCTTTACCCTTCATGCGTGACACATAAATGTAATTTATGTCTGTAAGATTACGTTCCACAATTTTAGAAGTAGAATATACTATGGTTGCCAAACCACTCTGTAATTGCTCTCAATCACTGCCCTATAGAAGTGGAGCAAACCGTCCTTTGATAATCCATATTTTTTAAGATGCCTTAGAAAGAAAAGACTTTAGTGTGCTTTTATAATAATTTCAGTTAGATTATCATCCCATTTCAGAAATGCTGAAATAGTAGTCCAGAGAAACTTGAAACTAGGCACCCTTTTGACTTCTAGACCATTGATGGTTAATGGCAGGAGAACATTCTGTCGCCATCAGAAGTCGAACACAATTTCCTTCATTTTTAAAACATTTAGCACAAGATTATTAGCACTGCACCACTCAATCAGGGAAGACACCTCACTCCTATAAGCAGATTCATTGTTATCTGTAATCAAGACAATCATTGTTGTATCATCTGCAAACATAAAGATTTTTATAGAATCACAATGTGAAATACAATCATTTGTGTACATAGAATAAAGGCGACAAAACACAGCCTTGCAGGGCACCCATGATTATAGACAGGGTTTCCAAAAAGTTATTGTTTATTTTCACCACTTGAGTTCTGTTTTGCAAGAAGTCCAGAATCCAGTGGGCAAGGGACTGATGAACCCTAAATTTCCCTAACTTCTCAAATACTCAAAGAACTTCTCTTTATTGAGATTTTTGAAGTCAAGTACAAAAGCGAATAACTTTACTGCAGTAATGCAGCAGAATCTGCATTTATGTGTGGACTGCAATTCATCTTCAGTATATTTATGGCTAGTGGCTAGTATCAGGTCTGTGTGTGCAATTCCAGACTTAAATTCATAATTCAAGATTTACCAAATGTACAGTATATCAGCTGTAATTTGATTTAAAATTTAAAAGAAAAATGAAAGGGATCTTTTACTGCCTTTATTAGATTATGTATGTAATTATGATAATAAAGTAATATTAATCTGATTCCAAGTACTTAAAATTTTCATTTAATATAATTACATGACATAATGATATTGATGACATAATCCATATTACATATAATCTGTTACTACCCAGCAGTGGCGGCAACCATAGTAAGATGCAACTTGCAATTTGAAATGCTTCAACCAATCAGATGCTGTCTTGCATTTTTGTGTAAAATAATAATTAAAGATCTAGAGTTATAGTTTTGATCATGCTCTCATCCATGTTCTTCTCTCCTTCAACCACAGGCAAAGGAAGGCGACTTGGCGATTATCAGTCTGGTGCTAGATGACCATTGTTTGACCTCACGGAAGTTCCGTGAATGGAAGCAACATAACCACGAGCTCTTTCTGGATATCTGTGAGTTTAGCTCCGCCCCTCTGGAACTGCCCAGTGATTCCAACGAGCTTTCACCTCTCTCACCAACGCTGATGATGCACACTCACTCTTTCATAGAAACGCATGTGTGAAACACACTATCATGCACACATAGAACAAAAAAATCACATGCTAATATACAGACATGACGATTTACAAATAACTTGAATTTTGCATTTAAAACTCACATATACATATTAACATTGACACACACATACACCATATGAAAAACACTGTGGACCTAGACTGTCCTCACCTTTCCTCAATGGGGAACCTGATACTGCCCTCCTCCTGACCATGAGGGACATCAGATTGAACCAATACACTGTAAGATGAATTTCAAAGAGCTGACCCAGCCTCGAAAACTCAGACCGCAGGCACGTTACTGTACTGAGGTCATTTGTGCTGACCTGACACTGATAGATGACTCATAAACTGCTCCTCAGACACACCATGGAAGTGTCACAGCTGAGAGAGAAAAGCATTATCTGCAAATACTGTATACGGCTCATTGCAAACTCTGTACAATATGTTTCATCATGGGCACAGTCTGGAACGGATGGTAGAAAGGCCTCCTAAGGTGCCCTACTGCATGCCTGGAGAATCATCTTTTCAGATTAAATTAAACACCCACCAGTTGAACAAAATTGGACAGTAAATACAAATCTCTTATTTTTGTCTCTGATTGGAGTAAAGAAAATCCTTTTTTTATATCTTCTGAAGATTTTGTTAATTCATTTATTGGATTTTTTTTGGTTTTGTTTGGTTTTGTTTTGTTTCCTTCCCTTGGAATGCTGCAGGAAGAGCATTCATGTAGCCATGGGCAGCAGGCTTCACTCTGTTACCAAGCAACACCGCCCTACTGTGTTAATCTATACAACTATCAAAGTAAGCAAGAGTGTTGGAAAGTGAGTGTGTATGTGTGCGTGTGTGTACTTGTAAGTATGTCTGTATTATGGGAAATGGGAATATGGGAAACGATTAAATCCTGGCAGGTAGTAATGTGTTTAATTTGACTTCATTAGAATATTTATATTATAGCTAAACTCATGCATGGTTTAAAAAAATATATAAATATATGCTATCAGGCCAGAGAACAGTCTGTATATAAGAACATATTATTTGCATAGCTGCATCCTCTGTTTAAAACTGTGAATTGTACTCGTGAATGCAATCTTTTGACTCTGCAAAAGCAGATCCTTTCTACTCTCTATTTTTTTCTACAAAAAAGACAACAAAAGATGAAAAGCTTTGCTTCTCTGATGTTATGACTGTTTTTGCTTGTTTCCGGGTCTTTGCTGGTCATTACCTCTGAGCTATGGGCTACATTCAGGTTGCTTGTTTCTGTTTTCTGATGTATGCATCCCTTAGACAGACTCCATAAGCCAAAAACAAGAGTTTTGTAATCCTGTTCACAATTCTGTGAGGTCAGTTACCCAGGATTTCAGAATTGGATAAAGAAAATGGCCGAGAATTTGAGATTTTCCAGTTAAAGGGGTCATGAAACATAATTTAAAAAATAATTTTATCATCTTCCCTGAGATGTCCACTGATAATGTTATAAATGTTCTATTTTTTCTTTGCACCAAAACAGTCATAATTTAGTAATATATTATCATTTTCCGCACTGTCTCTGGCCCTCAATCTGAAACTGTTTGTTTTGGCCTTAGCACCTCCTTATGATTGGTAACATTGTGCAGCCCCTCAAACACAATCAAATTTGAACTCAATCGGAGTTAAACAAGCTCCACAAATTATAAACTAAATTTCTGGGTCTACACATAATGCACATTCAACACATTGCATCTGAATATATTCAACTGTTCATCTCAATCACAACTGTTAACACTCAGCACCATAAACCATAAATCAAACAGGCATGACATTTGAAATATTCATGAATGAAATGGATTACTTAAATTTTTGATTGTGTTCAGTGGTTTTTGTAACTGCCCCATTCTTCAATAACAGTTCCTTTGCAAACCTTGAATCATATTATGACTGGTCCACAAGCAATACATGCTGACATGAGCCAAAAAACAAACAAAAAACAAAACAGCACACACATAGTCCAAAACATGTTGAAATGATGCACACACATAGCACATCGCTGTAAACACATCGAAACGGTCAAAGACGTCCATCTAGTTCATGTTTACATACACCAACAATTAAACATAGTGCAGAAGTGTGGAAGAATGCATCCGTGACATGTTTGTGCTCAAAAAAGCAAGAGGCAGAGCAGATGAATGAAACAGAATGGCTTCTCCTCTTCAAAACTTGACACTGCTTCTTTTAAAAATGTCAAGATACACACATACATACAAAGACGTCTATCTAGTGCATGTTTATATACAAAAATAATTCAAAATAGCCCAGATGGGTCCCCTTTGGTGTTCAGGAATAGTTAGCCACACTAGGCCTGTCTGTCCTGCTCTTTCTCTGTCTCTCGAAATAAGTGCCAGTGGGCGGGGCCGAGGGTGTGCTGACGCATGTTTTGGGATGTGTAAATACAAATGAGCAATGTCTCATGACGTCACGAAGACACAGATTTCAAAACAAGGGTGGTAACTATAAATTCTCTTTTTTTAAACAGAGGAGGAAGTTTTAAGTTTTGAAATTTAGAGTATGTTTTTATTGTAAAGTTACCTCTTATATGTCTTAATATCAAAAAATTTGATTCTCCATTTCATGACCCCATTAAAATGAAAAATCAATTGGTTAATTTCCGGCTGTGGAGTGGAAAACGTCCCCTTGCTCAGTGTTGTGTGTGTGTGTGTGTGTGTGTGTGTTGTTATTTGTCCCCATTAGAATGTCATTGCGTCACTAAGCCATGCATATGTGCTTAATGTTACAGTTATGTTTGATTGTCACTTCTTAGAATCATGTGGGATGTATTTTAATTGAATAGAATGTAATAATTCAATAACTTGGTAATTGTATATCTCATTTGAACAGTCAGACACACTCACTCACTACCCACACACAATGGTTTTATGTCCTTGGTCGATGCTTTCTTACCAAAGTGACTTTCAGAAATGCATCTACCCACTAAAGTTTTGATTATTATTTTTATGTAGACTGTTACACTTCATGGTGTGTGTGTGTGAGTCTATGAGTGCATGTTGTATGTGTGCGTGTTATCCAGGCCATCGGGGCTTCACTGTGGTTTTAAGGGCATGTCCCCCTCTCTCTCCCCCACACGGCTATGCTGTATAAGGTGTAAGTTGCACTGCAACATTGAGACGGAACATATTGCTCTTTTTTCAAGGTTCTCTTTCAAAAATTCCCCTTCTGTATATTAAAACACCAGGAAGAGCCTGATATTTATTCACAGTATTATTCAAATCTAACCCTCTTTGCTTTCAGAAATATGAATACATATATAAATATATATAATACAGATTGTAAAATGTTAAACTAATAAACTGAGTTCTCTGCACTCTGAATTTGTGTGTTGTGTGATGTTTTCTATGACAGCGTCTTAAAGGGGGACAATAATGAAAAATAGATTGAAATAAAAGAGTTCAATGTCCTATGTAAACATACTTTAGTTTCAGAACTGAAAACATTCTCCTCAATCCAAAAAAAAGACTATTGAATTTAAGATAAAAAAAAATAGGCTCATTGTGAACCACAATTTTCAGAGGTCAAACAGATACAATACAGTAACACACGAGTGACCACAATTACACATCAGTGATGCAAAGGGGAAAACAGGGCTAAAGACACAGGGCTAAATTTATTTTAATTTTTTTCTGGTCACAAAGTGTATACTTCTTTTTATGAATGAATGATGGAGCAACATGATTTGTGTGAAAAAGAAATAATAACTGACATTTTTTAAATAAAAATTCTGGTGGTAAAAATGGTTAGGGACAATAGTTATAGGGCAAAATGTAAGGATAATGCTTATTCAAAAGAACCACTTCAGAAAAGGGTGCACAATTTCCTGTTAAATTCAAACATATATACCATTTTATAACATCTCGAGTATATATACTGTATATATATATATATATATATATATATATATATATATATATAAACAAATTAATCTCCATTGTGATTGGATCAGTCAGTATGAATGTTTTTCATAACAAATCTATTCTTCCCACATACAAAAACAAGGGGGACTTTAGACCCTGCAACAGAGGGGGTTTATACCCCAAATACTATCCTTTCACTTATTTGACAACTGTTAAAACAAAACTGAAAAGGACAAATAAGTATTTTGCCTCAAAATAAAGGTGATATTTTCATGGATTTTCATTAGCAACATAAATTTGCACGATTTTTTTAAATATTAAATACAGACAAAATTACCTCAAAATCAGACTTTAGACACTGCACGAAAAGATCTCAGGAAGTGAGTGAAGTGTATAGTGACAAACAGGTAAGGAAAGATCTGTGGTAGTTTTTGTTGCTATTTAGTGTTTTGGAGGACATAAAATCAAATGTGTCTTTCCCCCAGGGGGGCCTTTAGCCCCATTGTACCTTATTCTGTGTTAATAAATTGAGACTGCCCAGTCACAGAGAAGTATTGTGGAGATAATATTTGGTTAACACCAAAACAAAATATTTTTCCAGTTGGCATAGTTAATCTCAGAAAGTTTGCCTCAGCTGCAGTTTCTGGCTCCTCAGTATTACAATCTGCTGATATTTATTTTTTAACAAGGTCCCTGTCCGACCTTAGCTGTTTGTGTGGGACATTTCAGCGCAGATTATTTTCTCAACCTGTCACAATGTAATGCGGGATTTGCAAAGACATTGTTTCCAAAGGATAGGGTCATGCCAACTATACTGAACCTGACAGCAAACACATAACCCATGATGAGAAGGCTTGGCATCCTTTTTCATTTCACATGCAAAGAGGGCCCTCATCTACAAATCTTAAAGATACAGCAACAAAAAACAGTCTGTTTAATTCTAAGGGTCAGAGAGAGAAAGAGTAGAAAATGGTCTTGTAACACTAAATTATGGTGGGACCTCAGAAAATAAGATTTAAAAAAAAAATGTAAAAAGGCCATGTTATGCAATGACCTCTTTAGTGTGAAATGTCTACACCACTAGGATTACCAAACAGAACTGCATAAATGACTAGATTTTTGAAACTTTTCAAGCAGAAAATGACAGTGGTGCAATGGTAATTATTGTTGGTATTTTTCCCCAACACCCCTACCTAAAAGAACATGATTGCTGGTCACCATATTATATTTGTGTTTTGGGAGCTGGTCACCCAGCATGGAATGACTTTTAAACAAGCTTAACTAGTATCATAAAAAAGGTCATGAAAAGATCTTTGCCAGCTGGTTTTGCTGTTGAAAAGCATGGCTATGCTGGTCCACCAGTTAGACCAGTTTCTATCCAGCATAAACCGGCCTAGACCATCTTGGGAATTACATGCTGGTTAAAATGGTCTTTAGAAGGGACACTTACCACCCTTTTTACCCGCTCCTCCATCACCATGTCAGACAACTCATCCCCTTTTCTTTGTGGCGGAAATGGGCTTTCATAGGGAAAATGAGAGAAGATAGTGTTTTTCTTGATTATGTTCTCACGCAAATTATATTTCTCCAGAACAATCATTTTAATCTATAGCTGATGATGAAAATGATAATTTTCTGTTTTAATATAATATAATATAATATAATATAATATAATATAATATAATATAATATAATATAATATGAGAACCCCATCAAAAATATTCTCTCGCGTTTCTAAGGGATTTTCTTAGTGAGAGTAGTGAGACGACTCCTGCTTTCCGTAGTCATTGTAAAGGGGGCGGGACGGCATGGCGGCCAAGGTGAGTTACATTTCAGCCCGAGTTCAACTGATCTTGTCCGTTTGATATAATATGTGCATTTCTCTGCTGCAGAGATATGGCGGATTAAACAAGTGTCGTTTCGCTTGAGTTGCATGATGCAGCTGTTAATCAGAGCATAAACACGCTGTGTGTAAATCAAGAGCAGGGGAACATGCTGTTCCTAAATTCTCTCACACAGACTCACTTGTAAATCTCTATCTCCACGCACTTGGAGTGTCCTGAAACCTAGCGAGCTGATCAAGCGCGCCCTATCTATAGTTAGGCAGCTCATTATGTTTTGACACGTTCTATTACTCAAAAGTACCAGGGACGACAGAGTCTTGTGTCTTAATTGTATTCACACGTGTGCGCACACGGATGGTTATCTGTAGCATAGTAACTTGGTTGAATTGGATTGGGATCATTACACGGGCTCAACTGCCTTCGCTTGCTTCGGTTCATTAAACTAATACAGCTAATGTGCTTAAGGGAAGATAAAAGAGCTGGAATCACAAAACGAGAGCACGAAAACAAAACACTCATCTGAAGCAAAGCTGACAGTCGGTGGTTTTACAAGAAGGTTCACTGATTAAATGAATATAAAGATTAAAATGCAATGAGGCATTCTAAAGTCTAACACGTTTTATATGGACTATGGATAACCATGTACAAATCATGGTATATGTAAACAGAAATTTACCATGAGATCACTACTGCAACAGTACTTCTTAAGAGTACTAACTAGCTAGTAGCAAAGTTAAAACTCCCCTTTAAAATGAATGGAATGTTCAATCCAAGTTAAGCTCAATCGACAGCATTTGTGGCATAATGTTGATTAGATTACCATAAAAATAATTTCGACTTTTCCCCTCGTTCCATTAATGCGTCCTACACACTACATGTCTTTCAAAGACGTCTGATTGTGGTACCGTTCATATTACACAACTGTCATGGAAGTCGTAGGGTTTTCAAATGACATAAGTAATTGGCGACATTACGAAACATTTCACTATTGACGAATCCCAGATGAACCTGCCTGAACTCCAAATTATGTTTCGCAACAGAGTACACACGAAGAAGTGATACTTCACGATACGAGATATGAAAACAAATGCATGATCATATGTTATGCATTTCAGAAAAATATGTGTACTGTATGTTTTTAATCACCAGATGTGTAATGTTTTTCAATGTGTAAAGGCATCATATATTTTATTGGTTACAATATGAAAAAGTACCTCCTACTGAAAAATCTACTTATTTGCTTACCTGACTGTCCAAGAT
Organism: Moxostoma hubbsi; assembly: GCA_032164185.1. Lineage (NCBI taxonomy): Eukaryota > Metazoa > Chordata > Actinopteri > Cypriniformes > Catostomidae > Moxostoma > Moxostoma hubbsi. The sequence continues at coordinate 8,432,724 of JAVLUX010000215.1, forward strand.
AATTGGTAATTTCTCTCCAACATTTCTCTTTCTCCACCCGGTTGTGGTACAGTTCAGATTAAACATCAAACAGGCGCTGGTACTCGTGCCAATGTTCCACTAATTATTTCTTCGGTCCAATGAAACATTCTTGATACCGCAGCCATACTAGTTGATGTTCTGTTGCAGGTACATCAGGACTCCTCCCACTGAAACTTCCTGTGCCACTTTCTTGATCTCTCATTGGCTGTAGGTCAACGCTGCATTTGTATTCAGTTGAAACACATTTAATATTGTGCGATTTGGAATCACTGACAGGTCCAGATATTTAACATGCTAGATATCTCGCTGACATCGGCGATGCATCGGCGTTGCATCGGCGTTTCTCTCAGATCATGTCTTTGATAATACATACATTGCGTTCATCGCTCACGGGAGCGAGCTCTGATTTGCCTATGATTTCTGGCTTTTGTCTGCGATCTCCACAAAACTGTCGCCGAGTGAAAATCGGGCCTAAAATCATGTAGTGTAAACTCAACATATATCACTTACAATGGAAGTAAATGGAGCCAGTGAACAACCATTAAAATGCACACAGTTTCAAAAGTATAGCTAAGCCGTAAACGTAAAATTTTAGTTTGATTAAATTTCGTACTAACCTTATTTCTTGTAAAGTTAAATCCAATATAACAACTTCGTTGTCATGAAGTTGTAACACTGGTAACCCTTGTGGCTGTACTATCATTAAAATAATTTTTTGTTGTAATAATAAACATTCTGGCACAAAAGCTATTTATTGAGCTTAATTTATATGCAGGGACTAAGAAACTACATGTTTTTTTTTCTTCTTCTACATATCGGTTAGTTCTGAGCAGAAACTGTATTTTTTTTTGTTCCGGTTCTGGCGTTCCGCAGCCTCTTTTCCAAATGGTAATGTTAGAACGAAATAAAATAATGTTTAATAACCTTTTTTAAAATGGCATATAATAATAATAATAATAATAATAATAATAATAATACTCTTTGATAAATTCTGCACATAATCACCCATTTAGCAGTTGCAGTTTTTCCAGATCTCACAACAGAAAGAAGGGACCTAGTCTGAAATACAAGTTCAAAATAAGCAATTTGCCTCACCCAAAATAAGCGAAAATAAGTGATTCTATTATTTTCCCATGTGGGGGAATAATCAGCATAGATATCATAGCAAGCATAGTATACAGTCACTTTTCAGATGTATTCTGAATATTCAGTATATCTCCAAAAATATTTCAAATATATCTGGCCATCTTAAATGAATAGCTCTAATCGCTCTCTCCTGCATGCCTACATCTGGATTAACATGCTTTTATATCTAGTAATTATATATAGTTCTTATAAAGGTCTTCAGCATGTCACAGAAGGCTACATCAACAACGTGCAGTATGGCAAAGAAATGTGTGATGCAGCAATTTCCTTCAGGATCAAATCAGATGCTTATCATGTTCTACTAAAAAGAAAGAAGACACATTTTTTTATGGGCAACAGGAAGTGATGTAAGTCCAGAAAATTACTGTAATAAACCCTTTGGTTTCAGGAAAAAATTATTGGAATGAAATTAACCGGTTATTAACTGGTTACTAGCATTTAAAATAAAGTTTTCACTCCAGAACGATTTAAAGGGACTTTCTTCCTGTTTTCGGTTACGTTCTGCAAAAAAAAATTAATTGTTTTTGTTTTTTGTTTGGTTCCTTGTACTGTGTTTAGTCTCTGCTTGTATTAAAACCGGAACAGTCCTTGGAAGTCAAACTGTTTTGTATAAAAGAACTGATGAGATGTGTTTTGTCCTCAGATTCTGAAGTATGCAGCAGTTCCTGCTGCTGGTGCTGTGGTGGGTTTGGGTTCCATCAGAATTTATACCATGAGTGAAAACAACAGCGAGGAGCTTCTCTCACCAAGAGAGGTAAGACACAGGCTCTGTTCGCAATGGTATCCTACCATACTACATGTATTATTTTGGCAGTATGCAAATATGCATTGAAAATCTGATGACATAACACTTATAAGACAGGGCACTCTGTGTGAAATACTGTATCCCAGAATACAATGCACTCGGCTTTCAATTTCCAATGTGATTATTTTATCAGACTGCAAAGAGAGACATTAGTCATAGTCATATATGACAATAGTGTAGCATACTACTGTTTGAAATGCATACCATTGCATTATACATACTGTTTGTCATAATCTTTTTTTAAATAGTATGCAGTGTACTAGTATTTAATTCTGGAACAAACTAATATTTTCATTCTTCTGTTTTACACCCTGGACTGCATTTCGCCTATATTAAGTGCAAGTCTGCACTTTACACAATTTGATTGTTTGTGAAGTTAACATTATCACAATTTCTCTCTCTCTCTCTCCAGTTGTCTATCTACTCCCCAGATCGTCCTGCTGTGCAGTTCGTGAAAGAGCAACCTGGTCTCCTGCAGACAGGACTAGGGGTTGTGAGGGTGGGCCTGCAGCCGTATGTCAGAGCTGTGCAGGTCTGTTATAAACGCTGATACAATCTGTGTATCATTATTCATTTCATATTCAATTAGGAATTCAAAATCGGGAAAACAAAAAACGACTTATTTCTTAATTAGTTTACAAAACCAATATTAAAAAAACAAATAATGACTTGTTTTTCGTCATTTTGATTTAATGCTCAAGTTAAAAAGAGGAAATTGGAAAAATCACTATATGGTTTGAATATTTGATTCGCACATATGCCCCTTTCTTCTGATTGGTCAACCTGCACCGTCGTCTTCCTCAATGCTTGTGAGACAGAATAAAAGTTCTTTGCAGTTTAATTGTTCAGATGAATTCATCTCAGTTGATATTCAATTCTTTATAATATACAGTGCATCCGGAAAGTATTCAGAGCGCTTCACTTTTTCCACATTTTTTTATGTTACAGCCTTATTCCAAAATTTATTAAATTCATTATTTTCCTCAAAATACTACAAACAATACCCCATAATGACAACGTGAAAGAAGTTTGTTTGAACTCTTTGCAAATTTATTAAAAATAAAAAATGAAAAAAATCACACGTACATAAATATTCACAGCCTTTGCTCAATACTTAGTTGAAGCACCTTTGGCACTAATTAAAGCCTCAAGTCTTTTTTTGTATGATGCTACCAGCTTGGCACACCTATTTTTGGGCAGTTTCTCCCATTCTTCTTTGCAGGACCTCTCAAGCACCAACAGGTTGGATGGGGAGTGTCGGTGCACAGCCATTTTCAGATTTCTCCAGAGATGTTCAATCGGGTCCTTTGTCATCTTGGCTGTGTGCTTAGGGTCGTTGTACTGTTGGAAGATGAACCGTCGCCCAGTCTGAGGTCCAGAGTGCTCTGGAGCAGGTTTTCATCAAGGATGTCTCTCTACATTGATGCATTCATCTTTCCCTCGATCCTGACTAGTCTCCCAGTTCCTGCCGCTGAAAAACACCCCCACAGCATGATGCTGCCACCACCACCATGCTTCACTGTAGGGATGGTATTGGCCAGGTGATGACCGGTGCCTAGTTTCCTCCAGACATGACGCTTGCCATTCAGGACAAATAGTTCAATCTTTTGTTTCTCATGGTCTGAGAGTCCTTCAGGTGCCTTTTGGCAAACTCCAGGTGGGCTGTTATGTGTCTTTTACTGAGGAGTGGCTTCCGTCTGGCCGCTCTACCATACAGGCCTGATTGGTGGAGTGCTGCAGTGATGGTTGTTCTTCTGGAAGGTTCTCCTCTCTCCAAAGAGAAACGCTGGAGCTCTGTCAGAGTGACCATCGGGTTCTTGGTCACCTCCCTGACTAAGGCCCTTCTCCCATGATCTTGGCCGGGCGGCCAGCTCTAGGAAGAGTCCTGGTGGACTCTTAAAGACAATACAAAAAGCGGCTTTAGAATACAATGTATTGTTTACTACCATATTATTAAACATAAGTCAATAATAGGCTTCCTGTCTAGAGTGAGTGTCATCACTGTGTCTGGATTGGGTGGCCTTATTCTGGCACGCAAGGGTAAGCTGAGCATCTTATCCTCCTTTTTGATTTGTATCTAGTAGCACCTAATATACAAGTCAAAAAAATAAACAATTTCTAGAGCAAATATTTTTCCTAAAAATGTATGTCCACATATGAGGACAGCGAGACAGTCACTGTGTCAAGTTAAATATAGTTTAATACTTAGAACACATCTTGAGATCTCTTAGTTCGAATTTGCGCTCCATCAAGTGTTTTGAATGCAAGAACTTAACGCATGTTTGTGTTGTGCTGCTGCTGAAGGGTGTTTTTCTTCACTTTATAAACTGCGTGTTGCCATACAGCTGAAGTTTCACTTACAGCCTTCTGGAGTAAACAGGTGGTACTACAAGCGTGCCTTTCTCAGGAATCTTCCTTATTACAGTCTGGGGGCATTGCGATTAATTGCATAAATTTTTTTTTAACACGTTATTTTTTTATACAATTAATCGCACTGAATTAATGTGTTAAATCAACAGCCCTAATAATAATAACATAATTTGGAAGATATTATTGCATTCAATATTTAATATAAGTATTTACATGGCAGCGAAGAGTACTAATTTCAAGTTCGGATCATTCCAACATTAATGTTTTTGAATGGGAATATGGGTGGCCTTTATCTACTGGTCGTATATGCGGCAGTTTTGTGTGCTTTTAATATCGGACAAATGTGAAGGCTATGTGTAAATGCTGAATTTAAATTCAGTGGTCGAGCTTTTGAGAGATGAGCATTTATGAACTTCCTTTAGCATAATTCCATGATGATTAAGTCCCTCACACCTAAGCTCTTAGAGTGGGGTAAAGTTAGTTTTAGGTTCGATCATTTTTGGATTTTCGGTTTCTGGTACTCGCACTCTCTGCTGGCGGCAAGTTTGCAAAGATTTCGCACACTTGGCTTGATGTTATGGTATATAACTATAATATACAGACATAAAACACTGCACTCAGAACTGTCAGTTGGTGTGGCTGCAGAATTATGAATGAAAATACTTTCATAGTTTAACTGACCGTCTGAAAATTCCACTCACTATTAAACACAGACAGTGCCAATCACTCATTCGGTTGACGTGCAAGTTAAACATAAAACATTAATAGTACAATTTTACATTCCATATGTTGTACAGTAGTAGGTTGCCAGATAATAGACTGAGCTACTACAAGTGAGATTTTTACAGTAAGTCCAAAAATATGAATACAGTATTATTCATAAATAGTATAGACTATTTAAAATAATAATTCTCCAAAATGTTATTTCACATTCCAAAGGTTGTAGTAAGTTCCAAGTGGATAGACTGATTTACAACAGGTGAGATTATTACAGTAAATCCAATAATAAGAGTACAGTATTAGAGTATTCTAGGATAAACATCATAAAAATTCCTGAAAATGTTATTTACACATTCCAAAGTTTATATTAACTTCATAGTGGATAGACTGACTAACTGTAAAAAGTGTCACCTATAGTAAGTCAGCATATCTACTGAGAACTTATATTATGGAAAAAAAAGAAATAAAATAAGTGAATACTGTACATTCATTTGCACAGCCATCACTCTGGCAATCTACTACAATCTGTGATTTTGTTTTAAAATATTTTTGGGTTTGTTTGTTTTATTTTTATTTTTTTATGATAGAACATAGTCAATTATCAAATAAATGACTGTTCTAATCCCAGTGACGTTTTAGTTGTGGGTGGAGTTTTCAGACGGTCCTTTTACGCACTATAGGCGAATATACAAGGAATATCATTCCTAAAATTTAATTTACCTTACAGTTAAACGTAAGCCTATGTTTTTACTATGTAGGCATATGCTTCAATAGTCTTATGAATGTATGGTTTTTGTCATCTCATTTAAAACCATGCTGTTTTTAACCGGATGAATGTCAAAGACAGCAGATTTATGTTTAGGGCTGTCTGATAAATCTGGCGAATTTGACGAAAGAGATACCTCAGCTGCAATAAAAGTGGTGAGTTTTGGAGAATAAATGGTAAAGAATTTAATATTAACTGAGACAAATTAATCTGATCAAATTAACAGCAGAGAACTTTTATTCTGTCTCACAGCATTGAGGAAGATGACGGTGCAGTTTGACCAATCAGAAGAGAGGGGCATTTCAGGTCCACCCATATGTGCGAATCAAATATTCAAGCCTTATATTAGTGAAATCAAATAATCAAAAAGTGTCCCATGGCTATTTTTCCAATTTCCTATTTTTAACTTGAGCATCAAATCAAAATGATAAAAACAAGTCAATATTTGTTTTTTGAAAGTGTCCCCAGAATGTGTCTGTGAAGTTTCAGCTCAAAACATGCTACAGATCATTTATTATACCATGTAGTAAATGCATCTTTTTGAGTGCAATAAAAAACATGCCGTTTTCATGTGTGTCTCTTTAAATGCAAATGAGCTGCTGGTCTCCGTGAATGCAATCAGTAAGACAGTGGTAACTTCAGCTGCATTAGCAGTGGAGTCAGCTAACAAGCACATTCGGAAAGGCGATTTGCAAACATTCACAAAATATAAAGTGCGATACTTAAATCTTCAGGATATAAAAGCTGGAACACGAACAGTTGGTACTAATCCATGCTTGAGTCCGGTGTAAAATGATTTGCACAAACATACACAATTTATTTTTATGTTTTGGGGCACATTAAGTGGCTCTGATGCTGTGAGTACATGAAGACTCTTATGTTCACTTTTACAGCCAACAACGGAACACTTACGACGCTTACAAAGCAGAAACATTATTCTTCTCACTATATCTGCTCCAGTGTGGAAAAAAATGGCGGACTGTGTGTAGATCACACAGGGGAGGATCTATGATCATAGGGTCCAGACGGCATTCCGGGCCGCGTCATCAGAGTATGCGCGAACCAACTGGCTGTTGTTTTTACGGACATTTTCAACCTGTCCCTCTCCCTGTCTGTAGTCCCCACATGCTTCAAAACATCAACCATTGTGCCTGTACCGAAGCAAGCCAAAATCACTTGCTTAAATGACTGGCATCCTGTTGCCCTCACCCCCATCATCAGCAAATGCTTTGAGAGGTTGATCAGAGATCACATCTGCTCTGTTCTGCCCACCTCTTTGGACCCATTGCAGTTTGCCTACCGTAACAACCGCTCCACTGATGATGCTATTGCATCTACAATACACACTGCTCTATCCCACCTGGAAAAAAGGAACACATATGTGAGTGCTGTTTGTAGACTACAGTTCAGCATTTAACACCATAGTGCCCTCCAAGCTTGATGTGAAACTCCGGGCTCTGGGCTTAAACAGCTCGCTGTGCAGCTGGATCCTGGATTTCCTGTCAGGCAGACGTCAGGTGGTTAGAATGGGCAGCAACATCTCCTCATCACTGACCCTCAACACTGGAGCCCCGCAGGGCTGTGTTCTCAGCCCACTCCTGTATTCCCTTTACACACATGACTGTGTGGCGACACACAGCTCCAATGCCATCATTAAGTTTGCTGACGATACGACGGTTGTAGGTCTGATCACTGACAATGATGAAACAGCCTACAGAGAGGAGGTGCACACTCTGACACGCTGGTGTCAGGAGCACAACCTCTCCCTCAACGTCAGTAAAACCAAGGAGCTTGTGGTGGACTTCAGGAAGAAAGACAGAGAACACAGCCCCATCACCATTAATGGAGCACCGGTGGAGAGAGTCAGCAGTTTCAAGTTCCTCGGTGTCCACATTACTGAGGAACTCACATGGTCCGTCCACACTGAGGCCGTTGTGAAGAAGGCTCACCGGCGCCTCTTCTTCCTGAGACGGCTGAGGAAGTTTGGAATGAACCAACACATCCTCACACGGTTCTACACTAGTACTGTTGAGAGCATCTTGACTGGCTGCATCACCGCCTGGTACGGCAATAGCACCGCCCACAACCGCAAAGACCTGCAAAGGGTGGTGCGAACGGCCAGAAACATCATCGGAGGTGAGCTTCCCTCCCTCCAGGATATATATAACAGACGGTGTGTGAATAAAGCTCGGAGGATTATCAAAGACTCCAGCCACCCGAGTCATGGGCTGCTCTCACTGCTTCCATCAGGCAGGCGGTATCGCAGCATCAGGACCCGCACCACCCGACTACATGACAGCTTCTTCCCACAAGCAATAAGACTTTTGAACACTTGATCCCTCACAATCAACAATCAGCACTGCACTTTAATAATCCTCATTCTGTCAATATATTCTCGCTCCCAATTCAGTCAGTGTGTATATATATATTTATATATATATTTATACCCTTATCTAGTGTATGTGTATTCTACATTGTGTGTATTGTGTACATTTGTTATGTAAATTGTTGTGTAGGTATGTGTACATTTGTTATGTAAATTGTTGTGTAAGTTTGTTATGTAAATTGTTTTGTGTAAATATGTTGTTTATTGTAAAGTGGTTTATGTCTCGTCACTGTCACAACTGCTATGTTGCTCGGAACTGCACACAAGAATTTCACCTGCTGTTGCACTCGTGTACACAGTAGTGTGACAATAAAGTGATTTGATTTGGAGTCCGTCACCAGTCGTGGGCGAGGCCTAAAACCATTAATTTTGACACACTGTTTTTGATTAATAGAAATATAAGAAAGAGGAGTGGGTGGACTTTTAACAGTGTAGGGTGGACTCACATTTATGTACTAACACCATGTAAAAGTGAATTTTGCATAATAGGTCCCCTTTAAAATTGGTTTTGTAAACGAATAAAGAAATAATCGTTTTTTGTCTCCCCGAATTTTAATTCCTAATTGAATATGAAATGAATGAATGATACACGGATTTGATACAAACAATGTTTCTATGTGATAATGAATTGGAAGTGTGAGTTAATGAAAGATGTACTATTATTAGTCTGTTATGATATCTGTCTCTCTTTTTACAGAGCGGTTTCACTTCTGTCAAAGTTGGAGTTATATCTGTTTACCAGGCAGGGGAAGGCGAGTATGATTCGTGTTCAGAAGTATTGAAGAGAGAGAAAACTACTGTAAACATGGCCTTTAAAACTTTCTTTGTTGTTAGACACATACCACTTTCTTCGAGATCCACCACCTGGCTTCCTGTCTAGAGTGAGTGTCATCACTGTGTCTGGATTGGGTGGCCTTATTCTGGCACGCAAGGGTGAGCTGAGCATCTTATCCTCCTTTTTGATTTGTATCTAGTAGCACCTAATATACAAGTCAAAAAAATAAACAATTTCTAGAGCAAATATTTTTCCTAAAAATGTATGTCCACATATGAGGACAGCGAGACTATGTTGTAAATTTAAATAACAGTAAGCTCCAGAAAGTCAGATTTTTTTCATCGAATTGTTTATGTTTCCAGGATTGTTGGTTATTCATGTTTTTGAGACATTACAGACTTTAAAGCTGATTTTCTGTAAAGCTGAATAAATAATTCTTATTCAAAGTAATGTCCAGCATCATCCAATCACTGCCAACCATGTTAAAATAAAATTCTGAGTCTATGTTCTGGTTACCTTTGTCCTATGTCTGCCAAACATGTTATAACAAAATGTATATTAAAATGAAGCGAAATGACACCCAGATGGGTTCGAGTTGAAAGGTATTAAAAATACTTTTGAGGAAATGCGGTACAAGTTTCCACATATGTGGACGAAATAGAGATTCTCCTCTTTACAACCAAACAGGTTTCAATAAAAAAAAAAACTGAAAGATTTCTTACCAGAGGCCTTTGCCTCTTCATCCGTAGGAGCGTTTCAAGGAAATGGATGGCATGCTGTTGCGGCACATGACTCTGTGTCCCTTTAAATTACAGTCTTGTGGACAGTATACAGTCAGTTTTTATTCATTTAAATTATGCGTTGCGTATAGCGAAGTCAAAATACAATGTCCACGCATGTGCAAGTTGCAAGGGGGTTGGAAGTGGTTAAAGGCTTTAAATAGATTAAACAGAGTTTTTAACATGCAACTCTGTACGTTTTACTATATAAATTGATTTAAAAGAATCATCTGAATGAATGTGTGCTGTTGCCCAGGCTCTCGTTTAAAGAGGATTGTTGTACCTCTTGGTCTGGCTACCATTGGTACTGCAGTGTGTTACCCCACACAGACTGTTGGAGTCCTTAAGGTAATCTCTAAATATACATTTTTACCAAGGCTTAGTGTCAATTTCACCCAAACCTGAGGACATTTTTTTTTTCTCCATCACAAAAATGCTTTCACTTTTCTCCTTTCATCTCCTTCCCTAATAGATCACTGGGAAAAGGGTGTACACTCTCAGTTCATCTATTGCCTCGGTGTTTAAATCTAAAACAAAGGAAGACGTCATCATGCCTGCTGTTATTTTGGAGGTAAACTATGTGCATTTGCTTGTTAAAGTTCATGTTGTTTTGCCATTTTTGTTCAATATTTAAGGGCCTTACAAAATAGCACACCCATTTTGAATGCTTAATAACCATAGATATCAAGTCATCTTTCTTTCTTTCTTTCCAGTCAGCTGTGCCTGTAACTAAAGCACTTCCTGAACTCATACCGGAGTCTGAGCTGGCACCTGCTGTTTTAATTGAGGAAGTTACATCAATATCAGAAGTTGCCCCAGCAGCTACTTTTGCTCCAGTAGCTGATGTTGTGTCAGAAGTTGCCTCAAATGAATCTGCCTCTGCGCCAGAAGTTGCAGAACTACCATCTGTTGTTGAAGTAGCATCTGAAATGGTCTCGGCCTCTGAACCTGAAACTACCCCAGATACAGAAATTGCCACTACAGATATTACCCCTGAACCTGCTCTTGAAACTGCCTCCGCAACACAAACCACCATTGAGTCTGTTTTTGAAACTGATCCAAATGCAGATATTACCAATGAACCTGCTCTTCAAACTGCCTCCGTTGCTGAAACCACCACTGAGCAAGTTGCTGAAACTATCCAAGCAGCAGAAATCACACCTGAATCTGCCACCGAGTCTGTAGTAGAAGCTGCCCTAGCTGCTGTAACCACCTCTGAACCTCCTCTTCCAGAGCCTGTAGATGAAACTGCCCCCGAGGCAACACCTGCTGACTTTATTGTAGACAATGCTCTTCAATCTACCTTCGCTGAAACTGTCCTAGAAGCTGATGTTAGTCCTGTTATGGAAGCTGCCCCTGCTAGTCCAGAACTTGAAGTCCCTGCACCCACAATTGAAGAAACATTACCCCCTGCCCTAAATGAAGATCCACCTACAGTAGATGAGGAACCTGCTTCCATCACATTGCCTCCTGTTGAAGAAGCCATTCTGCTTGAACCTCCCCCTTCTGTTGTCAAACAATCAACAGCTAAAGAGGTCCCAATCCCCCATGCCCCCACAGTTAACGAACCTCCTGTAGAACAGACTGTTGTTGAGCCAGCCAAAGGTGAGGAAATAAGAGTAGATAATTTCTTGTGGGCTTTTTAAAAAACACTCCAATCAAGTCCTCCTGGAAAGTTCATATTTATGTGATTTTGTCCAGATTTAAATGTGTAGGGCAATTTCATTTCAATGTCACTACCTGACAAAACAGGAAGCTAAAACCGGTATTGTCTCTTTAACATAGACAGCATTTCTGTAAAGAGCATCTGTAAATGTGCATATGATAATGAGAGAGACTCAATTGGCTTCATCTCATCTGTGCCATGCATGATTACAAATAAATATTTGTTTTGATCAACAAATGACTTTAGAGAACTAAAAGTGTATTAAGAGACATTATTCAAGGACAAATTGTTCGCGTGAATCTCGTCTTTGGACACGCATTACACGGAACAACTTTTACTCTCAACATGAGTGAAAGGATCTCACCACTGAATACAACTAAACTACATACTTACTGATTGGTGAAATGTAAACCTTTACCAGCCAGTTGCCAAATATATACATTTTAGTCGCATAGCGGTTAATTTGTTTGCAAATGCGAGTGATTTCCTCTTATTGTAGTAGAGGGATGCTCATAGAGTAAACGATCGATCTTGGGACTTAAGAATCAAAATCGAGATCATTCAAATGAAGATTGCGATGCATCAGAAAATCTATATTTTTACCAACCTCTACAAATTGGAGTCTACATTCTCAATTATTACTACTACTAAAACTTACTATGACAAATACCAGTTAGCTTCTGGCCTTTAGTTAACAAGGTACCAACTCGGAAAGTCAGTTAAAAGAAAATCCTGTTTTAACACTGGAAATATCATTGTAGTGACTTTCATGTACACTGCTCTTGTAAATACCATAATTTTGACATATGAAACCAGCACAAGCACTTTGCCTTCTTCACTTACTAATATCCCGCCTCTTCTTCCATCCCAGTGAAAAAACGCTTTGATCCAAACCCTGCTCTACTCGATCACGGCCAGGCTAATCCAGAGGACGCAGACATGTACAGCACACGAAGCTGAAAGATAAAGATGGTGGAAGAGTTCATGGAAGGGGGGGGGAAATGTTATGACTTTTTAAGGATGTGCCATGATTCCAGCTCTGTTTGATTGTGGTTCAGATGATCATGCTTTACCAATGATGCAGGGATGTGGAAGTTACTGTTATGTGATTCTTTCTTTGTGACATCTCACTCTTGAGAAAATTCTTACCTCAGCAGCAGGGATATCAAACACACAGGGCGATATTTGTGTTAACTCACTTTTTTACTGTTTAGTACCTCTTTCTCAGCATGACACTATGGAGGAATATTATAATCTGAGGAACATCCAGGGTTATTTTAATAAAGTCGATCATTCTGACCTTTATTTCCTGTAGGAACAGAAAGCCTGTGCTAATTTTGTGCTGTGAAAAAAAAATTACATTAGAAACTGGATCACAACAAAAACTTATATTTATATGAACAAAAACATTGGAAGTATACATCTGTATTTTCAAAAATACATTTTACTGGGGTAACACAATATTGACAATCTTTTGGTCAAACTGTGAATTTATTTAATAGTTGAAAAAGTATTACTAATATGAATATAATAAAATAATCTATGTAGTTACGTCTGTCAAAGAGTTCCAAACCACTTACAGAAAACTATACCATTAAAGATTAAAAAAAAAAAAAGAGAAGACTCCTTGATAAATGCTTTTCAGTTGTGGGATGCACTGCTCAGCATAGTTTTGGACACAGTATATCAGTATTTCACTTTTTTTGTCTTATGAAACTTTGTCCTATCATGCGTTTGTGCAACAGAGGAGCATCAGATGAAAATAAAGGGATTTAAACAATATTTCTGAGTAAAAGTTGAGTTTTCATATTTCCCAAAACTTCCATAATTACTTTTTAAACAAAGATTTACACACGTATCAAACCAAAAACAAAAAGCTTTTATTCTGTGGAAATCAGTAAGAATATTTTGTAACCTACTTACACTTACAAGTCCAACAAACCAAACTCACATCAGCTCTTCAGAATGCATTTTAGCAACAATATTGGTCTTGGCACATTTGTAATTCAGTCATAAAACTTTTATTTATTTTGCATGATTATTTTTGTGATGTGTAGAGTCTCATTATCTGCTGTCAGCCTGGCAGATGTCTGCTGTCTTGTAAAGTTTGGAGCAGATCATTTCTATTCTGCTCTCTCCAAGCAGACACAAATCAACAATACACACCACTCTTTCTGACTCCATCTGAGGGGCAAAACTCATCAACGACCCTGCACAGACAGACACACATACACGCTTTAGGACTACACTGCTAACTTGATGCACAGGTTATTCAAAAGGGACATGGAAGACAACGTGAAAAGAACAGTATCATACAACACACACACCTGGTGCAGGGGGGGTACCATCTGGCTGAACACACAGGTGTCCCGTTGACAAGCAGGACAGCAATGAATTATCATGTTGACTGTGGGGCACTCCAGCAGCTCTGGGGTCATCGGAGGAAATGACAGGCACAAATATAACATCTACTGCAGCCTTGTGATTCAGCCCTGTGGACGAAAGAATGCTACCTATTACAACTGAAACTGTGACAACAGCTCTGTTCCTAAATCTACAAAGCTTCCTCACATCCTACGCTACATAGGCAGCATCCTAATCGTTATGGACAAGTGACTAATTTGGAATGCTCTACATACACTGCCTGGCCAAAAAAAAAAAAGAAGCCGTTTGGATTTAAATAAGCAGATACATAAGAGCCTATGATTGGATCATTATTGCAGTGATTATTATGGTTCAGCTGGCAACAATTATATTAACCCTAACTGATGGAGTGTGTCGTTTCTCATTTCTTAAGCACCAATGTCAGAAGACGTATCCCGTTTTCTTGGAAAAGATGTTACTGTGTTTCAGAAGGGGCAAATTATTGGCCTGCATCAAGCAAAGAAAACAACCAAGGAGATTGCTGAAATCATAGGAATTGGGTTAAGAACTGTTCAACATTAAAACAAAATTTAAACCTGGAAGGATAATGGTGAACCATCAGCTTTGCAGTAGAAATGTGGTTGAAAAAAACATCTTGAATGATTGTGTCACTAAAACGCTTGAAGTCACATTGTAAAACATTGACAGTAGAACTCACGGCTATGTTTAATAGTGAAAGTAAGAGCATTTCACAAACATTTACAGGATTGGGATTTAACAGCTGTTTGGCCACAAGAAAGCCACTTATTAGTGAGGCTTATTGGAAAAAACTCCTTCAATTTGCTAGGGAGCATAAAGATTGGACTGTGGAGAAATGGAAAAAGGTCATGTGTTCTGATGAATCCAGATTTACCCGATTCCAAAGTGATGTGCGCGTTAGCGTAAGAAGGGAAAGATGCGCCTGTCATGCATAGTACAAGCCTCTGGAGGTAGTGTTATGATCTGGTGTTGCTTCAGTTGGTCAGGTTTCAGCTCAGCAACGTTATGTGGCAATAAAATTAAGTCAGCTGACTACCTAATGAGGTTATCCCATCAATGGATTTTTTTCTTCCTTGATGGCACAGGCATATTCCAGGACAACAATGCCAAAATTAATTGGTCTCTAATTGTGAAGAGAATCAAATGAATCATTTTCACACATGAATTGGCCACCAGAGTCCTGACCTTAACCCTATTGAAAGTCTTTGGGATGTGCTGGAGAAGACTTTACGGAGTGGTTTTTTAGAGGGTTTAAAAGGCAAAAATGTGAAGCTTACAATTATATAAAGCACTTACAGTAATTAATATGATAAAAATCATGTATTTTTAACAGTATTTTAAACAGTATCATGTATGAGCTGTAAAGTTGTTTAAATCATAATTTTTACAGTCAATTTAGGGTTTTATGACATTACATCATGGCAACGAATTTGTAAAATTGGCAATAACTTCACACATAAAAAGGAAAAAGCAATTTTATCACACTAAAATCAAGTTAACACATTTTTTTTTATATATATCTTGTGGCTATACTTCTGAAACTGTGAGTATTTTTAAATTTTTGGATTGGTCCCATTCACTTCCATTGTAACTGCCTCACTGGAACCCAGATTTTTGCTTTTTTTTAATAAAAGGAGGGGCACGTTGAAATGTTTTTTTGTTGTGGTAATCATTATAATACCACAAATTCTGTTGATTGAGCTCAACCTGCATTGAATCCAGATTATTCCTTAAATGGCTCATGCGCATCACATACATACGTAGGTTGCATCCGAAAGCTGGAAATTGCTGCCTTTGGAGGCTATATATAGAGGTACAGTTGAAGTCTGAAGTTTACATACACTTAGGTTGAAGTCATTAAAACTCAATTTTGAGGATATCTACTTTGTGCATGACATGAGTAACTTTGTTTACAGACAGATAGTTTCACTTTTAATTGACTACATCACAATTCCAGTGGGTCAGAAGTTTACATACACTAAGTTAACTGTGCCTTTAAGCAGCTTGGAAAATTCCAGAAAATTATGTTTAGCCTTTAGGCAATTAGCTTCTGATAGGCTAATAGAGTCAATTGGATGTATTTTAAGGCCTACCGTCAAACTCAGTGCCTATTTGCTTGACATCATGGGAAAATCTAAATAAATCAGCCAAGACCTCAGAAAAGAATTGTGGACCTCCACAAGTCATCTGTACAAACAATAGTACACAAGTATAAACACCATGGGACCACGCAGTCATCATAATGCTCAGGATGGAGACACATTCTGTCTCCTAGAGATGAATGTAGTTTGGTGCGAAAAGTGCAAATGAATCTCAGAACAACAGCAAAGGACCTTGTGAAGATGCTGGAGGAAACAGGTAGACTACACAAGTATCTATATCCATAGTAAAACGAGTCCTTTATCGACATAACCTGAAAAGGCGGCTCAGCAAGGAAGAAGCCACTGCTCTAAAACTGCCATAAATATCCAGACTATAGTTTGCAAGTGCACATGGGGACAAAGATCTTACTTTTTGGTGAAACGTCCTCTGGTCTGATGAAACAAAAATGTAACTGTTTGGCCACATTGTTATGTTTGGAGGAAGGGTGAAGAACACCATCCCAACCGTGAAGCATGGGGGTGGCAGAATGTTGTGGGGGTGCTTTGCTGCAAGAGGGTCTCGTACACTTCACAAAATAGATGGCATCATGAGGAAGGAAAATTATGTGGATATATTGAAGCAACTTCTCAAGACATCAGCCAGGAAGTTAAAGCTTGGTAGCAAATGAGTCTTCCAAATGGACAATGACCCCAAGGATACCTCCAAGGACAAAAGCCCTGACCTCAATCTGATAGAAAATTTGTGGCCAGAACTGAAAAAGCATGTGCAGCAAGGAGGCCTACTAACCTTACTTGTTACACCAGTTCTGTCTGTAGGAACGGGCCAAACTTCCAGCAACGTATTGTGAGAAGCTTGTGGAAGGCTACCCAAAATTATTGACCCAAGTTAAACAATTTAAATGCAATGCTACCAAATACTAAGATAGTGTATATAAACTTCTGACCCACTGGGAATGTGATAAAAGAAATAAAAGCTGAAATAAATAATTCTATAATTATTCTGAATTACCATTTAAAGGGATATATGGACACTAAGTGCAGCACTTCATAATGGTAACTAATGGATATTCAACAAATAAATAAGCTAAATAACTATAACATCTTACTGCACAAAACTAGCAAAGAAAGAAAGGTACGAAATAAGAAAAGCCCCAAAACAAAGCGGCACAAAACAGCTTAAGCACATTGTGAGCACAGAATGACACCGTTCAATGTAACCAAAGTGCTTCAGGGCGATCCTAGCTGCGCATTCAAAAGAGCAGAAATACAAGATGATGCATGTACATGTCATCATCTAGAACGGCGTCAAGCAGTTTAAACCTTTTTTATGACAACTATTAATTTAAGCAGTGTCATACAGAATCAGCAAAAGACATTAATCTCTCCACAGCACTTAACAAGTAAGGGAATACACAGCAGAAGATTTATCGCCCAACAGTGATCATCTTGAAAAATTTTGTTGATGCAGCGCTTTGCTCTAACAGTAGTACATTAAGACTAAACCTAAAGCATTAAACAGACGAAACTTCTTATAGAAGGTTTTACTGTGATGACTGTTATTCACTGTTAAGCTATCATCATGCAAAATAGCTTTCTCTTAATTAATCTGAGAATTGCCTCCACCACCACTAAAAATATTAATTAGTTAGTAGTCAAACCCACTAATTGACTAGTCAGTTGTCAGAAGACTAGTCGATTAGACGATCATGCTTATGGTGCCTTAAAATGCTGTCTAGGTAGGAAGCTTACTAGGTTTTGAAACAAAATTTAGAAGTAAAATTTAACTACACACTCTTGTAGCATTGGTGGATGCCTATACACATTTGCTTCCCAAATGCTGCTCTTAGCTCTTACCCAGTATGGTGAGTGTAAAGTAGCCAGTGCAGGCCACAGGTGTGTGTGTATGCGAGTTGAGATCGGGGGTCCATCTTGCTGGACTCAGGTTCAGGTGATGTAGCAGAATTTCTTTGTCATCAAAGTGGAATTTTTCTGGAACGCTTTCTTGATCGAGCTTGCCACAGTAAAAGTGATCTGTCATTTTCTGTTTTAGTAACGGCCAGTAGCTGCTCTCCCACATTGCACTGGTGTAGCTGGCAGTTTGCTGTGCATCTGGGACTCCACTTGATGTCTGGTTGACCTCTTCAGAGAACATTAACATTACACAACATATTATTGTAACTTATTAAAGAGACACTTTCACTATATCTACTGCTGTGTTTGTGGGTGAAAGTAATTAAATTTTTCATCATCACACTGAAGGTCATTGCATTAGGTACAAAACATCAAACCAAGTGGCATTTGCAAGCAAATTATTCTAGACCTTTTCTCAGCCACTTTTTGCCTTCTTGAACACTGTATCACAATTATACACTCATTGAGCACTTCATTAGGAACACCAGTAGACCTACTTATTCATGTGATTTTCTAATCAGCCAATCCTGTGGCAGCAGAGCAATGCATAAAATCATGCAGATACAGGTCAGGAGCTTCAGTTAATGTTCACATCAACAAAAACATTTTCAAAACAATTTGATTTCGACCATGGCATGATTGTTGGTGCCAGAAGAGCTGGTTTGAGTATTCCTGTAACTACTGTAACAATTTTCACGAACAACAGTCTTTAGAGTTTACTCAGAATGGTGCCAAGAGCAAAAAACATCCAGTAAGCGGCAGTTCTGTGAATGGAAACGCCTTGCTGATGAGAGAGGTCAACGGAGAATGGCCAGACTGGTTTGAGCTGACAGAAAGGCTACGGTAACTCAGATAACCACTCTGTACAATTGTGGTGAGCAGAATAGCATCTCAGAATGCACAACATGTTGCACTTAAGAGGTGCATGGGCTACAACAGCAGAAGACCATGCTGGGTCTGTCATGTCAGCCAAGAACAGAAAGTGGAGGCTGCAGTGGGCATAGGCTCACCAAAACTGGACAGCTGAAGACTGGAAAAACTTACATTTGAAGTCATACTTTAACATACACTTAGGTTAAAGTCATTAAAACTAATTTTTTAATCAGTCCACAGAATTCATATTAGCAAACTATAGTTTTGGCAAGTCAATTAGGACATCTACTTTGTGCATGACATGAGTAAATTTTCCAACAATTGTTTACAAACAGATTGTTTCACTTTTAATTGACTATATCACAATTCCAGTGGGACAGAAGTTTACATTCACTAAGTTTAAGCAGCTTGGAAATTTCTAAAAAATTATGTCAAGCCTTTAGACAATTAGCTTCTGATAGGCTAATAGTCAATTGGAGGTGTACCTGTGGATGTATTTTAAGGCCAACCTTCAAATTCAGTGCCTCTTTGCTTGACACCATGGGAAAATCAAAAGAAATCAGCCAAGACCTTAGATAAAGAATTGTGGACCTCCACAAGTCTGGATCATCTTTGGGAGCAACTTCCAAATGAAGCTACCGCGTTCATCTGTACAAACAATAGTACACAAGTATAAACACCATGGGACCATACAGCCATCATACCGCTCAGGAAGGAGACGCATTCTGTCTACTAGAGATGAGCGTAGTTTGCTGCAAAATGTGCAAATCGATCCCAGAACAACAGCAAAGTACCTTGTGAAGATGCTGGAGGAAAAAGGTAGACAAGTATCTTTATCCACAGTAAAACGAGCTCTATAACAACATAGCCTGAAAGGCTGCTCTGGAAGGCCAATAAAAAAGCCAGACTAGAGTTTGCATGTGCACATGGGGGACAAAGATCTTACTTTTTGGAGAAATGTCCTCTGGTCTGATGAAACAAAATTTAACTGTTTGGCCATAATGAGCATTGTTATGTTTGGAGAAAAAAGGGTGAGGCTTGCAAGTCAAAAAACACCATCCCAACCGTGAAGCATGGGGGTGGCAGCATTATGTTGTGGGGGTGCACTTTGCTGCAGGAGGGACTGGTAAACTTCACAAAATAGATGGCATCATGAGGAAGGAAAATTATGTGGATATATTGAAGCAACATCTCAAGACATCAGCCAGAAAGTTAAAGCTATGTCGCAAATGGGTCTTCCATATGGACAATGACCACAAGCATACCTCCACAGTTAAAGCAAAATGGCTTAAGGACAACAAAGTCAAGGTATTGAAGTGGCCATCACAAAGCCCTGACCTCAATCTGATAGAAAATTTGTGTGCAGAACTGAAAAAGCATTTGTGAGCAAGGAGGCCTACAAACCTGACCCAGTTATACCAGTTCTGTCTGGAGGAATTGGCCAAAATTCCAGCAACTTATTTTGAGAAGCTTGTGGAAGGCTTCCCAAAATGTTTTATATAATTTAAACAATTTAAAAGCAATGCTACCAAATACTAACAAAGTATGTAAACTTCTGACTCATTGGGAATCTGATTAAAGTATTCAGGTGTGAATAAAACAATTTCTCTACTATTATTCTGACATTTCACATTCTTAAAATAAAGTAGTGATCATATGATCATGACCTATGACAGAATGTTTTCTTTGATTAAGTGTCAGGAATTATGAAAGTTTAAATATATTTGGCTAAGGTGTATGTAAACTTCAGACTTCAACTGTAGCCTGGTCTAATGAATCTCGATTTCTGCTGAGACACACAGATGGTAGGGTCAGAATTTTAAGAATGTGAAATGTCAGAATAATAGTAGAGAGAATTATTTATTCACATTTTAATACTTTAATCACATTCCCAATGGGTCAGAAGTTTACATTTTGGGTAGCCTTCCACAAGCTTCTCAAAATAAATTTTGCACCAACAGCATGAATCCATGGACACAACCTGCCTTGTGTCAACAGTATAGGCTGGTGACGGTGGTTTACTGTGTGGGTAATATTTTCTTTCAAACTTTGGGCACATTTATACCAATTAATCATCGCTTAAATGCCACAGCCTATTTGAGTAATGTTGCTGACCATGGGCATCCCTTCATGGTCACAATTTACCCATCTTCTAATGAAGAATATGTTAATTCACCATGTCACAAAGCAAAAGTCATCTTAAATTGGTTTCATGAACATGACAATGAATTAACTGTTCTTTAGTGGCCTTCCCAGTCACCGGATCTGCATCCAATAGAACACCTTTGGAATGTGGTAGAATGAGAGATTTGCAGCATGAATGCGCAGCTGACAAATCTGCAGAAATTACATGATGCGATCATGTCAACATGGACCAGAATGTCAAGGGAATGTTTCCAACATCTTGTGGAATCCATGCTATGAAGAATTGAGACTGTTTTATGAGCAAAGGGAGGCCCCTACCCAGTATAGTGATCCTAATAAAGTGCTCAGTTAGTGTATTCTTTTTACCATTTAAAACATAACACACATTTTGTGAAATGTTTTGCATAAAAATTGTGTATGTGCAATATTTCTTTATTACGATGTGATTGGTTTTAATTTTTTTTGTTAAATAATGCAAATAATCCACATTTGGTGTGTCTTAAATGGCCAAATGCTTATTGGGGACATGGAATTTATGTAAATTTTTCATATTTATAACTACTGCAAAATGTGTTACTCTGATGGTTAAGTCACATATTCTGATACGTGAGGATAAAGATATCTGCCAGTGTTTGTGAGTGTGTATTATTGAGGATGCAGCACCTTCGTCTCCACTCTCAAATTCCTCTGTGTCTGCCTCCTCTCTGTTACAGCCCTCCTCTTCCTCTTCTTCATGAGAGGTGAAGCCCACCTGCCTAAAGGCCCAATCAGATGGGGGATTAAATAGAGGCTTAACAATAGCCATATCCTCCAGTGTGAGGTAGCAATGACTGCACTAAGATGTTTTGGGCAAAAGAGTAGAGTAGAATGAATGTAAATTAAATGAACTTGCTATCAAATCAAATCTCTTTTTCATATCTCAGTAATATAAAAGTGCAGCTGGGCAGAGCTAAAAGCACAATAGGCAGGTTTTCTGATTAGTGAAATAAAAGAACTTAAGAAGATGAAAAAAAGTGAACACTAGATATCCTATTATTAATAGTGTGATTCATTGTAGGAAAATTAAGATTGAGTTTTTGTATGGATGAGCTTAATGATAATTAAAACAATCAATTAAATTCAACAGAATTAGAAGAATTAAACTATTTACTTAAAAAATACACATGGGTGTGAAACTGAACTGTGAAATGAAATGCTATGTTAACACATGCATGGGCTGAAGTGAGATTCACAGTTTATAATAAGGTTCCATTTGTTAACATTAGTTAACATGAACTAACAATGAACAATACTTTTACAGCATTTATTCATCTTTGTTAATGGTAATTTCAATATATAGTAATACACTTTTAAAATCAAAAGTTGTATATGTTAACAATACATAATGCACTATGAACTAACAATGAACAATTGTATTTTTTAACTAAAATTAACTAAGATTAATAAATGGTGTAAAAATATATTATTCATTAGTTAATGCATTAGGTATCATAAACTAATGTTAGCGAATAGAACCTTATTGTAAAGTCTTACCGTCCTTCTTGGATTACCTGTCTGATTGCACTTTGGATCTGGTCAAATATCGACACCATACTCTTCTAACAAAAAACAAAAAAAGGACATTACATTTGGTGACATGATTTCATGTCTCTAAAGATAATGAAGAAATTCTACACACAAAAAAGCTAAGTTTAAAAAAAGAGAATAACATTAAACAAAATCAACATGAATGGAAATACATGAAAATAATTTAATAGTTATATGGATTAGTCAGTATAATGTAAAATCAAATGTATATTTAAGCAGACTGGAGACTGGCTAAAAGTATTATAGCATATAGCCATGACAGGCTGTGCATTACAGTGTTTTTACCACCGGTAAGGGGTGTTCTTATCTAGAGCTACTTACTTGATAAAGAACACTCAAAACCAATAAAATATAAATGTAACTGGTAACACTTTACAATAAGGTTCCAAATGAACAAACAATTAACAATACATTGTTCATAACATTTATTAATCTTTGTTAATGTTAGTTAATAAAAATACAATCGATCATTTTTAGATTATGTTAGTTCATAGTCCATTAACTAATGTTAACAAATACAACTTTGATTTTAAAAATGTATTAGTATAAGTTCAAATGAACAAAGATTAATAAATACTGAAAGTATTGTTCATTGTTATTTCATGTTTACAAATGGAACCTTATTGTAAAGTGTTACCATGTAATTAAAATTAGTTTCAAATGAAAAAGATTAACTAAATAAAACACCAAACAAACCAACCAACCAACCAACCAAGAGAAACATAAACAGCATATTTGATTTAAAATACTGTGATTACCTGTTGAAGAAGCCTCACCTTGATTCTGTATGCATTTTCCTGCGTTTAGCTGTAGCTGCAGTGTCAGAATCGGATGATATTGTGTCTATTTCACCCTGTTCCACAAACCCCTCATCCCTTGTGGAGAGAGGCATTACCACTCTAGCACCACCTTCCAGCTGTAAAAACATTAACATTTTTGTCATTATTTTGTTCAGCACATAAAAACACTTTTTAAGAGAAACCTTAAGGACATATTTTCTTCAATGGCTGCATTTTACCATAAAAAAAAATAAAAAATCTTGTTTTGGTGGCTGCAGACAATATTACAGACCTGTTGCTCACTTTGTGACGTGCCTTGTACAGTGTTGACTCCAGGGTGTAGTTCCCCTGGCGGCCAGATGTGGTACTGCACTGCAGCCACATAGCCCTGTATGGCCACTCTCCTGTGCTCCCGATACTGCAGACTCTCTAGCTCCCCCTTCATGTCAGCAATGGCTGTTATTGATGTCTCATCTTGAACACACAGTAACACCAGTCAGGGTGGTGAAATTAGTTAAAGTACAGATTAACATGAGATCTTGACTAAAAAAAAATATAACCTGAAAATACCATAAAGTCCAACATCTCTGAAATTAACATTACTGACAACTCTGTATAATAATTACAGCAGCGATACTGTGTTAGAGCAATGTATAAGGTTAAGTAGGGCAGATCTTACTGGCCGTGTTGTTATTGGTGGTTGGTGTGAAGGTGGGTTGGCCAGGGGGGTAGCAGTAATGTCCTCCAACAGCAGTCCTCCGCAGCATGACACTGTCCTTAAGCGTCTTAGTCCACTGGATGAATGCTTTTACCTTTGGCTCATTGACATATGGCTGCTTTTTGTGACAGCCTGACAAAAAAAAAACACACGTTTGTTTTTCTATCATAGCAGGGACTTTCCATGGACTTTTTCTATTGTTTTTATACTGAGCTAATTATATTTTCTATCTCCGCAATGGACTGTAGCCAAAGCCTAAACAATACATACACACATACGTTTATCTTTGGCCTCAAGGGCGAGAAGGGTATAGCTGCAGGCATAGCTCCAAAAAGGGGTGTGAGCTTCAAATCTCCATTAAAGATCCCTACCAAACCTTAACTATGAGAGGAAGTGACACCCCCTTTTGTAGTTGGCACAACCCCCTTTTGGATTAACCACAACCTTTTTGGACAACTCAGCCCACTTTTGGAGATTCCGCCCCCATTTGGAGGTCTCCGGCCTACAGCTTTACCTCCTTTTCATGGGCTGATTTCAGGGTCTGGCTGGTATTCACCTGTGATGAAGAGCTGAGTTTCTGTGCTACTGGTGAGATAGACAGAACTGCCCACTACCTGACACACCCTCATCTGAGTGCACACCAGATACGTCACTTTGGAGAGAAAGTAAAAAATAAAGAGAAAGAGAGAGAGAGAGAGAGAGAGAGAGAGAGAGAGAGAGAGAGAGAGAAAGAGAAAGATTGAGTGGGATGAGGTGATCCTGCATTCTAGCATTAGAATTTAATGCTAGGGCATTATGACATGGACTGATGTTTTACTGGGGCAGATATTGTTGAAGATATCTGGCTGGGATGTCGAGAAGATCTCCAAGATAAAGGGAGAGTCAGTTGTCCCATCCACAGCATGTACCCATCGATATGCCCAAAACTTCTCAGGTCCTGACACACAAACATGCAGACATAACTGTGTAACCAACGAATCAACATCCTTCTGTAATACTAGGCAGCAAGTTCTAAAAACAATTACAGACACAAAGCTGTCCAACTAAAAGCAATACCAGACTTTTCCTTGCTTCTGATTCGCTCAATGCGCCCCACATATGTCACAAGACCGATGATGTCACAGGCATAGTTACTGTTTAATGCCTCCACCTCTGACCTGGTCGCAGACAGAAATATAGTGAATTGTATAATCGTTTTTGAACAGATTCACTAAAATGAGCAGATTGAAAGAACCACTTCTCAATAATATTTTATATGTGAATGGTACCTTGTGATGAAGTTGTATGGGACATCAGGAAGTCCCCACTGAGTCTGAACACTTTTCGGCGGAATCACAGTCACTATTGATGCAGGACTTCGAGGATTCAAGCAGATCTCTACACAACACAACCACACTCAAACAATTGAAATAATCGATTTGATTTTCCTCTGGACATGACCTGATATTTCATAAGACCCAGCGATGCCCCCCTGTATAAAACACAAACACACAGTTGAAATTCTAGCACAAGGATAACGGAAAGGATTCCAGGACATACCAATAGAGTGAAAATGCATGAGAGAGAGCGTGTTGATCTGCGGTCTGGACCGGTTTTGATAACTGTGTTTCAAAGTGTACTGCTGCAGGTACAGAACCGAGCCCACTGTCAGTCTATTATACCACTCAGGACAAAGATCATTCCACAAAACCATGGACATGATCCCACTCTGATCAGCCACCTCATAGTAAACCTGAGAGACAGCCACACACATAGATAAAAAAGAGAGAAGAACCAAAAGAAAGTGTCACCAAATCATATCACGCATATATGCTTTCCATTGCAAACTAAGAAAGTTGTCACTGGTTGAAGATGGGAGCTACAACTCACTTGAAATGGGAAGTCAACTCTTTGTCCTGGTTTTCCATAGTACTTGATCCTGGATCTGTACAGAATTCTGACCAGCAGTGGGAGCGGCCGTCTGGAGCTGTGAAAGAATGCATCCAGATCCGCAAGTAGAGTGATTTTAGACACTGTCAAACAAAGACAAAAACAAAATGAACAAAGGATGTGCACAAGTAATCATCTAATCATTCAAAACCAACTAATTGACTATCAGAAATACTACTCGAAAATCACAAATTGATTTTCTTTTGCATATTGTCCTGCCATAGGAAAAGCTGAAAGCTGAATAATACTTACAACTTTTCCTCTGAATCTCTCACCAAATCTCACAGTTACATTGAGAATTGTAATGAAATGCAATGAGAATTTAATTAATGCATATTGTTCATTTAATTTTTCCAAAAGAAATGCATAGTTTGTTGAAGTTACAGTAGCTTATTTTTAGGGATGTCCCGATACCAATTTTTTAAAAAAAAAAAAAATTCTGAATTCCATATCAACAATTTATTTCAATTTTCAAACAGTGTTCAAATAAATGAATTCATTAAAATCAAATTAAAGTAAACAATAATTTTTCAACATATTATTTTTATCATATGAAGTGACTTTATACAGAACCTCACAGCACAATCCAAAATAAAAAAAATGGGTGAAATAAGTGCTGCATAAAAGAGCATCACAGATGTGAGATGTTGCTTAAATATATATATTAAATTATTTTATATTATATATATTAGTGAATTATTATTATTATTTGTCGTATTACAGTGAATACTGCATAATTATAGAGTAGTGAACTATTTCTGTCATACTTTTTTCCTTTAATTAAAGAGGTTTTTTTTGGACTGAGCTTTTATTTTGAAGTGTTTCTGTGTTGTTATGTCCAAGAAGCTCTGGCGTTAAGATGATAGCTTCCCACTCTGGAAAAAAAAGGTCGCTACGTGACTCAAATTGATTATTAAACCGCATTAGGCTGCTATTTAATTATATAAATATGTAGTCTGTATGTGCCTCGTACTACAAAGTGCTCTGCCTGCTGTCATCTGCTACAAACAGAGGATGCGATGCTCATCATTGTGTTTTACGTGTATGAGCCAAGGATCTCTTAAAGGTATGAGAACTCTGTGTCTTTATGTCAGCAAAATACCGGCTCCACACATTCATAAGCAATCACATTTAAAGCACAGCACATTCAAACTATATATTTATCACATTAAATAATCTAATTAAATAAACATTCATTCATTCAATAATCTCACTAGGACATGATGTGATTTTCATTTGTGCATTTTAATAACATTCATATGTCAAATTGTATCCGTTTCTGGTAGCGCGAGTACAAGCACATGAGTGCTATATCGACCCTGATTCCGATACCGGTATCGGGACACCCCTACTTATTTTGAAACCATTCTTGGTAACGTTTTGTTAAATAAATATTCAATATAAAGGTGTCATCAAATAATCGATTAATAATTAGGGTTTTTTTTAGGTATTTTTGTAGGTTAGAGTAATTAACTTCAAAATTACTCTATAATGCCCTCTAAAATTCAACACATTTCAGGGACATACACACACAAGTTACTCTTCCACCATGAATTAAGTGCAAATGAACAGTTGTGAGAATACTAATAAAACGATAAGACACAAACTACAGGTTTTGAATGTGAATATTAATACAAAAATGGAATGAAGGAATATTCCATGTTCAATACAAGTTCAGATTAATCAACAGCATTTGTGACAATGTTGATTAATACAAAAAATCATTTATTTTCTTTAAAAAATGCAAATTTACATTGAGTCACTTACATTAAAAGTGAATGGTGCCAATTTTTAGATGGTGCAAAGGCAGAAATGTGATGCTTAGAATATTATAAAAACACCTAATTATAATCTTCAGTTAAAACTCATGCATCATTTGAGCTGTTAAGTTTTTAAATCGTTGTTTTAGGGTTTACAGTGTTAAGTCGTTATGCAATAAAGATTTACAATTGGACATAACTTCACGCAGAAAAGATTAAGTGATTTTATCACACTAAAATCGCGTTAACATGCATATCTTTAACGTCTAGTTACTATATATCGGAAAGAGGTTTTTTTTTTTTTTTTTTTTAATTGTTTATGGATTGGCCCCATTCACTTCCATTGTTAGTGCCACACTAAGTCATAATACATTATTGTGACAATCAACATTTTGCCACAAATGCTTTCGATTGAGCAAACCTTGAACTGAACCCGGAATATTTATTTAATAAAGATGATATTATAAATATATGGAGGTAATATCGTTCTCTATAGTACACGCACTGTTTTCTTACCATCAATAACCACTTCTGGCGGTGGGCTGTTGGGAATCCACACGCTACCATAAGGATCATCGTTTATCCACAGGGATAAGTAATGTTTTCTGCCCAGCTGGAGGGGTCCATCAGTCAAGCTCACATCATTCCGACTCCACTGCGGGATATTCCCGTCGTCTTTTATGGACAGAAACGCCTCAGGGAGCTCCACGACGCTGTGGATGCTGTCTATTCTCAGGTAACTGTGACTCAACCTCGTTTCATCGTGTACTACCGACAGTTGGGCCACCAGAACCCCAGTACCGCAGCGCAGTGAGCCCGTCCAGACCAACCGGGTCAGACTCTCCGCCAACTGACACTTCACTCGCCACCGACCGTCCGTTACCGTCATATCGTAGCTGTAGGACTCAGTGGCGGGATGTTGTAGGCTCAGGTACCGGTCCAAAACGATGACAGCCACGCACAGCGGACTGGGGAGTGTCAGGGACAGAGTGTGTGCGGACTGCATCTGCTCCAGCACCGCCTGAAGAGCAGAACTAGACCCGCGGTCACTGGGATACGATGGACCTGCCATCACTGAGAGCAGAACGTCCTGATTCTGACTCAAACACTACATAATCTGTCCCGAATCAGATGCAAACACCCAATGAATTTAAAATAAATACCTGTAATTTAATATGTACAATATGTGAGAAAATTAATGTGACTATATGTGATAGACTTACACGCGTATTTGATATGTACAGACTTTTCTCCCTTCAGATATTTATATGCTACACTTGTATGCAATCAGCAACATTTTATTGCTCATTCGGACTCTCGTGTATTATATTGTTATTAAACTTAGCTCGAGACGTAAACAAATAAAGAGCGCGCGTTCGTGGTTCTTCTTCACAAGCAGTTTCAAATAAATCACTGAATTGCGCCGCCACGCCACCTACTGGCACGGAGAAAACAACGGCGACATTAGATACAGAAAGGTACCTCAAATAACTATGCCATGGTTGCCATATGTTGAATTAATTTAACGTTATTTATATAGGCTACAGAGCAGAGCTGCAACCGTATCATTGACAAGTGTGTCTGTTGTTAAGTCTCATAAATTATTTTTGTTTTTATTGGAAAACTTAATTTCATTATTATGAGAAAAGATGTTGTTTGTTCAACATAATATCTCAGTATTACGAGATAAGATTTTTATGACATTATTGAGTGAAAAAAAACAATAAGTACGTGGCAGCATTAGATTTACTGTAGATTTGCTTCTTGCTATTACTAGTCCATGGCAGGTGGTATTAGATGAAGGGACATTCTCATTCTAGATAGCATTTGTTTGGACAAAACATAGAATACACTTGTGAGTGCATCATTATTTTCTTTTCTCCCCTTTCTCTCCCCAAAAGTCCTCGTGGTGGCGTAGTGACTCGCCTCAATCCGGGTGGCTGAGGACGAATCTCTTTTGCCTCCACGTCTGAGATAGTCAATCTTATCAAATGGCTTGTTGAGTGCATTACCACAGAGACATAGTGACCATGAGGAGGTTACCCCATGTGAATCTACACTCCCTAGCAACCGGGCCAATTTGGTTGCTTAGGAGACCTGGCTGGAGTCACTCAGCACACCCTGGATTTGAACCTGTGACTCCAGGGGTGGTAGTCAGTGTCTTTACTTGTTTGCTTTATTATCTGATACATTATATATCTGTTTATTTAGTCAACTTTAAAGGTGTACTCAGTAATTTTTTCCTCATTAAATAAGTGTAATTCCTAAAGACATAAATTGTTATTTTGCAATATGTAGGAAATCATGACCACTCACATTAAAATGAAGACTCCAGTCATATTAGTAATCTTATAAAAGCTGTTTTATTCTACATGGAGAGGGTCCACACATGGGGGCTGCCATGTTAGAATCACATGACTGGCCGAATACTACTCACTTAATCTCAGGGTAACCGTTATTTGACACTTTCCCTCATTGATTAAATTAATCACAGCCGACTGTGAATGCTAAATTTCTACAATGGCATCTGCAACTGAAAACTATTTAATTTAAAATATGCTGCATCCAAGCCACTAGGTGTCAGTGTAAGTCCAAGATGACACAAAGATAAAAGTTTCTGAGTGCATCATAAATTGCATTTGACCACAAAGCTAACAGACATGAAAAGCCATAAAACTTTTGATTTTATGGGGTCATTAAAAACATTTATTCATATAACCTTTTCCAGATTGGATTAGATCAACTTTAGCTTCGATAAAAAAGATATCCAGGCTGAATGTAAACTTTTTTTATTAATAATTTCTTTTAAAACAATAACAATATGTTAAAGCTTGTTGTAATGGTATATGTACACAGAAGAAAAGGGGGAAAAACAAGCCATACATCATTGTCTGTGCAACACCAACTCGTTGAACTGAAGAACAAAAAGCCTTTACCTCCCCCTCAGGTAAGACACTTCAATAATTAATCTGTTACAAAATACCTCTGTTTTTACTTTCAAATCATACACTGTATATAAATGTATTTCAATCTATTTGACATCTTATAAAATAAACAACTATATTTTTCTAAACATTTAGCTTTTACGTCTTATATTACAATATCTTCTATATGTTTTCTGCAGAGTATCAGCAGAGATGGCTGTTTATACCAGGTAACATTTTCCATCTCTTCCCCTCACCTGGTAGAACATTAAAAGCATTGATGCCCTCGCCACAGAAGATGAGAGTGTTTTCACCTGTTTACACACACACACACACACACACAACTTTTAGGCCTAAATCCTCATAAGAACAGACACTTTGTGGGAGAAATCAAGGCCAGAAAGAGGAATCAGAAAAATCATAAGACAGAACGAAAGGGAAAAGAATAAAGTGCAGTCTCCACAATCAGAGCAGAGTCTCACTGGAGAGAGAGAGGGAGAGGGAGAGAGAGAGAGAGAGAGGTTTTCATCTCTACTCACAGCCCAATCAATAAACGCAAAGACAATAACATCCACAATTCCCTGTCTTCCTGCCCTGTATGGGCAGGATGATGGCCAATTTCACTGGTTACTGTGACTATGTGACAATAAAGGGTTACTACTACTACATGTGCAAACAACACAGCAAACACATGAATGTCTGCAAACCCATAAAACCTTTCAACTCAAGAAACATTTGAGGCTACATGTTATAGCCTGACTGGGAAAATATCACATGAAAATACCAAAAATGGCTGTTAAATTAAGTAGGAAGCAGCTAGTTTTGTTCACAATGAACACAATGAGGACTGAATACATCAGGCCGGTTGAGCCACAACCTTTGGATTTCTTTGTCCTGCCCATTTTTAATGAATGTTTGCAAGCCTGACCAAAAACGTACAGTAAAATTTTACTTCGACTAGTTTCTCTCACGTCTTGAAATCACAAAGAGCATTTGCAAGACCTGAAGATAATCTCACGAAAGCAGAAAAAACAGGAGGCACTGTTGCAGAACACCCAGGCACGTGAGCCTTTATCACTAAGGGTGTGTTTGTGTCTAAACCGTTGCAGTTCTCTTTAGACCCTTTAGATTGCTGGAGCTTCTTCGGTTATTAAAAAAATACCAGCATCTGAAACACACTCAAACCACACCGAACATCTTCCTCATCATTCCTAGCGTCACTCCAGGGAGGCAGCACAAAACACTGCGATGTGGATTAGTAGGAAGTCAAGAGGGCTTTAAACTCTGTTAAGGACATCATAAATGATAGTGGGACATCAATGGGTTCTTATCCATATTAATGGGAAATTTTATACTCGTATGGTTTGTAAATTCAAAAATATAGCCTGGAGTGCTTCCTTCCAGTGTAATTTGTTCAAAATAACCACAGAGTTTAGATACTTGCGAGTAACTTTTGCTTGCTTTTACATCTGGGTAGAAATGTCACACCTGAGAGTGTCTGGGAGTTTACACATTGCTGTACATCACCAAAGGAATGTTGAAGATGTTTTCATACAAAAATACTTTCCATTTTCATTTAAACAGCACATTGGCTTTTACTAATATGAAGTGTCTCTTGCTGACAAGAAACAAAAAAATCTCTTTGAGAAGAATAAATTACAAACATTCTTGATTTTAGAATTGTATTGCACAACATGCAGAAGGGCACATAATGGAAGCTGTCAATAGATTGATTTTAGATTTTCTTTAACAGAGTTGTCTTTGTTTTACAAAAATAAAATAATCAGCACCAGTCTTTAAATGTGCAAGGCGTGACAGGACAGAAGAAAGAGCAGCTTAAAGTTCCCACAAAGAAGAAAATAATTCTGTGATTTTGGATTGTCAGAATTTTTTTTTTCTTTTTTTCTGGATGTGGATGTGTCTGAGAGCATCACAACATTGCATAACAACACTGCAATAAACTTGATTTTGAATCCTCAAAAATAAGGGAGTAAATACTTTGACCCTTGACAAGCCTGACACGTAGATTTCCACATCAACTCCTGATAATAAAGTTACATGTAATAAAAAAACGACGAGACAATAAGTGCATAATATGTTTTGATTAAATTTGACTTTTTTTTTTTTTTTTTTTTTTTTTTTTTGTGAAACACTGAGCCCAAGTGTGAGAACTGTGTGCTCTCTGTAAAGTCATCACATTATGATTGTCTTCAGTCATTCATTTCTCCCGAACAGGACACATACACACAATCACAGTGGCACTTAGTATCACACCACCTTAAAGGGATAGTTCACCCAAAGATGAAAATTCTCTCATCATTTACTTATTTATCATGCCATCTAAGATGTGTATGACTTTCTTTCTTCCGCCAAAACACAAATGATGAAACAAAGACTATCTCAGCTCTGTAGGTCCATAAAATGCATGTGAATACTGATCAGGCCTTTGAAGCTCCAAAAAGCAGATGAAGTCAGCATAAAAGTAATCCATCAGACTCCAGTCATTTAATCAATGTCTTCTGAAGTGATCCAGTCAGTTTTTGGTGAGACAGACCCAAATGTAACTCCTTTTTCACTGTAAATCTTGACAGCAGTCTCCTTGGCAATCATGATTTCAAGCTTGATTACACTTCCTGTAGCTCCATCTAGTGCCTGATCACCATTCACTTGCATTGAACAGACCAACAGAGCTGAAATATTTTTTCTAAAAATCTTTGTTTGTGTTTTGCAGAAGAAAGAAAGTCATGCACATCCTAGATGGCATGAGGGTGAGTAAAAAATGAGAGGATTTACATTTTTGGGTAATTTATCCCTTTAAACAATAACAATGTCTCACACACCATCTGCTATAAAGCATAAATAAGACAAAGCCTCTTCCCTGTGTAATACTGAATAAGAACTTTCCACATATGAATTGGGACACAATAAATACCTATGCTGTCCTGAAATTGACATCAAATCAATGCAGTTTTACTGTCTGGACATGGGACCAGTTGGATAACAACCGAAACTAACAAAGGAGAACCTTTCAATCAGGGAAGTCAACATGCTTCACCTGAAAACGATGAAGAGTAATGTCTAGACACCATCATAAATATAGAAACTCTAAGGATTTACTAACAAAATGTTTGTTCTTAATGATACAGAACTCATTATGTGAAGGAACAGTATGTATAGAAGGTCCAGAAATAAAGAGTAACAGGGATGATACAAACTCAATAGTAGCAAATCCTGGTATGAACTTTCAGATTGTTCTTAAATATGTGAAATCTACAACTTGATTCAAGTTTTATAATTATATATATCTGGGAGGGGACAGAATCTGATGGCTTTCTGTTTTCAAAATATATTTGGGTCTTAGCTGAATTGTGTCCAGATCCTTTCCTCTTAAACAACCACACATGGAGAGAACCTGTGGAGTGAGAGCCCTGCTGATGAACCATCCTTGATGTATGAAATGTTCATGCATGTTCATGGTTATGATGATGCATTGTGTATACTGTATTTCATGTCATGTGAGGTGGGGACATTTTTGTATGTGTTCAGCACTCGCAACAGTTCTGTTACTGAACTCTGCATCTATTTATGCTCTTTCAAGGCATTTCTTGATTGGTTGATTTTGCTGAGTTAGAGTAAGAAAGGTCCAGACAAAACAAACCAGCTGTAACATTACAGTGCCAAAAAACTGCAGCTCAAGTTTTCCAATCCACTATTTAGAATCATCTGTAGCATTCTGTCTTTTATATTTGAATCGCCGCATCTGCTTGACTGTCCAGGGCTTCTCTGTGACCCCTCACTCAATGAGTACCAGATGGGTCATGCCACCGTGAGCATATCCCACACACCGCAGCATCTTCTACAAGCAGTCTGGGCTAGACGGAGTCTAGGGGCTCGGTGTTCTCACCATTGTGTGCTGTCATGGGAACTTTGAGTGACTTTGGCTTTCTCGTTTTGGTTTGGCTCAGGAGCGAGCCTTCCCCTGAGTCAAGAGAGTCCTTCCCATCAAGCTAAAGAGTTAACCACTCAACATGCTATCCCGGCAATCTCATGGCTTCCCCCTGGGAGTGGGGCTATCGTGGAAGCATGTTTCTATAGTCTGACAGGCTGCCGGACTGGGAGTGATGGTGCTGCTGCTGCTGCTGCTGCTGTTGTTGTGGCTGTATGTATCCCACAGTGCTTTGTTGTGGAACATTAGGGGTGTGAAATATGGCCTGAGTGGGACCGCTGTGGATCAGACCCTGCGGCTGCATCTTTGAGATATGGAGAAAGAGCAAGAGACAGAGTGATGTGGTTATCATTATGCTTTTGCGTAATGTGCCAAGACATAAATAATGTATGACATTAGTATTTGAAGATTAACTGTCAATCATTCATATTAATGGGAATCATAAGTAATTTTATGATTCCGGTTCCTCTTGATTATTATAGTTCCTTAACGTTAACATAAACTGTTCCATTATCCATTTTATTTGTACTTTTGAGGAAGAAATATTTTAAAATAACAAATGCAATTAAAGGGATAGTTCACCCAAAAATGACAATTGTCAAAGAAATGTTTTTGGAAGAACATTTGAGCTCTGTAGGTCTATACAATGTAAGTGAATGAAGGTTAAAAAGTATATAAAGGCAGCTTAAAAGTAATCCACATGACTCCAGTAATTAAATCTATATTTTCAGAAGCGATACGATAGGTGTAGGTAAGAAACAGATCAATATTCTAGTCCTTTTTTACTGTAAATCTCCACTTTCACTTTGTATTAGCATTATTCATGCATATCGCCACATACTGGGCAGGGAGGAGAATTATAGCATAAAGGGTCTTTTAAATATTGATCTGTTTCTTACCCACACCCATCATATTGCATCTGAAGACAGATTTTACAATTGGAGTCTTATGGATTAATTTTATGCTGCATTTATGTGCTTTTTTGAGCTTCAATGTTCTGGCCACCAATCACTTGCATTGTAAGGACCTACAGAGCTGAGATATTCAGTAAATTATGAGAGAATTTTCATTTTTGGGAGAAACATCCTTTTAATTTTGGATTAACTGCCCTCTGCAGCCTGTTACAAAATGATGATGAGATCACTTCAAATTTATATAAAAACAGATTCTTGCTAAATATGTTTACACAATGACAGACTAATTAAGATATTTTTTTACAAAATACCACTAATTACAACAAAACTTATAACGTGTATCTTTAACTACACATGGTCATAACAACCACCCCATAATTTCTCTGACTGAAGTCTTACAAGTACACATAACAAAGTAACAATTCTTGGTACATTTTAATTCAGACATGACAAAATGAATGACTTGCGTTTAGTACATAATTCACTAAAAATAACTGACTCATAAGAGTGATTTGTTCAGGAATCAGATTGCACTGGTCATGCTGTGTTTCGGGTTGCTGATTTAGTAGTGTCGTTGCAGTGCCGCTGAATGGTAGTGCCGTGTTCTATCGCATCGGCAGAAGAATGTACGTTCGAGAACTGTTAATGTAACCGAAAGTCATGATTTGGTTCCAGTATTAAAAAAAATTTAACCAGTTCTGAATAAGAACCGGTTCTCGGTTCCCAACCCTATACAACATGACTCAAGATGAAATGAGTTCCTTGTTCTGCCTAGTAATAAGAACCAATGATTCATAAAGAGTCTTGTTTGCTAACTTTGAGTATACACGTATTTGTGCACAAAAGGAATGTGCAAATGCTTTCACACAGAAATCAGGATTGCATTTATGTTCATTTCAAATTTAGGATAAATTTAGAACCAACTGAAACCACATGTGTGCAAAAATCAAAAAAAATCAAAGGTGTCCTTGGAATGGAATGAAACTTGGAATGTATTTTTATTTTTTTTTAAATATTTTTAAAGTTAGAAACCATACAGCCCAACAATAAGTCTAATGTAAGAGTAACAAAATGATGATTTATTGTTTCTCCATAAAAATGCAGCCAATCATCTATGTTTGTTTCAACTGGTTATAAGAATGGCACACTTGGCTTTACCCAAACATCTAGCTGTGTTTGCTCTCAGGCGAGAGATACGTTTACAGAGAGTGACAAATGGCAGTACAGATGAGCTTGTGCAGAAAGCCCTTATATGGAGATTCATTTGCCAAGTTTTACGCAAATGACTACAGATAACTACACTCGCATGCACTAAACGCACTCTCTCATTTGAAATAATCCAGAATCGATCAACATTGGATCAAGGGTAAAATTTTTTAGTGAACCTAATATGAAATGATTAGTGAATGCTTTTTTTGTTGTCTTTTTTTACCTGAAAGAACTGCTGAGGCTGCTGTAGTGGTAAGCTGTGTGGGGCAGCCGTTGGGTGAGCCGTGTAGGTGGCCGTGGCCTGATGGGTGATGAAACTGTTATGGGGGAACATGATTGGTGAGGTGAAGACGGGGGAGGGGACAAGCACAGCGTTACAATTCATCTGCTGCACAGGGAATGAGGGAGCCATCATCTGCTGCTCCATAGGATATCTGTAACACACACATACACATAATATAAAACAATAACATCCAATCTGAGTTTACATGAATTCTGAGTTTAGAAGCTGTATAGAGCCATCGCGCGCACACACACACACACACACACACACCTACACACACACACACACACACACACCTACAGTATGTATATAAACATGCATATACTCACTTGGTTTGTTGAATAGTTGAGCTGCACTGGGAAGACTGAGCTCCCCCACTGCTATCTGGTACAAGCGTCTGCATTGGCTGGTTTAGCAGCATCCTACGAATCAGAAAACACCTTTCATTACATAACTGATATACCAGCCAATCAGAGTGCCCCTTTTGTTACAAAAGTAGTTCAGCAATGGTAAATGATACCAAATAAGCCATAGATTTAGGTTATTCCAACCAGAGATATTATCTCTGAGATCAATTACATAGATTCCACATATAAATGACTCTGTATTGTGGCTCACTAGAATCAAGAGGGAACTTGAAAATTATAATGAAAATTATATAGGACCAAAAATGTACTCAATGTACTTTTGCCAGAGTTGTGTGTTATGTTAATGTTCTTCTGTGTGTAAAGGTGTGCTATTACCGTAGCTGTCCATCCTGGCTGTAGTCGGTGTGTGTGTTTCTTTGGCAGTGTGTGTCTTGTTGGCTACGGTGTCCATGGTTGGGAGAGAACATCATTGGGTTGCTGTAGAAGGGTGTAGTGATACTGGTGTGTGTCTGCATTGGAACACTGACGACCTGCATGTGTCCACTCTGAACCAGTCTCTGTTGGCCCTGAACACACACACACACACACACACACACACACACACACACACACACACACACACACACACACACACAAACACAAACACAAACACAAACAAACAACCATCACTCTGTGGAAGAGCCTGTGAGCTATTATATGTGTGTGCAATGTGGACCAGTGTGTTTACCTGAGTAGATGAGTTACTAGTCTGTTCTCGTAGCAGTGTGTGTGATGAATGTGAGACACAGTGTTGGGGTTTCGGATGTGTGCTCTGTTGGTTCGGCCTGCCTGGACCCTGCTGCTGTGGACTGGAACTGGTGAACTCTCCCTGTATTGGTTGCTGGAGTAACATCTGCAAACACAGAGATCCGAACACACTGTTCAGAAAAAGCCTGACTACTGTGATGGTTTTTAGTTGTAAAAATATATGTAGTTTACACTGCCTGGCCAATAAAAAAGTTGCATATGCTAATATTTTGTTGGACTGCTTTTAGCTTTGAATACAGCATGCATTTGTCGTGGCATTGCTTTGACATCCTTATGCAAAGCCACAACATTGATTCCTCATGCTCCCTGGACCACTCTTTCACAATTTGAGCCCATCCTGGAATATGCCTGTGCAGTCAGGGAAGAAAAGATCAATTGATGGGATAACCTGGTCATTCAGGTAGTCAGCTGACTTCATTTTATTGCAGCATAATTAGCCTCACTAACAAGTGGCTTTCTTGTGGCCACATAGCTGTTTAGTCCCAATCCTTTAAGTACTCGTTGCATTATGCATGAGGAAATGCTCTTACTTTCACTATTAAACATAGCCGTGCGTTCTGCTGTCGATTTGACAGTTTGACTTCACCAAGCCTTTTAGGGATCTCTGATCACGATCATTCAAGATTTTTTTCCGACCACATTTCTTCAGTGAAGCAGACGGTTCACCATTATGCTTCCAGGTTTTAATAATGCGTTGGACAGTTCTTAACCCAATTCTTCTGACATGGGTGTTTAAGAAATCAGAAGCTACACAATGCATTATGGTTAAAAGAATTGTTGTCATCTGAAACATGTTAATCACTGCAATAGTGATCCAATCTTAAGTATCTGCTTTAAATCCAAACGGATACTTTTTGTTTTTGACCAGGCAGTGCACACATCTACATAATACAGTAGGTTCCTGTAGAAAATACTTGGTATTCTTGGTAGCATTTTTCCAAAGATAATGAATAGTAAAATCCCTTTCAAACCAAATGCAACATGATTACGTGGAACAAACCATCGACGAATGGCCCTTTCACATTACAAGCGAGGCGAATGATCGGCATTTACACATTCACGCCTTTACAATAGGTGGCGCTAATTGGCAAGCAATTTTACCCCGGTAGGTGGCGCAAAGGAACTTTTAGCTGGTCTGCTCTCTGCCCATTACGGATGAGAAGAAGAATAGTAAACAAACACAGGCACCTTTGTGCAATGGCCTAAACAACCACGAAACTGCAATGCGAAAGACAAGCAAGCAAGTTCACTGGTGAGCCAATCTAAAAAATTTGGCCCAGCTCTTGAAGAATGAATAAACTTATGAGTTGTAATTAATTCATGGATCACTGATCAAAGTAGAAGTTTTATTGTGTTTAAGTCTTAGGTCAAGAATGAACCTTCTGCCCTCTTTTTTCCAGGATATTCTGAGTCTGCAGGCCTTAAACTGTGTATGTGCGAGCACAGGTTTATTTCAGTTTTGTACTAGCAGAGAAGGCCGGCATTCAGCCTAAGGCTCGAATGACAGACTTTTCTATCTCTTAAGATGTAGTCTTTTCTTTCTCTTTATATCTCTATATCTCTCCTGTAGTCTTTGTCTAAATTGATGAAAGAAATTGTTGGATGACATGTCAGTCACCCTCTGGCACCAGAAGAGTCCTGTTGGATTTTACAGTTACCTTTGTTATTCCTTTGTTTTGGTAATCTGAGTTAGTTCGAGGTTAGATCATCAGCTCATTTTCTGTTTCTGTCCTATGCCTTTGGAAATGTGGAAAACTTTGTCCCTCAACTGAACTCAACTTTGACTTCTATTCTTCATTGTCTCACTAATGGG
This sequence comes from Moxostoma hubbsi, assembly GCA_032164185.1. Classification (NCBI taxonomy): domain Eukaryota; kingdom Metazoa; phylum Chordata; class Actinopteri; order Cypriniformes; family Catostomidae; genus Moxostoma; species Moxostoma hubbsi. Next base: position 8,472,629 of record JAVLUX010000215.1, read on the forward strand.
TTAGCTGTATTTCCTTACAATACGCCACTGCCAAACATACTGTATATATTTGTACTAATATATATATATATATATATATATATATATATATTTGTTTGTTTAAAATCATTGCGTAATCAAATCAATAATGTCTGTTAAAACAAATGTTGTCAATTGGAACAAAACTTTCGTATTTACATGTACATCTACTTGTTATAAATTTTTTCAAAACCCTGCATGTTATGAATTAAATGTGATCACATATAAATGGTCCAAGGGCCTGTATAATGCAGGCAATAAAAACATAAATCCCAACCAACAAAACCCATTTTCAGTCTGGCCCATTATTTTATACTTTTAATGACAGTACAGCTGTTACCAACTGTTATTGATAGCACAGCAATAATGATTATTTTGTGGAGAAACCACCACGTTTTTGGTATATAACAGCAAACAGTAGACTGCAAGTCACAGCAATAGTATTAATATTATTATTAATAATATCAATATTATTTATATTTGGTGAAGAAAAACACTTAAGACCTGTAAATTTGTTGATTTTAAAAAAGTGATACAAAGGCAAATATGCTACATTAAAACCACCTGCCTAATATTGTGTAGGTCCCCCTCGTGCTGCCAAAACAGCGCCAACCTGTATCTCAAAATAGCATTCTGAGATGCCATTATTCTCACCACATTTTGTACAGAGCGGTTATTTGAGTTACCAAAGACTTTTTCAGTTTGAACCAGTCTGGCCATTCTCCGCTGACCTCTCTCTTCAGCAAGGTTTTCCATCCGCAGAACTTCCGCTCACTGGATTTTTTTTTTTTTGGGCACCACTCTGTGTAAATTGTATTGACTGTTGTGCATGAAAATCCCAGGAGATCAGCAGTTACAGAAATACTCATGCCACTGTCCAAATCATTGAGATCACATTTTTCCCCCATTCTGATAGCTCCTGACATGTATCTGCATGATTTTAATGCACTGCGCTGCTGCTACATGATTGGCTGATTAGATAATCGCATGGATGATTGTTGTTGCCAGATGGGCTGGTTTAAGTATTTCTGTAACAGCTGATCTCTTGGGATTTACACACAACAGTGTCTAGAATTTACTCAGAATGGTGCCAAAAACAAAAAACATCCAGTGAGAGAGGTCAACGGAGAATGGCCAGACTGGTTCAAACCGACAAAATCTATGGTAACTCAGATAACCACTGTACAATTGTGGTGAGAATAATAACTATTCTGAGATGCGGGTTGGTGCATTTTTGGCAGCATGAAGGGGACCTACACAATATTAGGCAGGTGGTTTCAATGTTGTGGCTGATCAGTGTAAAATATCTCTCGTAAGATTAAAAGCAAAAAATGCAGCAATATAGAAAAAATTATGAAGGCAATCCACATAAGATTAGAGAGTTTTTTTTTTTTAAATGGATGCAAGGCAGTGATGCAGCAATACCATTTAAATGTTAAAAGAACCCGTATGATCTTTTTTTTCTTCAGTTTTTAAAGCATTTGATGCAAATTAACTCCACATCCACACTGCTGGTTTAGGATTTCTTCCTTGAGTTTCTTCAGCTTTTAATGTTGGTGGACATAACAGCTTTCTGTGCTTAAGTGCCACCAGTTGTGCTAGTTTTGGTAACTGCCGTGGCTCCTGACATACATTCCAATGTTCATATTTTATTAGTCGGGGAATTTCATCACCGGACAAAGAAAACAAATCGATGCACTCACTTTAAAAAAAAAAAACTAGCTTTGTAAGCTGGTGTGAACTTGCTTCATAGGAACCCATTGTTTTGATTCAAAATGATAATAACGGCAAAAAAAATACCAGTTTACAATAAGGTTGTATTTGTTACCATTAGTGAATGCATCAGGTATCATTAACTAACAACAAACAATATATTTCTGCAACATTTATTTATCTTTATTACTGTTAATGTACAATCTCTAAGCACTTTATTTGGAAGACTTGTACACAAATGTATTTATCCGATTATCTAATCAGCCAATCATGTGGCCGCAGACATGGGTCAGGAGCTTCAGTTAATGTTCACATCAACCATGAGAATGCTGAAAAGTGATTTTGACCGTTGCATAATAGCTGGTGCCAGACAGACTGATTTGTGTACTTCTGTAACTGCTGATCTCCTGGTATTTCACACACAACAGTTTCTAGAGTTTACTCAGAATGGTGCCAAAAACTAAAAATACATCCAGTGAGTGGCAGTTCTGTGGATGTTGATGAAAGAGGTCAACAGAGAATGGCCAGACTGGTTCAGACTGACAGAAAGTCTATGGTAACTCAGATAACCACTCTGTACAATTGAAGTGAGCAGAATAGCATTTTAGAATGCACAACATGTCAAACCTTGAGGCGAATGGGCTACAACAGCAGAAGACCACTTTATTAGGACCATAGTGTTCTTAATAATGTGCTCAGTGAGTGTATATACTATTGTTCATTTTTAGTTCATAATGCACTAACTAATGTTAACAAATACAACTTTTAATATTAAAAATGTATTAGGATATGTATCAAAGAAAGTAAGTTTTAATAGGAAGCATCAAATCAAATGGCATCTGGTACCATTTCTCAGAACAAACTTTATTTTTCTTAGCCATTTACAATTTACATTTTAACAACTGATCCCAAGGTGATTTTTAGTTGATGTATACATTCAGTTTGGTTTATATGTGAAGTTCATCATATTAACTGTGGACATGTCTTAATTGTAAGAGGATATCTGTTGTTTTATTAATCAATACCTCATCCTTTTATGTTTGTAAGTGTACTTTGATTTTTAAGTGTGGCTTCATTGTCCAGATACTTTTTGGGAGAGTTGACATTTCTTCCTTTCTTTTTTAATATAATTTATATTGCATATTATCTGCATTCTATCTGATCCACATTTAAACAAATAAAGATAAAACAGCATCATATACAATATGTGTGTGTACCTGTATGTTTGCGAGCTGTAGTTTCTCTTTAATGTCGTGCAGCTCTTGTTGTTGTGTTTTGATGTCTGCCTGTAGAATGCGTGTTCGCTCTTCCAGCTGTTCCTTCAGTTGATGCATGACGCCTAACTGAGGCTGCTGGAATCCGTACAGAGCTTGTGTCTGAAACCCACAAACACAGTACATTGAGAACTGTCAGGCACAATAGTATTCATCAAGAGCAGCCAAACAATCTTAGATTATATAAACACCAAGAGAGAGAGAGACAGCGGAAAGGAGGGTTAGTGGGGGTTACTGACCATGGTGGTGGAATGTTGACTGCAGGAGGGGGAGACTGGCGTGGGCTCAGAGGAGCTCTGCCTCCGAATCAAGTTCTACAACAAAAACAAAGAGACAAAGCTTTAAGAAACACACACACAAATCTCATGTTTGAGTCCTCCATAACTCACTTGAATATTTGTGGACACTTTATTATTTGTGGATTTTGTATTGAGTGTTTAGACATACTGATCACCTTATACTTGAAATCTCCTATTGACACACTAAAGCAGAAGAATTAAAAAAATAATCATCTTGAGACAAATGTTATGTGCCTAAGATTTTTGCACAGTACTCTTTATCCATCTGTTTGTCTGATCGACACAATCTAACCTGTTGAATTCCATTTGCACACACTTGTGTACTCTGATTACATCATACATAAATGTTGATTTATTATGCATTGCTTATGTCAAGACGATTTTGCGAAGTGTGTAAAGCTGGGAAAGGAAAAACTATTTTTACACTGAATTAATTACACACGTCACCTATAAAGACTGCAAAGTAATTAATTTCCTCTCCATATAAATTTCCCTATAAATGATGATGTGACTGTGTGTGCGCATTCCGTACCTTTGATCTGCTGTGTGGCATTCTGCTGGAACTCTTCTCTGGACCAATGGAAGCAGATTGCCGTGATGACGTGCACACTTCTGTGTACCTCACTGATGAGTTCGCTATGGAAACACAGGCAGGGTTTCTATCATAATAGCTTCTGATTTATATGTTCACATTATAAGAAGGGCTGAAGTGTTAGCAGAGGCGTGTGTGCACACGTGTGTACTCACATTCAGAGTCAGACATTGCTGTGTGTGATGATTTTCTAGAGCTTTGTGAGGACACTGATTGCGTGCTGCTGATTCTGTCCTGTGGAGTATCTAAAGGTGGACACATGTCCAAAAACACCTCCTGCACCTACACACACAAACACACGCACACACAGAAAAATGTACTTCAGAAACTGGACTAATTACTCTTTAGCATTCAATACAAATGGCTCATAAATCGAATATGAAACTGGTGTGTGTGTGATTTGGTTTGTTTTTATGTATAACACCTTGATTGAGGATGAGGCTATTTCTGACGAGCTTTCCTCCAATCCAACCTCTCTCCTTCTCTCCGCTCGGACTTTAGCATAACTTAACAGAGAAAGAGAGGTAGGTACAAGTTTAGCTTTTTGTTTTGACTTTTCATCATTTCCAACTGTTCATTGCTTTTGAAAAGACAACGACTGATCTTGAGATGGAAACTTCAGGTACATGAACAAACCTTGTTATCTGCAGTAACATAAACTAAACACTAGATGGATACAGAGGACTAAAAACACTGATTCTAATTACCCAATTTACCTATTAATGCCAATAAGCAACTTGGATTTTAAGTTTGAAGTACTTATGAGCTGGTATTTGAATATATATATATATATATATATATATATATATATATATATATATATGCATTTATCTTTTAAGCTACAAATATTCATTACATATTTTAAGATGTTAAACTAGAGGTAGATGGTTTTTAAGAGTGTTTTCTGTTTATATTCATACGAAATTGACATTGCCAAATTGTGTTTGGTTCCATGTGTATGCATAACTGTGTGTGTGTTTTTACCTGACCACACTGTGTGTACAGACGATAAACTCTGGTTTAGAGTTCCACTGGTGGTATGTAATGTAATAATGTGTCTGCAGCCAGATCCACTGCTGTCCTTTAGTCAGGAACCGATAGTAACAGGATTTTCCTTTCCCAAACTGCATCACTGCAATGCACACACAAACAAGATAGATCAGTAGTCTCTACAGTATATAATAACATCAGAGAGCTTGGGAGTCTTTTATCTTTCCCGATGAGGGCATTTTTAGCACTGCTGTGATTCACACAAACAACACTTTCAAGACTTTCAAGACAGTACTGTCCGGTACACTGACCTAGTTTTAAAAGAGAAAGAGAGAAAGAGGGAGAGAGATTTGGAGATAACACTTACATTGTTTATGACACTGAGCGATCAGCTCCAGGTCATCCACATGGTAGTAATCGTAACCTGACGTTCCCAAAACCTCAAACGGCAGGTATCCAATAATAGGAGACGCCCTGCAAATGCACACACAGGCTTAATGTAGCTCATCCTTTAAACTGCTATCACCCATGAAAATGACCGTGCACTTCCTCACTTAGTCACTGAAGGAATGTAACAGGGTGGCTCAGATGAGCCTACTGACACTCATTGCTATAGGAACCACTGAGGTAATAGAGAGCTGGGTGTCCATGGCCAACTTGAGTCAAGTACAGTATGTGTTTGTGTAAGCATGTAAAAAGAAAGAGGCATATAAGCAAAAAGGGATATGTGGCAGGGCGGAGGGCGAGGCCGGGTAGTGATAAAGGCCGACTGGAGACGGCAGTGTGACAGAGAGAGAGATTTACGGGCAGCTGCCCGACACCTGTATGTGTTTGTCTTGTTATTTAATAAAATATTTTTTTATATTATTACGCCGGTTCTCGCCTCCTCCTTTTCATTAATTCCTTTACACTGGTGCCGAAACCCAGGAAAGAGGAGGGATGCGGCCTAGTAGAGTCCTCGCCACTACCATCCACCCCAACGGAGCAGCAGCAGCCATCTGCTGGGGGACAGGGGAACCCTGACACCTGAGAGTGGACAAACGGCCCTGACCGCGAGGGGAGAAGGGGCTCCTAGCTGACCGCTTTCTGTTTCCCAAGAACGTGGCGGGGCATTCCATCCACCAGGGGCCGGAGGACTTCCTCCGAACTGCCCGGGGAGGCAGAGCTGTCGTATATTATAGGGTGGAGGAGTGGCCGAGGACCAAGCTATGGTGTATCGGAGAACCGGCGTTTAAGTGTTTTTTTTCTCTCTTTCTCTCCCACTGCAGCTCCACTTTGGGTTTTCCTTCTCTTTATAAATATTAGTGTTTTAATATGGTACATCAACATTACGGAGTTTAAGTATCGCATTTTTATTTTATTTTTTCCCTCCACCCAAGTAGACGGGGATGACCTGCTGTCAGACGGAGCAGAAGGCACCCCCCAGGGAAAGAGTGGAGGGGATGTATGTCATGCCGGGGGCTCCCCAGCCTGAGAGAAAGAGGGAGGAATGAGGCAGTGCGGAGAGTGTGGCTGGGTCGTGGTGCTACACACCCGGCCCCTAATCAGACTAATTAAGCCTTCAAGAGTGATAAAGGCCGACCGGAGACGGAAGTGCTACAGAGAGAGAGATTCACAGGCAGCTGCCCAAAACCAGTATGTGTTTGTCTTTTTATTTAATTAAATATTATTTATATTGTTCTCACCAATATATGTTCTCATATAGTCGGTTCTCACCTCCTCCTTTCCATTAATTCCTTTACAGGATAGTTCAGCCAAAAATGAAAATTCTGTCATCATTTACTCGAAACCCATGACTTTCTCAGCGGAACAAAAAGCAAGATGTTAGGCAACATGTTTGCTTCAGTCACTATTCACTTTCTTAGTATGGAAAAAAAAAAAAAGTGAATGGTGACTGAAGGTAACATCATGTTTTTATTTCCAGAGCAGAAAGAAATCATACAAGTTTGGAACAACATGAGGGTGAGTAAATGATAACAGAATATTTACTTTTTGGTGAACTATGTCTTTAAAGAGAAAGTTTGACAAGAGAGCTTGAACATCCTATTAAAGCCGTGTAGGGGTCAGGACATACAGTACTACACACACACACACACACACACACACACGGTTATGTAACACTCCGGGGGTCAGAAACTCGTTTTTGAGTAGATAATCTCTATCCTGGAATTTACGAATAACCACAGCAGAATAAAGAGATCACATTAAAATATGTGTTTGAGAACTGACACAAACACACACACACACACACACACACACACACACATACAGAGACACACGTCTGATCACATCGCCCACCCGCAGCTGGCCTTGGCAAAATGGAAAATCTGAATTGGCAGGTTTAAATGGGTCAGCAACTGATGAATGAATCAGACGAATGACATCATTAGAAGGAGACATGATTCAAATGAACCAAAAAAAAAGAAGGGGTGAATTATCCCTATAAGTACAAAAGACCATGCAGACAACATGAGAAGAGTTGTATGCATAATGGAGTCACAGCAGCATTTGACTCACCTGTGATCTAAGAAGAGAAATTTCCATTCCAGACTGTGTCTTGATGTGAATTCATTACAAACGTCCTCAACGTTACACAGATCCTATAACACACACACACACACAAACACACACACACACGCACACACACACATTTGTTTGCCTAAAATGTTGGTAACTTCCCATTGACTTCTATTATTTTTATACTAAGCTACAAAGATATTTTCTATCCACTACCCCTACTCCTAAATCTAACCCTTAAACAAACCTTTCTGCATTGGGACATTATGTAATTAAACTGTTAGCTAGTCCCCACATTGCATGTGATATCAGGTTTTACTCTTCTTGGGGGGATTCTTAGTCCCCACAATGTAGGAAAAAAATAATTCACTATCATGTTAAAGGAAAGACAGATTTAATGTGCGTGCGTGCGTGTTGCTCTCCTACCTTCAGGAATTGGGGGGTCACGAGTCTCACTGTGGCTACAAGAGAGACCTGCTCCTCCAATGAGGATTGTAGAGTGCGCGGGAATGCCAGCTCATAACCGTTACATGAGGACAGAGTCACTGCAGCACAAACAGAAAAACAGAGCTTGATTGGGTTTTCTGACAAAACCATGTTATAAATATGAACATCATGTGCTGTAAAAAAACATCCAAAGTGTCAAAGTGACCAGATTTCAGAGCTACATACGCCACCATACACCATCCCCTACACTTGTGGAGTCGTATGGATTATTTTTATGCTGCCTTTATGTCCTTTTGGAGTTTCAATATTTTGGTATCCATTCACTTCGTGGGGACCTACAGAGCTGAAATATTCTTCTAAAAATCTTTGTGTTCAGCAGTAGAAAGAAAATCATCCAGATCTGGGATAGTGTTGGGGTGAGTAAATGATGAGAGAGTTTTCATTTTTGGGTGGACTATCCCTTTAATATTTGTATAATGTAGCAACCAAATTTTAAAAGCAACAAAGCGCACAAGGCAGTTATATAAAGTGAATGCTGTCACTTCTGAAAGGACTGCAGTCTAAATGGGAAATATTGTCAGTCATGAAAGTTCAAGGAGGACTAACATTGACCAAATGGTGTATATGTCCTATCTGTTTCAATTCTCATTTTCATGCTGTTGTCATTCAAGATGTGACCTTACAATAGCATTCTACTTGCTAATGAGGACCTGGTCCAATAATTTGAACCTATTCAAATGTATCCCACTCATAAAGTCTTTCCCCACACAGCAAGACAAACATACAAACAAAAGCTCACTCAACATGCTCTCAAACTTACCAACTCAGCTAAAGGAAAGGGACATTGTGCTGATTAATTTGTCTTCAGAATTAAGTAATAGGCACAAATATAACTTTTCATCAGTCATTAGTGTCTCTGTTGGTGTTGCGTGTGGCTCAGAGTGATGTAAAAACCCACCATTGTTATGAAACTTGAAATCTCCAACGAATTTAACATATTCGTAAGTGGGAGGTTCTTTTGGGTCAATGTTCCCCCTCGCTAAATGACAGCAGAATTCGATGTGCGTCTCATCTGAGAGACAGTGATTAGAGAGAGAGAGACAGAGGTAGGGGAAGAAAGGGATGAAAAAGGGGGCATGGGTGGAAGAAGAGAGGAATTAGAGCGATAACAGAGCAATTCAGTTTGTCAGACACACACACACACACAAGAGGTTAATGTTCTTTAATGGCTGTGGCCCCAGTGGCTTTGATGATTAGACTAAAATAGAATACAATGACCTGACAGACCATACAGGAGTGTGTGTAAGTGTGAGCGCATGCGTGCAAGTGAGTGTGACCAGTATAAACAGAGGTGTTTCTGATTATCAAACAAGATCAAGAAGTCAACAGTAACTCTTTGCCATTTTAATCTATCTCTCTTTATTTCTCTTTCTCTCTGTTTCAGGGATTGGGGTCAGGGTTAGAGCTGCATGTGGGATTACCAGTGTGTTGTAATAGATAATCTGTGTTACTGTGTTACACTGCACACAGAGAGCCTCTATAATTAGCCTTGAGTCTAATCATAGAAGCACACTGCAGCCAGCTAATAAGAGAGCAATGTACATGGTACTCTCAAATAAACCAATCAGAGTGCAAAGACTGACTCGCAGCATATTGCAGGGGGCCAATTACAGGGATTCTATTCTGTTAAAACTTTAGGGAGCATTACAAAACTCTTCATATTCATTTGTTAACCATCCCATAACAGAAAAAAAAGTCATTAAATGATATTTGCATATGTAAGCGAAAGTGTGTTTCTGCTTAAGAACAATGATGATTTTTGTTGTTTCAAGACCACATGACACACTTTTATAAAGAGGCCAGACAAGCATCTGCAATTACTCTAAAGCAGGTGCATAAGCACCGATGACAACACTGCTTATTCATATTTGGCCAGACTCTCTGTAGACAATGTTGACATGGATTTCTTGTTTATTCTGACACCTTTAGTTTCACTTAGTTTCTCACAAATCTGTTTTCACATAATCTCTTTTTACAGGTTTATTAAAAACAATTACAAATAATTTAAAAAATACTGACGCCTTTATTGGTATTCAAATTATATAGGCTTTTCTTTGACTTTATTGTTGTACACAAAGGCACTGTAGTAAGCAACATGTAACCTATTCAAATGAATGAACCGACATGACGGATCTTTTCAACTGCTCCACTGATTGCAACAGGGAAATCTCGCCAATCGTAAGGTGAGGCTTAGTTGACGTCGAACATAGCCAATGTATTTAAAAGTTATGCGATCATGTGATTTCAACATGGCAGTCATTATGATGGTGCAACCACACTTATGTAGAATAAAATAGCTTGTTTTGGCCACTTAGATGGGTGCGTACACTTTAGAGTTCACACTTAATCAGAGAACGCTGTGAATCCATTGATATCAATGGGGATAGTGCATAGAGACATAAAAAAAACAAGATGCTTTGTCATGCAACCAAAATTTTAACTTTTGCTGCAACGCATTCCATAATGGAACCTTTGGCCAATTTGAATTTCAGACATGCATTTTTAGGTTAAAATTATTGTCAGTGTAGGTATGTGGTTAAAAATGTGTTTAATTTGGTAATTAAACATAAAACTGTTTTGATTCAAGTTTAAATATTATACATTTAACATAATAATTATATTCATCAATATATTTAAAACTACCGAATCAACATGAATGTATTACTGAATTACACACACACAAAAAAAAAACATATTTTAAGGGTTAGAGCAAGTAGAAATAGTTTTAAGGTACAGTATCAATTTCAGGTTACCCCTTTATACAGTGTAGTTGCATACATGCATTCACACATACATACAATACATACTGTACATACAACATGGATGGAAGGTGGGGAGATTTGGCACAGTGATTAATAAAGGAAATTAAAAATGGCACATCATTTCAAAAAGGTTGCAGACCCTTATTCATAGTGTGTAATGAAACATTGCAAAAAGTTGCTATTCATTTCTTTTGGTGTACAATGTTTTAGTTGAAAGTATAAAAATATTTACTGCATCTTTAACAAACAGTCAACTAGAGAGTCTTCAGTGTGTTTGTGTGCATATACAGTATGTGTATAAGTACTGTTTGTGTGCTAGTCCAGGGGTTTTCAAACTGTTTGATGCCAAGGACCCCCAAATGTGATGATCCCCTTGCGAGGGACCCTCTGTGTGAGAAAAGTAGTTAACATGATATTAAAAAGACTTTAAAATTAAATAATTGGCTTTTATATTGTCATTGTACTAATGCCAGAAAAAATTATTACAACATTATCTGTAAAATACTGATTTCTTATTAAGTTGACAGTGTATATTTCTTATGCTGATCATGCAGAATTGTTTTTTTTTTTTTTTTTTTTTTTTTCAAATTTTGTTTTAAAAACAAAATAAAAAAAAAACAAAACAATAAAAATATATTTTATTTTAAATATTTATATTTATTGTGAAAAGCACTATATAAATATATTTGTAAACTTATACAAACAAATTTAATTAGTTTTAAAGCAGCTTTACAGAGAATACTGAATTGCAACCCTTATTTTTTCAAATAAGAATTTTTCATAATATTTGAAATTATGTGGCAATTTATTTTTATTTCTTACTACTGATGTCAATACAATAAAATAAATGTGATAAATCTAATGATTTCAGAATGAAACAGCAGAACGATTAAATAATGTGAACATTTTGACACTTTTATTATCAAAAACCTTTGCGGACCCCCTTGCGCCCCCTTGCGCCCCCCGGACCTCAGTTTGAAAACCCCTGTGCTATTCTATGTGGTTGTTAATGTGTGTGTGTATGTGTGTGTGTGTGTGTGTGTGTGTGTGTACTCACTGGTGTTGAGGAGGTCAACAGCAGAAGACTCCGTCAAGAGCATGTGTGATGACAGCAATTTATACACCTCTCCATGCTCTCGCTCTGGCAGGAAGTTCAAAATGTTCTGGTCCACCATATCTGACTGAGACACAACAGTATCCATGGCAACATCACTCTCTGCTCTTCTCCATCTGTGGTGCACACTTCAATTCCCACAATGCTATGCACTTTAATCCTAATTTAATGACACTACTGCTTTTTTAAAGATGTTACCCATACAACCTCAGTCCAATACTATCCAAGTAATTCACTTTAAAAGAATCAGTAGCGTGGTTTTGTTATTACAGGTACTGAGTTAAATTTTCAAGCATCATCTAAACAAAATCATGAGAGCATTAGCACAATCTGAGCAGATGAATCCATAACAATCCCGCACATGACCTTCTGTGCTCCTCGAGTTCACTCTGTTCTATTCCTCAATAACAAGGGTCTGCTAAGCCCTCCTCTCTGCTATGCTGTGCTTAATAAGGCCAAAGATTACGGGGAAAAGACATTGATGCAATTGACCATGAGTATTATCAGAGACTATTTAGCCCGTCTCGGAGCACTTGTATTAAAATTAATGGGAGAAATTGGAACACCCAATAAGGTGGATGTAGAAAACAAAGTCTTGCCTTTCAGGTAAAAGAGCCAATCACCTTTTAGATACAGACATCGCGTGTCTTTTAACTTGGGAACGTGCATGCGCATTAGCTGGACCAGGCTGAAAAATAATGTTTTTAGCGTGAGTTGAGCATGAAAAAACACTATTTTTGATACCAGTGTTGTCAGATCTTTCTGCTGATTTGAAATATGTTATTTGATAATAATCTTGACCAACCATTTTTGAGATTTAGCTCTTTCCCCATTTAAATAGACAGCAGCTGTACTTTTATGCAGCTTGTATACATAGAAAATAGCTGCCCGGAGCATTCCCAAGATGGCTGCCGAGTGGACTGACTTGCCTTAAAAGGAACTTTGATATTATCCAATCACGTTTGTGACCCACACATAACAGCAGCAGGAACAGGATCATTTGTCTGGCAGCATGTGATCTGATGTTTAGATAGATTTAGATGCTTTTGCAGGATTTAAAACATTGATTCAGGTTATTGAAATAAGATACTCAGGTGTGTCCAATTCAAATGTGTTTTTTTTCTGTAGTAAGTGGAGCCACTTCACTGGCAATGACCTTCCACTTCAATTGGGGCCATATATTTCAAAGAATCAAGAAAAAGATTTTCAGATCCTGCCCAAATACAACATATAAAAGGCCTAAAATGTTCTGAAGTGTTTCCTAAGGGTTGTTGTCCACAGCCTACAGAAAATCTGCTGTGTGTGGGCTGCCTAAACTAAGTTTAGAAAAACATGACAATTACATTCCTAATAAAATGAGTTTGGCAAACAATCATATCACACAACATTTTCAGAGGTAATGAATTCATATTTTTTTTTTTTAAGAAAATAGATAATCTAGTTTACAGAAATCTTTATTGCAGATTGCTCACTTTCATGCATTGGACTGAGTTTCTCTGAGTTACATAATCAACCAAAGAGTGTCTGGAATTTTCACCCCACCCCCTTCACTTACCGGCAGATGGCCAATGAGAGAGGACACACTGTCAGATACATATATGATGTTTCCATCTGTAGTAAGAGCTATTAGGAAACCATCCAATGCCTGCCATAACCAAACACAAAAAAGTTCATTAAAATAGCAGTAGAACTGACATAGAAACTGTCCTGATATTAGTATTTTTTCTGCAATTAAGTAAATTCTAAAAAGGTGTTGCTGATAGAGGTGCATGAACAAAGCATGCAATGAATGTTATTTTAGTAGGGTAAATATAGTACAAACTTATTTTTTTTCTCACTTATTTATACCACTGGTCCATTTCGAAAAAGGTCCAATGCATGTGTAAAGGCTGTAACAGCACATTCAGGATTGAGGGTATGACATATAATAATTTAAGAATTAGCCAATGAAAACCCTATTTTGGTTGATCAGAAATTTGATGTTAGGGCACTGTTGTGAGCAGGGAATTTGTAATAACACTCTGCAGTTACTACTCTATACCTGATTGGCTACAGTAGACTTGTCAGTTTCTTACACTGGGGGCTGAGGGAAGCCAGAGTTTGTTTTTAAAAGGAAGTGATAATTTGTGAAAATGTCCTTAATGCTGGACATTTTGGAGCAAATTCAAAGAGTCCCTATAAAAGCTTGACCTCCTTATTCAGCTGGCTATAGTCAATATACAGTTCAAGTCATCACACAGTATATCCACATTCTGTATTTCTGCTACAGGATTAACATTAAACTTGAACAAGTTTCCTTTATTTGTAATGTGTGTTTCACTTACCTACAAGCACAAACTTTAACCTGAAGCAATGCTTCAGGCATCTAATTCCCTAGTAAAATACATGATGCGTTGGCAGCACAGTATACAGCTGACGTGCACAGTATTCCCAGAGGGTTAGGGAAATACAGAAAGTGGAGGAGGTGGCTATAATGGTTACAAGTTTCCTTTACCTCCAACATTAACTGGGTGAATTCCTCGTTGCTAAGGAAAGAAGGCTTCCAGTCCTGTCGGACCTCACAAGATTCTGTTTGCGCAGTGATCTCTAGAAAACATCAAACACACGGAAAATGTTTTCGAATGCATTGACAATAAAACCATGACTGTATCTGTGGAAGTCTGTGACAGGTATTTTGTGAACTAATACATTTGGATGGAATGGATAAATAGGAAAGAAATGTAAATCAAGCAGTATGGAATTCTGGAATTGGGGGAAGTTGAATATGGCTGAACTGTTTATAGGAGCATTGAAATCTGCTGCCATTAAACGTTCTGCCAACAGCCTGACAGCTGTGCCCTGGATTCAGACAGGAAATGGAAGAGGGCCCATCACAGAGCAATTGCTGGCACACAGAGGTGTTGGTAGTGACATGCCCAGGAGCTTGCAGCAGTTCACTCCTCAACTCAAACTTAGATCAACAGATACAGCAAAAAACATTATTTTCTAGCCAGGGCCCAAAATTAACACTTGCCAAGCACCAAATGCAAGTAAAAAGAGCATTTGGCAAGTAAATAATACTTTTTATTAATAATATAATAATTGATCTATTGTCACACATTATACATACAATTCTGCATATATACAGTGAAATTCTTTTTTTTTTTTTCACATATCCCAGCTAAGCTTGGGTAAGAACGCAGGGTCAGCCATGATACGGCACCCCTGGAGCAGATAGGGTCAAGGGCCTGACAGTGGTGTCTTGGTGGTGTTGGGGCTTGAACCCCTGACCTTCTGGTCAGTAACCCAGAGCCTTAACCGCTGAGCCACCCACTGCTGGAGAAGACTTTACGAAGTGGTTCAACTCTCCCATCATCAATACAAGATCACGTCCAAAAATGTACACTTACATTTATACATTTGGCAGGCACTTTTATCCAAAGCGACTTACAGTGCTCTTATTACAGGGACAATCCCCCGGAGTAACCTGGAGTGAAATGTTGCATGCACCCAGAGATATTTCATTTTTTTCCTCCCACTCCCAGTATTTTATCCCCACTACAATTCTTACAAACAAAACCCTGTGACCTTCCCCCTAACCTTTCTGTTGCTGCAAGAAGTCAATGGTCCTCTGCAGGATGGTGGATTTGTCCATCTTGCGGGGATGACCCTGACCCTGCAGCATAGTACACAGCTCTTTAATGAGGACATTGAACTGGTCTCGCCTCTTCTTCTCTGATTTATTACGGGACGCCCTGCAGAGAGAGAGAGAGAGAGAGAGAGAGAGAGAGAGAGAAAAAGAGAGAGAGAGGACACTCATTGTTTATGACACTGAGAGAAAGTGTTTGTGCAAGCATGTCTGTAACTTTTTGCACTTCAGAGGATGCTAAGCAGAGGAGGAACATATAAGCTTAAATGAGTAAAATAAAAAAAGGATGCACACATGATGACTACACACAAATATATGTAATAAAAACTCTTTAAAAATATTTCTTTACTTACACATTGACCCTGAAACTCCACCTACGCATCAAAGAGAAAGTGTGCGTGTGAGAGTGCGTGTACGTACTTCGCTATAGTTTGGGGACAAATTCTCCTCATAGGTCAGCTAAATCTTACAAAACCCACATAAGGGGACATCCAGGGATGTCCTCAATTGGAAAAACGATTCACATACACTACCGTTCAAAAGTTTGGGGTCACTTGTCTGAAATGTTTCTCATGATCTTAAAAATCTTTTGATCTGAAGGTGTATGCTTAAAAGTTTGAAATTAACTTTGTAGACAAAATATTATTCTGCCAAAACATATACATTTATTTAATTACAAATCTAAAATTTCCTAAAAAAAAAAAAAGTTTTTGAAATGGATGACTTGGATCAAAATATGAAGAAAAGAAGCCAATAAGTGCCCAACATAGATGGGAACTCCTTCAATACTGTTTAAAAAGCATCCCGGGGTGATTCCTCAAGAAGTTGGTTGAGAAAATGTCACGAGTACATGTCTGCAAAATCTAGGCAAAGGGTGACTACTTTGAAGATGCTAAAATATTACATAGTTTTGGATTTATTTTGGATTTTTTGGTCACAAAATAATTCCCATATTTCCATTTCTATTATTCCATAGTTTTGCTGACTACTATTATTCTAAAATGTGAAATAAATAAATAAATAAAGAATGAGTAAGTGACCCCAAACTTTTGAACGGTAGTGTATAAAAAAATAATGTTGTCTTAAATTTTAGAAATGCTAATTTTAGTTTAGGGGCAGGGTTAGACTATCAGTGTTTCCACTTAATTACCTAGACTGTGGCGGCCTGCTAATTTGTCTTATTTGTCACCTTGTTGTTGAGAGAGGTCAATGGAGAATGGCCAGACTCATTCGAGCTGACAGAAAGGCTACGGTAACTCAGATAACCCCTCTGTACAATTGTAGTGAGCAGAATAGCATCTCAGAATTCACAACACATCGAATTGAGGCCTAAGGGCTACAACAGTAGAAAACCATGTCGGGCACTTTATTAGGACCAAAGTGTTTCTAATAAAGTGCTCAGTGAGTGTATATCAATAAAGGATTAAATTAATTTAAGTAGCTATGGAAACGTGCTGGTGACAGTGTCTCATTGGATATGTTCACGCAGTTAAGTTTTTGGTATTGACAACTATATTTATTATTAAGTCTTGAATTTTCTTGTGCATGCAACAGCTTACAGTAGCTGCTCGAATACTGTTTGTATATGGGAAGAAACTGAATAGATCTATGTAACTGCGATAGATGGGAACGATAACATATGGCTATTTTCACCACCCTCTCTCTCTCTGTCAGCCCTGTGCACTTTCCCACATGGAAAACCTTTTGTACAGAGAGAATGAAAGTGTGATGTGTTTTATAGGCGTGATTTCCTGAAAGTCTCTGGACATAATTAAAGTCACAAGTTTAGAGTTTACTGTGGTGACTTATTATCACATTAATGTGCACTATTACTATGAAGAGCACACACAAAACACTACCTTTTTGCTCTGTCCTTCTCATCTTCGTCCATTAAATCATCCACACAACTGCTCGTGCTGCAATCAGAGGAAAATATATTTTCTTCAGTATTCATTTGCCACCATCAAATCCTCAAAGAACATAACCTAACATAGCAACTGGATTTTAAATATACTATAAATCTTCTTCCATTAAAGGAGTATGTTCACCCAAAAAGTTATATTTATGAATATATAAGTTATAATTTATAAAATATAAGTAGATATACATATAAGTAGAAATTTATAACAATAATAATAATCTATATATAACAACCTAAATTATGTCTGTTCCTCACTCAAAGCTATGATATGCCTTCAGAAGTCCTGGAATATTGCACACGACTACTTTTATGGAATTTTAATGGTGTTTTATTTTTTTGGAGCTTGAAGAGCAGACAATAATGACAGAATTTTCATTTCTTGGTGATCTATACCTTTAAAGCAAGTATTAGTTTGACCATTAGTAATCATTAGGGCCAATGTATTGCATTTAAACTTTGTAAATATATGTATTAAGTCCATACTCACTCCCATTCCCTCCGGCTGGACGGACAAAGGCTTCCAAACTCCAAAAGGTTGTCCATGCTCACTCCTTCTCCCATTCAGGCCACCTGAGAAGGCTGGCGTGTCCCATTCGCGTCTTCTATACTCAAAACACCCTTATAAAGGCTAATAAATGCCACACGCTAACCACCTAATGCTAGTGGTTAGCCACTACTTACAAATCTCTGATGGCTAGCTGCTGGTGTTAACCTGCTTATAACTGGCAACCAATGCACGCTGCTTTTGTGTCCTTATGGCTAGCCAGTACTTAAATGCCAAGATATTGTTTATTGTTACGTTTGATTTCCAGCATAAAACTGCTAATGTATGCTTGAAAAATTTTGTTCTTTCTCCATGAGGTTAGTGATGCAAACAGCAGGACCTGTGGAATAAAAGAAAAGTGTGTTTTAGCTCAAAGTATTGAAATTAAAAGCATTCTAAACAAGGCTGCAAGTGGTAATTTCTACACTGTCTCAACAAAAGGCTCCAAAAATGTTAATAGAATAACAAAACAGAACTGACAGTGAATTTTTCTTTCTTGCTTGCTTTGTCCTTTTACAGGTGCACTAAGTACTTTTTTGCCATCACGCAACCGCAAAAATTTGAAATGACTTGAGTTTTGAGAGAACATCTAATTTCAGTGTAAATAATTTTACACAGATCAAACTAATTATTCATTTATTTATGCTATTATTTAGTGCTCCTTTGATGTTTGAAGTTTTGACATAAATCAGAAAGTCTTCTTCAATACACAGCTATATTCTTGGGCATAATTTATCTAAAATGTAATCGGATACATCACAGTTAGGGTTGGAAATCAATAAGAGTGAAAAATTATTTTTTTAAGAAACCAAAACTGTAACTGAAATGACTTTCAGTTCTGTTAACAGTTCCCGAACACGCAATTTGCAGACAAAATGAACATGTGCATAGGGCTGGGTGATATGGCCAAAATTGTTATCACGATAATCTTTTTCATATTTTTAGATATCGATATTTATCATGATATACATTTACACATTGCACTTTCTTTTTTTATTGCAAAGTTGACAGAAGAAAAGAAGAAAAAATACATTCTAAACAGTCAAACTAGTGTCTACAAAACTGCACAGGGAGTCCAGAGACGGCCAAAGCAGTGGGGTCTGCCGTCTTTTACCGTTTATCAATTGAAAATGAGTGTTAAAGATCATCTGTTTGTTCTGAAGCAGTGACAGCAGTCCAGTATTTGTTGGAATATTTTGAACTTAAGATTAAATATTTTTTATATTTCTTTAGATTCAGATACCCAAGTATGCTGCATAGAAGCCCTTGTGACTGTGGAATGATGCTGAATGTGGGCTCAGGGGAGTCCCGAGAGAACATTTAGAATACGTTTTTTTTTTTTAAATGTAAAAAATATTTGTATATATATATATATATATATATATATATATATATTAAAGTGAGAGGCTAGTCTACCAACTATTAATTTTAGTCTTTCCTTATCCATTCCAGACATCTAATTAATTTTCACAAAATAAGAACAGAAATCGATTTGTTATTCCATTTGTTTATTATTAAAGGCTCATAACATGCTGATTAATAAAGATACATTTAGAAGGGAAAAATGGTATGGTCTAAAAGGTGCTTTGAAACCACGATAAATCATGCAGAGCTTCATGTCTACACACATGTAGGGAAAAGAGGCAATGCGTGCGGAGCGGGACAGGGCAGAAATGATGCATGTTTGGTGCCAGAGAACATTATTCAAGATTACAGCGCAGAAAGATCAGAGCTGTTGTCCACATCACTGTTGTTCTGTCGCGCTCTTCACTAGAGACGATGAGAGGGCGCAACCTTTGCCATGAAGTCTTGCGCAGCTAGCATTAGCAAGTTCATCCAGTCTGACCCTACGTTACCACTGGCGTGTTGTGAGCGAAGCTGAGTGCATTTCCAATTCATTCCTATGAAAGCTGAGCGTCATGCTCGCAAGGTGGATAGTAGGATTGGCAGTGGAGTGGAGGAAGCTCTCTCCTAGTGCTCTGAGTGCCTTTGAGCGGATTTCGCCCCAGTGGAAACGCAGCCTGAGAAAGCCGAACTGCTTGTGTTTTAGCGACACGCAGTAAATATCGAAAATTCCTCAAAAGCTTATCGTGGATTTTCTTTATCGTGATATACATCGATATTGTTTTATCGCCCAGCCCTACGCATGCATCAACTGAGCCAACAGCTTGAAACATAGCATGTTTTATAATAATAAATTAATTAATTAAATATAAAAATTTTCTTATTTCATTTCAATTTATATTTAATATATAGGTAGAATAAACTATTGGAATGCATGTATGCCTCTAAAAAGTCTCTGTAAACAGGCTTTTTAGCAGAATTGTATTACATTTATTTCTGATTTGTTATATCTGTTCTTTTAAAATCTGAAATTATCTCATCATTTGAAAACAGTCTGCTGAAGGCAGTAGATGCTATAAGAATAATATTTTACTCAAAACTATTACAAGTTTTGTTAATGGAACCATTAAGAAACCGGAATCACTAAAAAGAGGCATCTCTAACAGCAATGCATTCTGACAATGCCTTCTTCAACCAAGGATATATCCATGCTTTAGAATTTTTTTTATGACATTTTTAAAGATTTTAAAAGCCTAATGTACCAGTAACATTATTTGCTCTCTCCCCCTCTCTCTTTCTCAGGGGAATGCATACAATGGCATAAATTAAGTATGTGAACTCTTTGGAATTGCCTGTATTTATGTATAAATTTGTCTTACAATCTGGTTTGACTAAGTTACAATAATGAACAAACACAATCTGTTTTAACTAACAATCTGTTTTAACTGTTTTAAATTACATCAACAAAATATAATTAGAGTCAGGAGTTGGCAAACCTGGCATTCAATTAATGAAACAAGATTGGAGGTATGGGTTAGAGCTACTCTGACTTATAAAAAGCACTCAAACATTTAGAGTTTGCTATTCACAAGAAGCACCTGCTGACGTGGACCATACCTTGCAAAAAAAAAAAAAAAAGAGTTCTCAGAAGACCTATGATCAAGAATTGTTGGAAAGAATCTGGAAAGAGTTACAGAGTTATCTCAAAGAGCTTAGATATGCATCTATCCACAGATAGACAAACTGTCTACAAATGGAGATAATTTATTACTGTGGCTACTCTCCCTAGAAGTGGCCATCCATCCAAGATGACTCAAAGGGCACACCACAGAATGCTCAATGAGGTAAAAAACGAACCCTTGGGTGACAGCTAAAGACATGACGGAAAGACTTGAAGAAATAATTTACATTTTTGTTCATGAGTCTACTATATGGAAAACATTAAACAGGTATGGTGTCCATGGCAGGACACCAAGAAGGAAGCCACTTGTGGTGAGATCACATTTTATGACCAATTAATGCAGACAACCAGCTAATTCAAAAAGTTCACATACTTTTTCTTGCACTGTATAACCTTTAATGGTGCTGTGTGCTCTACAGCCTGACCGAAGTCCAAAAATTATCCGATGTTCTAGGATTCACAGAAAGCTTGTGTCAAAACAGCAGGATACATCACAGTTATTAATATGTGTTTGATCATTTTTAAAATTTAAACTTTGCCCCGTGCTCCCCTAACTAATTCTTAACAGTTTGTGGGTGGTCACACCAGCGCTGTTGGTTTGCACCTGAGTCCAGAGTGGTAAACAGCTGCTGCTAGTACTCATGTTGATGGTGTAAGCGTCCAGCAGTGGTACAGCACCCACAAATATAATGAGAAAAGACCCCTGAGGAGGCAGGGGAAGAGGGTTGAATCGAACTCGAGATCAGACCATGCAATCAAACCAAGCGTAAAAAAACATTCTAAGGAATGTGTTGATGGCCACTGAAACACAGAACCTGTTTATTATCTACTGTGATGTGTCACTCAATAACTGCTTGCACTCGCTTCTCACACCAGCCTTTTGCTATGATGAAAATTTGGGGTTTATCAAAGCAGTTAAGTCTAATTATTAAATCTAATTCAAATTAGCTGAAGAAATGACACCTTGGCCCAGAGAATAATAGCTCCATTTTGGACTGCACCTTAAATGGACACAACTGTGCTTCTAACATTCAATTTATGAATTTCTGGATTAAACATGCTTAAAACAATATCTGATGACCAAGTAAAAAAAAGTGTGTGAGAAGTATCAGGATGACACATAGGCTTAAACATGAATGCAGCATTGGCACAACCCTCAGGAAACATTACTTAGGCAAGGAGTGCCGTGACCTAGAAACATCCTTTCTGACTAGCTCTTTTCATAATCCAACGCAACAGAAAAGGAGAAAGATGGAAAAAAAAGAGAACAGCGTGTGAAAGAGAATGTGTGCACACTCGAATGTACACGTACAAATGATCAAACAAGATGAAGGGAACTATACATACTTCTCAAAGAAGAAAACAGTACTAGTAGTATTGTAAAATATTCAATGTTTGACTCTCAATGTAAATTGTATTTGTATGTGTGTTAAGAACATAATAATAAAAAATCCTGACACAGCATTTCTCCATCCATGGAGAGGATTAGATTTTGTAACATTTAATTTAATTAGCATATCATTTTTGTTTTGTTATGAGATGCTCTGTAGATTCCCAATTAAAAGCCTAGCTTTAGCAAGTGTTGTGTATTCCTGACAGGTATTTGTCAGTTTACTTTCAAGTTCTATGTCATATTCTGTGTCATATGCAGATGGTCCGTGCTTTGCAAGCTCATGCATGTTTCCCCAATTGACGGCCAATCCAAGAACAACCATGTATTCTGAAGAAATTATTTAATTTACAAGAAACATTTTGATCACAAACATTTCATTGGCTGTAGGTCAACGCTGCAGTTGCATTCAGTCAAAACACATTTCACATTGTACTACATCTTTTTCCGACGACCGATTTGTTTTTTTTTGGCGGGCATTTACTTTTCCCTGTCTCATACTGTTGACGTCACAGCTTATGCATGAACCTGAAAGCACCAGCCAAGCTAGAGCACTTACTCATGTTAAGTTAGAAACAAACTTTATTTGCATCCTTGTTTGACAGACAGAAAGAGATGATGATAAGACACCTTTTTACTACACTTCATGTGCATATTTTATGCATTGTGACAACCTGAGCAATCAAATAAACAAGCGGTAACTCTTGAATTTGCAGTCTTGCGTCATGGTTATTTAAACAATATTGATTATAACAGCCTGTTAAAAATGTACTGTTGTATTTAATGAATGGAATCTCTTAATAATGTGACATTTGAACCAGGATTGTTGAAATAAATCAACAATGAAACATGATGACTAGAATGACTTGTTTCTTTTTGTTCATTGTGTACATAATATAACCACTTTTAACTTTGTCAGCAACATTTCCACACACATTTCTACTTGATCTAAAACCGAGTTTTGTTGGTGTAACTTAATATGCTCATATTGATTCAGACATGTTAAATAATACACCAGCGGCCAAAAGTTTAGAATAATGTACAGATTTTGCTCTTATGGAAAGAAATTGGTACTTTTATTCACCAAAGTCAAGTGGCATTCAACTGATCAAAAAGTATAGTCAGGACATTTACTATTTTACAATTACTATTACAATTTTTAAAAAAAATGCAGAACTTCTTAAACTACTTCAAGGTTTTCTCATAAAAAAAATCCTCCACGTGCAGTAATGAAAGCTTTGCAGACCCTTGGCATTCTAGCTGTCAGTATGTCCAGATACTCAGGTGACATTTCACCCCACACTTCCTGTAGCACTTGCCATAGATATGACTGTCTTGCCGGGCACTTCTCACGCACTGTCTATCTTACAGTCTAGCTGATCCCACACAAGCTCAATGTGGTTAAGATCCATAACATTCTTTTCCAATTATCTGTTGTCCAATGTCTGTGATTCTTTGCCCACTCTAACCTTTTCTTTTTGTTTTTTCTGTTTCAAAAGTTGCTATTTCATTGCAATTCTTCACATGAGGCCTGCACCCCTGAGTCTTCTCTTTACTGTTGTATATGAAACTGGTGTTGAACGCACAGAATTCAATGAAGATGTCAGCTGGACATGTGAGGTGTCTTTTTCTCAAACTAGAAACTCTGATGTACTTATCCTCTTGTTTAGTTGTACATTCTGTCCTTGTTAGAGCCAGTTCTCCTTTGTCTTTGAAGACTGTAGTGTTCACCTTTGTATGAAATCTTCAGGTTTTTTGGCAATTCCAAGCATTGTATAGCCTTCATTCCTCAAAACAATGATTGACAGATGATTTTCTAGAGAAAGCTGTTTCTTTTTTGCCATTTTAGCCTAATATTGACCTTGAGACATGCAAGTCTTTTGCATACTGTGGCAACTCAAAAACAAACAAAAAGACAATATTAAGCTTCATTTAACAAACCAAACAGATTTCAGCAGTGTTTGATATAATGGCAAGTGATTTTCTAGTCCCAAATTAGCAATTTAGCATGATTACTCATGTATAAGGTAACAGCTGCTGGAAATGGATCTAGATTTGATCCAAAATTACTTTTTTCAAATAATGATTGTGCTGTTTTTTAAAACAGTAATGTACTGACTATACGTTGTGATCAGTTGAATGCCAGTTGAATGGTGAATTTATTAAAATGTTTGGCCGCCAGTGCACTTTTGACTTAAATCGAAGCAGTTTATTTTGATGTAAGTAAACATTTTTTAAGTAAACATTTATGGGGGTTTTTCAGAGAACACATTGGAAATTAAATGGACAGAAAGTATGGTCAATAGCATTGTCCCTTCAAAAAGTTTTGTTGTTTTTGGCAGGGAAATATACTAAATGTCTGTACAGCGTATTTTTTGTTTATGCTTTGTTTGTGTACTGTCCGTATATTATGGTTTGAAATAAAAGAAGGACATTGAACAAATACTTTAAATCAAATTCTCTTTTTAAATTAATAAATATTCTAAAATTAGTCATGGCAACATATTATTATTAACAGTTATGTTGATCACTTCTTGAATATCAGTCTTAGTATCCATAAAATGTTCTACAGTCAGATGTAATTTAATTTTACACACAAGACCTGGGTAAGATGAAAAGAAATATGAATATGAAGATAAACACTTTGCAAAGTGATGAGAAATCATCACAACGTGACTGCTATCCCATAGGAGAACCTTTTATGTTCTGCTGGAATTTCTTATATTTGACTGTATGATCTAAAAATGTGTAAATAAGACAGTATCGACAAAACATAAGATTGGACGCTAACCAATTCAACATATGTCATCACAGTACAAAACTCTACATTTAAAGTGTTAAATTATGTGGATCTTTTTCATCATTTAAACAGTATGTAACAAGCTTCTGTGGCGCCTTTGTACAACTGCTTTCATAATCGAATTAGTCAAAATTACCTGTTATATTTCATTTGCGACATAGTTAACAAAGATATGATTAAAGTTTAAATAGATATTAAATGCAAATACTGTAAATGTAGAGTTTTGTACACAAGATCAACAAATGTAAGATTCTGTGAAAATGCAACACTGGCCCGACAGTACACTTCTGTCGTCTGACCTGAAACTCTCTCATATTGGTCCCAGGCCAGACAGCTATACGGTATAGTTGAGCACTGCACAACACAAACACACAAACAAACATCCGCCCACATTTATGCACAAAAACACACTCTGCGTTCTGTCCAAGTTCCATCGGACTAATCCACTGTAAGTGTCTGGCAACCTTTGAAATACAGATTTAGATAAAGAATAAAGAATTAAATGAAAAAATATGATTAAAAAGAAGGAAGACCAAGAGAGAGTGAGACACAACAAACTCTCTGCAAATAATAAACAGTGATTGTGCATATGTACACAGAAAACTCTTTGCTAATAAATGAACACAGTTAACTCTCTGCTGATAATGAACACTGCAAACTGTCTTATGCCGAGTTTACACTAAACAATTTTAGGCCTCAGCGACAGTTTTGTGGAGATCGCAGACAAAAGCCTGAAATCATAGGCAAATCAGAGCTCGCTCCCGTGAGCGATGAACGCAATGTATGAATTATCAAAGACATGATCTGAGAGAAGCGCCGATGCATCGCCGATGTCAGCGAGATATCTAGCATGTTAAATATCTGGACCTGTCAGTGATTCCAAGTCGCACAATGTGAAATGTGTTTTGACTGAATGCAACTGCAGCGTTGACCTACAGCCAATGAGAGATCAAGAAACGGGGCACAGGAAGTTTCAGTGCGAGGAGTCTTGATGTACCTGCAACAGAACATCAACTAGTATGGCTGCGGTATCAAGAAAGTCTCATTGGACGGAAAAAGACATTAGTTGCAATAAATACTAAAAATACTAATTATAGTAAACACAGCAAACTGTCAGCTAATAACAATAAACATAGCACACTCTCTGCTAATAATAATAAACATAGCACACTCAGTTACAAAAACACAACAAACTCTGATGATAGTAGATGTAGCAAACTCTCAGCTAATAACAAACTCAGCAAATAGTGTAAACAGAAAACATTCGGCTAATAATATACACAGCAAACTCTCTCTGTTTATAATAAACACAGCAAACATTCTAATGAATATAACAAAAAAAAAAAGTCTTCTAATAATAAACACTCACTCTCGGTTACAAAAAACTAGCAGCAAACATGGAAAAGTATTTGCTAATATTAAAACAGCAAATCCTGTGCTAACAGTAAACACACAAACTCTCTGCTAAACTGTCTGCTAATAAGGAATACAGCAAACTCTATTGTATTAATGAACATGTCAAACTTTCTGTCAGTCATAACAAACAAACACTGATAAAAATTAACACAGCAGACTTCAACGTATCAACTACACTAATCATAATGAACATAGCAAACGCTGCTTATAATGGACTCAGAAACCCTGTGCTAATGTAGACCTGCTAATATAAAGATTGCATATATTCAAGAAAAAATTTAACTCATTAGAGTTCAAATGAACCCAAGTCGGCATACTACTTTAACATGAGTGATGAAAACTAAGCTGCTAATGAAAACCAGTCAATCAACACTGTTTTTACACGTTCATGATATGACAAGTCAATGATGTCTTTCAGCAGTTCCTGAGTTTGCCAAACTGAGATTTGCTACAGTATTTGTCTCTAAAACAACATACAGCTCAACATGAACACGTGTTACTTTCTTTTCTTATCCACTCCGCAAACAACACTGGAAACATTTATAAAGCATGTATAAATTGTTTATAGGCATTCAAAGAGAAGAGATGAGAATGAGTCAACCACATGAAGGGAACCACTCAGAAATGAAAGAAAATCTAACTTTCATGCAGAAAGACTTGAATTTCTCTCTCTATTTTTGTCTCTCTCACCAACAGACCAAAAAAAAAATGCCAAGTCAACTGGACACACCTAATCCAAACACACACACACACACACACACACACACACACACACACACACACACACACACACACACACACACACACACACACACAAACTTTACCTTTTCAATTTCAGTTCATCGTTAAAAAGAACAAAAACAAATACTGGATGTCTGATCTAGTTTTTAACTTTGATGAAAGGCAAAGATAAATGCCCTCTTCATGCATTGAAAATCAAAAAACTTCCAGATAATTATCGATAAAAATCAGCTTTTTTTTCCAGGTATACATTAAATAAGGCTGCTAATTACACAATAGTGTTTGTCTCTTCAAACATATTTCTCAACACAACTTTGGTAAAGTTTGAGCCAGAACGTCTGGAGGACGACACAAAATTACAGATGGAACCGAACCACAATCACGTTATCTAGGTCTGTTAGTTTGATTTAGCAAAATCCGGACTGGTATGATTTCAGTCGGACTAACACATCTACATGACATTTTAAAATGTCCACTTATTACTTTAATCCGACTTTTAAAGTGCATGTTAATGTTGTTGTTGTTGGATGACCAGTGGACTATTGAACTTGTTTACATGTACACCAGAAAAGTGTTTATTGCAAGAAAGCTTCTTAAGACTTGAAATTGGCATATGCGTTTACATGCACTGTGTTATTGGCTTTCTCTTTACTACTGTGTACTCAGTCATTAAGCACCTTTTCCACCGCAATGTAATATACGCAAAGCTTGTGTAAAAAACAAACATGGGACCTTAGGAAAACAGCTATTTTACTCTCTGTTGCTTTGCTTTATTTCCAGATATTCCAGAGTTGTTGCTGTGTTTGTTTTCTTAACTTTCTATTGCTACCTGCAATGGAATTTGCATCAATAGAGGGGTTTTCCTCTTATGTAAAACTACAGGATTCCCTGGTATCCTTGAATGCATATACGCGCGCATGTAAGGGACGGTGTTGATAATTTAAATTGCAGTGTATACAACCCCAATTCGGAAAAAGTTGGAATAGTATGAGAAATGCTAATAAAAACTAAAAGGAGTGAATTGTAAATTATATTCACCCTTTTCTATATTGAAAGCACTACAACTAAACATTATATGGTGTTTTACCTTGTGTATTTCTTTTTTTTTTATTTGCAGTAATTTCAAATAATTTGATTGCAACATCCTCCAAAAAATTTGGGACAGTTGAGCATTTACCACTGTGAAACCGCCATTTCTTCTAATAACACTTAAAAGCATATAGAGACAAGTTTGTTAAGTTTAAAAAATTTAATTGTCCCTCCCTTAATCCGTTATGCAGGTCTTCAGCTGCACAATTGTACGGGGTCTTCGTTGCCATATTGTGCGCTTCATAATGCACCACACATTCTCAATTGGAGAAGGTCATGACTGTAGGCAGGCCAATCTAGCACCCGCACTCTCTACTTATTCTGCCAGTATGTGGTTTGAAGATGTCCTGCTGAAAATTATGCGACGTCCCTGGTGCTGTGCTGGATGGCATTATATGCTGCTCCAAAATTTGTACATATCTGTCTGCATTAATGGTGCCCTCACAGATGTGCGAGTTACCCATGCTTATGGGCACTGACACACTACTGGCCCATACAGACACTGGCTTTTGGACTTGATGCTTATAAAAGCTTGTATGATCCTTTTCCTGTGTTTTTCCAAAAACTATTTGAAATGTGGACTCATCGGACCAAAAAACACAGTTCCACTGTTCTACTTTCCATCTAAGATGGACAGTGCTGATGTAGGGCTTCTTCTTTGCATAGTAAAGTCTTAATTTCCATCTGTGGATGCAGCAGTGTTGACTAACAAATGTTTACTAAAGTAATCCCAAGCCCATGTTCATGATATCCATTACAGATGTATTATGTTTTTAAGAGGGGCAGACTGGCCATAGGGAGAACTGGGACTTTTCCCTGTGGGCCGACTGCGAAACAGGGCTGAACAGGCCGAAGGCTGAAAAATACCTCCCTGCTGAACAACTATTGGGCTGGTTTTTATTTAAAATCCAAGGGCGATTTCTTTTCCCATTCTGCCCCTGTTCAGAAGTGGTTTTCGTCTTGCCCTTGAACACAGAGATATAACCATATTCCTTGAAACTTAACTCTATTGTGCACTCTAGAGGATGAAATGACTAAAATCCTCCCAATTTGTCTTTGGGGAACATTGTTCTCAAAGTGCTGGATTATTTGCCGAAGCATATGTTTGTAAGTTGACAAGTCTCGAATGATGCTTGCTCTTGAAGGACTAGGCTGTTGTTGGAGACTCCTTATACAGTATACAGTATTATGACACAATTGCCTCACCTGTTTAACATCTCCTGTTTCACATCATCTTGTTATTTTATCTCGTCAAATTGTTATTAGTTTTAAATGGAACCTGTCTCAGCTTTTTTGGAGCGTGTTGCAATCATCTCATTTTAAATTACTGTACATAAAAAAAAAACAATGAAATTGTAAAACATCATATAATGTGTAGTTGTCGTGCTTCAATATAGCAAAGGGTGAATATAATTTATAATTCACTCCTTTATGTTTTTATTAGCATTTTTCATACTATCCCAACTTTTTCGGAATTGGGCTTGTTAAAAGGTATATTTTATAGTCTACGTACTTTTCCCTTTCCCCACTGTACTCCCAGAGTGTTCAATTCTTTCCGCTATGTTGACTTGCTGATAAAATGTATGGCTCCATCCTATGATGTTAGTTATCTGGTCTGTTCCACGTGCATGTGCACACTTCAAAAACATTTAAAAACGTTGCAAATGCATTAACATGATGGCCACATAAGCCACGGTCTCTGGGAAAAATCTGGGTGTGTTACATCGCTTTCTCTTAATCACTTAAACGGCGTTAGGACAGCAGCATTGTTGTTTAAATGATGTTTCAGTATGCCACTTTCTGTAAAAACCCTATTACACCTTTTTGTAAGTGCATGTAAACATTGTCATTATGACCCATCCCTTGTGTGTGTGCGCACCCGTGCAGGTTTTGGTTGTTTACATGGACCTTTTTTAAAGGTTGCACACTGGTAATTACAAGGGCATTATGCTATAAATGTGATTTATGAGGACATTTCTTGTGTCCCCATACATCAAATCACTTAAAAACATACTAAAATATGTTTTTTGAAAATGTAAAAATGTAGAAAGTTTTTTGGGGTTAGGTTAGTGGATAGAATCTATAGTTCATACAGTATATACATTATGTTGATGGAGAGTCTTCATAAGGATAACCACACCAACGTGTGTGTGTGAGAAGGACAGAGAGAGAGAGAGAGAGAGAGAGAGAGAGAGAGAGAGAGAGAGAGAGAGAGAGAGAGAGAGTTCTTTCTACCTGACTGGCCACACAGAATCCACCTTCAGCCACACCCTGTGATGTGCATTGAGCTCACACAGAAGCATGTTTACAGCCAGCAGCACAGACAGATCTCACATACACACACACACACACACACACACACACACACACACAAATGTGTGCAAAGTTCAAATTCAAGATCGATTCTTAATTCTAGAGACACACATTCCAGCAAACACTAAAAGGCACAGAGTATAGACTGATATATAATCTACCCACATATAAGCATACAAACACCTATACACACGTGCACAAGAGCTGGGAGTGTGTGAGAAAACAGCCGCTGGGTTTTGAGGGAGGTCAAAGGTCACAATGGGAGGAGTAAGTAGAGAGGGGCCCAAGAAACATTTCAGAAGTAATGGAATCATTGGAGAAAATGACAGCAGTGACACAAAAACACAATGTTGGTGCTGTTTTACAAGAGCATTAATGCAACATTAGCCCAGAGATATACACACTGACTTTGTAGGCCTCATTTATGAAACAGAAGGAGAACGTATTTGTGTGTAAATCAGTCATGAATCCATTCATACTTAAATTGTTGCACTGAATTTAATGCAATAATTTGTACAACAATGGTGAACTAATTACACAGAAATCTATTCTGCTTGTGTTTAACAAATAATGCAAATTTTGTATACATGAGCACAATGTTCCATAGTTTAAATTAGGGATGCACTGATACCACTTTTTCTTTTCCGATCTGATTCCGATATCGGAAATCTCAGTATCGGCCGATACCGGTCCCGAACCGATACCAGTGTTGTTTTTTGCATATTTAGTTTAGAATATCTTTACATTATTGTGTGGAGCTAATTGGGAGAACTCTTTAATATGTAAAGAAACACAAATCTCTAACTACACATCATTTCAATATAAATGTATAGCTTACTAAAAACACTTTATTAATAACTAGTGTACTGGATAATGTAGCAGCAAAATTAACAGTAATTCCATTCTTCAAGTCTTCAGTAGAATAGAAACCCGTGTTTTATTTTTGGCTTTTCTTTTTTTTTTTTTCTTCTAAAAATGTTTCAACTTGATTCTGGTGTTCAGATCTCTTTTTTGTTCAATTTAGTTGTAAGACATCAGTCCACTTTTCATTCACGCAGATATTTTTTGGAACCCATTCAAATTAAATATTGTTATAAATTGTAAACAATTACTACTACTACTACTACTACTACTACTAATAATAATAATAATAATAATAATAATAAATTGTTATTAATATTATTACTGACTTTTAATTTTAATTTAAAATACAAAAGTAATATATTTAAATTGTGCACATTCTAAACCCTCACTCTTTTATTTTGACATTCAAAACTCTCCAGGAAGTCCTTGTGTCTGTTTGTAGGCAAGTTGACAGTAGTTTAATTCGCTTCTTATTCAAATTCTGATAAAATGCACCTCCAGTGCCATTCTAAATGCATATCAGAAGTGAACCGAACTATTGAGCATCTACATCTAAGATTATGTTCTTGAGTAGCGCTCAAATATTGCACAAAGGTTAAAAATAGCCACGAAGGTTAAAAATAGCCACAACCGCAAAGACCTGCAAAGGGTGGTGCGAACGGCCAGAAACATCATCGGAGGTGAGCTTCCCTCCCTCCAGGATATATATAACAGACGGTGTGTGAAAAAAGCTCGGAGGATCATCAGAGACTCCAGCCACCCGAGTCATGGGCTGCTTTCACTGCTTCCATCAGGCAGGCGGTATCGCAGCATCAGGACCCGCACCACCCGACTACATGACAGCTTCTTCCCCCAAGCAATAAGACTTTTGAACACTTGATCCCTCACGATCAACAATCAGCACTGCACTTTATAAATCCTCATTCTGTCAATATATTCTCGCTCCCAATTCAGTCAGTGTATATATATATATATTTATACCCTTCTCTAGTGTGTGTATTCTACATTGTGTGTATTGTGTACATTTGTTATGTAAATTGTTGTGTAGGTATGTGTACATTTGTTATGTAAATTGTTGTGTAAGTTTGTTATGTAAATTGTTTTGTGTAAATATGTTGTTTATTGTAAAGTGGTTTATGTCCCGTCACTGTCATTACTGCTATGTTGCTCGGAACTGCACACAAGAATTTCACCTGCTGTTGCACTCGTGTACACAGTAGTGTGACAATAAAGTGATTTGATTTGATTTCAACAGAGCAGCACCATTCACTAATGCATACTATACATTTACTTATTAAACACAGCATTTTGTGATTCACAGAGCTATGGCACGTCTTCAAGTGGATTTGAATAAAATGCACAAGTCTTAATTGTGTTTTTATGGTTCTTATATGTCATTTTTGGAGCTTGACAGTAACATGCCTAACACACAGTACTGATACCCAATCCGTCTAAAAGCTTCAGTATCGGAGCCGACACCGAACCAGGTATCGGAGCATCCATAGTTTAAATGCTTCACTAAGAGATTATTGTAGATAAATTCTAATTTATGCTGAATGATAAATGCTGTATATAAAATCTGATTAGCATAGTGACCTGTTCAGAGTTTCCAACCACATTTGGGATATCACAAAGAAACTACTGGATGGAAATGTCAAGATGTGATTAAAATCTCAAAAATGTGCATAAAAAACGCATACACTCACTTGAAATCTACATAAACTGATGGAAACACATTAAAGAATAAACTCCAGTTTAATTTATTAGGAATAAAAGATTTGCATAAAAAATGTCAAGTGACTGAATAACTTGTTCATAAATGGACTAACCAGAGGGCCAATCAATCCCATCTGATATGTTGCTCTGGTCATCCTGAAATAACGGTGTCTAGAAAATCCAAATCCTGCTAAAAGTTTACATGGAAAATAATTGAAATCAAACTTGAACTTTGCCGAAGAGCAGATTTATTGACATTATTGACATATTGAAATATACTATATTATAGATCTGCACAGCATAGACATAAGGAAGGTAAAACGTACACACGTGAGACATGTTCCTCTAGAGTGTTTTATCTGCATGCTCTAAACTGAGTATTATATTAGTAAAAGTGTCACGGTGGCTACAATGTCTAAGGAAGTGACAATTTTGTTCTTTTGAACACATGGGATGGAAACACATTGTTTTTGCAATATTAGGGTTTTCACGTAATTTAAATTCTTAGATGGAAACAGAGAGAGTGAGAGAGAGAGAGACAATATGAGGGAAGGTAAGCGATCTGCATTGCCCCTCTGTTGATAGAAGTATACATATTTGTTATTAATATTGCTCCATTTACAAAAAATAAATAAATACCATGGTACAGTGATGGTATCAGATGGTAGTACCATGGTATAATATCTTGATATTAAATTATAATATCATATTAATACTATCTCTATTGGCACTACCATATTCAGGCAAGGCTGTAGCAAGGAATTATGGGCCCCCTGAATGTATATTCGTGGGGGCTCCTTTCATATATATATATATATATAAACTGTTAACATTTGTTGTGGGCCCCTCTGGATCTGTAAACCCCTAGAATCGTTAACACTTTTCGCCCCACTAGCTATACGCCCCTGTATTCAGGCCGTATCTCCCTTCATATGGAGTATTAGCCAATTATTTTTATTATTTAGTAGCACATTATAATATTACACACACAGACAGACAAGTAGGGTACAATCTGGCTAAAGGCACACCTTAAGGCAAATTAGTTTTTCTGGCCAAGAAATATAACAAGATTGAAAAAATATTTATTTTATTGAATATTGACAGAGCAACATAATTTGTGTGAAAAGAAATAATAAATGGAAGGTTGTTTTAAGTAACAAATTGAGATAATGCTTTCTCAAAATAAACTTCAGAAAAGTGTGCAAAATTTCCTGTTAATTTCATAAAATCTCAAGTATCCTATAAACAAATTCATCTCCATTTTGATTGAATCAGTCAATGTGAGCCTACTTTGAAAAATTTTCAGAACAAGTCTATTTTCCCCACTAAAAAAAATATACTGTGGGAATGGAATTTTATTACACAATGCAGAATGCCTATCAAATAATGACTTAAGAAATTACTCGACTGACAGACTGACCGTGGTGTTGAAAAAGCCACTTTGGCTTTATTTGCTCATTATGTGTTAAGTGCTGACTCACTCCTGCTCAGATGCTGCTTTCATCAGCCAGGTAAATATTTAAAGTGCAATTCACAAATGTATGGACAGACAGACAGACAGACAGAGAGAGAGAGAGTGTGAGAGAGAGAGAGAGAGAGAGAGAGAGAGAGAGAGAGAGAGAGAGAGAGAGAGAGAGAGTGAGTGTGTCAGGAAGAGAAGTTAGGATCCAGCATCCTTTTGTGCTGTAACTAAACACCTTAATTTGTCTCTCAGGGCAATTTGTACAGTACGCACAGAAATGACAGACGCATCTATGCAATCTCTAATGAGAAACACTATGCTACTGACCAATGCAAGAGAGAAAGAAACAGATAAGGACAGAGAACAACAAAATGAGAGGTGTGAAAGGTCAGGGAATTATTGCATCACTCTGACAAACGCAGGGGCCCACATACAGCACACATGCACTCCAATACACATATTCACACACACACACACACGCACACTCTTTTACTAATTCAAAAACCTTCACACAATCTTCATTACCTGACCCTACATAAATATACACAAATGAGCCAAAACATAATGACCACTCACAGGTGAAGTGATTAACGTTGATCATCTCCTAATAAGGCCACATGTCAAGGTCTGGGAAGATTAGATGGTATAAACGAACAATCAGTTCTCATAGTCAACGTGTTGAATGCAGGAGAAATGGGCAGGAGTAAAGACCTGAGCGACTTTGACAAGGGCCAAATTGTTATGGCCAGACAACTGGGTCAGAGCATCTCTAAAACAGCAAGGCTTGTGGTGTGCTCCCGGTCATCAGTGGTGAGAACCTCCTGCCAGTGGTCCGAGGGCAATGAAGGCTATCCCATCTGGTCCAAACCAACAGAAGATCTACTGTGGCATATGTCACAGAAAATTTTAATGATGGTTACGGGAGGAATATGTCACAACACACAGTGCATTACATCCTTCTGCTGCATATGGGGCTGCGTTGCCACAGACCAGTCAGAGTGCCTATGATGACCCCGGTTCCCCATCGAAAGTGCCTACAATGGGCACATGAGCAACGGAACTGGACCTTGGAGCAGTGAAAGAAGGTTGCCTGGTCCGTCGAGTCCTATTTTCTTTTACATCACGTGGATGGCCATGTATGTGTGTGTGTACCGTTTACATGTGGAAGTGATGGCACCAGAATGCATTGTGGGAAGACGACAAGCTGGTGGAGGGAGTGTGATGCCCTGGGCAATGTCCTGCTAGAAAACCCTGGGTCTGGCCATTCATGTGGATGTCAATTTGACACGTGCCACCTACCTAAACATTGTTGAAGACCAGGTACATCTCTTCATGGCAATGGTATTCCCTGATATCAGTGACCTCTTTCAGCAGGATAATGCACCCTGCCATACTGCACACACTCTTCAGAAATGGTTTGAGGAATATTATGAAGAGTTCAAGGTGTTGCCCTGGCCTCCAAATTCCTCAGATCTCAATCCGATTGAGCATTTGTGGGATGTGCTGAACCAACAAGTCCGATCCACGGAGGCTCCACGGTGGTTTTTATGGTTCTTTTATGTCATTTTTGGAGCTTTACAGTAAAGAACATGACTAACAGACAGTATCGGGCACGTCAGACCAATAACCGGTCTGTCTAAAAGCTTCAGTACCGATACCGATCCAGGTTTAAACCCTAGTTTAAACTTGGTTCAATGAGCCTGTATGATAATGTCAGACATGTATCAGGTTGATGAATACACATCCTCACATGTTTAACACACTTTTAAAGCCTAAGAATTTAGGTACTTAGAAATCTAAATTACCATCAGACATACAATGTGTCTTAACTTCTTAAATTATGAACCCATATAATAACCCATATAATAAATAATATTTTACATCAATATGATCATATGTCATATTAAAAACTTAATAACAGCCATTTCGATTGAACAACATTATTTACTGCATTCAAAATAAATGCAAAGACATAATTTTTACTGCATGACATTTTTATTCACTTATCCTTTCACAAACTGTATTCCATTCATGCCGGTGATGGAGACGGGTCCTGTTCCTCTCTTTATATCGTATATGGTAGTCTTGATCATATAAGATCACCATTAGATCCTATTTGACTCACAGCGACAGCACTTTGGAAATTAAAAACAGATATCTTTGTAAAAAAAAAAAAAAAAGTTAAAATCCACCAACAACTGCTGTGGTTAATTTTGTCTAATAGAACATACGCGATAACAATGATGGTGACCCGTGAAATATCATCATTTATGTAAAATCCTGAGTTTTTCCTGATGCAACAATCTGGTGGAAATGTAAAGAAGCCCTTACCTCCCATAATCTGTGGGAAACAGGGTGTTTCACAAACAGCAATTTCTGGGCAGTTTCAGCACAATCTAAGCAAAGCGCCCATAGACTGCAGCTCTTTTCTGGGTAATCAAATTTGGCATTTGTTTGTAAACAGTAACTTCATCTATAGTTGCCTGGGATCATGCAATGCTAAGGAGTTCTATCTATCTATTTTTTTGCAGTCTCTAACAATTGATGTTCAATATACTGTACATTTAATTTACCCCAAACTATGACAGGAGACATACAGGCATATGCAAAAGTTTAGGCACCCCTAACATTTCCATGATTTTCATTTATAAATAATTGGGTGTTTGGATCAGCATTTTCATTTTGATCTATCAAATAACTGAAGGACACAGTAATATTTCAGTAGTGAAATGAGGTTCATTGGATTAACAGAAAATGTGCAATATGCATAAAAACAAAATTAGACAGGTGCATAAATTTGGGCATCCTTGTCATTTTGTTGATTTGAATACCTGTAACTACCTAGCACTGATTAATTGGAACACACAATTGGTTTGGTGAGCTTATTAAGCCTTAAACTTCATAGACAGGTGCATTCAATCATTAGAAAAGGTATTTAAGGTGGCCAATTGCTAGTTGTTGTTCTCTTTCACTCTCCTCTGAAGAGTGGCAACATGGGGGCCTCAAAACAACTCTCAAATGACCTGAAAACAAAGATTGTTCAACATTATGGTTTTGGGGAAGGCTACAAAAAGCTATTGCAGAGATTTAAGCTGTTAGTGTCCACTGTGAGGAACATAGTGAGGAAATGGAAGACCACAGGCACAGTTCTTGTTAAGGCCAGAAGTGGTAGGCCAAGTAAAATATCGGAGAGGCAAAGGCAAAGGATGGTGAGAACAGTCAAAAACAGCCCACAGACCATCTCCAAAGACCTACAACATCATCTTGCTGCAGATGGTGTCACTGTGCATCGTTCAACAATTCAGCGCACTTTGCACAAGGAGAAGATGTACGGGAGAGTGATGCGGAAGACGCCTTTTCTGCACATACACACCACAAACATAGTCGCTTGAGGTATGCAAACGCACATTTGGACAAGCCAGCTTCATTTTGGAAGAAGGTGCTGTGGACTGATGAAACAAAGATGGAATTATTTGGTCATAACAAGAGGCGTTATGCATGGCGGCAAAAGAACACAGCGTTCCAAGACACTGTTCTGGTACTGGGAATCTTGTTAAAGTAGAGGGTCGCATGGATTCCACTCAATATCAGCAGATACTTGAGAATAATGTAGAGGAATCAGTCACAAAGTTGAAGTTACGCCTGGGCTGGATATTTCAACAAGACAACGACCCAAAACACTGCTCAAAATGTACCCTGGCATTTATGCAGAGGAACAAGTACAATGTTCTGGAATGGCCATCCCAATCCCCAGACCTGAATATCATTGAAAATCTGTGGTGTGATTTGAAGCGGGCTGTCCATGCTCAGCAACCATCAAACCTAACTGAACTGGGAGCTGTTTTGCAAGGAGGAATGGTCCAAAATACCTTCATCCAGAATCCAGACAACTCATTACAGGCTATAGGAAGCATCTAGAGGCTGTTATTTCTGCTAAAGGAGGCTCAACTAAATATTGATGTGATATTTCTGTTGGGGTGCCCAAATTTATGCACCTGTCTAATTTCGTTTTGATGCATATTGCACATTTTCTGTTCATCCAATAAACCTAATTTCACTACTGAAATATTACTGTGTCCTTCAGTTATTTGATAGATCAAAATTAAATTGCTGATCCAAACACCCAATTATTTATAAACGAAAATCATGGAAATTGTCAGGTTTTGCATACGCCTGTAATTATCCTCTTTTCCTTTTCTTCCGTTTCTTCTCATTAGTAATTTTTTGCCATAAGGCTTGTTGTAGAATGCATAAACTTCATAAAAACAGCATACTGAACATTTCAAGATACCACAAAGCTTTGAAATGCAAACATAAACAGCTTTTCTAATTTATTATCAAGAATAGAACATGTTAATTTAGGCAATATTTATAATATTCATAATACTAATAATACACAAGGATGATGAAAAATTGGGAGAGGACACT
This sequence comes from Moxostoma hubbsi, assembly GCA_032164185.1. Lineage (NCBI taxonomy): Eukaryota > Metazoa > Chordata > Actinopteri > Cypriniformes > Catostomidae > Moxostoma > Moxostoma hubbsi. Next base: position 8,511,752 of record JAVLUX010000215.1, read on the forward strand.
AAAGAAGGTGGACAAAATAACTTCAATTAAATATAACAAAGAAGAAGATTCAGTTGTTGCAGATCCATGGTAGACTGTAATCTGGTCACATTTATTTTAATAAACTGATCTCTCAGAATATCCTTTGGAATAGATAGAAGCCAAATTAAGTTCCCCCAAAACTACAATATTATGTTTTACACATGGGAGAGATTATATTATTAGAATTTCAGATACAAGTGGTAGCTAACATGGCCAAACTAGCTACGTAAATGTAACTTAGTAACCTATATAACAAATACTAGCCAAGAGAACCAAAACCTAATATAGACCAAACTAATAAAGCTAGACAGATAGTTATCTAGCTAGCAAGCCTACTGGCAGTGTAGCCTACAGACTAAAACATATTTTCATTAAGGTTAAATCAAAATTGCAAATTCAGCAAAAGAGCTGCTTATGTGGTCATCGTGTGTTACACATTTGCTTTCTTGAAAACAAACTATCTCATTCTCCTCTTCCTCCTGTTTTGATTAGCAGGTTGATCTGTGATCTAGTCAGATAATCCAAATTGACCACCTCATCTCCGATTGGCTGAAATTCTGGAACATGCTGTAAACTTGTTGAGCAATTAAGCGGTCAAAGCTATAAGCGCACGCAGAGGGTAGGAGAGAGCGAGTGAGATCTTGCATATGCAAAAAACAGTGGAGTTACATACATATCAGAAATCTGTGCAAATTCATATTCAAAGGAACTTTATTCGCAAGCGCAAAATGTATTTTTGTTTGCTCAAAATGAATTCATCTTTGCAACAAGATACAAAACTGAGTTCACGCGCGTACAAAATACCTTTTAATACACTCAAAATATCATCTTGCGCACGCAGAATATTTTTTGGAGCTCAAAATAAAATATATAGCACATATATAACTCAAATTTCAACGACCTCAGAAGAAGAACACTGACGCGCGCTCAAGTAATTGACAATGACCTTGCAATGTCCAAATCATTTCCTGAACTGCAACAAACAGAACCCAAACAAGCAGGCTACTTCCAGCCCAAACAGCAGCAGGAGTCCAAGGACACGGAACGAAAAACACTGAATGAGTTTGGATTTGTGCTGCTCATAGCAACAGTCCATCATCACCCCTGAGATAAAAAGATTAAGGCAAGGTACGTGCGCGGTAACATAATTCAAACAGCCGCTTCCGCGCGACCCTCATTCACACGTAAATATTTCAATAATCACAACTCTATGACTTACTATTTCCATTTGCTGTCTCTCAGTGTGACTAACAAACGAGAGCTCCACCAAACCAACATGAAAGCAAACGAGAAAGGTTCAAAAGAGCTCCGTAACTCCTTACTTTCTCACTGCCAATGTGAAAAAAATTTGACGGAAAATCTTACAGTGTATTAAAGACTGTAGGTCCGTACTTCACGTTTGCCCTCGGTGGGCATTTCTGTCCGCACCTCTCATAGCCAAGTGTGAGCTCGTGCCTTTACCATTAACAACCCATGAGAGAGCAACTCCAAAGTACTCACGCGTACAGAGGAATCCAGCGATAAACCGGAAAAGAGGAGAACAAGGCACGGCGTTTCTGCATTGGTTCCGTGTGTTTCATTCTTTACCGAGTCCACATCATCCGCTCCCGAGCGCTGTAAACGCTGAGCTGATGCGAAGTACGAAAGTAGGTCAGACGGGAGCTCAACACTCAACCAACGACATCACTAACCGCCTCTCTCTCTCTCTCCCACGCACACACTCTCGCACGAGAAAAGGTACAAACATGACAGGATGGCCTCGAACATAATTACCTGACAACAACTTTTTTTCTTTCTTTCTTTCTTTATCATTTTCAGAAACGTTTGGTGAATGCCTTGCTCTTGTCAGACTGCTGTGTGTGTATGTGGAGCTGAGGTTCGCCTGTCTCCTACTGTATGCATGTGGACAGTTTATGTGTGTGTATAATATATATATATATATATATATATATATATATATATATATATATATATATATATATATATATATATAGACACACACACACACACACACACACACACACACACACAGTACTAATGCCTCAATATAGTTGTTTCAATATAGACAGTGAAAACAGTGACAATATAGACAGTTAAAATGTTCTTGTAAGGTGATAAACCTACAGCCATGTTTCAGAAAGTTTTCTGCTTCAGTTGTTGTGGTGTTGATTCACATTTTTCTAGATCATTGTGTATAATTGCAAAAAGATTCATTGGCCAAAAATATGAACTTTATCACAAAAACACAAATTTCAAAATTTTTTGGCCCTTGCACAAAATGGCCAGCTAACATCATTTCACTAATCATATCAGCAGCACATGGGAAAGTGTGAATGAGTACTAGTCAGGTGAAATAACTCTAACATTCTGATTGGATTATATGAGCAGACTGGTTGCTATAAAAGGAGGGAAGAAGAGCTTCCAAACATTGTGTTCATGTTAGCAATGGTTACCTCTAAAGAAAGACGTGCAGCCATCATTGCTTTGCATCAAAATACAAGAATATTGTACTTGAAAGAACCATTTAACGGATCATCAAGAACTTCAAGGAGAGCGGTTCAACTGCAGTGAAGAAGGCTTCAGGACGTCCCAGAGTGTCCAGCAAGCGCTAGGACCTTCTTCTCCTGAGGAGTCAGCTAAGGAATCGTGTCACCACCTGTGCAGAGCTTGCTCAATATTGGCAGCAGGTTGGTGTGAGTGAATCTGCATACACAGTGAGGCGAAGACTTTTGGACAATGGCCTGGTGTCAAGAAGGGCAGCAAAGAAGCCACTTCTCTCCAAGAAAAACATCAAGGACAGACTGAAATTCTGCAGGAAGAACAAGGATTGGACAGCAGAAGACTGGTGCATTTTCCAGCATGATGGAGCACCATGTCACAAGGCAAGAGTAATAATGAAGTGACTCAGAGATCATTACATTGAAATGTTGGATCCGTGGCCAGGCAACTGCCCATATCTTAATCCCATTAGAGAACCTGTGGTCAATCCTCAAATGGCGAGTGTACAAACAGAAGCCCACAAATTGTGATCAACTCTGAGCACTAATAAGGCAAGAATGGATCGCCAGCAGTCAAGATTTGGCCCAGAATCTGATATCCAGCATGCCAAATAGAATTGCAGAGGTTATGAAGAACAAGGGTCAACACTGTAAATATTGACTCTGTTTTTGCCAATAAAAGCCTTTCAAACTTATTAAATGCTTATCACTGTTTTCCAGTATACCATAGAAACATGTACAAAAAATTATCTACAAATACTGAAGCAGCAAAATTTGCAAAACACAAAATGTATGCCACTGCCAATACTTTTGGCCAAGGCTGTACGTATATACACAATATGAGACCAAGCTCATGTCTAAGTGCCAAGTTCATTTAACAAATGCACAACACAGCATGCAACAGTGATTGATGGGAATAAATGTTTATTTCTGGTTGCTCAAAAACAGAATCAATTTCCTCTAATTAAATGTTAGAGGAAAGATAATGTTGTAGTGAAAAAAAGAGCAATTCATGTGGATATAAATATGTAAATGATGCATATAGTGCAATGTGCACAATAATAATGCAATGAAGTCATTGTAATCATTAACTATGTCAAATAGAGTTGTTGTTGTTGGAGGTGACTCATTAGACTTAGTGATCAAGTCCAGCACAGATTTGCATGTAGCTGAGGTGATCCTCAAAAAAATCCTTCATCTTAACCCTTTATATTTTCCTGATGCAACAAAAGGTGAAACCGGGTCTGTTTCAGTGTCAATGGAACCTGAACCTTAAAGGGAGAGTTCACCCAAAAATGTAATTTCTCTCATCTACTCACCCTCATGCCATCCCAGATGTGTAAGACTTTCTTTCTTCTGCTTAACACAAAAAATGTTTTTTAGAGAAATATCTCAGCTCTGTAGGTCCATACAATGCAAGTGAATGGTGGCCAGAACTTTGAAGCTAAAAAAGCACATAAAGGCATAAAAGTAATCCACACGACTCCAGTGCTTATATTCAGAAGCGAAATGATAGGTGTTGGTGAGAAACAAATCAATCCTTATCCTTTTCACAAGTAAGTTTCTCCTGTACTGATGGACCCCCCAGCGTGAGTTCTTTAATGCACACTGTAATAAAAACAAAAGTTACACTTCACAGCAGATGCACTGTAGGAAATATTATATCACATCAGGTGCACTGAAGGTCATATTATATATTATCAATCATATAATGTGTTTTTTTAGATATTTTTAATGATTGATTATGATAGATCAGATGCGATCGCGAATGCGCCATATTGCCGCCATATTGGTTACATGCAATGCAACACGGGATTATGAGTGGAATCTAGCCCTTCCACTTTCCCAGCACCAGAAGTGGTTCGAATGAGTGACAGATGGAGTAGGAGAGGGCTTGAGTGGATTGACATTATGATTCATGTGGATTCATTATGATAACTGCTACAGTTCCACTTTTGCTGGTAAACAGCAGTTCGAATGCAGATCACACCGGTTTGATTGTACGTGCAAAATGGTTGTCCTTTTTTTTTTTTACAATAAATGTCCACTTCAATTTCCACATTCTTCTGTTTTGTGCATATTGCCACCAACTGGAGAGGGAAGAGAATTTATAGTAAAAGGACATAAATATTGATCTATTTTTAACCCACACCTATAATATTGCTTCTGAATGTAACAACTGGAGTTGTATGGATTACGATTATGCTGCCTTTGTGCTTTTTTCAGCTTCAAAGTTTTGTCCAACAGAGCTGAGATATTCTTTTAAAACACTTCATTTGTGTTCAGCAGAACAAAGAAAGTCATACACATCTGGGATGGTATGAGAGTGAGTAAATTATGAGAAAATTGTAATTTTTGGGTGAACTAAAACTTTTACAATGGCACATATAAACCACTAATGGTAAAATAAAAACCAGTTAAGAAATGTGACTTTTTAAACAGTAATGCATTCAAGAAATATCCCCGCAATACAAATATAAAATGTAAACATAGACCTAAGGCAAATAAAATATAACAAATAAGATTTTGTTCAAGTCAGATGACTGCAACACACTCCAAACAAGTTGAGACTGCAATTTGACGAGATAAAATTAACAAGATGATGTGAAACAGGAGATGTTAAACAGGTGAGGCAATTGTGTCATAATACTGTATACTGTATAAGGAGTCTCCAAAAACAGCCTAGTCCTTCAAGAGCAAGGATCATTCGAGACTTGTCAACTTGCAAACAGATGCTTCGGCAAATAATCCAGCACTTTGAGAACAATGTTCCCCAAAGACAAATTGGGAGGATTTTAGGCATTTCATCCTCTAGAGTGCACAATAGAGTTAAAAGTTTCAAGGAATCTGGTCAAATCTCCGTGCGTAAGGGAAAGACGAAAACCATTTCTGAATGCACATGATCTCAGATCCCTCAGACAACACCATCTTAAAAAACATAATTCATATGTAATGGAAATCATGAACATGGCCTTGAGATTACTTTAGTAAACCTTTTAAAGACTTAACAATGCAAAGCAGAAACACTAAGTCAACACTGTCCAGAAGTGCTGCCAACTACTCTGGTCTTGGTCTCATCTTAGATGAAAAATAAAACAGTGGAATTGTGTTTTTTGGTCCGAAGAGTCCACATTTAAAAAAATTGTTGAAAAATAAAGCCAACATGTTATCGGGGCCAAAGAGGAAAAGGGTCATCCAAGCTGTTATTAGCATCAAGTCCAAAAGCCAGTGTCTGTATGGGCCAGTAGTGTGTCAGTGCCCATGGCATGGGTAACCTGTACATCTGTCAGAACACCATGAATGTAGACCAGCGCCGTCTTTTCCAGGGACATCCCTGAATTTTACAGCAGGACAAACCACATACTGCCCGGATTTCAAGTGCATGGCTGTGTAAGTAGAGAGTGTGGGTGCTAGATTGGCCTGCCTGCAGTCCTGACCATCTCCAATTGAGAATGTGTGGTGCAAAATACGGCAACGAAGACCCAGTACAATTGTGCAGCTATGGACCAACATAATGGATGATCAGGGGAAAATTACACTTTTTTAACTTAACAAACTTGTGTCTTCAGTGCCCAAATGCTTAATAAGTGTTATTAGAAGAAATTATGATGTTTCACAGTGGTAAACACTTGACTGTCCCAACTTTTTTGGAGTATGTTGCAATCAAATGATTTGAAATTACTGTACATTTTCAAAAAACAAGGAAATTCACAAGGAAAAACATCATATAATGTTTAGTTTGAATGCTTTCAAAATAGCAAAGGGTGAATCTAATTTACAAATCACTCCTTTTTGTTTTATTAGCATTTTTCATACTGTCCCAATTTTTTCAGAATTGGGGTTGTAATTTTGTAACAATGATTTCCTTTTTAAAAGGCCAAATATGCCTAAAACTTCCAACATCAGATCTGGCTCTCATTAGTGACTCAACAACATAACATCCTATTGTCTGATACAACATCCTTGTTGCGCACAGACACACATTTTAGATGTCACTAAAACAGCTAAAGCATTTTACATTTACATTTATGCATTTGGCAGGCGCTTTTATCCAAAACGTCTTACAGCGCACTTATTACAGGGACAATCCCCCCGGAGCAACCTGGATTTAAGTGCCTTGCTCAAGGACACAATGGCGGTGGCTGTGGAGATTGAACCAGCAACCTTCTTATTACAAGTCACGTGCTTTAGCCCACTATGCCACCACCCTGCCTAAAGCAGAAATAATGGTGATGCTGGAAGCACAGTATCAGGATTCAGGCAGTTGCCATGGCAAAGAAAGAACCCTCCATCAGACCCTCTGTCCAGCATGGCCATTGGGCATCTTTAAACCTCTGAAGCACATCAGCTCTGTGGACTTACTGGCTCAGTGCATGCATACTGTCCTCACCCAATAGATTTAATTGCCATGCATTTAATTCATTCTTTAATGGCTTTAAGTGTAAAAGTATTAAAACATAAGTAGCTTCAAAAGTCTGTTAATTATTATAAAGCTAAAAGCAATGCAATGTAACTAATGTCTGATGGTAATTTGTAAAGGAGTGAGTCTTGACTGTTACATAGAATCATCATTACAATGAGCCATGGGGCATGAATAAAGATTTTTCTTTCTTTCTTTATTTTTCTTTCTTATTTTCATTCTATAGCCCTAATTGGTTTATTTTCTTCTTCTTTTTTTCCTGTCTGTAATGTTTTGCTTTGTTACTGGGTTTTGTTATGTTGGTGCTACTTTGGTTTGGAGGCTGACTCTGTAGCTTTAAAGAACTACCAGAGGAATATGGGCCAGTGGAACACCAACAAGAGTGAGAGGGAGGAACTGAGAGACAGAAAGGGAGAGGGAGAGATGTTTCTGAGATGAAGTGGAACAGCACAATAATTCATTCTCACACATCAATAGTCTAGGTGATTTTAATGTCCAACAAAAAGCACAAGTACACTAAATAATGACACGTAATGGCCTATGTACAAATGTCTGTTGCAAACCAATAAAAGGTCAAGTGATTTGTTCATAAGGAATTCATAAATCAGTCATTGGATGCTCTCTATAGGGAGCCACTCCTATTAGACCAGAATGTCTAGCCAGAATCTGTCTCAACGACACACTCCGACGAGATCATACCAACCCCTTAAGAACTCTCACTATACACAGAAAAAACACTACCTTTTAAATGGTGCAGCATTTACTGAGCTTTAACACTTCTCTATCAGACAGTGAAATATAAATAGGCCTACATCACACAAAAACACACACGCATGCACACACAACTTAGTTATCTAGATGAGGGAATGCCATCGACTCCTATGGTTTTTATATAAAAGGTATAACAGTTCATACACTAACAGAAAACTTTTAGCATCTTAAGAATGAAAACATTTTTTTTTTTTTTTTTTATGCATTTATCATTTATTTATCAATGATTTTGTTTTATATTTTCAAACGAGTACATCTCCAAATGTCCCCAAAGGGAAATTGTCATATTTAGCTAACATCTGTAGACAAATTTGTCCCAAAAGCAATTTTAAACAAGGTTTTTGATACTAGTTGTGGTTAATAAATAACAGGGAATCGGTCAAATTCATGAATATGTTGTCTTGTTGTTTGTGACCTGCAGAATTCTGCTCAAGATTGTGGTTTACTCACCAGTCCCGTATTGACACATATTGCAATCGGATTCATATCAGCAGTTAATAAATAACCAATAACAAACCTCTATTTCCTGATGTCACCCATTCCACTTTAAACAGGCTCACAGTAATGATACATTTCAGAGTACCAACTAAAATGCTGATTCACCCTCTATCTCTGATCAGTCTCTCTCCCTCTCTCTCTCTCTCTCTCTCTCTCTCTCTGGTGAATGCTGGGAGATTAGGGAATGTGAGCGTCTCACGGGTGAGAAGAGGGTCGGTTATATATATATATATATATATTGTTTTTTTCCTTTTCTTTCTAAATATTTATGTTTTGTTCTAGTATTTAATTTGATTTTTTTTGGAAATATCTGAAGAGTAATAGGCGTCAAGTGAAAGTTTTTTGAGGGGCTTGGATGGAGTTTTCCTCTCTGTCGCTCCGCCATGGAGTCAGGTGTGTACCTGACGCCGGAGCGGCGGTTGAGGACGTGCTCATGGCGATTGGAGAACAAATTGGATTCTAAAACATTGTTTCCGCATCCAGAATGATCAAGGCCGTGGTAGTTTTTCTAAAGGAACAAAGTTTTGTGAGTAAACTCAACGTAAGCGGCGTTTGGGTAAGTGAAGCTTTTGTTTCACCGCTGGTTTCACAGTCAACTAGGGTAACGATATTGAATATTCCACTGTTTATACCCTATGCATGTATTGAAAATGAAGTACAGAATACACGGGAGTGGTGGTGTAGTGGGCTAAAGCACATAACTGTTAATCAGAAGGTCGCTGGTTCGATCCCCACAGCCACCACCATTGTGTCCTTGAGCAAGGCACTTAACTCCAGGTCCCTCCGGAGGGGATTGTCCCTATAATAAGTGCACTGTAAGTCGCTTTGGATAAAAGCGTCTGCCAAATGCATAAATATAAATGGACAGAGGTTTGGAAAAATGGCAAGCAAAATTAAACTGATTACACTTGGGTGTAAAAATGGAGCTCTAAAACATCTGTTGTCTTTTAGACGGTAGGTGTTTATGTTTTTAGAATCACCGATGCTTGATATCTTGTTCCATGTTAAACACGAGGATAAATCATACATGATTTATGCGAGCACCAATAATCTGAAATGCTTTGAGTGTGGTAATTTCGGGCACAAGAAAATGTCATGCCTGCATAAAATGCAAACGGAGGACAATACCAACAAAGCAAATGAAGCAAATGAACAGGCGGACACCGGCGAAGCGGAGGTTGTAGATAAAAGTAAAGAAACAGAGACAGACAATGAAACCGAAAAAGATGAGTGTAAATAACAAACAGAGCACTCATGAACAAAGTAACTCTACTGAAGATAGAGAACAGAAGGTATCGAGAGAAAGGATGTCAGTGGAAAAAAGGAGAAAAAAATTGTTGTGATGAGGAAAATAAAAGGAGGAATTGTGAAGAGGTTGGGACGAGTGATGTGAAAAAAAATCTCATCTTGAGGATTCTGCTGGCACTGATGTCGATACAGTTGAGAATCTAACTGAAAATATACCTCTGTCTCAGCTCTCTGAAAGCACTGATGTGACAGAGGAGATGGCTGATGATGACTGCCTTTCTGAAATGTCAGATATTCCCTCTAATTATGATGACGATCAGTTATATATTGTGAAGGAGGTTAATGATTTCCTTGATGCAACCTTCGGAAGAAAAGTAGAAGTTAAGGATTTTTTTCCTGAAGTAAAAAGGTTTTTGGTTTCAGCGGTCAAGATACAAAAGACTGTGAGTTATGAAGAGTTAAGTAGAAGGAAAAGATTTTGATTGAAAAAAATTGTAACAAAACTGAGAAAAGAAAAAGATTTTGAGAACTCTAATTTACTTATGAATTCATCACAAAGGGTGAGCTATTTGTTTCTTTTTGTTTTGTCCTCTTTATTTGTCCTTTTTTTGTCCTATTCTTTCATGGAGAGCCTTAGAATAGGATCCATTAACATGAATGGGGGAAGAGATGGTAGGAAAAGAGCAAGTTTGAATGAATACATACAAAATGTAACTTTTTACAAGAGACGCATAGTGATGTGAAAAATTATGTGGAATGGAGAATGGGGTTTAGAAGTGAGTTTCATTTTATGAGTCATGGTTCAAATGTTAGTGGAGGAGCTGCTATTTTATTTTCAAAGAAGATTAATATAATCAATGTCTTGGTCAATGAAATAGAAAGAGGACAAAATTTGACTGTTCAAGCAAATAAAAAAGGGTTTGCTTTTGTTTTTATTAATGTTTAGCACCAAATATTGGAGCAGAGAGTATAATTTACTTTTAAATGCTACATGAGTTTAAAAAAAAAACTGTGATGGAAATGTTTGTTTGGTTTTAGGGGGTGATTGGAACTGTACGTTAAATTTTACTTTAGATTGCAATGGAGAAGAACCTCAACTCTCTTCTGCCAATGTTTTACATAATGTTAGTAGAAATTTTAATTTGGTTGATGTATGGAGACTACAACACCCAACAGTTAAGCAGTATACATGTGTAAATGATCGTATTTGTACTGCCAGGTTAGACCATTTTATATTAATAAGAATAATAGTAATAGATTTTATTAATTTACAATTTGTCCAAATGGGTTCTCTGATCATCATTATGTATCATTGAAATAAATATAAAGAAGTCACAAAGTCATAGCTATTATTGGCATTTTAATGTGAAACTGTTACAAGATGTACTTTTTTGTGAAAAATTTGATGTATTTTGGGTTGAGTGGAAAAAACAAAAAATTATTATGATGACATTGTTCAGTGGTGGGATGTAGGTAAGACACAAATTAGGATATTTTGTCAAAATTATACTTATAATACAAATGGTAGGATAAAAAAAATCTGTTCTTGAATTTGAAAAAGAGATAAAAACAGATTTAAAGTGAGTTAATTGTTGGAGATACTGTGAAAGTTGGGAAGTTGAAGGGGGGAAAAAAAGCCTCTATGTTTCATGAGAAAGCAAAAGGAGCTTTAATTAGAGCTCGTTTTACATCTTTGAGAGAAATGTATGCACCAAGCTTTTTTTTTCTTTAATCTGGAACAGAAAGAAAGAGAGAAAAAAATTATGTTCCATTTGAAAGATTTAAATGGGAATTTGAATTCAGATCTTTGAATGCTGAAAAACTGGAGAACTGTGGCTGTTTTATGTACAGATTATAACATTTTGGCAAAGTGTCTTTCGAATAGGTTGAAACCTTTTTTAGAATATATTGTAAATTAATATCAAACATATTGTATCCCTAACAGAACGATAATGGACAATTTGTTTCTTGTAAGAGACATAATAGACATTGCAAGAATGAACCGTGAAAGTGTTGGAATTTTTGCAGTTTGCAGTTTAAGTTTTATTTCATGGATAAAAATGTTACATAATGATGCATCTGCAATGTTGAAAGTTGGGGGTGGACTTAGTCGGCCTATTCCAATGTTAAGAGGAATCAGACAAGGATGCCCATTATCTGGGATGTTGTATTCATTGGCTATAGAACTTTGTAATTTGTAAATTATGAAAAACAAGGGTTTTCAATTGAAAGAAATGTGGAAAGGCCTATTAAGTTTGTTGCCTATGCGGATAATGTTACAAATTTTATTAAGGATGAGAGAGATGTGTCTGTTTTAAAAGAAACATTGAATGTTTATGAAAATGCTTCATCAGCTAGAGTGAACTGGGAAAAGTGTGAAGGCTTTTTTGTGGAGAAATTATAAAAAAATCCCACCAGTACTTCCAGGTAGTGTTAAGTGGAGTCAAGAGGGTCTGAAAGTTTTAGGAGTTTTTTTAGGGTCTGAAAAATGTATGATGAAAAATTCGGAAGGAATGGTGGAGAAGATGTGTAGCCGGTTGTCTAAATGGTTGTGGGTGCTACGACAGCTTTCCTATAGCAGCTTCAGCACTGTGGCACAAAATGAATGTCCTGGATCCTCCAAATTATTTTGTTCATGAACTACAGAAAACATTAGTGGATTTCCTTTGGACTGGACAACACTGGACTAAAGCTGCCATTCTTTTCTTAACCAGTAAATGAAGGTAGACAAGGATTAATAGACATCAAAAGCAGAATTAAGACTTTCAGGCTGCAGGCAGCGCAAAAGTTGCTGTACTCAAATGGAAGGTGTTGGACTGACACCGCAAAAGCCCCGTTACATAAAGTTGATGTTTCTAAATACGATTTGTATTTGTTTTTAATTAATCAAACAGAAATTGACTTAAAAGACACTTCTGTTTTTCTAAAACAATTTTAAGAACATGGACTTCAAACTTTCACATGAATAGAGACCTTTCTCACTCTGAACCAAAAAACAATGAACCTCTTTTTAATAATCCTTTACTTGAAGCAAAGGTGCTTAATACTAAAAGCCTTCAGAAAACAATGGCAAGATCTGGATGCACAAGGATAATGGACTTAAAAAATGATGATGAGTGGAAAAGCCCTCAGGATATGTGCAATCTGACAAGAATTAAGTCTGTCAGATTTATGAAACATGTAATGGATGAGATTTTTCTCTTTTTTCCTTCTGTCTATCGACAAAAGTCAGGAGAAGAGGACTTGAATAAAGAAGAGAATGAGATACAGGAGGAAAATTTTCCTGAACTCAATGTTTCAGCTTTGGTGGAAGAGGAGCCACAAGAGAATTCAATACTTTCTTTCTGATGTCAGATTTGCTAGGGCCAAACTCTTCTCCTAAAAGATGCTGGAGGTCATTTAATAAATCTCCCATTGAAAAACGAACTGCAGATCTACAGTGGAGAATTATACATTGGGCAATAGCTACAAACAGACACGTGGCACACATCGACCCCACTGTAGAAAAGAAATGTCCCTTTTGTGACAGAAGAATCAATTGATCATCTTTTTTTATATTGTTCAAGATTGAGAGGTTTAATTCAGATGTTAGAAAGCTGGATTGAAAAACTTGGTGAAGAGTTTAAAAGAAATCTTTTCATTTTTGGACCAAACTATAAGGCTTCAGACAGGCGATGAATTGGTTTAACTGTCTAATAGGTGAAACCAAATTGGCAATATTGGCAATAAAACAAGGAAAATAAAGTGAAAAGAAGACGTTTTAGTAGATCCAGAGATAATTTTAAGAGCTTTTGTGGCTTCAAGGATCAGAGCAGAGTTTGTCTATTTTAAACTGACTAAAAATCAGGTTTGTTTTATGGAAACATGGGGTTTTAGTGAAGTTTTGTGTACTATAGTGTAAAACAGATCAAGGTCACGGGCAAGGAAGAGGCGAGAAACCGGCTTGACATATAACTTAAAGGTTTAATGGAAAACTCAAAAGACAAACACATAAGACGACGGACATGTCCGTGAATGATCTCTCTCTCTCCCATCGCCGTCCGCGAGTGGCCTTTATCCCTCTTGACGGCTTAATTAGCATAATACGGGACCGGGCGTGCGTAATCATGCCCCGGTACCGCCCTCCATCATGCCACATATAGATTATGAGGAAAACCTACTTTTTATTTTTAATTGCTTTGTGGTTGGTTTATTTTTAACTGTTGTGTTATATTCAGTTATTATTTTTTAATGTTCTTTTCTTTTGTATATTGATATAGTTTTGTATGTGATGATGGTTGTTAATTGCAAATATTTTAGAAGGAAAACAAATTGTATAAATAAAGAGGTATAAACGTCAGGTCTTGCTCTCTCTCTCTTCTCACATATACACACAGTCCACTAATGTCAACATAATAATCTAGCCTATTCTCTTGAATAGAGTTATGTTGGCATTAGTTGGCATTAGCATGGTTTAGGTCCTATTTATCAGACCTCTACCACTTTGTATGTGTAAACAAGGAATTGTCAAATCAATCAAAGTATGAAGTGCCACAGGGATTAGTTTTAGGACCTCTGTTTTTCTCCTTATACATGCTTCCGCTGGGAGATATTATCAGGAATCAAGGAATAAGTTTCCACTGTTATGCCAACGATACCCAACTTTATATTTCTTCTAAACCCAATGAAAATTCACAATTCTCCAAATTAGCAGAGTGCATCAATGAAATCAAAGATTGGATGGTCAGAAATTTCCTTCTACTCAATTCTGACAAAACAGAAGGTCTAATTATTGGACCAAAAACCTCTAAAAATGAGCAGCAAAATATAATTTGACTCTCGATGGATGAACTGTTATGTCATCTTCTACAGCAAAGAACTTAGGTGTTATATTTGATACCAGTCTGTCCTTTGAAAATCAAATTTCCAATGATTGTAGAACATCATTATTCCACCTGAGAAATTTTGACAAATTACGCCACATGCTCACTGTTGCCGAAACCGAAAAACCAATTAATGTGTTCATGACCTCAAGACCAGATTATTGTAATGCATTACTGGGAGGATGTCCAGCAAGTTCAATAAATAAACTTCAGTTGGTTCAAAATGCCATTGCATCTACAATACACACTGCTCTCTCCCATCTGGAAAAAAAGGAACACATATGTGAGAATGCTGTTTGTAGACTACAGCTCAGCATTCAACACCATAGTGCCCTCCATGCTTGATGAGAAACTCCGGGCTCTGGGCTTAAACAGCTCGCTGTGCAGCTGGATCCTGGATTTCCTGTCAGGCAGACGTCAGGTGTTAAAATGGGCAGCAACATCTACTCATCACTGACCCTCAACACTGGAGCCCCGCAGGGCTGTGTTCTCAGCCTACTCCTGTATTCCCTGTACACACATGACTGTGTGGCAACACATAGCTCCAATGCCATCATTAAGTTTGCTGATGATACGATTTGCTTTGATGATTTGCTGATTAATGGAGCACCGGTGGAGAGAGTCAGCAGTTTCAAGTTCCTCGGTGTCCACATTACTGAGGAACTCTCATGGTCCGTCCACACTGAGGCCGTTGTGAAGAAGGCTCACCAGCGCCTCTTCTTCCTGAGACGGCTGAGGAAGTTCGGAATGAACCAACACATCCTCACACGGTTCTACACCAGTACTGTAGAGAGCATCCTGACTGGCTGCATCACCGCCTGGTATGGCAATATCACCGCCCACAACCACAAAGAACTGCAAAGGGTGGTGCGAACTGCCAGAAACATCATCGGAGGTGAGCTTCCCTCCCTCCAGGATATATATAACAGGCGGTGTGTGAAAAAAGCTCGGAGGATCATCAGAGACTCCAGCCACCCGAGTCATGGTCTGCTCTCACTGCAACCGTCAGGCAGGTGGTATCGCAGCATCAGGACCCGCACCAGCCGACTACATGACAGCTTCTTCCCCCAAGCAATAAGACTTTTGAACACATGATCTCTCACGATCAACAATCAGCACTGCACTTTATTAATCTTCATCTTATATCACACACTGGACTGTCAAATATATTCTCCCCAATTCAACTAGTGTATATATATTTTTATATACCCTTATCTAGTGTATGTGTATTCTATACTGTTTGTATTGTTTACTGTACATTGTATATTAGTACTATGTTGTGTAATTATGTGTACATTTGTTATGTAAATTGTGTTGTGTAAATATGTTGTTTATTGTAAATTGGTATATGTCTCATCACTGTCATGACTGCTATGTACCTCGGAACTGCACACAAGACTTTCACCTACTGTTGCACTCGTGTACACAGTAGTGTGACAATAAAGAGATTTGATTTGATATGAAATGCAGCTGCCAAAGTGCTGACTAGAACCAAGGAATATGATCATATTAGCCCCATTCTATCGTCATTATATTGGCTTCCTGATAAATTTCTTATTCATTTTAAAATTCTGTTAACTCTATACAAAGCTTTGAATGGTCTAGCTCCACAGTACTTAAGTGACCTTCTGATACGCTATATTCTGTCACGTTCATTAAGATTTGGGCTTGTTAATATGCCCAAGAATATCAAAATCCACAAAAGGAGTTAGATCCTTTACATATTTGGCTCCTAAACTTTGGAATTGTCTCCCTAACACTGTTTGGGATGCAGACACTCTCAGTTTAAGTCTAGACTAAAGATTCATCTCTTTAGCCAGGCATAAACCTAATTTATCTCTGGTCTGCCGGAACACGAAAAATCCATCACGATCTATAAATCTGCATAAAATTGAATGGCATCTACACTAATATAAATTTTTTTGTTTCCTCTCCAAGAGGCTTCAGACCTTATTTAGGAACCAGGCAATTGAGCTGGCAGTGGTTAATCCTCCCTTGTCAATGGAGAGCAGACAAATCAAACTATTATGCCCAGTGTGGGCCCTTCATAGCTTCCTAAGGGCTACAGAAATCTTGCATCAATCAGACCAACTCCTCCTCTGCTACGGTGGGTCAAAAAAGGGTCAGCCTCTTTCGAAGCAGAGGTTGTCACACTGAGTGGTGGAGGTAATCACCCAAGCTTATAAGATCAACAACCATCTGATGCCAACTGGTGTAAGATGCCACTTGACTAGAGGTATCTCCACGTCTTGAGCAACAATAAGGGGCACCCCCCTAAGTGACATTTGAGTGGCAGTCAATTGGTCATCTACAGATACTTTTTCCAGATATTTTAGAGTTAATGTGGCTGCCCTGTGCGCAATTGCAATGGCCATCCTATTGGGGCCTTCAACTTTCTCTTAGGGGTAAGCATGCCTCCTCGTGACCTTGTTGTTTTGAGTCATCCAGTGTGTAGCACTGCCTCTGGCTGTCAGTGAGAACTAAGTTGAACGAGAGTTACATATGTAACTGCGGCTCTATGAGTTCTGTATGACTGGCAGAGTTCTCTGTAACTCAAAGTCTGGGCGAGAAGATTCCATAGGGACAGTTTGCTGGAAGTCACGAAGTTAATTAGGGGAGGACCCAGTATCATCCTGGGTCACGAGGTGAATTTGTTGATATTAGACTCGACCGTAGCATGAGGAAACAGAGATATTATCCAGTGTGAAGCACTGCATCTGGCGTTCTTCCAGTAAATCTCCAAGTAGTCACCAGTGTAGAGGAATCATAGGCGGAGGGTGAATGAACTGCAGGGTATCAAAGTTGTATACCCCTTAATAATTGTGGCAGCAGGGGCATGGTCAAGCACCCGTCCGAGGAGAGAAAGCAGTAAGGGCGCTTGCACCTGAGCTAAATTATGTCTAACACCTGTCTCTAATTTCAGTGAGTACGGGGAGAGCGGCATAAAAGAGCATCAGTACCTCCAGTGGAGAGAGAGAGAGTCCGACTGAGAGACTGTCATTGAGAAGCTGATTGTGTGAAGTGATTACTTACTGTGAGAGCTGTACTGTGGAGGTGCTTACATTAAAAGCTTACCTTTGACTTGTGAACCCAGTTCCCTGTGTGCTCTTTATACTGGTGACCTGAAGCATGTCACACTGGTGCCAAAATCCGGGAGGGAGGAGGGATGCCCGTCGCAGAGTCCTCGACACTGCCGTCCACCCAGGGGAGCGCCGCTGCCTTCTGCCGGGTGACCGCCCGGATGCAGGGAATGGCCGCCATCCGCGGGGCGAGTGGGGACTGGATTCCCCAACTGCCTGGAGCAAGGGAGCCACTGCCGGGGGCGGAGGAATGTCCCCATGTGTCACCAGGAAAGTGGAGCGGCTGTCGTCCGCCGGAGAGTGTGGAGGAGTGTGCGAGGACCACGCGACGGTGCATCAGAGAACCGGTGAGTGAGCTTTTTCTCTCTCTCTCTCCTCTCTCTCTTTCTTTCGCACCGTGTTGGCCTTTTTCCCTCGCCTATTTTGTTTTTTGTTGTTGTTGTTTTCCCCTCCTGTCTTCACCCAGGTCGAGGAAGGCGGGATAACCAGCCGGCAGACAGGTCGCAATGCACGCCCCTCCCCAGGAATAGAGGAGGGGAGGGTTGTATGTCGTGCCGGTGGCACCCCGGCCTGAGGTAATGCCGGGAGCAGTGTGGAGTGGAGGGGGGCGGGGCTGGGCCGGGCTGGAATGTCGCACGCCAGGTCCCCAATCGGCCTGATGGGGCGCGCGAGGAATAAAGGCAGCCGGTGACGACGGTTCGAGAGAGAGAGAAAGAAAATTACAAATGGCTGCCATGTATGTTTATGTTTGTGTTTTGGTTTAAGTTCTCATTAAATTATTATTTATATTGACAAGCCGGTTCTTGCCTCTCCCTTGCCCATCGTAACCCGCTTTACAATAATGTGCATTTACTTTTAAATATTAAAATAATTGGATAGTTTAGCATGTTCAAAAGGCAAGATGACACCTTACCTCAAAAAGATAAACATGTCCCAGTTTTCATCTGATTATTATAAAATCCATAAAATAAATCTGATATCATTATTAAACATTTATTTTTGTCATTTAATGTATTAAATCAAATAACTATTTACACAATTAAGTTAAAAAATGATAGACAAATTATATAACAGAATCCCAGTCAAAAAATTATATGAAATACCATACAGGCCTATAAATATATACATATTTAGACACCCATATTTTTTAAATTGAATAGATGTTATAACAGCAATCACATGCTTTTAAGGTTCCCCAAATAAGAAATCTTAATTTAACCCCTGCATTCAAGACAAAATATTTGATTAAATTGCAATTATCTACAACCAACTGTTAATGTTAACACTGTACAAAACCTTCTAGATGAATAAATGGTTAATTATTGTTAATTACACAGATGCCAGTAGGCTATTTTTATTAATAATTAGTTTAGCAACTCAATATCAGGCTAGAGCAAGGAAATATACAGGATTTATTTTATCAGCATATCAGCAAATTAAATAATCAGTAGCAAAAACTCTTTACTAACGCAGCAAAATAATATTTGTTAACATTTGATTATATATATATATATATATATATATATATATATATAAAAAATAAATAAAAAAAACTGTTTAGACCCGCATACACCATTAAAAGTGGTCTCGCACCTGTCATGCAGTTGAATTAAAGTTTTGGAAGTTAAAATAAATTCTAATGGAGAGAGTCTTCTTCACAAGCTCAAGGAACGATGATTAATTTATTTTCAGTAATCTCCATGCTGGATCATTTTGAGTTTGATTGGATGATTATTGATTTAAACATGAATGAATGCAATTAAAAAGGAATGTTACAAATGCAAATACTCTCGATTCAATGCTACCATAATCTAATAAATATGTATTAATGTAAGAATTGCACTATATTATTTTATATTTGTTTTAAAAAGTTATATTCTTTCAGAAATAATGACATTCTCCATGCAGGCAGTGACTCAAGAGATTATCGTTTTAAGATGAATTTGGCCTTGGCCACTGATCAAGAGTCAGCTTTCCCTTTACGCTAGTAATTAAAGTTTGTATATGAGTTGGGGAAACTGATCCTAGACAGTTTACTGGTGCAGCTACGAGCAGTGTTATCCAGGAGCAACAACAAGAATTTCCGATCAGTACCTAATAAGCATTAATACGAACATGCCTGTGGCCTTGCCCAGCCTTACACATGCTCCACCTATGAGAGAATACTATTAATTGTATTTGCACAGTGTGTTATTATTTGATTATTTCAAATAAAAAAGTAACAGCTTTTTAAAATGTATCCACTGTTAAAAACGCTGCCTCATTGTGGACTGAAGCCCAAAATGGGAAAAAGATGCGTTTTCAAACAAAAACGTATAACTGTGGCTTTAAACACTCAGTATGTGCTGCATCTTAAGCATCTAAGACAATGAAGATTTCTAATACAATACAGAACCATAACACAAAGGATTTCACCCCAGAACAGAAAGCAGTTAACATTTGATTCTGTAGCGCTGACTTTAACCTCTTGGCTTCTCTTGCAGAGCCTTACACAAGATTATGTAGGTCAGCTGGAATAATGCAGCAGTTTTCTTCGATCTCAGGGGACAAGAGAGAGACCTGTAGCTGTTCAAACCCAACAGATGGAAAAACACCTCTAAACTGTACAATCATTTTTACAGGAAGTCATCTTAGTTGAGCGAATTACTACACTATTTCTCCTCATTTATTCACACGTCCAAAGCTCCATTCTTTTCTCTATACGTCCATATTTCAGTTTATTTTTAGAGCACTGCCATCTGACATTCAGGCTGTGGTCCTTTATGCTTGTGTGTTGATCTGTGTTGTAATTATCTACACATGTGTGTGTGTTCTGTGCTTCAGTAGAAAACCCACATTGTTCTTTTATAATTGTAATTATCTTAATGTGGTCTGACCCAATTAAATTAAAAAGCTAATCATCACATATTAGATCTTGTGTGGGTGTGGGGGTGTGTGTGTGTGTGTGTGTGAGAGTGAGTGAGCATTTATTTATCACTTTGTGGGGACCAAATGTTCCCAAGGATAGTAAAAACCCGAATTTTTACATTGGACATTGTGGGGACATTTTGTCGGTCCCCGTATGGAAAACAGTTTATAAATCATACTAAATTATGTTTTTTGAAAATGTAAAAATTCAGAAAGTTTTCTGTGAGGGTTAGGATTTGGGGATAGAATATAAAGTTTGTACAGTATAAAAACCATTATGTCTAAGGAAAGTCCCCATAAAACCCAACATGTGTGTGTGTGTGTGTGTGTGTGTGTGTGTGTGTGTGTGTGTGTGTGTGTGTGTGTGTACATTTCCGAATAGAGTCATTAAAAGAATGCTGTGCCATTTTCACCTCTCTCTCTCCCCTTCTGTGTGCTTATGTATGGAAAAGAAAGACAGAGAGAGAGAGACAGAGATGAGGTTTTTTTATACAGAGTACGAGGGGAAAACACAAAATAATTAAGGGAGGAGGGACTATAATTAAAATGGCCTGTTTTTAATTTAACAGTGAGCTATTTTATATCAAACAGAACAGTGATCACTTAATTATACAGGCAACATCACAGAAAGAGAGAGAGAGAGAGTGAGAAACAGAGAGAGGGTGAAGGATAATGAGGTGTTTGTTGTTTAAGAGGTAGATTTCTTTAGCTGTGAAGTCTATTATCAGTCCAGTTTTGATAATTGGAAAATTCTCTCTTTACAGGATTTTAATTATTTTAATGTAACATGATTAAACTGTTAGTACTGCTGCTGCTGCTGTAGTTTTGATGTGGCCATTTTCTCCAATTAAGAGAAATTGTTTGTGAGCTTTGTGTTTCTAAACATACTGACATAACCACAGCAGAGGTGCTCATTGTTTACATTTTAAAGGTGTGTTTGCCAAAGCTCTAATTAGCTACATCAGGTATTTACTGTAGCTGTACCTCAAATGACACACTATGCACAATGCACTTACAATATACACTCTGCATTAGCCATGTAGTGTATGAATTTTCAAAATGTAGTATACATTTTTTACTTCTAAGGAAGCACTTTCTGTTTTTCAGCTGACAAAACTGAGTTCAATATTTAGATCTCAAATAATTTACATACTCAACAACGTGGGGTGATGGTACAGCATTCAACACATTTGCAAGGTTCATAGAAGTTTCGCCAATTGTTTTGTTAGTCCAGCATCTCTGCCAGGTTCCTCCGCTCTTTCTGATACGTATGGCAACCCATTGAGTGCATGAAGTGTCCAACATACCACATTTTTGGTTGAAGAAGTAGGCCTACATCATTCGGGTACTTGTAATTCACTCCGTTTTGTTGCATTTTCTGTGTAAAAATACTACTTGCACTACTTACACTACAAAATGTCATAGAATAGTGCAGAAATGTGCAATTTGAAATGCACCTTTTATTAGATTTTTTTTTTATAATCAGACACACCTAAATTGTATTTGTTTGAGTGTTTACATGCATGATCTACATGCATGTTACTATGGTAATTCTTTGAGAAAGAGTAAAGAACTGGACAGCTCAGTGGTGCTGCCTCTACGACACAGCAGAATTCTCTCTCTTTCTCGCTCGGTCTGACTTAAGTGAGTGTGTGTGTGAGTTAAAGCAGTGGATCAACTGGTGGGTCACAGGTCTATTTGGACTGGGTTGTGGACAGCAGGGAAAGAACAATGACATGGTTCTCCCATTGAAGATATTTCAGCGGCCGCCCAAGTGAGAGCCAATTTAGGACTGCCAAGGCAGATATATTGATAATCTTGCAATCAGCTAAAAGCTTCTCATCTGTACTTTTGCATGAGTGTAACGGAACCAGCTTGCGCTAATGATCTGCTCTCTGAACCGTGCGTGAAACAACCAGGCTTCCCTCTATATTGCGGAGCGCAGACCTCAAAACCGATGAGACCAATTCAATTCTAGTGAGACTTTTCTAGATTAAAGTGTTACGGAGGAAGTCAAGTCAAACCTCTCAAACAGTAGCAGCCCTGACATGCCAAACAGCACTGAGGAGGAAAAGAGCAACACTGTGCTATGTGCTAATTTGTTTTCCCCATTATACATCACCTTTACAAAATAGTTTCACAATTTTACATGAGTAAATGTAACTGTTATATTTTGGCAAAATTTTATAGTTTCATATGAAATAATCTAAAGGTAGAATCTATTAGACCTCATTTTATATCAACAGTGGCAGTTGTAGTTAAAGTTTCAAGATGTGTTTCAGCTAGTACTTAATTTTTCATAAATATTATAATTTATTATTATTATTTCTATTATTTAAGACTAGCTACACTGATCTAACCATGGTAATGAGGAGCCTTTCCTCCTGTGTAATAAGTATGTTCTGTTTGAATTATGTTTGAAATTAGGAAACAAACGGGATAATAATGGGCTCATAGAAGTAAGTATGCTCATACATTTTTTTGTAAATATGCTCATTCAATAAAAGGGGGAGAGAGAATTTCCTGTAGATTTTGTTGTTGACATCATCAACAAAAATAATGTCACTTGATGCATGTCCTTGTACTTGAAAACCATGATCAAAACTATGCAACATAAAAGGAAATGCGAACCAGGATACATTAAATACAGGTTACGTTTTTACTATATTGGGCGCCACTTGATGTCCAATGTAAAATCGGAGTCCTGAAGCAAAACCAGTTGAGAAGCACTGAGTTAAAGGTACAGACAGGAGCAGTTTATGTTAACTGTTAATAAATTATAGAACATGAATTTATAGCTCACACAGCTGATGTTATTTTTCATTTAGTAGTTAATTAAACATGCTATGCTAACATGTAAACTAATATGCTTTAGTTATATAACATGTTATAGTTACATGCTATTTCATGTTTATAATTCGATTTATTATTATAATTCTGTTGACTTATTTATTCTATTTATTTTCAAAAAGGACACTTTTTTTTACACATACTTCAATTTAAAATAAATATTTCAATTATAATAGTGTTTGTTCAATCAACCAAAAACATTTTGTACATTTGGTTTTCACTCCTTTAAGGGTCATTGTTACTGATAATAGTAATTGCGTAATACCATTTACTGTGAGACCGTGAAACCATGATATTTTCTGTAACTGTTAACATACCATGAAAATCTCATACCGTTGCAATCCTAGTTCTGCATTTTTACATTTTCAATAAAACATCGTTTAGTATGTTTTTTTTATTAGCTTCATGGTGACTGAGGCTTCCTCAGTGAGCTATATGTAAGGAATGGTTAAACTGGCATTTTGGAGGTGGGGGGAAAATCATCACATTTATTCAAATTTCATTCCTGTAGAGAAAAATTTACAAATCAACCAACCTACACAATTCAAATCAATAACATTTCTGAGTATAAGGGTGTGTCTCATTACGAAAGTAATACCATCTGTAGGCAGCAATATCCTCAAATTAGAATTAGCTTTGCTTAAACTATATGGCCTTTATAGATAAATGGAAACAGAACCTATCGTGGTTGCTATGACAGCATGCAGCAGTGAGAAAATAATCTCTGAGGTAAACTGAAGGAGAGTTAATGATGTAGAGAAAAAAGAAAATGGATTTTGTGGCTGTACTTTTATCTTTACTTTATAATAATTTATTTTACATTATATATTGATGTCCGAAGACAGAAGGCAATGCAGTTTGCAAATGGATTGCTCTAACTAAATGAGCTCTGCTTTGCTTTACTTGGCACCTTCGATTTATAAAGATATTATCCTTATAAGCGCCGTGTACAACGTATTAATCACGTTTAGACTGGGGAGAGATGTCCTGAATATATAGACGACTTGTTTGTCTATATTTACCCAACAATCTCTAGTATTTTATAGGTTTGTTGTCTGTATGTCACTTGTTGTCACTGGACCTGTCATTTGCTTCAGGCTGCATATTCAATAAATATCATGCTTTCTACCTCAATCTATGAATGGTATCTTTATGAGATAAGTAAAAACATCCGTTACAACCACACAATTATAAAGAACAGTAATATGAAGTAGATAATGTATAATTTGTAATGTTTACATTCTGCATTCATGGCACTAATACTATCATGCTAACCTCGGCCATAGTATGCACCTGTTACCCTGTTTTATTGTACTTTATGATGAAATTTGTGTAAGTAGTCCACGTGAGATCATGAAAAAGATTTTTTGTCTTAAAGGTTTTTAAGACATTGGATGATAATGCAAAGATGGGTGATGGTTGATAAAGGCGTAACTATGGCAGACAGATAAGGTTTAGTCAATGGGCAATAATTAGAGGCATATCAATGTGTCCTTAATGGCTCCCAGATTGCTGATCTGTCAAAAAATTTAAATTTCTAGTGTTCGCCATGATACCGTTGTATTGTTGCTATCCATCTTCTCTGCTATGTGTTGCATTCGACTTCCGGGTTAAAGTTGTGCGGCACATAACGTTGAGGACAAATGTAGTCCCATTAAGGTGTACACATGCTGGATGAAGCCGAGCAACAATCGCATTATCTAGGTCTGTTAGTTTGATGTCGCAAAAACAGCTTAAAGCATTTAAATGACATTTTAAAAAGATTAATTACTGCTTTTGTCCAACACTGTCACATACAGACATTTGCACCTACACAGGCATGCATGCATACATTTATAAACAAACATAAACACACTTACAGGCACACTAGCACACTGCTAAAGCCCTATTTTAACACATATAAGTAAATATGCTGGAGGGACAGATTCCAATGTAACGTGATTAGATTGCATGTCTCTAGGTCCATTGCTGAGCTACTGGTGCCATGATAAAATGCAGCACCTGCAATGCAGATTCAGGTTAGGCAGTCTGTGCATTTGCAGGTTTGCAGCTTGACTTGCAAAAATGAGTTCATCATTCAACCTGCTTTTGTCAAAAATCACCCAGCACTGCACTTTCTAACCAGCCATTTAATAACCTAACAAACCATCTTAATATTTGATATGATACAGGTTGCATAAATTTATCAAACTTAGTTTTGTATTTAAAGGGTCCTTTAGTGCTCTGATGTTTTTGGTGTAATGAATGTTGTGCCCCCTTTCATTACTCTATAATTAAAGAACCTTCAATCTCTCTTGTGTGCAGCAGCACCAACATAACATAAATAATTAACGTCTATATTCCAAACTTTCATTAGATTTCATTAATATTAACCACTCAAATAATCCCAACAGTCTCACAAAACACAGAGAGTGGGAAAACGAGCAATCAACACAGAGAGAAAGATTGTAATGTTAACTGCAACAAGAACCAAAATACTGATTCTTTGCTGGCACACACACACACACACACACACACACACAAGTCTCATTTAACGTAACATGAGATCATATCAAACTCTAATGATGATGCGAGAGAGGAGCACAACGGCTCGCACCTGACTGAGGAGAGGAAGAATTACAAAGCTCACAGTCCAGATGCACTCTAATCTTTCCAAATAGCTTCAGGTGATGTATATTGCAATGTATGAGGGAATTATAATGCAAAAATACAAAATTAGTTAATACAGAAGCACTCTCGTTGTGGAATATGTGGAGCTGGAGCTGCCGCTCCACTGAAGCAAAACTGTCGAGCGTCTTTATAGGAAACACCATGACGTTACAACTTAAATGCAGTTATTTAATGCATTATAGCTTTATTAAAGTACAAATAATATGGAAGCAGATCATTTAAATAACTACAAACTCCGAAACTGGCATCTCTCTGTGCGTTCAGCACCTCTTCTATGAGTTGTGCGAATGTCCCGATCTAAGGGGGAAAGACAGAAACTGCACCCGGGTGATGCACACACTGTCACAGGGACGCTTGTCCCTCGAGCGCCCACGCTTGCTACAGCTAGATTATAATGTATTGGCTCACGACTTATTGAATCATAATATATGTCACTGAGCATTTCTTATTGTGAAGCAAACTGACAATATGCAGCTTTATTAATACGAGAGAGTTTGTTTTTTTGTGAGTGAAAGATGGAGTGAAGTGAACAGAAAGGTGAGAGAGGGTAGTCTTTGCCCCATTATACACTGCAATAAAATAACTTTATTTTGTTTTGGCTTTTTTCCCATATAAATATCTAAAACTCCTTTACATTTTCTTTAGCTGCTATACTGCATTAGAAAACATTGTTATCTGAGAATGTTGAATATAATTAAAAAAATACACATTTTTTAAAATACCTAAAAATCAGCAGGAAACCGATGGAGTGCGTACTCCGGGTGGGGAAGGAGGTATTGCCCCAAGTGAAGGAGTTCAAGTACCTCGGGGTCTTGTTCACGAGTGAGGGGACAATGGAGCGGGAGGTTGGCCGGAGAATCGGGGCAGCGGGGGCGGTATTGCATTCGCTCCATCACACCGTTGTCATGAAAAGAGAGCTGAGCCAGAAGGCAAAGCTCTCGATCTACCGGTCAATTTTTGTTCCTACCCTCGCCTATGGTCATGAAGGTTGGGTCATGACTGAAAGAACTAGGTCGCGAGTACAAGCGGCCGAAATGGGCTTCCTCAGAAGGGTGGCGGGCTTCTCCCTTAGAGATAGGGTGAGGAGCTCAGTCATCCGCGAGGAGCTCGGAGTAGAGCCGCTGCTCCTTTGCGTGGAAAGGAGTCAGTTGAGGTGGTTTGGGCATCTGGTAAGGATGCCCCCTGGGCGCCTCCCTAGGGAGGTGTTTCAGGCACGTCCAACTGGGAGGAGGCCTCAGGGAAGACCCAGGACTAGGTGGAGAGATTACATCTACACACTGGCCTGGGAACGCCTCGGGGTCCCCCAGTCAGAGCTGGTTAATGTGGCTCGGGATAGGGAAGTTTGGGGCACCCTACTGGAGCTGACCCGACTTCGGATAAGCGGTTGAAGATGGATGGATGGATGGACCTAAAAATCCTTTAAAAAAAAAAAGATGCATTCACCTAAGAAGCAGCATATAAGATATTTATACTTGCTTTTAGAGTATAGATCTTGTCTTTACTACCCCCGATGAAGTATAACCAAGTGAGAAAATACACATATAAACTTACTTATACACTTATTTTTAAGATACATTCTCGTAAAGCTAAATATCTTATATGTTGCTTCTCAAGTAAATGCATCTTGTTTTAAGTATTTGTAGACAATTCATGCTACTCTCCATGATCCATGCACAACTTACCACGCACCCCACTGATAGCGAGAACCCCTAATCGTGGCCACAAGGAGGTTACCCCCATGTGACTCTACTCTCCCTAACAATCGGGCCAATTTGGTTGCTTAGGACACCTGGCTGAAGTCACGCTTCAAACTCGCGACTCCAGGGGTAGTAGTCGGCGTCAATACTCGCTGAGCTACCCAGGCCCCCTTGCTGCCTTATCCTTAATGTTCAGGTCATTTTAATAAATCTGGAATACTGTTTGAGATTTACTGGATGAAAATTTAAATACAAATACTACTGAAATAACAAAACATTTCAGATTTGAGTTTCAGTATTGACATCTGCCAAATTCTAAAATTCAGTGTGTTGCTCAAATACACCGTGGTAATGGAGCAGAATTTTCATGAGTCAGCCTTAAACTGAACATGTGAAAATGCCCTAATCTTTAACCACTATGCTACCACATCCCCACCAAACAGATGAATTGTAATGGAATTAAGCCTAGCCTGACAGGAATAGTTTTAACCTGAACAGACTCTGGTATTCTAATCAGAGTAAAGAATAGAACTAACCTAGAAACCTGGATAAATAAACACCAAGCTCACAAAGAAACAAGCCTGAGGGATGAAAATAGCATGGATTAAAAGATGGCTTAACCTGAAATAGTCATCTGTGCATGACCATATGCATATAGTGGGGTCCAAAAGTCTGAGACCACTAGCGAAAAGGTTTCTATTTTGCACTTTTTTTTAAATTTTCATTACAAAATAATATATTCCACATAACATGAGGAAAATGATTAACTGAAAAAATTAACTATATCTTCAAAATGTATTAGCATTAAGTGTGTCCTCATTTTGCTTTAATGACAGCATAAACTTGAGCTAGCATGGACAATATGCCAAAAGTTGCAAAACCTGATGATCAATGTTATCCCTCGGGTTGAGAATGAAGCACACAATTTTGATTAATGACCTAAAAAATACTGCTGAATCTCTTTTTTTTCCCTTCATATTTTATATAAATAATTGTAAAACTTTGTTTACTTCCCAGTTTAAATTAGATTTGGATCCAGGATAATGTGGTCTCAGATATTCACTGTATGTGCATACATATAGATATCCATACACTACCATAGGCTCAGTTACACATATTTTTTTCAGTGTACTTAAAGTGACGTATAGAGATAAGAATCATTATGAATGTAAAGATTCTGGTTCAGTAATGGTTACACATTAACTATTCTTCTTGTGCTTGCGAGAAATAAATATTTGGAAATAAGAAATGCAATGCTTAGTGGCATTAAAAAGGAAAAAACATCCAATTGGAAAATTTGAAAAAGCAGATACTTTCAAAAGCACAAGAACTTTACCGATCTTATTCAGTGTGTCTGATATAAACATGTAGCGAGACAGATGAAAAGCACAAATATCTGAAACTCTAAATAACTAAAATAACAAATAATTCTGCTCGAAATATTGCCTTTGTGCTTAGATTAAATTTCAGCAACATTTAGCGCACCTATTTTTGGGCAGTTTCTCCCATGGGCAGTTTTTTTTTTTTTTTGTGCTTGCTTTGACTTTTCAGACATTTTTGCACTTTAATATCATGCAGTAACACACTGACATGGTGATTGATGTATGTCGTCATGAAATCAGAGACACAAGTTATCACAGTAAACATATTTAAGCACCGTGTGAACAGCGACGTGTCTCACCTGACCACAAGTGATCGGGTCACTCGAGACGCAGCTCAATACTAGGTGTAAACTGGGTCTAAGTCTCACAAGCCTAAAGTACACATTTCACAGCAATAGTTCTTTGTTAATTTAGGACATGATAAAATGAATGAATTCTGAATTTTAAACTGCGGTTAAGTAAATTTTTCAAACACTAAATGAACCAAATGATTCATGAATCTTTCAGGAATCAGGCTGCACTGGTCGCACTGTATGTTTCACACTGTAGATTCAAAAGAACCAGCTCATAAAAGTCAGTCAGGAATCAGACTACACAGGTTGTGTTGTATCTTTCATTCATTCAGTTCCGGTATTTTTTTAGAATAAACAGAACCTGTTCTGAATAAGAAGTGATTCTCGGTTCCCAACACTTGTTATGGGATCAGGTACAACAGTCAATCCTGTAAAGGCAGCAAACCTCGGGGTGAGAGAGAGAGAGTGAGGGAAGGAGAGGCATTTGATCTGAGAATGACGTGAGCAGTTAAGCAGTATAATCGTACACTGAACATTGCCTATGTCGTCATTAGAAGATTACAGAGAGTGACACAAATACCAGACATTCTCTCTGCAGTCATGTGCAACATACTTCCACTCGCTTAACGTAATCACAAAGCCACAGTACAGCTTGCTTCTGCCCTGTAAGACCTTCTACGGCCATTAAATTCATACACAGAGACTTATCTGCTGCAGCGCCATCAACAGCCAATCCCCATAGTGCTCTGACTGTAAACTACCTCTCTGAGGGCTGAGGCCAGAAGTTGGCCTTGGATTTAAGTCTGATTTATTAAGTTGGTTTGGTTAGGGTTAAAAATGGTTTGGTTTAAAGAAGAGCAATCTCATGCTGCTACAGATGGGAAAAGTTGTTTTGTTACACAAGTCTGCCCTGGCTAAATGAGTAGCATTTTCTGGCATATTACTCCCATCACCCATCACAGGCAGATCTGTCTATAAAAATAAATCCATCATCACATATCCTGAAAACATCCCTCAGTTTAATACAAAATAGGCAAACTCCACAATGTATGCACCCGCTATAACTTTTGGAAATTAGGAAATGTGCAAATTATTAATTGCTTCTCAACTGTCTGTATCTGTATTTACAGTATGCTCAGAGACCTGCATAAGTGGAAATCCCAGTCACTTTTACAAATGGCCCATGAAACCTTGAAAGTCTTTCCAGAGAGTTCTCCAGTACATACTGACAAGTTTATTAATATGCTGGATGTAATACTCACATGATAATTGCAATGAATTTCCATTGAGCAGTTCCCATTTACCCCCACACAGACACTGGGCAGTGCTATAACTTAAAAAACACACACATACACACACAATACACCCTCAAATAACATGCAAACACACCTTGTCTCTCTTCCTCTCAAATACTTTTCTCCTCTTTCTCTGTCTTTTCCCTCTTATTTTTCTTTTAGATATGGACACACTCGAACTCACTAGATTTTGTTTCTTTGACGCATTAAAAGTATTTTAGTGTTTAGTATATTTAGGTACTGAACTAGCTAATGTTTAAAGCCAGTCTAACCAGTTTGAAGCTGGTCATGTGCTAAAATTTGTATTTCATCAATGTTTAAACCAACGGTCAACTCATAATAATCATTGCTAATTAATTTGCTAATTATTATTTGAACTTTAGTCACCAGTTTTTCCATTCAAGACAAACATGCCATCTAACTCCTTTTGTGTTCCATGGGAAAAAGAAATTCATATAGGTTTGTAACATGAGGGTGAGTAAAACATGACAGAATTTTCATTTTTGTGTGAACTATACCTATAATGCTAATAGCTGTGCTAAGTGCAATTTATGCATGTTTGACAAACACAACCTAAATGTTTCTTAACAATGTTGTCAATATACAGGAGAAAAGTCATAATGATCAGGAAGTTTATCTTTTACATGGCTGATGGTGGTGACAATGACGTGTCCAAAATCCATGACATCTGTGGTGTTTGCCGGTATTTTGATATGATCTCTGCATATTCCACAAATGTGGGTCAAACAAACTAACTAAAACGAATAATTTACAGCAGATATATTCCAAGCATGACTCTGGCCTTGCAGCTGAAAGCTTTATGATTTATAAACTAGCTTCTCATCAGAGAAATAATGATCATTACTTCGAGTGGTTCCGCATTTCACAGTAGATTCAGGAGCAGCTTTTAACATTTCTTTCTTGTTTATTACACCAAGAAACAGAGGAGCTGATCTCTAAGCAAAGCAAAATGAACCTTTCTCTCTTTTCAAGTCCACACATGAGACAGGAAATCTAAATTTGTTTCTGCCTTGTTCTCTTATTGAAAATTACACTGCAGTGAAATTTTATTCATAATTTTTTTTTTATCAACCTCTCAAACAGTCTTTGAGTCATTTAATAAATAAGCCCTGAAAAGGCTGCTAACAGAGCCTATGTGATAAACTGCAAGCAATCTCAGTAATGGGGAAAATCCAGCCATAACAGAATTGTGCTTATTACATTATACAGGAAAGTTCTGATTAGCCTTTTGCATTTGTTGCCAAACAAAGAGAATGAGCCAGTCATAGCATCAGACAGCTTTTCCAAAATATGGAGATACGAAGACTTCCACAACAGGTGCCTCTGTGCATTATATGTGTTTATGTGTTTCTCAAAATGAAGGTGCCAGCCATTGACTTTGCTAAGAGTATCAAAAAGCAGACGTAGTGTGTATGTGTAAACACATTCATTTTCGCTCACAGTCATAAGTGAATACTTTGAAAGGCAACAAGGTCGACCCGCTGTGATCCGATCCGGAATGCAGAAAAACTAAGAATACCCAGGCCTTTAATTTCAGTCCCTCACCTTCAACCAAATTGATCCATTCTGGAAGCGCTCACTTTCACAATCAAATCAATTTAATAGAAAAAATGTCCCACTCAACATTTTTGTTATTTAAAATCCTGTTTTACTTGAGAAATATTCAGATTCCAAGTACAATTGTTTGTGGATGTGAATTCTGTTTCATGTTGACTTTAAACCAGTTCTCCCTTTCTTTAATTTTTATTAGGTAACATTTTGTCAGATGATACCTACCTATCACTGAAAATTCAAGATACATTTAGACACCACACACATGGTACTTCATATAAAATAAGTTAAAGGGTTAGTTCACCAAAAATAAAAATTCTCTCATAATTTACCCTCATGCCATCCCAGATGTGCACGACTTTCTTCTGCTGAACTTAAACAAATATTTTCACAACATACATACATACATACATACATACATACATACATACATACATATATATATATTTATTATACACACACACTGCATCCGGAAATTATTCACAGCGCTTCACTTTTTACACATTTTGTTATGTTACAGCTTTTTTCCAAAATGGATTAAATTCATTATTTTCCTCAAAATTCTACAAACAAATCCCCCATAATGACAACGTGAAAGAAGTTTGATTGAAATCTTTGCAAATATATTACAAATAAAAAACGAAAAAAAATCACATGTATATAAGTATTCACAGCCTTTGCCATGACACTCAAAATTGAGCTCAGGTGCATCCTGTTTCCACTGATCATCCTTGAGATGTTTCTACAACTTGATTGGAGTCCACCTGTGGCCTCCATCATCCGTAAATGGAAGTTTGGAACCAAAAGGACTCTTCCAAGAGCTGGCCAACCGGCCAAACTGAGCAATCGGGGAAGAAGGGCCTTAATCAGGGAGGTGACCAAGAACCCGATGGTCACTCTGACAGAGCTCCAGCGTTTCTCTGTGGAGAGAGGAGAACCTTCCAGAAAAACCATCTCTGCAGCACTCCAACAATCAGGCCTGTATGGTAGAGTGGCCAGACGGAAGCCACTCCTCAGTAAAAAAGCACATGACAGCCCACATGGAGTTTGCCAAATGGCAACTGAAGAACTCCCAGACCATGAGAAACAATATTCTCTGGTCTGATGAAACAAAGATTGAACTCTTTGGCCTGAATGGCAAACGTCATGTCTGGAGGAAACCAGGCACCGGTCATCACCTGGCCAATACCATCCCTACAGTGAAGCATGGTGGTGGTCATGCTGTGGTGGTGTTTTTCAGCGGCAGGAACTGGGAGACTAGTCAGGATCGAGAGACAGATGAATGCTGCAATGTACAGAGACATCTTTGATGAAAACCTTCTCCAGAGCACTCTGGACCTCAGACTGGGGCGAAGGTATATAGCCCCACATATAACAATAATTCAGTATATAATGATGAAATAATTATACTTAGTTATCATTAAATATTTAAAAAGTTTATGTATGTATGTATATGTGTATATATATATATATATATATATATATATATATATATATATATATATATATATATACACACAAATATTCCGATAATCAAAATGAATTACATTCTTGTGGTAGAAGAGTTAATAATTGATAAGATGATACAAAAAGCGGTTTTAGAATACAATGTATTGTTTACTAACATATTATTGAACATAAGTCAATCATTGGCATACAGTTCACAGCAATCCATTTCACAAGTGATTTGGTCAATCAGTTTGAGATTTATTATGAGGGCTTTTTTAAGAACCCGTAATTTCAACAAGTGTCAGACGGATGCTTGTGTAGCGTCTCGGGTGCGTTGCATCATAAAGATAAAATGTTTAGGTCACTGTCAAGTTAAATATAGTTTAATACTTAGAATACATCTTGAGATCCCTTAGATCGAATTTGCACAATATTTGTGAATATTCTTGCTTCAGTAATTTTGCATTGAAAATTAAATTAATTTATTTAAAAAATGAAAAACTTAAATCAAAACACATTTCTAAATTCAAATTGCACTCCAAATGAAGTGAAAAAGAAATTAAAATAATGAAGTGATCAAAAAAGATGGTTATATAAGTAATCTAATTTCCATTTACCGTCAGGCAAGTATTCGTCTAAACATGCAGGGGGAAAATTACTTGCACAAATGAAGATATATAAACAACTATAAATGTAAAAATAATTATTATAATGATGATTATAATCAATGAAAAATAAATCATGGTTCGAGATTAACATGCTTTTGTAATATTTTATGTTTTAATGACAGATGTATAGGCTGCAGAGTTGCACTCACAACAAACTGCTCTGTGGAAAAAAGCGAACTGAACTCAAAGCACCTCCTGAGCTGTGATGTCTGAGGTCATTTGCAGCACTGATAGGCTGTGTCTCGTTTGGAAGTCTGCATCCTCTAGAGGTCGCATTTGTCGACCACATACGTCATTGAGGCTGTCTTGTTTCAGAAAAGCGAGTAGGACACTTCGAATGCGACCTTCTTTCATGGGAATTCGGAGGATGCATGAGGTGTATCCATCATGGGCACTCACAACCCACAATTCTTTGCTTCAACGTAAATCTCTAAAATAATTACGTCAATTTGCTCGTAAATATGATGTTCAAATGCAAGGAATGTTAATTTCCAAGTTGAAGTACCTCAGTAGATGGGTGCAGAGTATATAATATGCATTATTATATTCATATGCCCCGCGACCCTGTACAGGATAAGCGGTTGACGATGGATGGATGGATGGATGGATATTCATATGCAATTAAAATAAAGTATAAGACTAAAAGTACACCTGTAAAATCTATTTTCTTTTCTCTTTATTTTCTCATTGTAACTCTCCTAAAATGTTCCTCATATATTCCCTCCAGAGGGACTTTGTTACCTTCTCACTCAAAGTGCTCGCACTTGTTAAAAAGTGGCATTCTGTCATAGCAACGTGTAATGTTACATTTCCATTTGTCCTACGAAGGCCATCTCGTTTAAAGAGATTTGTTTAAAGGAGAACATGCGGTATACTGCAGCCTTCAAAGGACGCGTCCTACCTAGCATGCCTTCACTTCTACTTGGAAGTGTAATCGTGATCATATATAGAGACTGCTGTTAAGATGTACAGTGAAAAAGAAGTTACAATTTGGTCTGTTCTCAGCCACTGCAGAAGACATTGATTTAAACCACTGGAGTCATATGAATTAATTTTAGGCTTACTTTTCTTCTTCCACAGCTCAGGAGGCTTTAAATTGCTGATCACCTTTTACTTGCATTGTATGGACCTACATAGATGAGATATTCTTCTAAAAATGTTCTCTTGTGTTCAGCAGAAGAAAGAAAGTCATACACATCTGGGATGGCATGAGGGTGAGCAAATGATGAGAGAGTTTTTATTTTTGGGTGAACTATCCCTTCAATACAACATCTAGCTGCTAATTGTGGAGTTTCAATGAGAAGTATAATTTGGTAACAGTCGACTTGTGATTTATATATGAATTTTGGCCTGATTCGAGAGCTGGGTGGGCAAACTATATATAAACGTCTCGGTTACGTATGTAACCTCCGTTCCCTGATGGAGGGAACGAGACGTCGTGTCGAAGAAGCGACACTAGGGGTCTCTCTTGAGCGCCGAAAGATACCTCTGATCTATGAAAAAAGGCCAATGAGAGTTGGCGAACGGTATTTGCATACTCCGCCTCCGGATACGGATATAAAGGCGAGAGAAATACGCTCGTTCATTCAGGATTTTTCTGAGGAGCCGGGAGAGTTCCAGGCATCTCAGCGGCTCGGCTCAGCGACGTGGCCGGGAAGACACGACGTCTCGTTCCCTCCATCAGGGAACGGAGGTTACATACGTAACCGAGACGTTCCCCGTCTGTCGCTCACTTCGACGTCGTGTCGAAGAAGCGACACTAGGGGTCCACTTCAAAACTCGCCATGCGCTGAGCCGTGTACGTGTACTGCTGACACAGAAGCGGGCAGGTATTTTGCACGTGCGCAAGCGACCAACTGTGTTCAGGCTGCACGTACTCTTCCCCAATGCCCCGAAAAAGCGTCAGCATCCTTTTGGTTACCCTAGGGGGGAACAAGGTGACGCTCCCAACTAGGGAACGGGCCAAGCCTGGCTGGGCCTCTTTTCTCTCTATGTTTTCTCGGCATAGAGCAAGAGCAGCCGGGGCCCTTACCGCATCGAGGGAAGGGGGTCTTATTCCAAATTCCTATTCTTAGGGGGAAAAGACCCTGCGGAGGCCACACCCGCCCAACAGGGGAGGTAAAGGTGGCAAAATACATCACATGGCCACTTAGGCATGTGGAAGGAAATGGCACGGTGGTAGATCCAACCTCAAGGAGGGGGGAGTTGCTACAACACGGCGACCGGAGGGCAGCGAAGGACTGCCTAAGGGAGACGCGGGTCAGCTCGTAAGGTGACCGTGCCGCGGAAATACACACAGGAGGAGTCCCGTAGGAGGCCTGATCTGTGGAGCACTTATTCCAGTAGGGGTAGCCGGAGGTACCCGTAGTGGACTGGACCAGCACGTTCCTCCGATGAACTGCTGCGGGTCCGAAGTGCTAGGGAGGAATCAACCAGGGACCTGGGTCCTCTGGGGCAAAAGCGCACTGTTTTGCCTCGGCAGAGGGAAACGGCGCTGGAACAAGCGGTTCACCCGGTCAGATCGTCGACGTGTACCGAGTTCTACGTGCTCGGACCTGAGAGAACACGGGACGAGACTGACTCAACCCTGAGATCATAAGGGTGTTAGGTGCTGCCCAGCCCGCAGCTCTGCGAATGTCTGCTAGGGAGGTGCCCCTCGCCAGTGCCCATGAGGATGTCACGCTCCTAGTGGAGTGGGTTCGAACCCGTAAGTGGGGGGCATGGCCTGGGTGTGATAGGCCAACTGAATGGCATCCATCACCCAGTGAGACACCTCTGTTTGGAGACAGCGTTCCCTTTCTGCTGGTCCTCCAAAGCAGACAAAGAGCTGCTGAGAGCGCCTGACGCTCTGGGGGCGGTCCAGGTAGGCACACAAGGCACGTACCGGACACGACAGTGAGAGGGGCTGGGTCTGCCTCCTCCCGGGGCAGCGCTTGTAGGTTCACTACCTGATCTCCAGAGGGCATGGTAGG
Source organism: Moxostoma hubbsi (assembly GCA_032164185.1). Classification (NCBI taxonomy): domain Eukaryota; kingdom Metazoa; phylum Chordata; class Actinopteri; order Cypriniformes; family Catostomidae; genus Moxostoma; species Moxostoma hubbsi. The sequence continues at coordinate 8,548,905 of JAVLUX010000215.1, forward strand.
AACCATGGGCACATAGCCCAGTCGAGGTCTTAGGATCACATGAGTATCTGCCGGACCGAGCTCCAGGCAAGTGTCGTTAGTAGGGGACGCTTGCAGGTCCCCGACCCTCTTGATGGAAGTGAGCGCAATCAGCAGGGCCGTCTTTTCAGGAGAGGGCCCAGAGCCAACTGATTCTAGCGACTCGGGGGGGATCTCTGAAGACTGGCAAGGACCACCGAGAGATCCCCAGGAGGGGAACAGGTTTGGCCAGGAGGGGTTTTTAACCTCCGGGCACCTCTTGGGAACCTGACGATTAAGTCGTGCTTACCCAGAGAGTTGCTGTCTACTGGGTTGTGGTAAGCTGCAATAGTGGCAACATACACCTACGAGGTGGATGGGGACAGCCTCCCCCCCAACCTCTCCTGTAGGGACAGGAGCACAGACCTAACTGCGCACCTCTGTGGGTCTTCTGCCCGGGAAGAACACCAATTCACGAACAGACGCCATTTCAGGGCGTAGAGTTGCCTGGTAGAAGGGGCTCTGGCTTGGTTGAACGTGGCTACGACCGTGGGTGGTAGACCAGCTAGATCTTCCGCATCAGGGACCAGACGTGGAGGTTCCAGAGGTCTGGGTGCGGATGCCAGAGCGTGCCCCGTCCCTGAGAAAGAAGGTCCTTCCTCAGGGGAATTCGCCAGGGAGGGGCTGTCGCAAGGAGTATGAGGTCCGAGAACCAGGCCCGGGTGGGCCAGTAAGGAGCCACGAGAGTGACTTGCTCCTCGTCCTCCCTGACCTTGCACAGCACCTGTGCAAGAAGGCTCACTGGGGGGAATGCGTACTTGCGCAGCCCCACCGGCCAGCTGTGTGCCAGTGCATCTGCCCCGAGGGGAGCCTCTTAACGGGCGTACCAGAGCGGGCAGTGGGAGGTCTCTCGGGAGGCAGAGGGGTCTACCTGGGCCTTGCCGAACCGTTCCCAAATCAGCTGCACCGAGTGGGGGTGAAGCCTCCACTCTCCGCCAGACAAGCATTGTCATGACAGCGCGTCCGCTATCACATTGGGGTTGCCGGGGATGTGAGTGGCACGCAGCGACTTGAGTCGGTGCTGGCTCCAAAGGAGGAGACGACGGGCGAGTTGTGACATGTGACGGGAGCATACGCCGCCTTGGCGATTTATGTACGCGACCGCAGTGGTGCTGTCCGACCTGACTAGGATATGTTCGTCCCGAATTAACGGGAGAAACTTCCGCAGGGCAAAAAGGGCGGTCAACAACTCGAGGCAGTTGATGTGCCAACGCAGCTGGGCCCCTTTCCAACGGCCTGAGGCTGCGTGCCCGTTGCAAACGGCGCCCCAACCCAATCTGGAGGCGTCAGTTGTGACCAAGACGCGTCTGGACACCTGCTGTAGGGGTACTCCAGCCCGTAAGAAACAGAGGTCTGTCCAGGGGTTGAATGTTTGTCGGCAGGCGGGGGTGATTGTTACCCGGTGCGTGCCGCGGCGCCATGCTCGTCTCGGGGCTCGGGTCCGAAGCCAGTGTTGGAGCGGTCTCATATGCATCAAGCCCAGCGGCGCGACCGCCGTGGCGGATGCCATATGCCCCAGGAGCCTCTGGAAAAGTTTTAAGGGGACCGCTGTGCCCGGCCTGAGGGCGGCGAGGCAGTTCAACACTGACTGAGCACGCTCCTTTGTGAGACGTGCGGACATTGAGACCGAGTCTAACTCCATCCCGAGAAAAGAGATGCTCTGAACTGGAGTGAGCTTGGTCTTTTCCCAGTTGACCTGAAGCCCCAAACGGCTGAGGTGCCTGAGCACCTGGTCTCTGTGAGCGCATAGTAACTCTCGCGAGTGGGCTAGGATGAGCCAGTCGTCGAGGTAGTTGAGTATGCGGATGCCGGCTTCTCGGAGCGGGGCAAGAGCTGCCTCTACGACTTTCGTGAAGACGCGAGGGGACAGAGACAGGCCGAAGGGGAGGGCTTTGTACTGATACGCCTGGCCCTTGAACGCAAACCGTAGGTAGGGGCGGTGTCGGGGCAGGATAGAGACGTGGAAGTACGCGTCCTTCAGGTCTACCGCTGCGAACCAATCTAGATGCCGGACGCAGGTTAAAATATGCTTCTGCGTGAGCATTTTGAACGGGAGTTTGTGCAACGCTCGGTTGAGAACTCGCAGGTCCAAGATTGGTCGTAAGCCGCCGCTTTTCTTGGGTACGATGAAGTAGGGGCTGTAGAAACCCTTCTTCATCTCGGTTGGAGGGACAGGCTCTATCGCGTCTTTGGCCAGAAGAGTCGCGATTTCCGCGCGCAGGGAGTGGGCGTGTTCGCCGTGTACTGCGGAAAAGCGGACGCCCATGAAGGGGGACGGGGGCCTGGCAAACTGAATTGCGTAACCGAGTCGGATGGTCCGGGCCAGCCAGCGAGACGGGTTGGGAAGTGAAAGCCACGCGTCCAACCTCTGCGCTAGGGGCACCAAAGGGACGATTAATTTGACATACCCGGCGGGGCTTCGCAGCGGGGCGGAGCAGGTAGGGCAGCGTTGGGCGGCGACGGGGCGACCCGCAGCTGAGGTGCTGAGAAAAGACTCAAAGCACTTACCTTGCTCCGCACACCCGGCGGGGGGCGGGTTAGCGACTGAGGAGGAGGTCCTGGGTAGGCGTCCTCTAGACTCGTCGGAACCGGCCGGCCGGGGGACAGTCGTGGGGCTGAAGACGGGTGGTCCGTGTCCAGGAAGCCAGGACTGTTGTTATCTGGGGGCAAAGTGCCGTGAGAACGGCATTTGCGGGCCAGGTGACCCAGAGACAAAAGGAAATAGCTCATTACAGAGAATATGAGAATGTGAAAATTAATTCAACAAGAAAAGATTCTCCTCCCGGCCCTCCACCGGGGACGGAGCGGTCTTACCAGCCTCCGGAGCTAACATCTTGGTCCCTGGGTTGAACGTCTACGGACAGCCTGGGAGCCTTCCGGGTCCTCGAGGGGGTCCGTGAGACGGGGGCGTCCGTTCCCTGCAGCGTGCTCGACGCTGGGGCTGAGAGCTGGGCCCGGGTTGAGGCGGAGCAGGGTGTTTCATAGCCGCAGGAGGACGCCCTCGGCGAGCAGACGGGGCATGGCCCATGGCGGCAAGCTTGCGGCGGGGCAGGATGTGGAGTGGCCTCCGTCTGCCTCACCGCTGAGGACTGCTGGGCAGAGTCGTCAACGGTGGCGCCGAATGGACGGAGCTGGGAGACGGGGGTGTGAGAGAAGGTGTGCCTTGTCTGCCTCCCGCATTTCGACCAGGTCCAGTCCACAGGTGTGTTTCTGGACCACAAGGGGTGGCCATCGCCTGTTCGAGTGCCAGCGCTTCTGACCTCCGTGGCCCGGGGGCGCGGTTGGTCATCCAGCGCAGTTCCTGCAGCACATCAAGAACAGGACTACCCAAGGTGCAGGTTTTGAAGTGCCTTGGCCTGGCATTGGTTGCAGGAAGGGCCGTGGCGTGCAGAGTGGAAGCGGTCTGGGACCGTTCCACCGCGAGGGTAGTGAGAGCGGAGGAGCGAAAAAGCCTTGGCTTAGCTCAACTCGTCGTGCACGTCCGGGAAGAAGGGAAGGGGGGGGGGGGGGGGGGGGGGGGGGCGTGGCTGTGAGCGGCGCACCTGCCCGCGGAACCGATCAAGTAGCCCGGGAAAGCATAGCGGATCTCCGAGGCTCAGGCTGGGCGGCAGACCCGAAGGTGGCGGCCCAGGCGAACGATCAGCATCCGATGCCGCTGTAACGCTCTCCGATGCAGCGGTGATGTCATCCAATTCTGAGGCAAGCAAGCGTGCCGGGGAGGCGGGCGGTTCGAGGGGGTTTACCCGGCGAACAGAGCCCGTCATATTCCCCAAATCGCCTTCATCGCCCGCAGCGCCTGCGCCGATCCCGTAGGAAGAAGGCGGAGCGCGGGGGGCGGTTGAAGTGGCTTTCTCTCATTACAAAAGAAAGCTGTGCGACCGCAATGCTATAACGGCCATGTTCTCACACTGAGAAGATGAACCATTGGAGAGAATACTCATCCCGAGCTCAGACGGAAGCAAGCAAGCAAGCGTGCCGGGGAGGCGGGCGGTTCGAGGGGATTTACCCGGCGAACAGAGCCCGTCATTGTCCCCAAATCGTGTTCATCGCCCGCGGCGCCTGCGTCAATCCCGTAGGAAGGAGGCGAGGCGCGGGGGGCGGCTGAAACGGCTTTTTCTCATTACAAAAGAAAGCCACACGACCGCAATGCTAGCAAACAAGCGTGCCGGGGAGGCGGGAAGTTCGAGGGGATTTACCCGGCGAACGGAGCCCGTCATTGTCCCCAAATCGTGTTCATCGCCCGCGGCGCCTGCGTCAATCCCGTAGGAAGGAGGCGAGGCGCGGGGGGCGGCTGAAACGGCTTTCTCTCACTACAAAAGAAAGCCACACGACCGCAATGTTGCCATGGCTACGTTCTCGCACTGAGAACATAAACCATTCATAAAACACTGCTTGCATGTGATCGCAGCCCAGGCATGCAAGATAGTGTTTTATGACCGAGAGAGGTGGGGAGAAAACACCGCATCCAGAAACTACACAGGGGCGGAAATTACATCTTTAAAAAGACGCGTCCTGAAAAGGACGTTCAACGCCGCTGTGTAATGCTCTTTCAGAGAAATAAACTCTTTTATGGAGAGAATCACTCTTTCAACTCTTTTAACTCTGCGCTGTCGAAGCGCCCAGGGGCAAACTGCACGCCGGCAGTGAAGAGAAAAGCCGCTGTAGTGCGCCGTAAATCCAACAGCAAAGCAGAGCGTCAGAGGATCAGAAGCAGGATCAGTTGTGTTACTCGCAGCTGACTGCATACACACGACCATCGGCTCCGAAGAAAATTACTGAATGAACGAGCGTATTTCTCTCGCCTTTATATCCGTATCCGGAGGCGGAGTATGCAAATACTGTTCGCCAACTCTCATTGGCCTTTTTTCATAGATCAGAGGTATCTTTCGGCGCTCAAGAGAGACCCCTAGTGTCGCTTCTTCGACACGACGTCGAAGTGAGCGACAGACGGGGAACATACTGATAAGTATTCTGAGACGCTTATCAGAAAGCAAGCAAATAAAAGTTTGTTTTTAGTAGTTTTAGTTAAGTGCCGACAGCATCTGGATTTGACAATATTATTTTTCTTAGGACATTGCCAAAAACACAAGGCTAATTTTCCCAAGTTTTAATGAGAATAGGAAATAGGTACAGTCTACCTCACGAACTCATGTCTGCCTCTTGACCAAAATCAGCATAGAATGAGAGAGTTAGATATGGTAAATGAGAGGGAGAGAGAGATAAAAGAAAGACAGGAAATGTAAGCTAAAACTGTGTCTAATTGAACTATAAATGAATGAATTGATCAGCTAGGTTCTAATTGATTCAAACTATTTGATCCCAATCTTTGATTTCAATGAAAGACAGAGCACTAAAGAAACAACTAAAGAACTAAGAATAAAGGGACACTAAAAGGAAAAGACAATTCACAAGAAATTAGACTTTTTTTTTATTAGAAGGAGAAAGAATATTTAAGTATTGCATACCAATATGCAGATAAAAGCAGAGCTCAGCGTATAGCTATGATGTAGTTACATTTATGTCACACTAGTAAAGTGCTTTTAGTAGACAGAGCATGTTCTACCTCAAGGCACAGAGAGGGGACCTTTTTACTACACTACCTATGATCCTGCAAAGGAAGATTCAAAAATAATAGAAACGAGGCAAACAAAGTGTGCCAAAAGAGCTATGAAGCAACCGCCCAAGCCCCATGACGCACAGTGAATAACAGTGATGTTATAATGTGATGCACCTTGGAGCTGGTTGGTTTAGTCCATGGTTATTTTTATAAATATGGTTTATTTTTTATAAATGATTTAGTGTTGCCATGGTACCAACATTTCAGTAGTTGGTACCAATACCAATGAAATGTCACGGTTCTTGATACCACAGAAAAAAATTGCTAATATGATAATGTACACACTCCTTTAGCCTATTTAAAGTTGCATTTCGATGTAAATAATAAATTAAAATATATGAATCTTCCCTTCAAATTTTTCTAACACTTGTTTGTTTTTAAGCAGGGCCCTACTGAAATCTGTTTAATTTTTTTCTCCAAATCCTTTTTATTTTTGTAATTATTTTTCAAAAATTACATGTTTTTAAGTTTAATATCATTTAATTATCAAAATGGTGTCTGATCAAAAATGTACAAAGTACAAAATAGAACAATTACTTCTCAACATACCATTGCAATTTTTAACAAACATTTATTCAGAACAAAAGCACTCTTGCTTGTGATATATTGCTTAATTTCTATTATTATTATTATTATTACAATCATTATTCATTATTTATTATTATTCTAATTATTATTATTATTTATAAAGTGCGGATTACATTTGACTATACAGTTATAATATATGTTTGTTGCCATATCTTAAATTTCAGGTTTAGCTTTTATTATGAATTATACTTTTATTTTGATGTGTACTTTTATCGGAGGTTGAACCTCTCCGGATTATCAGTTATATGGTCCAGTGTGATCGATAAAACGCAAATGTTGTGATATAATTATATAAAAGTAATGCTTCAGAGTGGATTAGTTTCCTGCCCTGTCATCTCTTATACAACACGAATGATTCTCATAGTCTGTGGAGTTTCCAGTGTATGAGCGGTCAATTTAACAGATTCATTTAAATCTTATGCAGCTCATACAGATTAAGAAAAAATTGCGGGGACATATCATGATTTTATATTTGCTTTGTTGTGCATTTCAGTGTAAAAGGAGTAACAGAGCAGACGCTCAAATATGCGTGTGAGCATTAAGTACCGGTACTTTTGACAACACTAGAAGGATTTAATTAAAAATAGTAACAATTAGAACTGCCGAAATGAATGCGTAAACGCGTTATAAAATGCGTTATTGTTTTATCTCGATTAATGAATTTAACGTTAATAAAGAATAAACCAGTATAAACATTGTTTGGAAAGGCGGAGCCTTTGTGATTTTTTTCGCCCGGACTCATTACACTGATGCACACCACAAACACACAGCAGTGATTCACTCTCAGGGATAAAGTGAAGGGGAAAGGAGGTTTTTAACCCTATTTTTTGCACAAAACAAGGCCAGATGGGACTTGTGACAAAAATAATGTATTGTTCAGCGTATGTAAGACGCATTTATGTACCATATAAACACAGTGTGTCTTAACTATCCACAAACCACTGAATATGATGATTTTGTCTGCAAGCGATTTTTATGTGGAGGTCCAAGCAGTGCTCCATCCCTTTTATTTTTATCATCTTTCTGTCTACTTAGTATTTCCAGCTTTATGCTCGGTTCTCGTGGCTGTAGATCTGACACAGGAATGAACATTCACCACTGCTCTGAGAGCTCTTAAAGGACTAGTGCCTCTCTTAGCGTGCTCAAGCACTGCGGTAGCTCACTGCCATTTCAGCCTGCCGAGTCACAATGACATGCTTGCCTGCGTGCTAGGGCGAAGCTTGCAGGCCATGCCCCAGTAACCCAGTTTCCCCAGTGCGAAAGCTCCGTAACAGCCCAGCAGAGCCACTGTGACATCTGTTATCTAACACACACTCACACACACTCGCACAGGAGGGGGATGTACCTGTCCAGGTTTCCGCGGAGTTTTTTTTTTTTATATATGCGAGTCAGTTTGTGTTTTTCTAATAAATCGGACCTTTGTTTAAGAACCATTTAACACTGAGAGCAGAATAGGGCACAGTACGCTGCCCATACAGAACAGAGCCTGTATTCCCAGCACAACGGACATTAAAAGACTGAAGGGTAATAGAGAGTGAAGAGAGAGAGAGAGAGAGAGATCGGAAAACAGATAATGTACCTACACGAGTTTATGCTGCATCAGATAATGCTTAGAATCCATTGATGTAATTGGGGATTCATTGGGATAGTGCGTCGCAAGGACATAGAGGTAAACATTTAGAAGTGTGAAAAGGGGGGAGGGGTGTTTGGGGGGGTCGCCTTTTGCTGCACCCATTGATCAAAAACAATTTTAGAGAGGCGAGTCTAGTTGTGCTTTCGGAAATCCAACTCACTGTATTTGCACTTGAAAAACTGCCCTTTAGAATTTATTACATACTCTGTCAGAGCTGTCTCTAAAATTTCTTACAATAAAGACTGAATCCTCTAACCTTCTAAAACACACATAAATTACCTAATTACTTATTGACATGAGGTAACTGAAAAAAAAATCAACGACTGGCAAGGTCAAGATTGGCCAATAAAAACAGGAAAGTACAAAAAATGTGAAGATTCTCTTTTATAAGGACATGCCATGACAAAAAATGTGACTGTCCAGCTGGGAACAACCATACATTTCTTGACCAATCATTGATTTACCAGCACAAAACTGACTCACTTATACACAACCTCATTCAACAAACATCTCAGGAAAGGTAAAAAAAAAAAAAAAGAAGAAAAAAAAAGATACAAAATACATATCCCTCAAAACAAAAATCAAAGTAGCAAAAAGTCAGAACCCAAAGTAACTGAATGGTAGAACGTTTTTACAAGTAATTTAATGTCTTTCATTCAGATTAAGCAAACATCATTTAGTTGGATTAGGTCAAATGAATGTACTATAGTAGTTTTAATTCAACTTCATTAAGTTTATCAAACTCAATATACTAACGTAATTTATCACTTATTAGTATATGCCATGTGAGCAAAGTCAAGTACAGTAAAACTGTTGTACTGTCAAATTAATAGTAATTACTTATAGACCTGAGCAGCTCTCAAATCAAGCATCACTTGAAAGTGAAAGTCCATCCTCAACCCAAGTGCCAATCTTCACCACAATGGTAATCCCCAAAACTCCAGCATTACAGACACTAATTTAACAGACCATTAAACATTAACACATCTCTAACTATTCAAATCATGCTCAAAAATGCATAAAATAACACTTTAATTTCAACACTTGTTTTCCCTATCCAGTCCTATGCAAAGCATGCTGGGAAATGAAAATTCCCTACCTAGTTTTATCAATGCTGCATCCAAAGTTTTTCATGTTTTCCCAACTCAAATGGATTAATTAAACTTCCATTTTACAAATTTAAATGGATAGAACACAATGAAATCAAGTTGTGACAAAATGTTCTAGGAATGTGTTGCTTTAGTTCATTTTAATTAGGTCAATTGAACAAGCAGCAAAAATTATGTTCTTTTTTTGTGTATAGCATAAAGTATATTCATCATTTTAATGTTCAGACTCTTCATATCAATCTTTGGTTGTACAGTCTCAGGTATGTTTTTTCTTCCAGTGACCATAAGTAAGATATAGAGTCAGTAAAGTGTGTGCTTATAAGACTTCATATTCAAAAAACTGAAAAACTATGCAAGAGTAAATGCATACTGTCCATTACAGAACAAGCCTGTTATCCAGCAACAGCACTTGCTCCACACACACACACACACACACACACACACACAAATGGAAAGATGTTATAAAATACAGTCAAATATTTCATCCACATGTGACACCACTCTATATTCTCAAAATGTCTGCAACAAAAATTTATATAATGTGTTCATGTCAGTATATTGTGCTTTTTCCAGCCTTGAACCAGATGATGAGAACATGCAGGGTAATAAGAATAATAACTAATGTATTGAGAAGGCAAGAATAACAGATTGAAGATCCAATTTATTATCAACTCACTAATTGTTCACTATTAAACCCTCATTTATTAGTGTTGCCTAATGCATTGACTCATTGAAATATGTTTCATCCTAACATCTGTTTCCAAAAACAAGCTTTTACTCAAGATTATGATTTCAGTGTCATAAAGATACGAGGAAAGCTGCAAAACAGGTTTGAACCCTGCCCTTAGATCAAGGTATTCTGGGCCCCTTTCCTACTAAAAAATACAGTTTAGAATTTGTTGTGGGGCCCCCTTGAACCTGTGGGCCCCTAGAATCGTTACCCCCTTTCAACCAACCCGCTACGGAGCTAACTGCGACCACCTTTGCAACAACACCAACACATTAAAGAAACACTGACAATTAGTTAATGGCGTATTATGATGGCTTGTCACCTGACTTTCATTCAGAGAACTAAATGGAAAAAAATAAAGCACCAATTAGATTACGATGAAGACGGAGCCATCAGTGGCTCACGCACGTCACATTGAGGCTGCTCGGTTTATTTATAATCCTCACGTCGTAGCAACTACACAATTAAACCAATATTTAAAATCATGTAGAGCATGTGTCTATTTGTTAATATGAACGCTTTTAATACATCTTTACTTCACATAAAATGACCAAATAAAGACATTATTTGATGACATTATTTTAAATACCACCAGAAGACGCGAGTTTAATGGAAAAGCTGAACGAGAAACCGAGCGTCGTCCGGAGCGTGCGGACACATCATCACTGGTGAACTTTGTATTCCTGTTAACGAAATCCAGGGCATGACGTCACTGCCACCGGCTCATGATTCTCAAGTCAGGTGTTACATAACTTGCATTTATTCATAGGTGCATTTATTTTAGGGTATTAGGTTCAAACTTTCAATTGAACTATCTGCTTCATTTAATCATAACTTTATCTATAACTTAAGTCCTTTAAGAAGTTGTAAAAACAGACAGGATTTTAGACTGCTGCTCTTCTTGACCTCCATAAGAGAAAAAAAACGCAGACGTCAACACGTCCAATGAATGAATGTGCACATGCATAATTCATAACCTGCCCTACATCTGTCTGACACTTTTGTTATAGGACAGTAACTATCTACAGTATATAATTTCGAAAGAACATAAAGTACATAGACTTGCCTAACTGTCTTTATCAGTTAAGACACAGAATCATTACATCATCATAGAGAAAAGACTAACTAATTTATTACAAAAAAGACACATTTGCTCAGTTCGACCTGACGACAAGTGACATGAACACTCGCATTCCAAAAAACTGACTGCTGAAAATGTCCATAGCACCCGTGGCAGTTTCTCGTCCATATCAACCCGTTATGACTCCACCAAGCGCCTTTAATACACTGACACACTTCTTGTGTGCTCTAATTTCACAAACTAAACCAAGGAACAGCCGGCTGTACTTACCTAATCAGAGACAGCAAAGAGAAACCGACTTCAACAGAAAAGTTGCTTGCAATCTCTAGCGACGAGACACACCGAGGGCTTACACATGAAATCGAGTTACATAACCGGTACCGTTTCAGTGGGCAATGAGTGGCTTCCAAGGCGCTTTTTTCAATCACTGATATTCATTTTCCAACGCACACACCTCACTCTTTACGTCATCAGCCGTCGTCACTCCTTAAATGGAGCGAAGGGGCGTGACCGCGCGCCGCGAGGCGAGACCGGGTTCGCTAAAGTCGGCGGAGGGAAGAGCGCACACCCGCCGCGCTCCGGTATTCAACCCGTTCAAACGGCTTGATCACCGGCCAGTGAATGTCATCGGCGGAGAATTAAGGACGTCGTGTCTCAAAGAGGCCAGTTCTTCGCGAAGAAAAAAAAGGGCGCCTTGGTTACATATCGGAAGGGAAGCCAAATGGAAGGATGGTTTACAAAACTAGATAGGCTACTTCCATTAGAGTTTCCCAAATGGTGTGGGAGTTCTGTAGACAGTTCTGTTATGTAAGGACACTTGTTTCATAAGGTGAATTTAGGCACTTATGAGTTTGTGGCTGAATGAACCTGATATATTGCGTCATCAGTAGAGTACTAAGCGAGGCAAAAGACTCGTTTGATTTTATTTCCCCCCAAACACCAAATAGCATCAAAACCTAACACAGTACTTTCCTAACACTCTGAACTGCAAAATTTTCCTCTGCCATGAGATCATTGCGTTTAATGTCAAAAGCTTGATTTTGAGGCAATTTGATCTAATATTATTAGGCTAATATATATATTTTTTATGGTATAAATTTATGTAGCGAATGAACATCTGGTACATTATGACATTTATTTTGAATCTAAATACTTATTTGTCATTTTCCATTTTGTTCAAGGTGATTATATATTAATTGTCCAATAAGTGAAAGAATGGCATTTGGGGTAAAAAAAAATAAAATTAAAAAATGTTTAAAAAAAGCCCATCTGTTGCAGGGGCTAAAGGCCCTTTTAATGCACTTTTTTCGTAAGTGGGGTGAATAGATTTGTTATGAATAATATTCAAAGTGGGCTCACATTGACTGATCCCATCACAACGGAGATAAATTTGTTTAGACAATACTTAATGAACAAGAAATGATGCACCCTTTTCTGAAATGGTTCTTTTGAATAAGCATTATCTTAATTTTCTTTACTAAAAAGCGTCTTGTTATCTCAAAAGTATTTGCTTAAGTTGACAAATTGTGCCTTATAATTATCTATCGCCCTGGTATATACACTATATCACTATAATCCCCCTAGTGGCCTTTTTCCCCAATTGAGGGAGCCTTTTACTCCAGGCATTGGGTAAAAGGCTCCCTCGCCACCATTTTATAGTGCCACAGAGACGTTTTGTTAAATTTTTTTTTTAGAAAATTAACCTATGCATGGCTTACTTATAATCGTTTCTGCATTGAATTAAAATTAATTAATTTTAATATTGAAAAAGTTGCATACTTCAGCTTTAAAATCTCTTTAAAGTGTTGTATTGTTCTTAAATTGGTGTTGGTCATTCAGCTGATAAAACATTGAATAAACAACTTTCCAAAAAAATCAGTATACTAAATATTCCAGAAAACATGAGTTATGAAAATAGATGTGATCTAGGACCTTTATAAAGCTTTATACACCTTTTTTCTGAACTTGGAAATGTTCCTCGATTCATTCCAGAAGCCTATTTTCGTTTTTGTAGTCTCTAGTGTTTTCACTCGCTCTGGTTTATTTTCTTAGCTGATAATGTGACGCTTACTGTACAAAATTTGTAAAAAAAAAAAAAAAACATTATAATAATAAAATTAATTGCCTTAAATAAAATGTATAAGGCTCCATATTATTGTTGATACTTAACAGAGTCGCCATGAGCGCCTTTTGACAGTGCCTCACCTGCCAATGTTTAGGAGTGGATTGGTTAAATTAGGCTATGGCCTGAGGTTAGTTACATTAATATCATTAACTACTCTTGAGTTGTTATGACAGCCAACAACTGCCCAAGTTTAGACTGAACTCATTATTACTCCAACAAACTTTAAAAATGGTTGTTGTTCTTGGTCTGGATTGCTCGTTTCTGATTGCTTCTTATGGAGACCAGAACTAGAAAACAGTATAGCTCCAATCATTTTCATCATGGCAACACCCAGTGGGTTGTCAGGAAAACTGTGGACACAGTGCATGGCATTAAAGAGTCTAAGTCTTTCCCTTACAGCCTTGTTTTCACTTCTGTCAAAAATCAAATATGACAATACTCTAAATAAAGTCTCTTCACCCTTCCTTACTACTAAACAGACTTTTTTGTGTGTTCATCTAGACAAAGAAACATTAAACAAGACATTATAGAAGAAGGAGGGTGTGTTTGGTGTAAAAGTACAGAGCAGATCAGAACACAAAATGCTGTTTCAATGCCCTGGCAGCATACCCATTGAGATAGGCATGAGTCAGTGGGCAGGAACTGAAATATTGTTCATTTCAAGGTACCAGCCTGTTTTAAAACACTGAAGTCACACTGTGAGTCTCAGAATATCTGGCCCTAAATCAGTGTTAGAACTGTATGTCTGTGCCCGGGACTGAGGGGACAGCAGTTCGGATTGACAGCATCAGTTTAAAGCAGCTTGTCATAGAGTTATCACTGAATGCTGAGCATAGACATTTCTCCTGTGTAGTTTTGCCTCAAATTAGCTTACATTGCAGTTAAGAATTTTTCTTTCCATCCCTCTCAGTTTTCTCTCTCTCTTTGACAGAACTTGGAGTGATTGCTCAAAAAATTCCAAGATAAAGTGAGAGAGAAGACAGTCTCCATGGCTGTGGTCCCTAATCTGTGAATCACCCTTAGTTACTATTGCACAAGCAAAATACATGGTGAGAGCCAAGTTGTGCCCATGGCAACTTAGTGGATGCGTTCTACTTGGGTAGAAATGGAACAGGGTTCTAGTTCTGTAGGTTTGAAACAGGACTCATAAACTTTCACCAAAAATATTTATCAGAGTCTACACTTTCTGTCCAAAGCTCTCACATCCTGGCCAGATTATTTCCTTTCAACATGTTGACTATCGAATATATATATAAAAAAAAATAGGCTAAATAGCTATAACATCTTATTTCACAAAATTCTCGAAATAAGAAAGGCTCCAACACAGAGTGGCACAAAACTGCTTATGCGTGTCCTGAAAGTATAACCGGAGTGCTTCAGGGGGATCCTCGCTGTCCATTCAAAAGTGCAAAACTGCAAGATAACTTTGCAGGCATACGTGTAGTTCACGACATCATGCAGTTCACACCTTTTTTTACTGCAACTATTTATTTAAGCATTGTCAGACAAAATCAGCAAAGCACTTTAATCTCTCCACAGCACCTCACAAATACAGTAATATTACTCAGCAGAGAGTTTCATGTCCGACAGTGATCATCTTATAATATATTGTTGATGCAGTGCTTTTCTTTTCATCAAGCTATCAATATTCAAAAACAATGTAAGAATTTTTTTTATTTATTTTAGATTTTTGTCTCCCATTAAACCACCACCACTAAAAAAAAAATATTTTAGTTGTCGACCCCACTAATCAACTAGTCATTTGTTAGACGAATAGTCAATTGGTCTATCACTCTGGCACATCTATATTCTGTATAACCATTCATGAAGACAGTTGCTCCATTATTCAACTGCAAAACCAGACAGTAAATAAGCCAAAAAAAACTCTGGTCCATCTGGTTTGCTTTATGTGTCAATCAGACATGTTTTCGTGTTTTACTGGGTGGTTCATGGCCAGAATATACTGTAATGTGAACTAGCCTTGATGCCGCAAATCAAATATCTGGCTTTCTTATGTGTGAAGTTGAAATGATTTAAGGAAAATACACAATACATGTACAGTAAGTGTTGGTTGTGTGCTTAGGGCATGTTCATCAAGGCTGCAGTACAGGTGAAGACCTCTTGACCTCAATGAGGTCATGTCGCTTTTTTCAGTCAAACAATACATTCACATACACACAGGAAATGGGAAGGATTATACAACACTCACTCACACGCATATATCCACCCATAAACTGAAGTGTGTATGCACACTCAGAAATACACACACAGAGAGACCTGGATTTATAATTGTAATGATGACGCACAAAAGTATAAAATATCTCTGTCATCTCTTTGTCTGGGGTGTGGACGGTGAAGAGAATGAGTGAAAAAGCAACACAGACTCTGCTAGTGGTTCTATCTTGTTCTATGATAATTTCAGGACAGGACTACTCTGTCTGAGGAACAGTTGGATAACTGCTATCCTTGCACTATTTTTGTGTAATGGCCCCCTGCTGTGGAACAAAAGCTGCTATAGCTTTTCTGCTTTGTCTGAATCGGAGTTCTATTTTTCATTCAAAAATTTAATTTCTACAGCCTTTCCTCAGTACTTCTCTTTTGCCTGTGACAAAGATTTTTTTGTATTGGAAATATCCAACCATAACCAGCCAGTGACTTCTGCTCTCCCTCTTTAATAACGTTATACCTTTAATCTTATCTCCATCTCTGGGAGCCTGGGTAGCTCAGTGAGTTTTGACGCTGAATACCACCCCTGGAGTCGCAAATTCAAATCCAGAGTAGAGTCACATGGGGTAATTTCCTCGTGGTCACGATTAGTGGTTCTTGCTCTCAATGGGCCTGGGAAAAAGTTGTGTGTGGATCGTGGAGAGTAGCATGAGCCTCCACAGTGTCATGTCTCGTAGTGTCATGCACAACGAGCCATGTGATAAGATGTGTGGATTGACGGTCTCAGAAGTGGAGGCAACTGAGACTTGTCCTCCTCCAACCGAATTGAGGTAAGTAACCATGCCACCACGTGGACCTACTAAGGGAATTGGGCATTCCAAATTGGGATAAATCTTATCTTCATCTCTGGTGCTGGAGTTATCAAGACAAGTTTAGAGCAATTATAGGTCCTCTGTATATAGAAAAACCCAGTCATTCTTCCCTGGACGCCTGTTTCCATCTGTAAATGTATCCTGAAACTGGTCCAGTTTATCTGCTCTTTCAGAAACACTGGAAAACTTGACACCTCTTATAGGTTAGAATTTTAGCATACGATTATTCAGGGACAGTGCCACTAGAGCAACCTGGGTTTACTGTAAGCTTGCAAGATTACTTTGGACCCTGCAACACATTAGGGTAATAGGATATGATATCACAGTTCTGTATTTAATAAATAACAAATAACTGATACTTGAGATAAGGGACAAAAGTCCTCTTTATGTTAAAAATCAAGAAATTCATAGTTATAAAAATTCTGAAAAAGTTAAATCTAAAGGAAATGTCACTTAGGTCATTCATTACTTATATTTTAAAATAATTTCCTTAGAATTTGCTCTTGCACATGCAACTTAACCTGGTCGCGATGTTGAACTGCCAAACAAAGTGTTTAAAAATGCACAAATTAAACAAATAAATATAAATATCAAATGAAAGGTAGGGATCTGTAAGATATTAAAACAATACATAAAGTCAAATTTAAATTATATTTTCAGCCTATCAAAGTTGTCTTTGTGTAAATTTTGTCAGATTTTTTATAATCCTAAAAAAATACAGACAATATCATGGTCAGCTATAACTCTTGAGTACCTCTTTCCCACTTCCAGCTAATGGTGGATGCAACAATTGGACACATTGCCTGGTAAGTGTTATACTTTAAAAAAAACAAAAAACGTTTAAGTCTCTGCAGTCACAACGTCAACATGTCAACATCATCTTCCCTTTGTGATTTCTGTTAAGAATTGTGGGATACATTTTTACATTTGAATTAAGGCTATAGAGGCAGTTTCAACTTATGAAAAATAACTAAATGTCTCCAGTGTACAACACATGGTGATGGAAAAATATAACATTTTGTCAACTCTGTCAAAATTTTTAGAATAGTGAGAAAACAAAATCTTGTCTCACCCTGAAGGGATTTATTGTGTGATAATAACTGGCTGACTTTACATTATCCTGCTTATTACATGGCTACTGACCAAAAAAAGAAAAACATGGAAATAACATATTGATTTGCATTGAAATTATGTAATTTGAGAAGAAAGAAATGTCTGAACCACTAAAATCCAACTCCGGTTTGCAACAGAGCTCTGTTGGTAGCCTATTTTTATTTTTATTTTTTAAAGGACAGTCTAACTCTTAATTATTCAGCCTATAAAGACTACTTGCCAAATAAACAAATAGATGGACATGAAACATTGATTTGCATTGAAGTTGTGTAGGCCTAATTAATTATGTGCGAAGAAATAAATAGCTGTTACACCTCCGGTTTGCGTTGAAGTTTGGTTGCTTATTTTTTAATTAATGAATGTCTGACTGCTTTATATGCATCAGAGTATGTGAGTGGAGTAGAGAAGCAACAATTTCCCCTCCACACTCAAAGCATTCTTTAATCACTCCGCTCCAGCTCAACTCCAGGTTGTCCATTTCCCGCTACTCCTGGATTATAAAAACCCCACTCTATGTTTGCTCCAGTATTGTAGTCTAGGGCATAGGCAGGCATACGTCGTATGCCCACCAATCTTTCTTAGGATTTTGCTCATGCCCCCCTAAAATAATTGATGATACGTATGGCCGCCAGTACAACAAGTGGGCTTTTGACCTGTAACTTTTTCAATCTAATAACATGATGCCGCAGCACCTTTGTGTGAATTGCGGTTTTTATTATTATTATTTTTAAAAAGTGTACAGAGATTCTCTCTAAACATGCACAGAGCCGCGGGAGTGCAACTGATAGCATAGGCAAGACAGATAGTCATACTAAACTATTCCACCAATCAGAACATTCATTTCCAGTGTGATTGAATATTTGCTAACCAATCATATTTTCTGTTTCAGTAAGGAGCAGGATATTTCCAGCATCTAATGCTGATGCACAATCACAACCAGTATGCTCTTTGCAGATGTTGGTCAACTGTGTCCCGTAGTTCAATCAAATTATCCTTAATAAATTCACAGTATGCCCACCTCTTCAAACATTACTACACCACTGGTTTGCTTCATGGCGAAATTAGTTCCTAACTACCTCTCCATTGTAAAGTTATTTCAGAATGTTTTTAAATATCACAACCTTCCATGCAGATGTATTAAATGAAAAATAAATATGGCAATACTTACTGTCGGTAAGGACACGGAGGCAGAAATCCAGACTTAAATCTTTAATGTCCTTCAAGTATTTACAAGGGGTATACATACAAATCTAAAGGTGTGTGTGTGTGGATTTCAATCATGAACGCACACAAGTAAACAAAGGGAATGGAAAGGATGGACAGGAAGTCCTGTGAGTCAGTGCTGCGTTTTGATTGGCTGTCCTTTCGTGTGATTGGTGCATGATCAGTACGAACTACTATCACAAAACTCTGCTCAGTCCCACCTATTCCACACATAGAGCTCTTGCACCCGATGCTGAATCTCCATTGGTGCATGGGTAAGACCTGGGTCACTCAGAGGGCAGAGCTGGATTTCTCCTCTACAATTACCATATTAAAAAAAAAAAATACTAGAATGAAAACAAAACATTAAATTAAATCAAATTTATAGATGATCCAAAAAACAAAAAACAAACAAAACAAATTAATAAATACAACATTATTAGGCCGATGTATTATTGCCTATTATTTTTAATTATTGCACTTTTCATTAACCTTATTATTCTTATTATAACATTAACCTATAATTCTGTGAATGAAAAAATGAACTTCTCAAAATGAGTAGTTCTCTGCTGGCGTAACATGCCTAATAAAAACATATTTTTAAATGTATGTATTTTCAATCGCTTTCCACTCCTAATTAATCTACAAACGAATAGCAAAAAACAAAACAACTTATCCAATCAGAATTTATTCCTCGATGCTTACAAGCAAAGTGTGACAAATCGCAGGTCCGAAGCCATGCTCCTTAGCCGAAGCAGCACATGAGTCTGAGCTCCACCCCATCAGACCTTCAGAATTTCCACAGAATCCCTCAACAGTGTAAATGAATAGCCATCTAAAGTCAGATTGTCAGATTCATCAGCCAATTAAATTGATTTATTTGTTGTTATTTCCCAGTCCAGACCTTCTAGCTGGCCTTGAGTGACACAATCACCCTTTGCTTTAAGTGATGTACTGTAATTTGAGTCGGCTGTCATCACTGCCAGTATTGCCGAGAAAGAGATCCTTAAAAAACCTGGATTTAAAAACCTGAGATGTTCTGCATGATCGTGCGATTGATAAATTAAACAGGATAGGAGGACTGATTTTCACTTCAAGCAAATTGGCAAGTGCTTTTTGCATTGTTATAGCAACATCAGGAGTTTTCTAAGTGTAAATTAGGCTGCTTGAGCATTCAGTGATGGATCAAGTTTTGAAACATTTGAAGTAACCGTGTACCCTGACGAAACAAAATTTATTTCAAGCTAAATTCAAATCACAAATATTTTTAGAGAAATTTTCCTGGTATTAGACCTCCTTGGTTCTGGCTTTCATGTGTTTTAGTGATTTAGTGATTGCAGAGTGCTAGGTAAAGCAGGAGATGAGGTTGTTGCAGACCAATAACAGACTGTTAGATGGTGCCATTGACCAATCAGAATCGAGTATTCCAGGCCGCTGTGTTATAACAACTAATAATAAGTTACAATTTTTTGAATTTACTATTTACTCCAGGTTTTCCCAACACTGCAACCCATACAGCTTTGAAACCTTTTTTCTTTGTATAGAGTGCAACAGGTCCTGCCCTCCTTTTCAGCTGTCCTGGTTCTAGAAGTATTTTTACGAATAATTTTTCTATAGGGATTTCATAAAATCCATTATAAAGAGTTTTAAGCCATGAACCAAACCAACTAGCACTGAGGTGAATCATAATATTACAAATATTGATTTGAAGCAAAACGTTTTTGGAAACCGGAAAAGTCGATGGTACAACAAGACTGTGTACGGTAACACTTTACAATTAGGTTCCATTTCTTAACATTAGTTAATTCATTAGGTATCATGAACAATTTGCAATATACTGTATTCTTATTTCAGCATTTATTAATCTTTGATTATGTTAGTTAATAAAAAATAACATTTTCATTGTCAGTTCATGTAGTTCATAGTGCATTAACTAATGTTAACTATTACAACTTTTGATTTTAAAAATGTATTTGTTGAAATTGACATCAAATACGATTAATAAATGCAATAAATGTTTTGTTCATTGTTAGTTCATGTTAACTAATGTTATTAATTAAGGTTAAAAAATAGAACCTTATTGTATAGCGTTAGCCTGTGTACTTAACGTCTTTCACATGGGCACAAACTACAATCCCATGAAGCATTGCAAATTAAGTGATCAAATTAAATATGATTCTAAAATATACAACTATTGATTTAAAGTTGATTATTATAAGCATAGTTTGACTGCACTACTACTAAAAGGCACAGTGTTGATAGCTGTGGGAATTCAACCAACAATCTTACAATTACCTACCATGAGATTGAACCAAAATGCTACCCCACCCTCAATGAACCTCAAAGTTTTATTAATGACTGAATATTACAGTTATTCTTAGTCGGTTGAGATACAGTTTAATATAATCAATATACAGTAAGTGACTCTTATAAAATTATAAATAAGTATAAATATGCAGTACGTGACATTCAAATTACAAATCAAACCTCAACATAGATCTGCTGTCTGCAGTTCTGTAGTGTAGAGTTCTGTGCTGTCCAGAGCTCTGCAGTGTAGTGTTAATCAGTTGGGCTGGTGTAGCACTGCAGAGGGTTTGGAATGGAGGGAATGTGGCTTGCATTGGCAGAAGCAAATTACAGCACTGGATGGGTAAAATAGGAAATTCTAGCAATTCTACTTTCTTCAACCCAGACATGCTGTCAATATTTCCATATGGATCTTTCTCTACTTTGTGTGTCCAACTATTTACCCTACTCTCAATGATTCCTAGTCTCTTATTTTCTGGTACAATCGCTTTTAGCAGCTGGTTTATAAAAGTCCCCTTTCACTAAAGCCTGCACTGATGATAAACAACACTGTAAAAATCTATCCAAACCCCATTCTTACCATCATATATTCAATATATCTCATAATTAAATATTTTTCTATTTTTCTTGCCTCAATTATTGGTACCCCTTGAAATTCTTTTGAGTAAAATTTATCTGAAGTATATTCCCATTCATATTTAAAAATATGTATTACCCCTGGGTAACTATATTGTTCAGTCATGACTTAAATATGATGTAAAACACAAGCCAAATTCCCTTAAGCTGTGTGTCGTTTCAAAAGCTGCGTCCTCCGGAGGTCGCATTTGTTGGCCGCATACGCCATCGAGGCTGTCTCTTTTCAGAAAAGCGAGTAGGACACTCCTTCACAGCCTTCAAATGAAACCTTCTTTCATGTGAATTCGGAGGATGCATGGTGTATCCTTCGTGTGCACTCATAACCCACAATTCTTTGCTTCATGGAAATATAAATCATTTGTCTGAAAATATGATGTTCAAACGCAAGTAATGTTAATTCCCAAGTTGAAGTACCTCAGTAGACAGGTCCAAAGTGTATACGGTAATATGTATAATTATAGTAATATATAATTAAAATAAAGTATTATAGACTAAAAGTACACCTGTAAAATCTGTTTTCTTTTCTGTCTACATCCAATGAGAAATTTCTCACATCCACATTTCAAAGGGACTTTTTTCCCTTTTCACTCAAAGAGCTCGCATTTGTTAGAGTGGTGTGCTGTCAACCATGGTAAGTTCTGTTTCTGTTTGTCCTACGAAGGCCGTTAAATTTAAACGATGCTTGTTTAAAGGAGGATGCTCAGTATACTGCATCCTTCAAAGGACACGTCCTAGCTAGCACACTGCCTTTGAAATGAGACACAGCTTGCGTCAATCATCACTATGTCTTCACAAAATGGGAAGTAGCTATAAAAAAAATAGCTAAAGCATTGAAAACACCCATTTCCACAATTAGGGCAATAATTAATGTAAGAAGTTCCAATCAACTGGAGATGTTAAGAATCTACCTAGAAGAGGATGTGTGTCTATATTGTCTCCACACACAAGGAGGAGAATTAGTTGAGCAAAAATTAGTTGGGTTTTTGGGGTCAGAAAGTCTCCAAAACTCAGATGTCACTGTTTGGGAGGGTTTCAAGAAAAAACCTCTGCTCTCATCCAACAACAAACTCAAACGTCTTCAGTTTGCCAGACACAACTGGAACTTCAAATGGTACTGGGTTCTATGGTCTGATGAAACAAAAATAGAGCTTTATGGCATCAAACACCAGAAATGTATTTGGTGTATAAAGAGAGGCAGACTTATGGAAAAATGCCTCATGCCCACGGTTAAATATGTTGGTGAATCTTTAACGTTGTGGGGCTGTTTTTATGCTAGAGGTCCTGGACATCTTGTTCGAATACATGGCATCATGGACTCTATCAAATACCAAAACATAAAAAATAGAAACTTGACTGCCTCTGCCAGAAAGCTTAATATGGGCCCAGGATGGATCTTCCAGCAGGACAATAATCAAAAACACACATCAAAATCAAACATCTAATAAATCACACATCTAAAAATGGTTCACTGACCACAAAATCAATGTTCTATCATGGCCATCCCAGTCCCCTGACCTGAACCCCATATAAAACCTGTGGGTGAACTGAAGAGAGGAGTCCACCAGCGTAGACCTCTGAATTTGAAGGATATGGAGAGATTCTGTATAGATTAATGGTCTCAGATTCCTTGCCAGGTGTTCTTCAACTTCATTAGGCATTATAGGTGTAACATCCAAGGTTGTTACCCCTTCTACCAACCACCAGAGGGAGCCCTCTCCCGAATACTAACTCTGTACCATTTATTCATTGGTTACTTCCTGTTTGAGCTATAGAAATACCATGCCGTTTCCACTGTCACTTTGCAAAGTAATGCCAGCTTACCCTGCTTTACCAAGTGTTTTTCCATTGCCATTGCTGATTGTTTATTTGTTATGACCATTGCCTGTTTTCCTGGATTTACTGCTTTTTGGATACCCCTTTGTATTGTTTGCTTGTGTTCTAATAAACTTCCAGCACATGGATCCTAAAAATAGTGGATAAACCTCCACTTGCAGTCGGGAAGATTCACCAGGTACGGAGAGGTTTGGCAACCTTGGTGTCCACAAATGTTAAATTTGTACAGAGATGATTTCACCTCTAAAGAACTAAATTGTGCCAATGACCAAAAAAAACAGCAATCACAAGTGGGGTGGCCAGGCTTCAGTCCATGGTGGTCACTGCCACCCCTGGCTACCCCCTAGCTCCGCCACTGTAAAGACTGTATCCTGTTTGCCCAGTTATCCTGCACTCTTTGAATAAAGCTCCCGCATCTGGGTTCATACCTAATCTCCTCTCTATAGTATCATTACAGCCTGATATTATTTTGCCATCCTTTTGCTACTGTAATTAATAAAAATGTTCCTTAAACAGGTCCTATTGAAGTCACAGACTGCTCCTTTATCACTGCTTTCTGAGACATTATGAAATAATTGTTCTTGTGCCACTGCTGAATCAATCAGGGATGCCATCTAGTGAGTCTGGAAGCCATCTGATTATTTTCAACTGTTTTTGAGACAATTCAGTGTATTTTGAAGTCACATGCTTTTACAGGTCTTCAAGTGCCTTATGTAGTCCCCTGGTATATTTACAGTAGTTGCCCTTTTGGATCTGATGCTTTGTCACCCTCTAAATCCAGTATTACTTGGAGTAAGCCATTAAGGAAGAATAGTTGTATATCTCTCTTTGTTATATAACAAACAATAAAAAGAATTAATATATATATATATATATATATATATATATAGATTTTTTTTTTTTTTTAATATTTTTTTTAAATTCTTTTTCAACACAAAAGCCTGTTCTTTTATGTAAATAGTATGTAGTTATTGCATATTATGATCAAATATTTTGTATATTGTGAGACTAAATGAAATCATGCAGACACAGGTCAGGAGCTTCTGTTAATTTTCACATCAGCCAACAGAATGGGGGAAAAAAATGATCTCAGGGATTTCAACAGTGGATGATTGTTGTTGCCAGATGGGGTGGTTTGAGTATTTCTGTAACTGCTGATCTCCTGGGATTTTCATACACATCAGTCTCTAGAATTTACTCAGAATGGAGCCAAAAACAAAAAACATCCAGTGAACAGCAGTTCTGTGGACAGAAATGCCTTGTTGTTGATGAGAGAAATCAACAGAAAAATGGCCAGACTGGTTTGAACTGACAAAATCTATGGTAACTCAGATAACCACTCCATACAACTGTGGTGAGAAGCTAATCTTAGATGAGGGTTGGCGCTGTTTTGGTGGCATGAGGGGGACCTACACAATATTAGGCAGGTGTTTTAATGTTGTGGCTGATCAGTGTGTATATTAGGGGTGTAATGTTTCTTGGTATAAAAAAAATTAACCGTACGTTTCGACACCCACGGTTCGGGAAGCATTGGCATCGCGGTCGCTTCACCTTACATTTAGCGATGCATCTGGAGCACAAGTTTTGTTCAAGAAAACAAAGCATGAAAACCTGAAACCTCACAGTTACAACCTCAGCTAATTCACCTGAATGGATCTAAATGGATACGCTCCACCTGTGTTTCAAGTGGGTTAACTTGATGACATCATTGTTCTGCAAGCGTGGTGTGTAGTTGAAAATGGCAAGTGGGGGAAACAAAACGCTGAGAGAGAAGCCCATTGCGTTTCTCCTTTCAGGGAACATTTTATTTTGCAGTCAATTACAACAGCTATTATAAAAATAAATTTACATAACAGGCACTGTTTGCAGAAATCACTCGACACGAGTGCCGTATACTGGAAAACTATGTCAATAAAGCATGTGAGGGTTTATTTTATGTCGACATCACCCAGGGATAGAGCAGCAGGTGAGCCGAAACTGCACACACTCCCTTCCATTTTTAAGTAGGCACTCATTACTAATTCGGAAAAACACGAAACAATAGCTAAAGCACTTGATGTTCATGTGGGATTTCCATGTATGATTAAAATACTCAAGTAGCATTATCACAAATCCTTTCTCGTATGCATTCTAATAGCAAAGTTATTCCTTCTATAGTGATGTACAGCTTCCGAATATTGAATGTGTTGAGATAAGTTTGAAGTGCACTTTATGTTGTGTATTAGTGCAGGTATTAAGTTAAAATGTTGATTTAGTTTTTTTTTTTAGTTAAGGACCCTGACAAAAATTAACCATGGTTTTACTATAGTAATATTGTAGTAACCATGACTGCTGTCACCATGGTTTTCTGAGCAGAAATCATGGTTTTGATACAATTAACCATGGTTTTATAACAGTAAAACTCTAATTTCTATATAGCAACCATGATTTGACTATATGTTGTAACCATGACAGTAACCATGTTTATATTGTGGTTACTATGATTTTACTACAAATGCCATGGTTAAACTATGGTTACTGTTGTAATACAATGATTGTTATTTAAGAGTAAATCTGTTGAAGTGTTTACTAAATAGATTATTCTTTGGATTTTTTTATTAACAAAGCAAATACTGAACCGTACCAAAACCGTGACCCTTAAACAATGATACAAACCGAAACGTGAGAAATTCGAACTGTTATGTGTGTTTATAACGTTATGTGTGTATGTTTATGTATATATAAGTATACGAGTGGCTACAACCATTATTTCTTATAAATAAGATCTTCTGTAAAGCTGCTTTGAAACTATGTGTTGTGAAAGGTGCTATACAAATAAAATTGACTTGACTATATATATTTATATATATGAAATAATATGCCGATATATTTGTATTTCTTACTATGGCTGTGAATACAATAAATTATTATAATTTATCAATTAATTTCAGAATGCTAAATGTCAAATAATGTAAACATTTTTTTTTTTTATTTCCCTCTAAAAATTTGTGCAGAACCCCTAGCACCCCAGACCCCAGTTTGAAAACCCCTAGAGAACCATATGATGTTGAGTTGTTTTATAATTATAATTTTTCATAACTTAGGCGAAAATGACTTAATTTGCCATTCAAAATCATGAAAAACCCAACACCTTTTGACTTTGCTCTTGCAAGAAAAAACAAACAAACTTTTGTTAAGTCAAACATACCCAGTAAGTTCAGTTTAATGTTCATGAAAAGGGAGAACCTTATGAGGGGCACAAAGAATAGTGTGTTTGGAGGGCAGGTGAAGCATTTATCTACTGGATACTTTGATCCATGATTACAGAAAAAACAAAACAAAAAAAAACATGACATTTACTCAGGCATTTACTATTTGTGTTTGGGAGTGTTTATTTCCAGCAAGAATGGTTCTATAGAACAATGTTAATTTATAAAGAACATGAAATCAATCTGGAAAAACACAATCACAAAACACTAGATTTAATGTATCTAAAATAATATAGGAAGACACTAAAATCATACAGGGAGCAAAAGATTACAGTGCAACAGACTGAAATGAGCTGAGTTCATATCACAGAGCAGAAGCATCAGTTTCACTGTGTTACATGAAAATCAACAGATTTTAATTCTAGAGTTGGATTCAACTATTGGCTATGCTGAAATGGGTCAGAGAGTAACACTGCAGGAACAATGAACTTCCATAAGAACATGAGCTTGTTTTAACTTTGGCTTTCTTCATTCCTGTATTAGCCCTGCACAAAAACACATTAACAACTAACGTCTTCTGACATGACCTCCAGAAAGGTGACAACCAGTCCATGAGATGAAGAGGCAATTTTGGCATCTTCTCTCTGATATGCTGAGACTTTCAGGAGAAAAGTAAATGCACACACACAGGATTTCAGTCCATTATTATATTCATGTTTAGGAATGTGTATGAGAAAGTGGCATGTGTGCATTTCCATCTCTCTTTCTCTCTGTTGCATCCAGTTCTGATTAATCCTGTTTCCCCTCTCTCCATTGGTGTGACCCCTCATTCCATGCAACGTAAACAAAGAGTGCCAGAACCACATGCACCGCAAGCACAGCAACGATGGCAGCGTAAAAATAGCTGTCATTGCTAGAGTAACCCAAAGAGGCTGTGTAGAGAAGAGAAGAGACATTATGGATTACTGAAACAAATGAACAATTTAAAGGAGTGTTAAAGGAATCAATATAATCTCAACTGTCAGCATTTGTGGCATATTATGGATTATCACTAAAAACAAATTCACTAATTTTCTTAAAAAAAAAGAGAAAAAGTCAGTTACAGTAGGGCACTTACTTTAGTGAATGTCCATTACATTAAAATACACACTGTTTCAAAAGTAAAGCCAAAAGACGTCTGTGAAATGTTAAAGCCAATATTACAACTTTGTTGTCATCATGACGTAATGCCAGCAAATCCTGTAATTTGGTTAACACTGTAAGGCTATTAAATCCCTGGTTTTATCACACTAAAATCATGTTAGCACATATTATTTTGTCTTGTAGCTATAATTTTGAAACAGTCTTCATTTTAATGTTTATGGACTGGCCCCATTCACATCCATTGTAAGTGACTTACTGTAACAACTACTTTTTATTATCAATAATTATTTTAAAATAATGAGGCAAGAGTTTAAATAATTTTTTTGATATCTACATTTTGTCACAATTTAGCTTAACTTGTATTTAACCCAGAAGATTCCTTAAATATATATATTTGCCTATATTTATGTTATATCAAATAATAGAAACAATATATATTATGTATACAATATATTACAATATGCAAAAGATAAATACTAAGGGCAAAAATATAAAGATTACATACTTTTCCCTCAGTTAAATATGAATAATAATAATAAGACATTATATGTTAGACTATTTCGTATATTATATAATATACAATTACATGTAGGCCTAATATATAAACTAGTAATAATATAATTATTATACAGTTGGCTTATCAGCCCTTAGAACAAAATACCTTCAAAGAGAAAAGCCTTTGATGCAAAATACAGTCCGATGGGTAGAGTTATCATCAGTATAGTGAAAAACAGCAGTGTCTTCAGCACAGACACAAGAGAACCGTCATTCCTAAAGGAGTACAAGAGGAAGAGAGAAAAAGGAAGTTAAACCAGTCGAATATATTTTTTAAGATTTAAGATCTTCTGTCTAAAGCAGAGAAACAGTGGCACAGTAATATCGTTGCCTAAATTAATCTCGAATAATTCGAATGTATATCTCCTACAGATTCATCAAGGCCCGAGAGCGCACGCTCACGAAGAGTTAATGCAAAGCGTTAATGCAAAATACAACTTCAAGCATCATATATGTGAATATTCGATGTTTACCTTTTAATTCTGATCTGTTAGTTTTGTATGTGTGGGGGTCACACTGAATAGCTAAATAGGTACATCATATAAAATGCCTTACCCTCTGAAATCAGGCGCAGTTCCTGCCACGGAACTCACAGATGTCTTGTCGTGAGTTTGCATTGTATGTTTGTTTTATTATTGACAGAAGAAAAAAGCAAGAAAATCACCAGAACGTAATTCCCTGCTGCGACATTTTGAATTACTTGCGCTTCCGGGTCTTTGTCACGTGATCTTGTTGAAAACGTTTCTTTTGGGGGTGGGCTCATGGTCAGAACTCGACTCTGTGGAAATGCATTTATTTATTTCAATTTCATAAAAATGTATTTATTATTAATTGTTAAGTTTTCTTATAATTCATTAATACTGTGTTATGTGTTTTAAATCAGGTGTTTATTGTAATTGTCATACTGCTCTGTTGCTTGGAACTGCATACAAGACTCCCACTGTTGCATTTGTGTATATGGTTGAGTGAAAATAAAGGTATTTAGATTACATTGGCCAACATACATTAGGACTTGACAATTCATTAAAACATGGGATATTCCAAAATAAATCAGTACATTCAATTATTGATTTAATTATATATTGATTTAATGATACCTATTTAATTTAGAGCACTGTGGTCATCCATTCTAGCCCTAGAAGGGCATCAGGTTATTACCTACAGTCACTTGGTGAAAACGACAGCTGCCCTTTTCTGGCGCTGTAAGTTTCTGGAGAAGCAGTAAATCTCACTCAAGGACAGAAAGAGGAATGAGTTAGACTGTGTGTGGTTTCAGTTCAGAGAGTCAGTAGTGGCAACGTTTACATGTACACCAGTACTATGATTATTGCAATTATCCGTGCATAGCGAATAATTAGATTAAGATGTTTATATGATTTTGGCAAACCTCTTCAATCCAGTTTACATGCTACTTGCCAATACTATGATTATTGCTGAGGAATTTGGTGTTTTAATTATTTATTTTTTTCTTTTTGTAAATATAAAATAATATTACAAAAAATATCTTGTTACAAAGATGTATCTTTAATTACAGCTTGGCATTGGGAAAATTAGTTAGATTATGTGATTCTTTTTAAACAATTTATTAAAAGAACCAGTAAATAACAGTCATTTTCGGTCACACTGGATGCACTTTCTCATTTGATTCACTAAAAAATAATAATCAGTTCATACAAGTAATTTGTTTATCGGATTACACTGGTTGCTCTGTCTGTTTTGATCCACTAAAGACAATCAGTTCATAAGAGTCACTTGTTTGTGAATCAGAATACACACCGTAATTGCCATTTTTTGCAGAATGCTGTATTTTTTTTATCTAACAAGCATTCAATTAAGACTGCAAAAGGCATTCTGAACTCAGGAAAATTAGTTTTCTTTTGCCGTGGGTCTGTAGATTCTGCAGTTGGGGAGTACCACTGCTGGAAAACAGTGCAAGAAACTGCCGTTTCACATGAAGCCAAGAAGCAAGTTCAGATTCAATATTTTTAACCTGTTCTTGAGTGTAACATCATCCGCCTGCAGCACTGGTACAGATGCACTTTGGTCAGACTGGAAGAAATGTAATTAAAGTGTTTACATGACAGTAGAAATCTGTCATGGGGTGATGCAGGATGCTCAAACAAAGGAAGATACAACCCAGCTCTTAATACAGCGGAGCCGCCGGGAAATGGAGTTCCAGGCGGCTCATTATAATCCGATGGTGGGTCACTTAGATGAAAGAAACACACTGAACCAACTAATAACCTGTTTTTATTGGCCGGGCATTGGCGGCGATGTTCTCAGGTGGTGTGCGTGCGGCATGCCGAATGTCAGCCAGTGAATCCACTGGCCACCCCAAAAGCACCATTGCGCCCCCTTCTGTTGATCGAGTTCCCCTTCGAGAGATTTGGCATGGACCTTGTCGGGCTATTATAGTGGTCAGCACGTGGAAATCGCTTTGTCATTTTCCATGTTGTTTAGCATTATAGGTCATACGTACCACGTTACAATAGTTACCCCTTATTTATAAAATACTTACAGTTTAAATTATTTGTAATTTTCCTGGTTGTTACCCTTTTATTCCTCAAACTTTGCATATTGTTCCCTTATACCTACACGTAAGTAATTTATAGGTACACTATTATTACAAAAAGGTACACTGTAAATTCTGTGTACTTACGCTGTAAATTGCATGCTGTAATCTAAAGTGTTACCAAGAAATGTTCATCCAACAACAACCAGTAATCTAAGCATGTCTTAGTCTTATAGGTTGTACACATTTTCATGGCAAAGTTGATAATATTGTGGTGTTTCATTGCACCTCTTTTGTGTCCTGATTGGTTCATCTCATTTATAGCTAAATCTGTGGGGAGTGATCTAAAAACAACAGTGTGTCTCACTCCATTTTAACAGGTTAGCCTCCTTCATGTTATTATTGGTTGCCGCTGGTGACTGTTTGCTCTTTATGGCCTCAGTATTGTATCTGGAACTTTCAGTGAACAGCGCTCTTGGGGTGCAGAGAGTATGGAGAATCTGTTTATATTCTTGCCTGAAGTTCTGGTTGAGCAGTCCGAAGACAACAGCATTCAGGCAACTGTTGAAATATGTAGTGAAGTAGCTGCTAACAAACAGCCATTCTGGGACATCTGATGCCACCTTTGCAGGATTCAAGGCCACAATGAGCTCAATGAAGTTCAGGGGTGCCCAGCACACAGCAAACATCGTCAGGAAATTCCTCATGTCAGCCGCTTGGCCTATTGGACTTGGCTGCACATGACCTTTGACCCTGATCGCTAATGTTCATATGATCAGGTAGCAAAAAGTAACCACGCCCAGTGGAACAAGGAAGTGGATCAGCACAATGTAGACAGTGTAAGAGCTCACTGTCTGGGTAAATGTGCAG
Source organism: Moxostoma hubbsi (assembly GCA_032164185.1). NCBI lineage: Eukaryota > Metazoa > Chordata > Actinopteri > Cypriniformes > Catostomidae > Moxostoma > Moxostoma hubbsi. The sequence continues at coordinate 8,580,243 of JAVLUX010000215.1, forward strand.
GAGAAGAAATGTGGGTCATGGCTTAAGGAACCCATTAAGAAGTTGGGCACAGAGTCTAGAGCAGTTAGCAGCTAGTTGAGGAGCAGGTACAGACAGGTGTTCAGGCGTGAATAGAGCCAGTCATAGCCAAGACTGTGACAAATGTAGCAGTAGCGGTTGATGGCAATAGCCGTGATGTTGAAGACTGAGCCAATCACACTCAATCCCATAACAAACCCACTTAACTGGCAGTGCAGAGAGCCCATTGTCCAGTCATTATGAAAGATAGCTAGCAGAGCCAGGGTAAGGGTACAGCGCCACCACCAGGTCAGCAATAGAAAGACTCACCACAAAGAGATTACCTATGAGAGAAAGAGATTGAGGAAAAGAGAGAGATAGAGACAGAGATAAAAAGAGGAGACAGAGTGACAAGAAAAGAAAGTGATGGAGAGATTGTGAATATGTTTTGTGAATACAATTTGATTAAACCATATTACAACTAGGGCTGAGTATCGAGTTCGATACATTTTAGGCACCGACCGAATTGCCTTAAACAATCCAGTATCGAAAAATATCTTGTCGTTCGGTATCAAATTTTGTTACCTATGGGGTTAATCTCATCAACGTCAGTGATAAGCGTATAGCATGCTAGATGTGCCCAAATCTAAAACTGACGGTAATTGGCTGCGTTTAGGCATCAAGGAAAAACACTAGTTTACGCCGGTTACGCCCAGAGACGCGGCTCACACATGAGGCTGTAGTGTGTATGCGTCCCAAACCCCATAGATGTAAAAGATGTGGAAAAGATCAAAAGTGTGGCTAAATTTCACCTGGCTCGAATCCAACATTGCACGATGCAATACTTGTGACAAGATAATTGCTGCCAAGACCGGCAACACAACAAATCTGATGAAGCATTTGGCAGTGCACGGAATAAACTTAAGAGCATGAAGTTGCTCCATCTTCGACTGCAAGAAGACCGAGCTGGTGCAGTCATCATCTCAGCATCCTGCTGCAGAGCTTCCTTGAAATGTTTGTAATCTTGTTAAAATGGATTTCATACAATTCGTATTTTTAACTATACCCCGCCCTAATTACAATGCAAATAAAAAATAATTATCCAACATATTAGGCATCCCAAACACAAGTACACTCACTGAGAGCTTTTTTAGGAACACGATGGTCCTACTAAAGTGCCTGATGTGGTGTTCTGCTGTTGTAGCCCATCCGCATCAAGGTTCGGCATGTTGCGCATTCTGAGATGCTATTCTGCTCACTACAATTGTACAGAGTGGTTATCTAATTTACCATAGCCTTTCTGTCAACTCAAACCAGTCTGGCCATTCTCCGTTGACCTCTCTCATCAACAAGGCATTTACATCCGCAGAACTTCCACTCACTGGATGTTTTTTAGATTTTGGCACCTTTCTGAGTAAACTCTAGATGTTGTGCATTAAAATCCCAAGTGGTCAGCAGTTACAGAAATACTCAAACCAGCTCGTCTTGCACCAACAATCATGCCATGGTCGAAACCACTGAGATCATTTTTTTTTTTCTCACGGTTGATAAGAACATTAACTGAAGCTGCTGACCTGTATCTGCATGATTTTATGCATTGCACTGATGCCACACGATTGGCTGATTAGATAATCACATGAATAAGTAGGTGTACAGGTGTTCCTAATAAAGTGCTTAGTGAGTATATATGGAATTCTGTCTTTTCTAACCCTGGGAAAATATCAGCATTGATGGTCACGTCTATAAATTGGCCTCTTAACTAGCTTAATCAGCAAGCCTACTTTGGTCAACCAGATTTAGAAAACAATTGCTGATTAACAAGCATTTTTACTGGTGTACAAAATGGCTATACAGATCCACCAGCTAGACCAGCATAAACCAGCAGGTTAAAAAGACCACCAAAAGTAAATCATGCTTTCATTCAATCAGGCATCTCACCTAGTTATCATCCAACCTTTGCTTTATAAGCTCACACAAGTGCCTTTCATCGCTCGGAATGCCACATTTTCACCCCCCCCCCCCCCCCCCCCCCCCCCCACCCACCACCAGTTTAGGTCCCGTCCTGCCATAGGGGTAAGCTCCTCTCCATTGCTGTCATTGCTTTCTTGCAGGATCTGTAGGTTTGAGCAAGTACCTGAGCGCTGAACTGTAGGACGGGGCTTAGGTCAAATTATCAAATTATCTCTACATTCGTATTCATTCCAATCATTCCGAGTCTTTCTGATAGAAATTAAAAATCACCTTGAAGAAATACTGACTAAAGAGAACAAAACCTAAAAATAGATATGGCTAGAAAATGTGGCTACCAAAAGAAAATGGTTATATGCATTTCAGTCTAGAACTGCAATTACTTCTTGAATACATACACATATACCAAAGATTTGACCATCCAACTGTATTATGAGGCAGATCCCATTGGTTGTCACTGCATCATGTGCATTTGCATAAAGTTGAACTCTGCTCAGTCTTTTGTATTGCCAACCTCTCTGTTGCTCATGTCGCCTCAAATCACTAACTTTCATTGAAAATAAATGACTTTCAGTCATTTGTCGCTGCAAATTGCTGTCAGTGTGAATGGCCCATTAGAGGACCAAGATCTATTGTCACACAATATACATAAATATTTTGCATATATACAGTGAAATTATTTTTTTCACATATCCCAGATAAGCTGGGGTCAGAGGTCAGCCATGATACAGCGCCCCTGGAGCAGATAGGGTCAAGAACCTTGCTCAAGGGCCCAACAGTGGTGTCTTGGTGGTGTTGGGGCTTGAACCCCTGACCTTCTGGACCTTCAGTAACCCAGAGCCTTAACCGCTGAGGCACCACTGCCCAAGACTGCTGTGTACTGTTACTATAAACAAATTTGCTGGAAATAAAATGCCTGAATATTTAATGCCTGAAAAATAAAATATAATCTGCGTGAACCAAATGCTTATGCGCCACACCTCCGCCACCACCCCTGCAAAATCATCCTCCTTTCTTATTGTGGCTGCTAATGGTTCCAGGGCAAGACAGAAAAATAGTGGGGAAAGAGGACAACCCTGCCAGGTGCCCTTATCCAGAGTAAAATAATCTGAAATTAATCCATGTGTTTGTACTGCCACTATTGGGTGTCTATATAGTAACTTAATCCATCCAATAAAAGTATTCCCGAACCTGTATATTTCCAAAAGTTTAAAATTATAATTCCATTCTACCATATGAAATGCCTTTTCGGCATCAAGTGAGATGGCAGCGATCGGAGTCTGATCATTCACCACTGGCCACATGATATTGATGAAACACATAATGTTATCAGAAGAGCTGCATCCCAGAATAAACCCACCTGATATATATGTATAAGAGATTTTATAACTTTACTTAATCGGTTAGCCAGAATTTTTAACAATATTTTTATGTCTAGCTGGATCAGGGAAATTGGATGGAAACACTTACACTGACATGGATCTTTGTCCTTTTAAGACTGATCCGAGCTTATGTCATGGTTGGCGGAAACTTTACATTCTTTAATGATTAAAACGTCTAAACTTCTAACAAAAGTGTAGCCAGTTCTGTCGCATAAATCTTAAAAAAATCAGCAGCAGTAAATATTTCACCACCAGCAGATTTCACTGAGGGAATGGTAGAAAACGACTCTCTCTGCTTTATGTATCTAGCCAAAAGCTTCCCTGCTTTGTCCCCCAACTCAAAGTATGACTGTCTTGCCCTGAATAGCCAAAACTCCACCTTCTGTGACAAAATAGTATTATATTTCTGTAATTCAATCGGGTCAATTCTCTGAGGCCATCAGAATACATTTGGTGCCTCACCACTTTTAATATTCCCTTCTAATGTTGCAAGTTCTTGTGCTTTTGGATTTTTTGATGAAGGAGGCATACTGTATGATCGACCCCTAAGAACCACTTTAAGTGCCTCCAAAGCCATGCCCACAGATAATACTCAGGACCAGTTGGTCTATAAAAAAAGTGTCAATATTGCTCTAGGGAGCTTACACACTTTTGCTTCACAATGATCAAGGACTGAGTCCATTAATAAATTAAAATCTCTGTAACGTGATTTAAGAAGGGAAAGGAGGAGGCGAGAACCGGCTTGACAATATAAATAATATGATAGGTGTGTAGGATCACGACCCAGCCCCGCCCTCCGCCATGCCACAGTCTCCTCCCAATATTATATCATGAGGGGTGCCAGTGGATTATAACATCCCTTCAAGATCTATAAAAAAAGCCCTGATCATCAGCCTTAGGTGATTAAATATTAGCCAAAATCAACATTTGCCCCTGAATTTCTGCTAAAACAATAATGACTCTTCTTAATTTATCTTTAATCTGTTTGAGACATTTTAATTGTAGATGTTTACTTATCTATGTAATGACTCCCTGCTCTTACTTGAGCCAGCACTTATGAAAACATCTCCACCCCATATCTTCCCAAATTTTTCAGTTTCCTGCAGTATTTCTTGATGTTTCTTGAAGAAACACTATATAATATTTCTTACGTTTAATTGATTATTTTATGCTCTTTATTTGACCATGTTATTAATCTAAGTACAATTGTGTTTGTCCATTGCGCTTCCTTTGTTCAACGCTGGTTGGCGCCATCACTTTTCGCAGCACGCCGCTCACTAACTTGTTGTTTACGTCATTTCCTTCGTCATTTCCAACCAATGGAATCCAAGTAAATGGTTTGAAAAAAAAACATAAACCAATTAAACTGCCGGGAAATGTACACGTCATATTATTGACGTAAAATTGACCAATCGAACGCAGCAAAGCGCTCGCTGGAATAGCCACCCCCAGCCAATGAGCGGTTAGGGCAGGCAGCAGGTTGAGGTGTAAGGCGTCCCTCCCCTCTCCTCTTTGTGATCAACGTTGCGCGTGTTACTGGATCGGATTAAACACTCTTATTAAAGGTAATCAGACGCTCGCATTTGGTGTATAATTTCTGTACGTGATGCGTGTTTTTATTTCTAAATCAATGTGTTTGTGTATATCAGCTTGATATAAGTATCTGCTGCGTGGATGAGCGGTCCGGCTAAGGCTTCGCTATGCAAACCCATAAACGCTCATTGATTAAAAATACGGTTGATAAAACATAAAAAAAATACAATAATTTAATAAGTATTTAGTCGATTCACGAGTTCAGTCATACGTTTAACAATGCAGGCACTATAAGTACACGGTAATTACGAAATGAAAACGTAATTGAACACGAAGACACAAAATTGCGTTCACATCTAACTCACAATAATTACTTGCCAATAGAAAAATCACAGTCATACGAGCACATTAGCCAATTCGGTCGTAATTTTATTTTTTAAATAAATCAAACACACATTTCTTTCATTGTGTGTTGTGTTCTCTAATCGTGATAATTTTCTGTTATTTAAATTGATTGCAATCTCCTGTTTATCTGTGAGGTTCATTGTATGGCTGATGTATATCTGCTATTGGGGGTGTACATGAATGTGTACAATTTAAAAGTCTGTGTTATAACACTCTTATAGCTCTTTTTGACTAAATGTGGATCTCTTGAGATTAACCAGGCCAGAATGCAGCAACAACATCAGTCGTGGCTTTGTTTCCGATCTTGTATTGTATTTCTTAATTGAATGTGCACTTTTTGGGGTTGCATTTCATTCTATGGTAACATTGTGGATGTTCTGTATTGGTGATTTAATGTTGTGTTTTAAATAGATGCAGGGAAACCGAGGACCACGGCCAGAGCAGCAGAACCATGGCCCTCCCCGACCGCAGCCCAACCCCCAGCAGGAACAACAGGGGAAACCGTCAGGAGCCGACAGCAATGGCCAGCATACTGATGCTGGAGACCAGAGTAGCCAAAGTAAGCTACAGACAACAGTGTCTTTGATAATATGAAGCAGAATTGATTAAACCAAAGTAATCAGTGTTCAGGAGGTTGTTCTCAATTCTGCTTAATAGCTTGGACACCTCACCTAATAGCATACTGTAAGTAAAATAATACATGTGACAACTAAAGAATGACCAGCGGTAATGTAGGAGCTTTTGCTGTCTAAAAGCGATTAAGAGCTTGATATTTGTGTTAAAATGTTGCATGGTTGCTCATTGCGTTGTTGGACCTTCTCTCCCGCAGACGCTGCTTTCACTATAGACCTGCAGAACTTCAGGAAGCCTGGAGAGAAGACCTACACTCAGAGGAGCAGACTGTTTGTGGGGAACCTGCCTGCGGGAACCACAGAGGATGATGTGGAGAAGCTCTTCTCCAAATATGGAAAACCTTCTGAGATTTTCATCAACAAGGACAGGGGATTTGGCTTCATCAGGCTGGTAAGTTTGATTAGACATCAGTTTAAAATGGTACTAAATCAAGAGGGAGTAACTGTGGTTGTACACAAAAACAAAATAATTGATATGAAAGCTTATTCATAAGCCAAACTCCCCTCATTTTATTGCGGCATTGTGTTGTCAGTCAAACGTTTTGCTGTTTTCTGTGACTTTGTTGGAGGGATTTTCTAAAGGTTCTTACATTTTCAACCACAATCTGATGTTCTTAAATGCCTACAAAACCGGAAATTCAGTACAACAACAATGGAAGTGGAAATATGGTTTCCTGGAAAAATCAGTGAAATTGATACAATATTGAAGTCATGGAAATCTGTAGTAAATAATATTTTTTCCATTTATTCTCTGCTCTTAAATATTTAATTGGTTAGAAAATTCTCTTCCTGGGTGCAATTTCTATTAAATCAGAAGTAATGAAAACATGTTAGTCAAAAGGTGTGAGAAACCCAGGTTGCAGAATATATATGTCCTATTCTGTCTCATCCACACCCTCACATGCAGTTAGTGGTCTTTTTTGCAAGGATGTGAAGGTGGTCATGAAATGCTCTTTTTTTTTTTTTGGTTATATTATATTTCTGATGTCCATTGATGATGTTAGTAAAGTTTTTTTTGCATTACAATAGTCATACTGTGTAGCCCGTCAGAAGAGAATGAACCAGCTCAACAACATTATAAAACTAAATGTCAGGGTTTACACAATGCACATCCAACACATTACATCCAAAATCATTAAACTGTTAATCTCAAGCACAATTTGGCAATCAGTATACATTTTGGATTATTGTCTGTAACATGGATGCACAAAACCACCACGGCGTGCAAGAAATGTGCACTTCATTCTATTCACTTGCACACGGTTCAGATTTTGTTGGAGAATTCGAGGAAGCAGAGCGGCTTTATGTGAGACTGATAGAATTGAAGAAACAGGGTTTTTCAGGTACTGACCATTTTTTGGGGGCCGCCGGAGCAAATTCAATGACAATCTCATGTTCTGAACATGCTTCTCATCAGACATACGCAGCAGTGTTTCACGAGATTTTCGCAGGCTATCTCTGAAGAATGAAAGTGCGCGCGAGTCAGCGTGCTTCCAGATTGGGCTCCGGAGACATTTGCACTACTCAACCTGGTTTCTATATCGCGATTTGCGACACAAACTTCAAAAATTGCTTGACCCATTCAAATTCTGGCTCCGGAGACACTTGCACTACTCGACCTGGTTTCTATATCACGATTTGCGGCACAAACTTAAAACATTGCTTGACACATTCGAATTCTGGCTCTGGAGACACTTGCACTACTCAACCTGGTTTCTATATCGCGATTCGCGGCACAAACTTCAAAAATTGCTTGACCCATTCGAATTCTGGCTCCGGAGACACTTGCACTACTCAACCTGGTTTCTATATCGTGATTCCTGGCACAAACTTTAAAAATTGCTTGCCCCATTCGAATTCTGAGTTTTGTTTTTTACTCTAAAGCACTATGGAGGAAGTCAAACGGCGAGAGAGCCTGACATTCTAACCAACACTGATGAGGAAACAGCTGTGTCATGCGCCAACAATTGTGTCATCTGTGATGCAGAGTTTTTAAACTATACATCACCTTTAATAAAGTTCAGATCGAATGATGTTTAGATATTAGAAAACAAGCCAGTTTTGCTTTGATATTGTTTACAGAGAAGACTTAAACCATTAAGAGCCTAATTGTTTTATTATAATAATTCTAGTAAACAACATCAGACTGAAATGTAGCATTGTGGTAAGCTTGATTACCACTTTTTTTTCTCTGACTATGTTTGTAAAATTCCAAATAAAGAAAAAATTGTGGAAGTGGTTCACTTGCCACTCAGTACACTTGACATTGCATTTGCTAACGCATACGGGGTGTGTTCTTCCACACAACCTAGCTGAAACCTCTCTACAATAATGCCAATATTCTAATATTGGCTATAGTGTTTGAGTCCAACCCTTTTAGGTGCAAAGCTGTTCACTATGAAAGCAGGTGCGCAAACACTGTTCCTCCTAGAATTTTCTTCCTTCAAGACAGTGATTCATCTCTCGTTTAGAAGCCCTCTAATGCTTCGCTGTCGACTGCACGAGTCAGCAGGCGGGATCTTCATGACAACGAAGCTACCCTGCTGTGTTCTGGCGAATATCACTCCACTTCGCCGCTTGACACTTCACTGGTGAACGGGCCGCTTCAGCAGGAATTGTTTATCCTTTTTTTTTTTTTTTTTTCCTCAATTTGGAATGCCCAATTCCCACTACTTTAGTAGGTCCTCGTGGTGGCACGTTTACTCACCTCAGTCGGGGTGGCGGAGGACAAGTCTCAGTTTCCTCCGCTTCTGAGACTGTCAATCCGCACATCTCATTACGTGGTTCGTTGTGCTACACTCCGCGATCCATGCACAATGTGCCATCTGCCCCTTGATAGCAAGAAGCACTAATTGCAACCACCTGGAGGTTACCCCATGTGACTTACCCTCCCTAACAACCAGGCCAATTTGGTTGCTTAGGAGAGCTGGCTGGAGTCAGTCAGCACACCCTGGATTCAAACTCGCGACTCCAGGGGTGGTAGTCGGCGTCAATACTCGCTGAGCTACCCGGGGCCCCCAATTGTATATTTTGTATGTATGAGGATATATATCTCTAAAAAAGTTGCTTATGTGTTCCTTGTGCGAGAGGCACATCCTGCCATCAGATCAGCATGAGAGCTCCATTTACTGTCTGGGCCCACTCAGAGTCAGCTCTCATGGAGGCAGACTGCCCTCACTGTGAGGGCATGAGTCTCAAGACACTTTGCTTGCGAATCACCCTTGTTCTGAGGGACAAAGTTGAGCAGGATGAATTGGAGGTAGTCCTCGTGCTGGCACACACCCTGCGAGCCCCTCAATCTCTATGTAACGTGTCTTTGCATGGCTTCATCTCGTTCGGCTGTTCTGATGATGTCATGTCTCTCGCTGCATCAGGTGAGTGGTCAGTGGATGACGTTACTGCCCCTTCCCCCGGAGAGGAGCATGTACGTGCCACATTGTGTCCTTTCAAGGGCAGTTGAAGAGCTCAATATTGAGTGGTCTCCTCCAGAGGAACCTACACAGTCTTGCCTTGATGAATGGTTCCTGCAATCCGGACGCCGTCAAACCACGTCCCTTAGATCCCCCTCCAAAAGAGGCGGTAGTGCCACATCTCTGCCCAGCAAGTAGCAGGGCATGGAACTCACAGCCCATTTGTCTAAGCAGTGTCGACTAACGTCCGCAATGTCTTAAAGCGCATACTCCGCGGCAAGTTAAGCTCCTCAAACTAAAGGACGAGCAAGGCTACGATCCAGAGACATTGCGGACTTAGCGCTGTGAGCAACAAACCTGGTGTTTTTGGATTGTCACATCTGGCTGACCCTCATGGAAATGTGACACGGGAAAAGCCACTCTGTGATGCTCCGGTGACTCCAGCCAGCCTTTACAGAGGCTCTGTGAATTGAATTGCTGAGCGCTATGTCACGACTCGGCAACACTCACAAGCTATGAGACATTTTATGCCAAAACGGAGTAGTTCTTCATCACAACTGGCTTCCACTCTGTCCAGTGTCCGGCTAAAAACCCCACACCAGCTGCCTCAGCGCCGCCAAAGGTCGGTGCCGAGCCACCGTTACATCCACGCAAGCCATGGCCCAAACAAAGGCAGCCGCCTCTGTGCAAGCCCTGCTCCGATGGGGGACACCCCCTTCCCTACACTGCAAAGCGCTCCTGACACACAATACTGTTCCACTCTTCCCCACTGCTGTTTGATAGGAAAGGAGTATTGTTGTTCGACTTGTTTTTCTTTGTCTCACAATAATCACATGCAATGAAGTTTGCACATTATGCACAACCACTTGCCGATATTGAGTGGCACATTAGATCTTGTAATGAAATACTAAGATTGCAAAAAGACGTTGCACATGCACGAAACGCTGACACTTTTCAATAAAGGCTTTCCCACTTCAAACCCACATATTTTGTATAACCACTACACAAGTGTGAGCAGCGCATTATATCTTGTAATTGATTACTAAGATTGTAAAAAGATTACAGTGCTCATTGCACATGCACGAGATGCTCGCACTTTCTATAATGAGCTTTTCCTCTTCAAAGCATCACATTATACACAACCGCTTCCCAATGGTGAGTGGCGCATTATCATGTTATGAACATACCAAATTGCCCTCTGTCCCATTACGTGGACATGTGATGAGCTCCTACTGGCAAACTGACTGGATGCTAAAAATGTTCGAACATGATTATACGATCCAATTTGCACGTCGGTCAGCTCGTTTCAACTGTGTTCTGTCTTCCACGGTTTTGTTCGAAGATGCACTGGTGTTACTAGTTGAATTGCACAATCTTCTCGCAAAGAATGTGATCGAGGTTGTTTCATATGAATTAATAAGCCTGCTGTCCTCACAGGCGTGTGAGATCTGGTGTTTACAATGATTGAGCACAATCTGTGCAAAGACTGCAACACAGACAGTGGTATTTACTGCTGTTATATCCTTGTTCTGGAGAAGGATGGCGGACTTCAGCCCTTTCTAGTTCTGAGACGCATGAATCGTGCACTTGCGATGCGGCCATTCAAAGTGTTAACTCTGAAACAGATCTTATCGCACATCTGTCCTCGGGACTGATTTGCGTCAGTAGATCTGAAGGACGCGTACTTCATTTACTTCGTTACAGGTGGCTTTTTAGATTTGCGTTCAAGAGAACTACGAATCAATTTAAAGTCCTTCATTTTAGGCTGTCTCTGGCTCCCAGCAAGTTCACGAAATGTATCGGTGTGGCACTCGCCCCATCAAAGATGAATGGCGTGTGTGTGTTTTGAATTAGCTCAGCTATTGGTTATTACTAGCCAATCAGAGGCACTACTGAGTGAACACAGAGACTTGCTGCTTTGCCATATGGAAAATCTGGTCTAATGTCAACTGGGCAAAAAGCACACTTTTCCTATCAGTAAATCTCCTTTGTAGAAGTTCATGCATCTGCACCTCATGAACGAGCACGTACAGACCATTCTTTGGTGTCTGTTTCAGTTCAAACTGAAAAAACGTTACCACCTGAAGTAATTTAATTTTCATTGCAGTAACTCGCCACTGTCTGGCTGCTCTAGCATCATGGATGGCGCAAGCTTTCTACCAACAGGGTGTTATGCTGGGTCAAGTTTTGAAAGAAAGTGCTGACCACAAATGTATCCAACACAGGTTGGGGCGCAGTGTGTAATGGATGCCCGACTTTCGACACCTGGAAACAGGTTTGAAATGGCTGTGACATGTCAACCGCCGAGAGCTACTGGTTGTCTTTCTAGCTTTGAGAGATTTTCATTCGGATATTGTGAATCACCACATTCTGATTCGTTCAGACAACACAACAGTAGTGGCGAATATATGTTGCCATGTCGTGCTGGCCCACGTATGTCAGGCGTAACGAGAGTATGTGTTTCCCCAGGTGCGCCACCATTCTGTCATCCGAGTGAACGTGGAAACAGTTCTTTTAATTGCGCCGAAGTGGCCCAATCAGTCCTGGTTTCTGGAGATGGAAGTACTGGATGGGCCTCCATGGGAAATACTGCTGAAGAAATGACGGAGAATCTCACCTGCGCTTGCTTGTCTCCTTTCCTCCTTGACTGCCTGTCAGACTTGTCAACTTGCGCTCACGCACGCATGCAGGAGAGAAAATGTCAGAGAAGTGTGCAAGGGGGACTAACAAGTGTGTGTGAGTTAAAGCAGTCTTTCTCAACTGGTGGGTCACAGGTCTATTCGGACTTGGTCGCGGACAACAGGGAAAGAACTACGCCATGGTTCTCCCATTGAAGATATTTCAGTGGCCGCAAAGAGAGCCTATTTAGGACTGCCGAGGCAGATTTGATGATAATCTCGCAATCGGCTAAAGGCTTCTCATCTGTGCTTTCGCATGAGTGAACCAGCTTGCGCTAATGATCTGCTCTCTGAACCGTGCGTGCAACAACTGGGCTTCGCTCGATATTGCGGAGTGCAGACCTCAAAACTGATGTGACCAATTTCAGTTTCAAGATGTGTTTCAGTAAGTACTTATTTTTTCATAAATATTATTATTATTATTACTACTACTATTACTATTATTTAAGACTAGTTACACTGACCTAACCATGGTAATGAGGAGCCTTTCCTCCTGTGTAATAAGTATGTTCTATTTGAATTATGTTTGAAATTAAGAAACAAACGGGATAATAATGGGCTCATTTAAGTAAATATGCTAAAATTTTTAAAAGGTGGAGAGAGAATTTCCTGTAAATTTTGTTGACTTGAGGTAGGTGGATTTGGTATACAGTATATACAATATGAACCGCTCTGAAATAGAGAATGTTGAATAAATAATAAGTAGTAATCGGTAAATTGGTGACTGATTAGAGACAGTTACTGGGTTATTGCACAGGAATTGTTCATGACACTGAGTCAGAAATCAGCTGTTCAACAGAGTGATTGTTTGTGGGAAGAAACATGGCGTACATTTTGGCGTACATTGCTCTGTAGTGCCTACCAGAGGGGAGAAGCTGGAACAGGTTGTGTCCGGGGTGAGATGGATCTGCAGTGATGTTTCCTGCCCGTTTCTTGACTCTGGAAATGTCTAAGTCATGAATGGAGGGCAGGCTGGCACCAATTATTTTTTTCTGCAGTCCTGACTGTCCGTTGTAGTCTGCTCCTGTCCTTTTTGGTGGCAGATCCAAACCAGACAGTGATGGAGGTGCAGAGAACAGACTGGATGATGGCTGAGTAAATGTGGATCAGCAGCTCCTTAGGTAGGTTGAGCTTCCTAAGCTGGTGCAGGAAGTACATCCTCTGCTGGGCCTTCTTGATGATGGTTGGGCTCCCACTTCAGGTCCTGGGATATAGTGGAACCCAGAAACCTGAAGGATTCCACAGCAGACATAGGGCTGTTGAGTATGGTGATGGGGGGCAGAGTGGGGGGGGGCTCCTCCTGAAGTCCACGGTCATCTCCACAGTTTTGAGCATGTTAAGCTCCAGGTTGTTCTGACCGCACCAGAGAGCCAGCTGATCAACTTCCCATCTGAAGGCCAACTCATTACCATCCTGGATGAGGCTGATGACCGTTGTGTCGTCAGTGAACTTCAGGAGCTTGACAGATGGGTCTCCTGAGGTGCAGTCATTGGTGTAAAGGGAGAAGAGCAGTGGGGAGAGCACACACCCCTGGGGGGCGCCAGTGCTGATAGTCCGGGTGCTGGATGTGATGTTCCGCAGTCTCACCTGCTGACTCCTGTCAGTCAGGAAGTTTATGATCCACTGACAGGTGGAGGCTGGCACAGTGAGCTGTGAGTTTGGTGCTGAGGATGTCTGGGATGATGGTTTTTGAACGCCGAGCTGAAGTCCACAAACAGGATCCTTGCATATGTCCCTAGAGCGTCGAGGTGTTGCAGGATGTAATGCAGTCCCAAGTTGACTGCATCATCTACTGACCTGTTAGCCCTGTAGGCAAACTGCAGGGGGTCCAGCAAGGGGCCTGTAATGTCCTTCAGGTGGGCCAAAACCAGTCTTTCAAAGGATTTCATGACTACAGATGTCTGGGCGACAGGCCTGTAGTCATTTAGTCCAGAGATTGAGGGTTTTTTGGGGATCGGGATGATTGTGGAGCGTTTGAAGCAGGAGGGAACTTTACACTGCTCCAGTGATCTGTTAAAGATCTGTGTGAAGATGGGGGCCAGCTGTTCTGCACAGATTTTCAGGCAGGATGGTGACACACCGTCAGGGCCAGGAGCCTTCCTGATTTTCTGCCTTTGGAAGAAGTGGCTCACATCCTCTTCACAGATCTTGAGTGCAGATGAGGGGTCAGAGAGGGGGGGTGACAGCGTGTCAGAGGGGGAAGATGGTTGTGGAGTGGGGGAGAGGTGTGACTGTGGGCTTTTCAAACCTACAATAAAAGCCATTCAGCTCGTCTGCCAGTTGTTGAGTACCAGCAATGTCGGGGGATGGTCTCCTGTAGTTAGTGAGTGTCCGCAGGCCTCGCCACACTGATGCAGGATAAAGGTTATGTTTTTACTATGGTAAATCCAAGGCAACTTACAAAAGAGGAGAACATAAGCGAATTATCTTAAGGAGACATTGGTACAAAAAGTGCCATATTACAAAGTTTCACTAGCATCAGAATAGTATTCAAAACAGATTTAAGTGCAACGAGATAATTTTTTTATTTTTTTTTAGTGACTGGTTAAGTGCTCTTGGAAAAGATGTGTTTTTAGCCGTTTTTTTTTTTTTTTTTTTTTGAAGACAGTGAATCAGCTTCACGGATGGAGTTGGGAAGGTCATTCCACCAACGTGATATGATGAAACAAAGTCCAGGAAAGTGCTTTTGTGCCCTTAGCCAACCGCAGGCTTCTGGTGGAAGTGTAGTTCTGCATAAATGATTTTAGTTATGCTGGAGCAGACCCAGTGACTGTTTTGTATGACCGCATCAGAGCCTTGAATTTAATATGTGCATCAACTGGCAGCCAGTGGAGAGAGACAAAGAGTGGTGTAACATGTGCTCTCTTTGGTTCATTAAAGACCAGACGTGCTGCTGCATTCTGGATCATTTGCAGAGGTCTAATTGCACATGCAGGAAGGCCTACAATGAGAGTTACAGTAGTCTAGTTATGACAAGTGACTGAACAAGCAGTTGTGTGGCATATTCAGAGGGGAAGGGTCTTATTTTCCTGATATTGTAGAGTGTAAATCTACATGATCTTGCAGACTTTGAGAGGTGATCTGTGAAATTTAGCTTGTTATCGATGGTTACCCCAAGATTTCTGACCGTTTTGGAAGGCGATACTTGTAGTTAAACCCAGCTGCACAGTGATGTTGTGTTCAACAGCAGGGTTGGCTAGAAAGACAAGGAGTTCAGTCTTGGTTGGGTTGAGTTGCAGGTGATTTTCCTTCATCCAGACCGAGATGTGTGCTAGACAGGCAGCGATTCGAGTTGTGTGTCATCAGTGTAACAGTGGTAGGAGAAACCAAGTGACTGAATGATGGCAATGATGGAAAAATAAAGTGTTGCATATTCAGATGTATTTGGTCCTTGTGACATCACAAGTTCCACAAATTCCAAATTAGCTGTTTTTGCAGCTTGGTTTAAATAATTTTTCTATGTAGGAGGACGTTTTTAGTTCTGAGACTTTGTATGTTTTTATAGTACAATGACCTCTTATATGTCAAAATATCAAGGAAAATTGTATTCCTCATGTCATGACCCCATTAATAAAATTCTATTAATCTTCGATTAATTTCTGAATAAATGCATACCGTAATCATGCCAGCAGACTTTGATAAGGCAGGCAGTCATGTACAGTCATCTGCCAATAGAGGGCGCTTGTGACATGCAGTGCACGTCTTGTCCATATTACAGAAGATGACACAAATGGGCTCTATGTAATCAGCATTTCTCTATAAATGGAAAAACAAATTCTGCTTACACTGTGATGGTGTGTTAAAGTACAACATGAAAACAAGCATAGTTGGTCCGCTGGTCTCCTTGTTTAAGCCCAACCTACAATTAAGTCAGATCTCCAAGAGAGGGCACATTCAGCTGGCATCTCATAACCAGAGAAGTGGTATGTTATGTACTGTATGTTTACGCACCTTACAATGATTGGTAACATAATTGGACTTAATTTATAATAAATAAAAACTCTAAAGGTAACAAATATCCCACGATCCACAATGTTAAGTTTTAATTAACTATGTATTTGTATTCAAGTTATTCATTAACAGTAATTCCTTCAAAAATTCTTACTAGGCACATCCTAAATTTATTACACTGAACTAAGAATATTTTAAGAGGAAAATGCCAATACTTGCATTTCTTAAGTATTAAATTATTTTTCAACACAAGGCTACACTATTTGGAGTCCTCCACATGCATTTTGTGGTATTAACATTAACAATTAATGGTTTTTAATATCCACAACAATCGATTCTGAAAATGGCATGCCTGGTTTGCAGGTTCACAAACAACAAGGAGTCTCTGTATAATTTGTTTTCATGATTGAAACATTTGATAAACCCTAGGATTCTGCTCTCCCCTTTTTAGGAAACGAAGACGCTTGCAGATATTGCAAAGGCAGAACTGGATGATACGCTCTTCCGTGGCCGCCAGATCCGTGTGCGTTTTGCCACGCACGGCGCTGCACTGACGGTTAAGAACCTGCCACAGTTTGTGTCAAATGAGCTGCTGGAGGAGGCCTTCTCCATGTTCGGCCCACTTGAACGGGCCATTGTCATCGTCGATGATCGTGGCAGGCCCACTGGAAAGGGCATTGTGGAGTTTGCCAATAAACCATCTGCCAGGAAAGCTCTTGACCGCTGTGCCGACGGAGCCTTTCTTCTAACCACGTGAGTTTGTGTGTCTGCTACACCTCTTTGGTATACTTATACTATATTAATTTAAGATGGGTATCTAAATCTGTTTTTCATCTCCAAACTCAGATTCCCCAGGCCTATTACTGTTGAGCCAATGGAACAGCTAGATGAGGATGAGGGGCTTCTTGAGAAGCTTATTAACAAAAACCCACTATTCCACAAGTGAGTTTCTCATGTTCTTGTATACATTAGATGTATATATGTAAGTGATTAATATACAATGAGTCACTCATTAATGCAAAATAAACCTCAACAGGATGATCATGAGCTGAAGGGGTCTTGTCTTCATGTTTATTTTGCAATATTGACCCGCTGATACACATAACCTGTCCATTTATTAATTTGTTTTGCATGAGAATTTTATGACGTTATTTTATGTGAGATTGCAGAGTGATCTTAATGAAGCGAGCACCGCTATCTAAGAAATCAGTTGCCTGGGATGATGGACAATAATAGTATTAGTAATTATATGAATACATTTGACTACAGAGATCTACGATGTGACCAATCAGAATCAAGTATTACAGAAAGCTGTGTAACAATGGTCTACATCCATCATTGTTCTAATTTATGATTCCTAAAGCTCTATCTCTGTCTTTTGCTCTTTTCAACTCTTTCTCTGTCTGCCTCTTTCTTTGTATCTTTCTTTATCAGGGAGCGTGAGCAGCCACCCCGCTTTGCCCAGCCAGGCTCATTTGAGTATGAGTACGCAATGCGCTGGAAGGCTCTGATGGAGATGGAGAAGCAGCAGTATGAGCAGGTGGACCGGAACATCAAAGAGGCTCAAGAGAAACTGGAGGCCGAAATGGAGGCAGCGCGACACGAGCACCAAGTCATACTGATGAGACAAGGTGACCACACACAAGTTACTTTTTTATAGAGATAGTCCACCTGAAGATGAAGTTTGATAATTTCCAGATATTTTGAAAGTCAACTAATTGTCTTAATCCAACTCTGCATAAGCAAGATGATTTTGGTTATTCTGAGACCCCATTTGTTTGGGGACGTAAAGACACACTCAAATTAAAAAACAGCTGGATGGCATGACATTGTAGGCATGTCTTGAGGCACGTTTTTAAAGGTTGAACTATTTTACCCTGACATGCTTGTTTCTCTCTCTGCTTCAGACCTCCTGCGCAGGCAGGAGGAGTTGAGGAGAATGGAGGAGGCTCACAGCCAGGAGGTGCAGAAACGGAAGCAGATGGAGCAACGTCAAGAGGAGGAGCGACGGAGGAGAGAAGAGGAGCTCCGTGTCCACAGTGAGGACATGATGAGACGGCAGCAGGGGCAGGGAGGCAACTTCTCTGAGAAGGTGAGTGTCCGCAACACACTGCCTGTGCCACAAATGTTTTTGAACGGTTGTTTTCTGACAAGATTATTAAAGTAATAGCCTATTGTACATTTACTCTTTCAGAGAGATCCAGACATGAGGATGCATATGGGAGGTGAGAATGAGACAACACACTCTACACCTGGTCAATTTTAACAGTGAACACCCTTCATAACGTACCTTCTCACCATGTTAAACATGACTAAAAGCTCATTTTAAAGCAATTACCCAAGTGTCACAACAAATCAATACATTTAGGATAAATGTATGATCTTCCATAAAGGGTCTGTCTATCCATAAAGAGTTTATAAACTTCTTTTCCTTCTCTCTCTTGGGGTTAAAGGTCAAGGAATGTCCATGAACAGGAACCCAATGGGTGGAAATCCCACAGCAGCAGGTGCTGCCAGCTTGGCTTCCAACGAGGTAGAGATCATTCTCATACACACAAACTTTAATACATTATGCAGAGAATACATTGTGAGTTCATTCTCTCTCTTTTAGCAGGGGTCTGCCAGTAATCCAGGTGGTCTGCCACTTCCCTTTCCTCGTCCCGGACCTGCCATCGACTTTGGCACTAACAAACGCCGCAGATTCTGAGACCATCGGCCAAACACCCTTTTCTTTTTTCTTTTTTTACACACTGGAAGATATTTTTAAGTGCAGACTGTGCTTTTTGTAGAGCCTGTGTATGCATTTCACAAATGGGATTTGTGTGGGCAAAATATGTTTTAAACTTATCTTGACGTATGAGTTTTAAGTTACTCCCTAAGATTTCCCATCCCCAGGAGACTTAAGGGACTGTTTCCAGGCATTCATCAAGCCCAGTTCTGGTGTAATTGACCGTCTAGCTAATGGTTCCTTACTGAAGTGTTTCCACCTCAGGATGAGGGTTAATCTGTGCAGGAAAGAGCCCCAGGGTGGACAATTTAGCTTTGTATAGTCCTATTTTCTCCATTTTTATTTTCATCTGTTTTGTATTTCACCCAGCAGTGACCTTCTCTATTGTAGAAGTTAGCTTTTCTCGTCTTGTCCTCTGAAATACCAGAATTTCTTGGTAACTTTAAATAAATTCATAACTACATATTACACACAGTCCTGTGTTGCTGACAGTTTTCTTGAATAAAATTTCAGCCACAAGTTTTGCAATTTTTTTGTAACACAAAATATTTATAGAAATACCTAAATCCATTCCCATTATAACATTTCCATATATTACAGGGTATCTGCGGGTCCTTAAGTATTACATTTTTATTTATTTAAATTTAAGGCCATAAAAAGTCTTAAATTTCATTTGCTGAGTTCTTACTTTTTGGGACGTGAATAGAGGAGACGCTTAAAATAGAATCTGTCAAAATCATCTCTCGGTTGCATCCGTCATTTAGCAGCTGACGCATTAGTGTGATCACGCGCAGGGAAGCGAATTTTTATGAATTAACGATGTTACAAGTGGATAAACCCGTTAATCCGAAATGCAAATGGAGTTATTTTGAGTCTAACATTGTAGCCCCTGCTTATAATCAACGAAGTGTTCGACGTTACAATTTGCAAGCGCGCGAGGTTGGAGCGGTCTTTTGACGCCTTTCAAATCGTTGCGCTTCCTTATTTAACACTACCTTTGACAATAATTGTAAATCTAACAGAACTACTCAGCTGCTGAGTTGCATCAGTTATATCTCCATCTCTCTAGATCTAGGGCTGCCAACGCAATTGATATGGTTCTCGCCACACGTCCCTTTTCTCACGTAGTAAAAACTTCGTGGAGCTGCACGATTTCTGCGAGTTATTCAGACCAATCAGGGAAAAAGCAGCAGCACTGTGTCTTTCATAATTTTATCTGTTAACATTTTCAATACATCTTTTCAACTTTAAACGGACAAGTTTAATGTAAGTAACAGACGTATAGTCTCCAATGATTTGTACTGCAGTTTAAAATGTTTTTGAATCGTTCCGTGTACAAAGCATTTATTTTTATTTTTTTTCAAGGACACTCGGTAGACAAAAAAACTCCAGACAACATTAGTTGTGGAAAATCAAATAGGACATTGGAGCTTTTTACAGATTTACACCATGCATGCCATTGAAGAGACTGTAAGTCTATCCCTCACAGTCTCGTTTCCATTACCATTAAAAATCAAACATGGCCCTACTATGAATTAGGTCCTCTTATGTACGAAAGTGTCAGCGCATGTGCAGTGTGTTGGCAGAAAGCCCGCTGACTGGTGTGTTCGATTTGACAGATTAGAGGATTAAACGAAAAGTATGACACACAACAATCATGAATACAAGCATATTCTTAGCGATAGCCACTGCAGTCAACTAGAGACCACGGAATCGTTATTCAATAGCGTAATCCGATAAAAAAAATAAAAATAATTTTACGCATGATTTTTGCCACCACTTCCGTATTTGACCTAAGCGATGACGTTGCCAAAGCATTGATTAATGCGTCATGTCATGCTAGAAAGCAAGTGACTAAAGAGAAGGGTCTCAGTATAGGCTCCATGCATTCATAATGAATTCGTTTAGAGTTGTATTAACTTAACACATAAATGCAAAAAAATAAAATGTATATAAACATGTCAAGAGACATTTAAGTAGCCTCAGTGGTTTTGTATTTACCAGCTAATGTTTTTTTTTTATTATTATTGTAAAAATTGTCTTATTTTTTTATTTTTTTGTCCTTAAAAAGTCAGATTTCATTCCTTCGAACCTGCAGATACCCTGTATGAATAAAGTGATTGCATCTAATTTGTGAACGCTTAATTCTTTGATTCAGCCTTTTGAATTAGCAGACAATTACGTGCAGCTATCAAGACACCAGAGGAGTTTGTGAACCTGTGCAGGCACTTTTAAAGGTGCACTTAGTAATGTCTACCTCAAAAATGTTTACTCCAGAAAGAATTGAATTGTAATTTGGAAACAAAATCATGTGCTCTCGCATGAGATGAAGACTCCAGTCATATCAGTAACCTTATAAAAGCTTTTTTTTATTCTACATGGAGGGGGTCCCCTCATGGGGGCTGCCATGTTAGGATCAGATGACCATCACATACCTACTTAGTCCAGAGAGGGGCAACTTCTGATCAAATGAATGGGAGAAATTGGTAATGTTTGTACTCCGAACTCCAAATAGATATAAGGCAGTAAATCAAATACTCAGGAGAGAATGGGTGTATGGACAATTTATTTATATAACAATTAATATATATTACAAGCCCCTATCATCAAAACACTGTAGAGGCCTTTTAAGCTTTATTTAGCCACAATGTGGATAACATTAATTGTTATGAGAATATACAAATAATACGCATTAGTTGCACGTAAATATCTAAGAATTAATCTGTCTAAACAATCAACAAAAATTTGTTCTGCTTGTTAGTCAATCATAAAGGCCCCAAAGAAAGTGGCCTCCTGGGGAAAGCGCATGGTGCTGATGTCTAGCACGTACAGTGAGAGCCTGTCACCCTTTTCTAAGCGGAACAGCGCCCCCTGGTGGCTGGAATAGACCTGTACATCAGACCTGTCGCTTGGGCAGGATGTCACTGCAGATTTTGCGAGCATAACTGGCCCCGGATAGGATAGCGTTCTCTTGTATAAATACTGCGTAAAATGCACGTCTTGTTTTTTGCGTGTTTCAAAACGGACCTGAGAGTAAACAAAGTAAATTCCATCTTGTGGCACAGCTATCTCTCCATCAGGGCTGAGGCGCATTAAACCCTCCTGGCTGGTTTGCCCACTCATGTTATTATCCCACTGAATACGGACCAGTTCAGGAATTCCATCGGCAGATTTGCCTGTTCAAGCGAGATATTAGGATCAATATGCATTCTTTCACAAAATCTTGTTAAGATTGTTCTGGTTCAATACAAGTCAAGTTCAAAAGCATGTGGCATATTGTTGATTAGGCTACCACAATATATATCTACTTGTCCATCCTTTTATAAAAAAAAAAAAAGAAAAAAAGGGGGGGTTTAAAAAATACAGAAATGTAAAACTTAAACTATAAAATAATTTACTTTAATTCCTCTGTTAAAACTCATGTGTTATTTGAGATAAGTTAAGTTGTTTAAATCTTCAAATTTACAGACTTTTTAGAGTTTGTTGACATTACATTGTCATGGAAGCTGTATAATTGGCAATAACTTTACACAGAAAATAATGTTAACACACTTATTGATTATATCTTGTGGCTATACCTTTGAAACAATAAGCATTTGAACGTTTACGGATTGGCCCCATTCACATCCATTTGTCTTTCACTATAACCCAGATTTTTTTAAATAAAAGGAGCACATCCGAATTATTTTTTGTGTTAATCAATATTATGCCACAAATGGTGTCGACTGAGTTTAACTTGTATTTAACACGGAATATCCCTTTAAACAGTGTGTTTTTGTGTAGAAGAAGGTCTTCTTACCATTTTTCTGCAGACCCCGATACTGTTTAAGTTCTTGTTTTGCCCCGACGTGCACCGCTGGTTTCAAAACATCAGTGATGTTGTATTCTGAAAGGCCCAAGAACACACTTCGGCCCAATGCAATGCAGGACGATCAAATAATAAAAAAAGGTAAATACATACATATATTTAGCCTACCTTCTAAAGTCTCCAATACAGAATTATGTATGTCCAGCAACAGTCCCTGTTCAAAACAAAATTTTAAAACATCAACATTTTTACATTTAAATATAGAAAAAAAAAACGTGTATATTTTGAAGCAGTGTCTAGAAATACCTGATGTGCACTTCGTTTCAGTTCTTGATTGAACATGTCACAACCTGCGATTCCCGCTTGTTCTGTCGGTTGGTTGAGATCTGTGGAGAGACAGTGAAGTGGATACCCCCCATCTCTGCCTGTTTCACGAGTCTTATAAAGTGGGGAACAAGCAGAACATTAATAAACGATTGCATAGCTCATATTTTATTACAATCGAAAAACAGTGGATGTTTGATGATTAGTAATTATTAAACACGTTTAACTCACTCTGTGAATATCCTCGGAAAAATCATAAAGAAGAAAAGCCGTGATTAATGTCTCCGTGCTTAATATTAAAGTCAGAATCAAGAAGAAAATATGCTGTCCTCTTGCATTTTTGTTTTCAGGTGAGTTTTCGTCCAGCTGGCTGTAATTGGGACTGATTGGAAGGTTTGATGTCATGTTCCGATCGTGTTCTACAGAATATTCGCATGACAGAAAGAGAAAGTATCTTTCCTGTCTCGCTGATATCCTGACGAAGTCAAAGGTCTGTGCACTTTTTCGCTTTCTTCCGCAATATGGGTTTGTTTTCCTCGCTGGAAATTCCCCGTAAGGCACCGCCCCGTTTAGGACACTTAGGAGTCGGCATAAACTACAAATGACCAAAATGAATGAAAATTGCGACTTAAGTTCACACCTTTTTTGGAACGCCTCGTTTTCATCATCCAGAGGTGATTGTGGACGCGAGACAGGTCGGGAGACTCGCGTGTTTACACAATCACTAATAGGCTTAAGGACAACTTTTCTGATAAAAAAAGCATACATTGTGATTTCTGGATTTTTTTTTTTAGATTATGTCTCTCACAGTGGACATGCACCTACGATGACAATTTCAGACCCCTCCATGATTTCTAAGTGGGAGAACTTGCAAAATAGCAGGGTGTTCAAATACTTATTTTCCTCACTGTATATCCTATGTAAATAAAATGCATAAAAACATAAAAAGTTTTAAATGTATAAAAATAAAGTACAATAATACAACAGTAACAATTTTCCTCTATTAATGTTGACTATAAAAATGCACTTCATCCTCTGAAATGCCAGAGAAAACTTGTGTCAAGCACAAGGTTAAGTTTTTTTTTTTTTTTTTTTTAACAATATAAATCATTCACTAATCATACATTCATAGTTGTAATTATATATTTGAGTACTGTGGGATGTTAAAGGAACAGTTCATCCAAAGATGAAAATTCCCTCATCATTTACTTAGATGTCAATGACTTTCTTTCTTCTGCAGAACACAATTAAAGATTTTTAGAAGACATCTTAGCTCTGTCCATATAATGCAAGTGAATGGTGACCAAAATTGGGAAACTCCAAAAAGTGCATAAGCAGCAAAGTAATTCATATGACTCCAGAGGTTTAATCCATGTCTTCTGAATAAATCTAATTGGTTTTGTGTGAGGACAGACCAGAATGTAACTCCTTTTTGTCCATAAATCTTGACAGCAG
Organism: Moxostoma hubbsi; assembly: GCA_032164185.1. Taxonomy (NCBI): domain Eukaryota; kingdom Metazoa; phylum Chordata; class Actinopteri; order Cypriniformes; family Catostomidae; genus Moxostoma; species Moxostoma hubbsi. Next base: position 8,604,514 of record JAVLUX010000215.1, read on the forward strand.
CAGTCTCCTTGGCGATCATGATTTCAAGCTTGATTACACTTTCTAGTGATGTCTAGTGCTCTGCGCATCGTCAAGCCAGGGGCATAGATTCCAAGCAAGTACAACCCCCCCACCCCCAATATTTCTACCTTGATCAATGGAAACATGTAAATTCTTCAGAAGCCAAATCAACGCTCTTGTGTCAAGCAAGTGGAATTGAGATCATGATCTTACCTATAGACTGCAATGGCAAGATTTATAGTGAGAAAGAAGTTATATTTTATTCTTTTCTCACCCCAAATTGACTAGACTGTTTCAGAAGACATGGATTAAACCACTGGCATGTGGATTACTTTTATGCTGCCTTTACGTGCTTTTTATAGCTTCAAATTTTTGATTACCATTCACTTGCATTCACTTGGACCTAAATAGCTGAGATATTTTTCTGAAAATGTTCTGCAGATGAAATAAAAGTCATACACATCTGGGATGGCATGAGGGTGAGTAAATGATCGCAGTCATTTTTGGGTGAAATATTCCTTTAACTGTCTCTCGTAACACGACCTGCGGCGTCTTTAAGGTGTGACTTGAGAGTAGCCAATCATCGCTGGGTGGCACTAATATATTTTAAAATGCATAAACATGAACCAATAACAGAATAGCAGGCAAGAGCTGGAGCCAATCAGCACAGCGAGAGGGCGGGTTGAGAGCGGAGACCGGAAGAGCCTGCACGCGCTGTATGACCTGAGAGAAGGTCTCACTCTCCGGCCTTGTGTGAATTCTGCCCGGTGAGCGTGTCGGATAAATTTACCGGGCTGTCGTGACCGCTGAACACAGCAGTGCTGCGATGTTTAAGTGCAAGACAGTATGGAATAAACTGGCTCCGCTGGTCCGGGCCTCATCCACTCGGTGTGTGCAGAATGCGAGGAGATCAGGCAAGTTGAAATGCGGTAGAAGTCTGAATCACATGTGAACCTGTGCGCTCTATGTTGACCTCAGCTGTGCTTAGAATTGCTTATAAACAATCGCGCCATGTTTTTGGATTCATGCACCGATGGGATCGTGGTCCAGTTTGATACGTGCTCTGTGGTTACCGTTGGATAAAACTCAGTATTGATCCACAATAGGATTACTACCTACCGTTTAAGTTGCTCTTAACTACATAGATAAACACCGTTTAAGTTTCAGTCAGTGCTGTCTCCGATCACACTGCAGCTGTCCAACCGTGACAAACTCCCCCACCTAGTCAATTAAACGAGGTCACGCCATTTAGCCATTCTGTAGACTTAATACACGAATGCATGAAGGTTTTTTGCGCCAAGGTCGGTGTGGGGTTGTACTTCGCCCAGGATTGTTCTGACTCTTTTCTCTTTTCTCTTTTCTCTCTCTCTCACTCACTCACTCACTCACTCACTCACTCACTCACTCACACACACACACACACACACACACACGAGGCTCAGAAAACTCTAATTGTGCTGAATGCATTTTTAGTTAACAGTACTGCAAAATCAATTATGTGTGTGTGTATGTAGTACAGATAAATATCTTGGTCGGTAAGGTAAAAATAAAACATCCTATAACAAACACATTTTTGTTGCTGTGAATTAAAGCCTCCCTTCCACTTTTTGGAAGTTATTACCCCCATCTTGCAATCAGTGGGTAAAACTCAGCATGGTGGAAACAGTGTAAACATTAATTCTGTACCCAGAGTTTACTTAATTGATAACCTATTTATATTTGAGAAATTGTAAACTAGTACATCCCGGTTGACTGGGTTTTAAATAATTGTTTTGTTTGTTGACTTTTCAGTGCTGAGACAGGAGAGAAGGCTGGAGATGTTGCAGAGGGCCAAGATGTCATCGGGGGCAACAGGAGGGGGTGGAGAGAACACCCTGTATTATGTGCTGGTTGGAGCAACATGTTTGGGGACGGGAGTTTATGTGAGAAGTATTTATTACTTGCTTCATTGACCTCAGATATTGAAAACACACAAATTGTAGTTTTAGACACAATTTCTTTGAGTTGTACTGCTATTTAAATTAGAACAGGCAAAGGCATTGTTTGTATTTTGGATGCTGTTCGGAATTGGTTGTGAAGTAGATAGACACGTTTATCCGAATTGACTTATGGTTCATTTAAAGCATATATTTTATCAGTATGTTTGTTAGTTGGGAATTCAATCCATGACCTTGCGGTTGCTATCACTATGCTTTAGCTGTTGAGCTACTGGTTTAGTTGTTGTTTGAATGATCTAATGATGTTACAGGCAATGAATTCAGCATGATTATAACTTTTCTCGGCTGATAATTAAATGTGCAGGTTTTTATGGGTAGGGTCACATTGGGTTAACCATCTCTTGGTTGTCATAATGTGGTTCTTGCTCTCAGTGCGGCACATGGTGAGTTGTGTGAGAATAGTGTGAAGTCTCCACAGTAACCTGCTAAACAAGCCATGTGATTAGATGCGTGGATTGACAGTTGCGTCGGTCTTGATCAGGGTAATAAATAATGCTGTTAAAATGTTGTCATTTACATGTCATTTTGCACTTGACCTTACACTTATGGCAAACCCCCAAATATGATGATCTGCTTGTAAGGTTCCCCCTTCCTGATATGTAAAAGCGGCTATATGTTTTTATGAATAAAGGCCAATTTATTCGAGTACCGATGCTCCATTTTTGTACTCGCCGATACAGAGTCTGATACCTGTTTTTTTTTGGTGTTTAAATAAATAAATTCATTTACACTTTAAACAAAGGAAAATTTCAACATGATATTGTATTCATGTTATCATGTGCTATTATTCAGAACCTCATTAAATATAATACATTTACAATTGATTTATTATTAGTAGTATTATAACTGTGAATATTATATAACTAAACAGTAGTGGTCTATTTCTGTCATACTTATTTTCCCTGAATTAAATTGAGATTTAATTTTGGCAGAGCTTTTATTTTGAAGTGTTTGTGTTGTTATCACCAAAGAGACATTATTGTGGTTGCTTCTCACTCTGGAAAAGCTGCTCGCTAAGTGATTGAAAGTGATTATTAAACCGCAAAATGCTGCTATTTAATTAAATATGTAGTCTGTATGTGCCTCGTGCTACAAAGTGAATTAGCGCTCTGCTTGCTGTCATCTGCTACAAACGGATTACACGATGCTCATGATGGTGTTTTCCATGTCAGCACAACACTGGCTCCACACATTCACAAGCACTCACATTTAAAATGCTGCACATGCAAACTATATATTTATCAAATTAATCACAGTCTTTGCTGTTTAATAATCTCGCTAGGACATGACAAGATTTTAATTTCTATGCTGAATGCTTACGTAATAACATTCGTACATCAGATGGTATCAGTTTTTGGTATCGTAGCATTTTTACGAGCATGAGTACATGTAAATTAGTGTGGTATCGGACCAGATTTCGATATCGGTTTAAAATCATATGGTAGAATCACCTGGGGAGAATGAAAGTAAATGAAGGCAGCCTTTGTCATCTCAAATTTTTTCAAATGTTATGTTTATTTCTAGATGTGTGGCATTGCCTATTTGTGATTTTGTTTGTTTGTGTGTTTAAAGGCTTACCGTACTATCTCAGGGGACAAGGAAAGATATAATGAGCGTATGATGGAAATTTCCAGCAGACCAAAACAAGAGCCACAAGCAGCTGAGGCTGTTGGTAAGTGAATACATTCTAATCACATTTAGACATGATAACCACAAATTCATACACACCAATTAATGAATGACTAGCTTTATTTATTAAGCAGTAATTTAGTTCTGTTAACATATTTTTGTACAGATTTTTCTATATTTTGTATCTTAAGAATGTGTCATATCTATAGCCAGTTTATTTCTTTACCCAAACAGAATTACACTGTTTTGGATTTAATTTAATCCTTTCTTCAGAATGACCTTAACAGACCTGGAAAAATAATCACAGCATGGTTTAATTCAACAGTATGTTGTCTTTTGTGTTTCAGCTAAAGTTGTCGCAGAATCAAAAGAAGGTGAGAGTTTATTTTTACCTGCTACTTTAGATTCTTTGCAGATCTCTGTCTATATATGTACATCATTCACCGCATTAGACACAGAGCACTGCATTCCTCTCCCTGCTCATTGAGATTTCTTGTTGCTCTGTGGATTCATACTAACTTAGGTAAAAAGTTTAAATTAAAAATAATAATTTAAGAATTCGGGCGGCACGGTGGCGCAGCGGTTAGCACTGTCGCCTCACAGCAAGAAGGTCGTGGGTTCAAACCCCAGTTGCCTCGGCCTTTATGTGTGGAGTTTCCATGTTCTCCCCGTGTCTGCGTGGGTTCTCTCCGGGTGCTCCGGCTTCCTCCCACCATCCAAAGACATGCAGGCTAGGTTAATTGGTGTCTCCAAAAAATGCCCTAGGTGTGGATGTGAGTGTGAGAGTGTGTCTGTCTATTTGTGGCCCTGCAATGAACTGGCGACCTGTTCAGGGTGTACCCCGCCTTTCGCCCAATGTTAGCTGGGATAGGCTCCAGCCCCCCGCGACCCTGTACACAGGATAAGCGGTTGACGATGGATGGATGAATTTAAGAATTCTTATTATTTGTATGCTTTTGGTTTAATAGCAACATGCACTCGAGCTTGCATGGACTCCAAATGTTTGTTAAAAACCTATGATCCATGTTATCCCAGCATGATGATCTTGTGTGCTTCAATGGAAGTAAGGAAATCTTTTTGTACAAAGATGTTAACATGGTCAGTGTCTCAAATCTGTTTATTTGATTAGTGACTTAAAAATAGTGCAAAATAATTTTGTTAAAAATATTTAAAATACAAAAACTTCAACACTTTTTTGTTTAAATTAGATTTTGAATAATATACACTCACTTAGCACTATGTTATTAGGAACACTTATTAGGAACACTATGGTCTCCAAGTGCTCCACGATTCTGAGTAAACTCTAGAGACTGTTGTGCGTGAAAATCCCTGGAGATAAGCAGTTACAGAATACGCAAAACAGCATGTCTGGCACAAACAGTCATGCCACTGTTGAAGTCATTGAGATAATGTTTTTTCCCCATTCTGATGGTGGATATGAAAATGAAATTTAATTTTATCCCTTTTTTCTCCCAATTCGGAATGCCACTAATTATTAACACGTGGTGGCACAGATACTCGCCTCAATCCGGGTGGTGGAGGACAAGTCTCATTTGTCTTTGCATATTATCACGTGGCTCGTTTTGCATGACACTGCGGAGACTCCCAGCATGTGGAGGCTCATGCTACTCTCCACGATCCATGTACAATTTACCACGCACCCCATTGAGAGCAAGAACCCCTAATCATGGCGACGTGGATGTTACCCAATGTGACTCTACCCTTCCTAGCAACTGGGCCAATTTGGTTGCTTAGGAGACTCAGCACACCCTGTATTCGAACTCGCGACTTCATGGGTGGTAGGTTGATGTGAACATTAACTGAAGCTCCTGACCTGTATCTGATTACTTTATGCATTGCACTGCTGCCACACGATTGGCTGATTAGATAATCACACGGAAATGTAGATGTACAGGTGTTCCTAATAAAGTGCTCAGTGAGTGAATATTCAACGTGGACTAACCTTTAACCCCACTTTATGGGATGAAATTCTCACTGTACTTTTTGCAACATTATGGTGCATTAATATATATATATATATATCATTTTTTTTTTTCCTGCTGCCCATTTATTATGGTTTGATGGTTGAAGGGTGCTATTTGCTTTGGCAGGAGCCTTTAATTTATTTAACATGTTGAAAGGATTTTTATCTCCAATGCAGTCCTAAAAATATCCATGTATAGGCCCGTGTATGCATAATTTTTTCTGTGTTCCAGATTAGATCACGCATGGTTGACCGTGTTGCCTTTTAAAAGTGTACTCTCTTGACCTTAAGCAAATACTAATGCGTTTAATATATGTGCAATATGACTGCTTTGTGATACTCTTTTAGTACGGACGAAGCAAGTCTTCTAACTGAGCATGCAGAGACAAGCGAGCGCAGTTTTTATATTGAGTGTGCAAAAATGAGCGAGCTCATTATATATTGAGCGTACAGAGGCACAATCATGCAGATAGACGAGCACTGTGCACGCTCTCCTAGAACTATTCTTGCTCTGTTCCAAGTGTCTTAGCAACATCAATTTCCAATGGATCAAAAATTACAGGAAAAAACGTCATGAATCTCAGAGCGGGATTGCTAGTATTTCTCAACATTTGAATTATTCCTGCACATTTCATGTTCACATCACAGGAAATTCCCACATCTCTTTTAATTTAAAGTGAAAATTAGTAATCCTCATATATGAACTAGTGCTGCACGATTAATCATATCACAATCGCGATGTCAGCCTGTGCGATTACGTATATGATGGCAAAATGCTGCAATTTTATTAAATAAATAAGTGCAGGTGTGGATGTGTCAGCCCATTCTCTCTGGGAGCTGTTTGCCCATTTTCTACACCGCTAATAAAAAGATGACCAGTCTATAATGATGACACGCGAGATGAGGAGCGCTGCAGCTCGAGTGTCTGATAGAATCACGGATCACAGCATGGCGATATTTCTTTATTTCATCCTTAATTAAGCTTCAAATAATACGGGAGCATGCCATGTAAATAAGAACAAACTCCAAAACTGTCATTCTTTGTGCGGTCAGAGCTGCTGATGCACACTCTAACATGGAGACACTCGTCTCGCACCCCCGCTGTCTGCAGCTCGCAACGTCATCATCATGATAAGATCAATCTTATGTGAAAAATAACTCTAAAATTACAACAACAATAAATATATATATATATATATATATGTGTTTTGGATGGACAAGATTGACAAATGCTTATCAATAATACTCTTATGGCTAAAATGTTTACAGTGTTAAGTGACTAAAATATCAATATGACTAAATGTTACTAAAATATGACTAAAATGTCAACAGTTTTCATTAACTTAAGCTGCATAAAAAAATGCTATCAGACTTTGTCAAACAAAACGACTAAAAACAATAAATAGAAATAGGATAAGGATAAGGTTGACTATGATAAAAACTAAAAAGGACATTTGACACAGGATTAAGATTAAATAAAAAAACGGATGACAAAATTAACACTAGTATTCAGTTGCCAGGTCATTAGGAGTGTATTAATGCAAAGCCAACATTTACGTGTTTTTAACATCACTATTTTGATCAGTATGGTACCACCTCCGCCTCATTTTGAGCCAGGAAAAACCCTGGTTATATGGCGATATTTTGACTTTTATATAATCGACACTGAGCAGAGAGAGGTACTGTGCAAAATTAAAGTTGCTACATCACGTGGCAACACAACAAATTTATATCAGCGCCTGAAACAGCACAGAGAAAAGTAGAAAAGTGAGATTTCAGAAAATGATCCACACACTGGACAAGCGATACCAGTGATAAGTAGAACTTTTTAGAAAGAGAAACAACATAACAGTTTTAGTGGTTTGAGTGAACCACACTTTTATATCCAGTTTCCTTTTCAAAAGAGTTTATACAAAGTATATGTTACATCCTGCTTAAATGTCCCTGTTTGTTTGGACAATCTTAATTTCATGAAAATTTGTATGTTCTTATTTATTGTTCTATTTCATTTAGCTGTAATATTGAGAAAATAACAAGTTTGCAGTAACGCAAAGATTCTATTATTTAATTTAGTAAAAATATCATTTTAATTTGAAAACACTTCATTTATAGTGGTTTTTGTTGCCAATTTGTATGTTTGAGTTGAGAAATACACATTTCAGCATTATCAGTAATCTATTTGTGCATTTTCCTTGATAACCAAGCAAGATGACTCATGATACCATTTGTTTATTATATCACAATATTAGCCTCAATAATCGCAATATGACATTTTCCCCAAATAGTGCAGCCCTAATATGAACACAAGAAATCAATCGCATATTTTTTCGCCTTTAGAGATGAAGCGCTGGATGAAGCATAATTAAACATGGATTACTTAATACACTTGGATAATCTATACTGTATTGGCTTTATATCCATGCTTTATAGCCAGAGGAGAACTGGCACCCCCAGCTGAACCTGGTTTTTCCTCAAGGTTTTTGTTCTCCACTAACTAACACCTTATGGAGTTTCGGGTTCCTTGCCACAGTTACCTTTTGGCTTGCTCTCTGGGTGCCTTAAGACATATTGTTAAGGCATGATTTTCAATCTCATTTTTAATGTAAACTGCTTAATGAGGACTTTAAGACATTACAAACATCACAGCTTAATTTTCTGTTACAGCATAGTTTTCTGTAAAGCTGTTGATAAATAAAAATGACTTGATTAAACTTTGTGAAACCCTGGTAATATACGTGGCTGGACATCATGAGCTTCTCAGAATTAAAAATTTGAAGGGTGTTTCCAATGAAAAGAAGTAAAATCAGTATGGATATTATTATCAGACCTGTTCAGCTGCAGGGCGAATATGACTATTTAAAACGGTCTATTTCAAGTTCATATCATCCTCATAACAGGCCTCTTACATTTATCATTTCTTGTATGTACAGGTATTTTTTCTCTGTGCTTTGTTTTGAGCACATTTTTTAAAGCCACGATGGTAAAAACTATTAGTAAAAAGCTATATTTCATTTTTGTGTTGGGGCCAGTAGAAACTGGGGCCTTTGAGCCATGTAACTGCATCACTGGCTGTTTCAGTGTCCATTAACATGACACCTGTTATGATCTTCCAGCATTCCAATAAAACTTTAGAGGATACGTTTAAGTTAAATGTGACCCTTGTTTTATCAAGGAATGTTGCAGCACAGTTTGTGCAAAACCAAGTCAACACTTGGTATGTCTAGTATTCTACATTATTATACAGAATAACATGCAGAGCATGCTCTTATTATCAACATGATATTTCATCATCTCTGTACAAGCCAGGCTGTATAGCTTGGCTATGGTGTACAATATAGTTAATGCTTGTAGTTTACTTTTTGTTTGCCCTTTAGCATGACCAACAATAAATGGCATAGTTTACCCCAAAATGAAAATTCTTTAATTTACTCGCTCTTTGTTTCAAACCCATGTGACTTCCTTTCTTCTGTTGAACACAGGAGGAGATTTTAGGCTCAGTTACCATTCGCTTTCATTGCAATGTTTTTCGATACAAATTTTATGGTGATTGAGTCTAACATTCTGCCTCGTATGTCTTTGGTGTCTTATTGTAGAAAGTCATACATGTTTGGAACAAAATGAGAGCGAGTAAATTATGGCAGAATTTTCACTTTTCTGTGAACAATTATTTTAACCTACAGGTTTGAGCAAGCAAGTTCAACAGATGTCTCTGCAACATCTAATAATGCTCCTGTTTCAGAACAATCAAGCAAGCTACAGGTCTGGAAATGCCCCAAATCACTCTTGCAATTGCAATTTTACTCATGATGTTATTTTGTCAGAGAGAGATAGTTGCTCTAAGTTGTTATGTGTGTCACCCATCCACCATTTGTAATCTGCAACTGTGTCATTCCTCTGACTGAAGAGAGCAAGATCTCAGCAAAAGAGTCTAAATGTGTGACGCCCTCGGCCAAAACGAGTTGATTTGAGTCTGCTATTGTTGAACCAGCTGTGCGGTTTTGTATTTGAATGTATAAATTTGTACTTTTATAACTTGCCCTTCTGTTCCTTTACCAGAAATCTGGTAGAATTCTACATAGTGGATTGTGTCACATTCAATGTGCATGTTCTTAGGACAATGCCATGGTCCATTTTAACTTTCGTAACATTTTTGCACTATTTATGCTTTCTTTTAAATAACATTTGTAAGAAAGCATCTGAAATATAAATTAAATCCCTGTCTTTAGATTTTCACTGACCTTGTGCCTCTGCTTGTACATGGTGATCTGTCCTCTACTACAAGTGTTTGACTGAGCATTTGGTTTGTCTGATGTACCTTGTTAGAAATAGGGCTGGGCTGATATAATCAGATATCGACAATCAATTACAAAGATCCAGATGCCGATTGCAAAAAGATGATTATTAACAATATCGGGAAATGGCAAAACCATGGATCTGGGAAGTCGGCAAATAAATTAAACAGTGGCCAGGGTGTGAAACTAGCACCCGCCACCCACCATATGCGACGAGGCTGAAACCAGTTTGCAAGTTCCTCGTCCAAATGTATTTTATGCGTAGGTAATTTTGCTAATCTACCCACAACAGGCAGGCGACCTGTCTCGGAGTGACACATGACAAGAAATGCTGTTAGTCAGAAAGGCATGCGCTTGATGAAAAACACTTTATTATATTTTAAGAACAGACAAAAGAAAAGCCATCAAAGCTTGTCTGATTCTCTGTTTGTTCAGAGGCGTGCAGCACAAGCCTGTCTCGTGGAACGAGCGCATGTTGGCGTCTTGCGTGGAGGGCCTGTCTCGTGGAACGAGCGCATGTTGGCGTCTTGCGCGGCGGGCCTGTCTCGTGGAACGAGCGCATGTTGGCGTCTTGCGCGGCGGGCCTGTCTCGTGGAACGAGCGCATGTTGGCGTCTTGCGCGGCGGGCCTGTCTCGTGGAACGAGCGCATGTTGGCGTGCAGCACAAGCCTGTCTCGTGGAACGAGCGTATGCTGCAAATGATCTCAGATTATTTTAGATGCTGTTAGTTTAGTTTGCGTTATTTCCACTCGGTTGGCATGCATTGTGAACTCTGCAGGTTCAGTAATATATATGTTTGTATTAAATAAAAAAAAATCAAAAGTGATTCAATCATAAATTAATGCAAGACACATTCACCTTGAACCTGAAGTTGAGTTTTCTTTTCTTTAGGCAGCATAAACGGTTAACAAAACGCAATACAAACACAAATTTGATAAGAACAAACATTTGGCAGTATTATTTTGGGACACAAGGAATTTATTAGGCTTTTTTATTATTGTTGTCTTTACATTGTCTTGTGTTGATGGATACTTGCTTGATGGCAAATGGAGCCGTTGGAGATGGTAAATGTTTGGACTTGGGGAGGTGGTTAAATACGATTTTTTGATCACTTCGTCTTTTTTGTTTAAGTGCAATTTGAATTTAGAAATGTCTTGTTTGTTTTTAGTGTTTCAATAAATGAATAAAATTTTTAAAGCAAAATCAATAAAGCAAATAAAATTCACCGACTCTGGGCATGGGGTTGATGGATGTAATCGGATATCGCAATATTTTTTAATGCAAATGTCGCAAAAATATTTTTTACATATCGCCCAGCCCTAGTTGGAAACTCCATTGACTCACCCAACCAATTGAGGAGAAACCAATTGGTTTTTATTCACAATTTAATTTACTATGCCTTTTCAAGTTGAGAAGATAATCTGTTACAAATGTAAATGTTTTGGAGTTTTCTTTCTTACAATGGCCTCAGTTATGTTTGGATTGAGGTGATGTTCTGTGAAGTTCATTCATTGTCTGGACATGCCTGAAGCTTTTCTTCCTCTTGTCTTTTACCTGTCAGTTTTCTTTCTTTGCATCACATGTTGTCTTTTTCACTAACAAAACATTTCCAACACAAGGACACCACTGTTTTCTTTCCTCCTTTTTGGTTTATCTCACCAACTATCGAATGTCTTATACTCACTGTTTTGCTTTTTTCATTTTAAAATGTTTTACAAGATTGGCCTTTAGACAATCCACCCTGTCCTATGGGCACACAACGAAGCAACAAAAGTGTTCACACTTTGATGGCCTCAAATGAAAATTCTTTCTGCAAAGAAAAAGAGCAACGAGGAGCTTTGAGTTTCTACAGTTGAATCCAAGAGGTTAATGTGAAGGTAGTGAAATCTGAGAGAAGATTCCAGAATATCACAAGAACAGTCTATCCTGATGTGTGGATGATTCCATAAGAACATATTATTATGGTGTCGTGCCCCACGCACACCATATACTGAAGATGCCATTTTGGAAGATCATAAAGAAAATGTTTCAGCTTAAGCAGGAAGTTGTAAAAAGTCTGTGATTGAAGACACCTTAACATCCACTCATAAATATCATCCTCTTCCTTGTGTTTTACCCTACAAATTCATCCCTGATCCTGGACTATGAATTGTTCCATACTTACTTTTTCCTTTGAAGAACCTACCCCAAATTAGCAACTGTTGCAATGCTTGAGTGTGAATATTTGGAGGAGTAGAATTATGCTAGGATGGCTTTTCGTCAAAGCTTATTTTTGCTACAGAGATTTAAGTTATCCAATCTCTTTTCTATCATGATCATGCTAGTAGATGCTAAAGTACCTGTGAAATCCATCCCTGAAGAATCTCCAGAGTTAGCAGAGAGTGGTAAGACCTGAAGGATATAGAGCAGAGGATTGTCTTGGTGCTTCTGCACTCTCAGTCAAACATTCTTGTGTGTCTTGCTCATTCAGTGGAATTAGAGCCAGTTGCTGAAGTTCCTACAATGAAACCTGAAGAACCTGCTGAAACAGAACCTTCCATAACCGAGTCTATTGTGGAGTCCGCTGTACCCGAACCTGTCGTAGAAGCCCCCATACAAGAGCCCGTCGCTGAAGTCCACGTAACGGAACCGGTTGTTGAAGCCATTGTAACAGAACCCGTCATGGAAGCTTCAGCTGTTATAAATAATGAAGAAGTCTTAGCTCCTGTCATTGAGAGTGGTAAGCTTGACACATCTGCATGGAAATCCAGGATTTTGTTCTTACAAGTAACGTGGGATATATTTTTATTATTTGAAAATTGAGGTTAACATTTTTCCTCTCCTCTTACATCTGGATTAATAAACAGAGCCGACACCTGTAACCATTGCTGAGCATGTGCCAGAGGCTCCACCTGTTTCTGAGCTTGGTAAGAGTCCAGTTTTAACTGGATGGGAATAAATTGTACAATTTTAGCACATCATATCGATAAGGATACCGACAATTACTTCATTCACATATTTGGACACCTATTTTAAAGCTTTCTGTTATCACACTTAAGATGTTTTTGGCAACTCAGTTTGATCTTTTTTTAGTTTGTTTTACCAGACCGTGTTTTAATCCATCTTTTGTATGGATATATAATTTTTTCTTAGAAGATGGTATTCCATTCTTTATATAAACTTCATTGTCCTCTTCATTGAAGGCATTATTCTCTTTCCCGCACAGTCAATTCATTCCTTTCAAACGGTTGTTTTGGCGAATTGTGACTGTTGTAGTGCTAATGGTTAATGCTAATGGTAAGAGGTCACACACATCTGATATGCTGCCTCATATCCATGGAAGGTTACTTGAGGTAAAATGTGTACTAATTTCACTATAAAATGCTAATCTCTCCCCTAATCTAGCTTAGTGTTCCTGAGAGCACTAATATATTCTTGCAAAGTTAATGTTAAGCACATTCACATGTTTTTTCAGTGTTCTGGTCAAGTCATTCATAAACGCTTGTGTATGTGTGTGTGTACTAATTTTCTCTATTTGACCAGCTGCAGCTCCTGAACCTGCTCCTGCTGCTGTGCCCCTTGAACCAACCGCTGCGTCCTCTGAAGTCCCTGAACACACCCCCTACCTGCTGATTGGTGGAGGCACGGCTTCATTCGCTGCAGCTAGGTCTATTCGGGCACGTGACCCTGGTGCCAGGGTAAGTCATACACAAATGGATGAATCTCGTTGAACCGGTCATGAACAGATTTAATACTGATTTGTTTAAGAAATTAATTATATAGTAGAAGGTCTATTTCCATAATTTACTGATAAGTGGGAGATTGGATAAAGGCGCACGCATGTGTGTGTTTACGGACATGTGGCAGTGCTCTTACAAAGGTTGAGGCTGTTTTGAATAGACTTAGTCTTTAGAAATCATTCGGAGCAGAATGAAATTAATGTCAAACTGAATACTGTGCTAAAAAATTAATACATACGTTCCACGATAATAGTGTAAAGATACACTACAGATGATTTCTGATTTTTCCATTATTGACCCAGTACATTTAAAAAAATTTGTTCAAAACCCTGTTCTTGCCTTACCGCGAGTCACTATGGTAAGTCTACCATAATTATTTACATTTTAAGAGCTGTCGGGTTATATTTGGTGGAAAATATCAGATTTCAGACATTCGTCCTTGCATTTTTACGTAATGTCCGTAACGCACAGAAAAGAAGGTTGTTTGGCAGATCTGCTACTTCGTCTTCTTATTTTCTACTTGTTGGCTACTTCTTACTATCAGTGACTCTTGGTGTAGCTAGTCAGCTCTGCTCTGATATTGGGATCACAGGCAACCATGCAGTGCTGAAGCACAACTTGCATAAAAACCTAAACAATTTTCCTTTGGAAGTAACTTGCAATTGTAATTTAAAAGACAAATGTTGATATAGAGCACAAAATTCCTTAATGTGCCTTTTAATTAACTACCTGAATTAATAGCTTTAACTTTGACAGCCCTTGTTTATATTGATTATCTCTGAAAAGTGTTTGTGTACATATATATAGGTATTGATTATTACAGAGGAGTCTGACCTGCCCTACATGAGACCTCCTCTCTCTAAAGAACTCTGGTTCTCTGATGACCCCAAGGTCACTGAAACACTGCGCTTCAAACAATGGAACGGCAAAGAGAGAAGGTGTGTATGTTAGAATGTTTCAGGACACCTTACCACCCCACTGAGGCCATGTTAATACTAATATGTTTTTGATTTAAAAAAAAATAGCATTGTTTTTGTAATGTTGACGCCTATAGACTTTGAGTACCGCATACTTTGGAAAATTACGACATTTGGAAATGAAAAACATATTAGTGTACTGTGGACATGGCCTGATACTAAAAACCCTAACTGCCCTTGGTTGTGTTTTAGATGATGTCATATTCCCTGTGATCGGGGTTTAAAATGCATCAATATTCTACTGTTTTCTGTGAGATTTTAAAAAATTGTTGTATGTTTTAGTATTTACTTCCAGCCTCACTCATTCTATGTCAGTCCCATGGATCTTAATAAAGTGGAGAATGGGGGTGTGGCTGTGCTCACAGGCCGTAAGGTGAGAAACTGACATTAGCATTGTGAAGTTTTTCTTGTGCACCTAATCACGTGTACATGAACAAGTAAGAATAAATGAGGTCAGAGAAAGGAGGATAAGTTTTATGGATGCATGACTGTAAGTGGATGAGTTGTCCTGATCATAACCCTCCTCTGTGTAGGTGGTTCACATGGATGTCAGAGGAAATAAAGTCAAACTGAGTGATGGTGCAGAGATCTCCTATGAAAAGTGCCTGATTGCTACAGGTAAAACTGGCACACATAAACACAAACTCACTGTTTCTCTTGCTGGCTGTAGTGGATATTTATGTGTTTGTGTGTTAGGTGGTGTTCCCAGGAATCTTCAAGTAATCGAAAGGGCAGGAGAGGAGGTGATGAAGAGGACAACCCTCTTTAGGAATGTATGTCTCACACACACACACACACACACACACACACACACACACACACACAGAGCAATCATTTGCTGCTTATCCTCATGAAGCAGCTCATTTATTCCAGAATGTTCTCAGAGCAGAAGATGTACAGACCAAGGGCCATATGACAGAATTTTCTAACTCTAGTATAAGTCTATTTCATCTGTTGATAGATATTGTGTATATATTGAATACACTCACTGAGCACTTTATTAGGAACACTATACTAATACTGGGTAGGGCCTCCATTTTGCTCTCAAAACAGCCTCAGTACTTTGCACCATGGTTTCTAAGAGATTTTGGAAATATTCCTTTGAGATTCTGGTCCATGTTGGCATGATTGCATCACGCAGTTTCTGTAGATTTTGCAGCTGAACATTAATGCTGCGAATATCCCGTTCTACCACATCCCAAAGGTGTTCTATTGGATGCAGATCTGGTTACTGGGAAGGACACTGAAGAACATGTTCAGGAAACCAGCTTTGTGACATTGTGCATTATCATGCTGGAAGTAGCCATTAGATGAAGGGATGCACATGGCCAGCACAATACTCAAATAGGCTGTGGCATGATTCAAGCAATGATTGATTGGTTTAAATGGGCCCAAAGTGTGCCTAGAAAACATTCCCCACACCATTACACTGCCGACACAAGGTAGGTTGGGTCCATGGATGATGTTGTTGGTGCCAAATTCTGATCTGTGTGCCGCAGTAGAAATTGAGATTCATCAAACCAGGTTATGTTTTTCCAGTCTTCAACTGTCCAGTTTCGGTGAGCCTGTGCCCACTGCAGACTTGGCTTTCTGTTTTTGGCTGACAGAAGTGGAACCCAATGTGGTCTCCTGCTGTTATAGCCCTATAGCCTGTTTGAGATTCTGTTCTGCTCACCAAAATTGTTCAGTGTGGTTACCGTAGCCTTTCTGTCAGCTTGAACCAGTCTGGCCATTCTCCGTTGACCTCTCTCATCAACAAGGCGTCTCTGTCCACAGGACTGCCGTTCACTGGATGTTTTTTGGTACCATTCTGAAAAAACTGTAGAGACTGTTGTGCATGAAAATCCCAGGAGATCAGCTGTTACAGAAATACTCAAACCAGCCCCTTTGGCATCAAAAATCATGCCAAGGTCAAAATAACTGAGATCACATTTTCCCCATTCTGATGGTCAACGTGAACATTAACTGAAACTCATGACCTGTATCTACATGATTTATGCATTGCACTGCTGCTACACTATTGGCTGATTAGATAATTTCATCATTATGTAGGCATACAGCTGTTCCTAATAATGCGGTCAATGAGTGTATAATCTGTTATATTAAATAGAGATTGAATATATTATAACACGTGACACTAGAATGTATTATCTGTTGAGTAAACAATGGTGATTTCATTTAGGAAACTTGTAGAGACTTAAAATACAACCCCTAATCCTCAATTTAGATTCTAAATTAATCTCTGGAAGATCCCAATCTCAGCAAAAATAAAAGTTTTCAAACAGCATTCTGATAACACTCTTTGTTTGCCATTTGTACGAAATAAGAAATAGCCCCACCCCATACTATTAAAACCACCATTGGTTGAGCCACTGTTGCAGTGTTGGTCTGGCCGGTGTTGAGATATATATATATAGATATATATATAATATATATCTCTGCCGGTATGTTCCAGAGCTAACCTTCATATGTTGTTTTGGCAGATTGAAGATTTTAGATCTTTAGAGAAGATCTCCAGAGAGGTGAAGTCCTTAACTATCATCGGTGGTGGGTTTCTGGGCAGCGAGCTGGCATGCGCTATGGGTCACAGATGTGAGTCCAAACAGCATCACTCAGTTGTCAGTCAAACTAGAAAATAGTTATTCATAAATGTTATAATGAAATTCAGCATCTTTACACAAAACATATTGAGGATCATCAAAAGACCAGACTAGGTTATTACAAAACTAGCTTTAACATCTTTTTCTTTTTTTATAGCCACTGACCTTGGTTTAGAGGTGGTCCAGCTGTTTCCAGAGAAGGGGAACATGGGAAAAGTTCTGCCTGAATACCTGAGTAATTGGACCACTGAGAAAGTCAGGAAAGGTGAGTGTGACCACATTTCAGACTTGTTTAAAACATTTTATTACTCTATATTGGAGGATAAAGTGCATTAAGGCATTTTAAATTTACAAATTGAAGCTGTTCTTATTCTCTCAATAGTAATTTTTTTTTTTAAGTATATGAAACATTTAATATTAGGGTACCCTAGATTTTAAAGCATTTGTGGAAAGAACAACTTTCAAATTTAAAAGTTTTGACATAAGTTTGATGCAGATAACCTTCTTACCTTTCATAGAGGGTGTGAATGTAATCACGGAAGCAGTAGTGAAAAATGTGAGCTACAATAATGGCAAATTGGAGATCAGACTGAAGGATGGACGACTGGTGAGTTTGCTTGTCCATTAGCCAATCTTGACCTGGCTTGATTGTGTAAACTAATTATTGTCTACTACATTATGGTCATATTAGCATGAAAATAATTGTGATTTATGTATTTTATTTAATTTAATTGTTTTGTGTAAATATGTTGTTTATTGTAAAGTGGTTTATGTCTCGTCACTGTCATGACTGCTATGTTACTCGGAACTGCACACAAGAATTTCACCTACTGTTGCACTCGTGTACACAGTAGTGTGACAATAAAGTGATTTGATTTGATTTTGATTTAATTTAACATATATTTTGTGCTTTGTATTACCACAAAGATTTCAGTTTTTTTATTTCTGTGTTTTTGCTTTAGGTGAAGACAGACCACATTGTGGCAGCAGTTGGTTTGGAGCCCAGTGTGGAACTGGCCAAATCAGGCGGGCTGGAGATAGACTCTGATTTCGGAGGGTACCGGGTTAATGCTGAGCTCCAGGCTCGAGCCAATATCTGGGTGGTACGTATCTCCCTGCAAAACTTGTGAAAGGAAAGAGAGCAGATCTTATAATACTACGAATAATAGAAGTGGTCGGGTGCAAATTCTAATGCTGAATGTTCAGAAGAATTAGCGAGTTGATTAGCACAGATGCACAAGGGAACTTTACTGTTTTGTTGTTTTTTTGAGGGGTTCAGGTTCTGATTTGGAGTGCATGTTCTTGAGAACATAACTACGGTTCCTCTTGTGTTCTAGGCAGGAGATGCTGCATGTTTCTATGACATTAGGCTGGGCCGCAGGCGTGTGGAACATCATGATCATGCTGTGGTCAGCGGCAGGCTGGCCGGAGAGAACATGACCGGAGCCAGCAAACCTTATTGGCACCAGTCCATGTTCTGGTATACTCACACATTTTAAATATTTATTTATATCCACTCGACATCGAAAGACAAAAAGTACATTAATAGTTCAGATGCATGTTTGTGAGAAACTTGCAGGTTACATGTCAGTGTTCAGTCATTAGCATCAAGGATACAAATAACGCCGCCTCCACACACTACAACTTCCATTAATGGCTGATACAGAACAGTATCTGGCCAGCTGTTTGGCCTTTATTTTGGACATGCCTGTAACCCCCTCACTACAAGCCTGTGTACATGACCTAGACCCAATGTTGTTAATACTCTGAACAAGCAGTTGATATTTAAACAGTTTAGTGAAAAAGATCTCTAGTCTAGGGTCAAACGCACACCACACTTCCAGCACAAATATTCAGTTGCATCTCATTTACAATGATGACATCTGGGGTTTGCTGTCTCTCTCACACACACACACTCTAACTCCCAGCTTTAGACCATGTTCTGGAAAGAATACACACTCAGTGAACCTTAAAAGGTACAGTTCTGTGCAAAGTTTTTAGGCACTTGCAAAAAATGTTGCATAGTGGGGCATTTCTTCAAAAATAATGCCATTTAATAGTTTATTTATCAATTAACATCATACAAAATCCAGTAAACACAAAAAAAGCTAAATCAATATTTGGTGTGAACACGTTTGCCTTCAAAACAGCACCAATTCTCCTAGGTTCAACTGGACGCTTCTTGGAGAATTCGCCACAGTTCTTCTATCTATTTAGGCTGTCTCAATTGCTTCTGTCTCTTCATGTAATCCTAGACTGACTCGATGTTCAGTGCGGGGCTCTGTGGGGGGCTCTATGCCATCTGCTGGAGGGCTCCCTGTTCTTCTATTCTATTTGCAAAAGGCATGTTTAGGAGTCTAAGAGTTATATTTCCTATTGACAAAGCTGAAGATATAAATAACGAACTTAAGATCATTTTTTTTGATAAAACTTGCACAGTACTGTATATATTAGGGTTGTGCCGATAGACGATGATATCAGGGATCGACGATAGTCAGAGATAGCGCCAATAGCTGATGCCTTTGACAATATCAAGATGATATTTGGCTTGATTTCCCATTCATTTATTATTATTAGGCTATAATTATTATCAAATTGATATTGCAATTAATTTGACCTGATACATTTTCACATCGACATAACCGACATTTGTGACACCGACACACGCGTCTGAGGATTATAAAAATGATATATTGAAAAAACAGACTACAAAACTACATCCCACATCAAAATTAAATTGCAAGGTGATAGACCTATATTCACAAATTATGTCAAGAGTGCTTGTTATAAAAAAAGACACATTCTTATACAGTTGTTGTTTGAGCCATTCCGAAAACAGCATCGTCATTCGTCAGCATTTCGTTTTCTTTGCCTAGCACATTAACATAAAATGGTAATGATACTACTACTAATAAAAATACTAATAACAATGCAATAACATATTGCTGTTATTATTATATGATTAAAAATGAGATAACCATACATTCCTCTGCAGTGTGGTTCTCCAGGATGAATGTCGTTTCGGGACATTTTGCCTCCATTTTGGACTGTCACAGACATGTAGGGGGTCATGTTTATGCTATGTCTGTGATCAAGCAACAAAGTCAGCCGCTTTCAAAACTTTAGTGAGTAGTAACAATCTATAGCAGTGTTGAAGTACTTGCGCCCTGGCAGCTCGTACTGTTTGTCAAAGGTTTGGAGTAGTTCTCTAAAACTTGCCTTCTCAGCTGTATGATAGGAGACCATCTCCTTTGCAATATTCTTGGAGACAGCTGCAATGCACCGGGCCCACATTCACTGTTTCGTTTGTACTTGGTTCTTTTTGCAAAAGCTCAGTTTATAGATGGCTGAATTCGATCTCTCTCTGTCCACAGCTTCGCTTGGTGCTAGCTTAGCAGCCTCAGCAGGGTAGTGGGCACGCAAATGTACAGATAGATATGTGGTTTGAGACAACTCTCAGGCAAAGTTTGAAAATTGCCTGTGTGATATCCAGGGGTTCGCCTTTTGCATCTGGTTTAAAACCGAAATATTGCCAAATAAGTGACGTGACATTTTTCTTTATCACCAACTCCATCTTTGTTCGCAAAATGGACAACGATAAATGAGCAAATAAGTATATTATTGCCCCTCCCCCCGCACAATAATATTGTGTATTGGCGATCTCAGGCTGATGATGGGATGATCTGACAATGGAGAAGATCACACAACACTAGTATATATCAATACAATCCAAATGGAAAAAATGCAACTCGCTTTTATTTATCCACAAAAAGATGATAACAGTTAATAAAAACAGTTACCTTCTATGCATAATACAGCACTCACGAAATGCCCCTGTCTGCAGGAGTGATTTGGGGCCAGATGTAGGGTATGAAGCCATCGGTATAGTGGACAGCAGTCTACCCACTGTCGGAGTGTTTGCCAAAGCCACTGCCAAGGACACACCAAAAGCTGCAACAGAGCAATCAGGTTTGTACAACATTTGGATCATTACCACCATGGCATAATTATTGTAGGGTCAGCAGTTTTTCTCACTTACATCTCTCTGCTAAACAAATGCAATACACACAAATTCCATCTTCCTGTATATCAATACCTGTCACAAGTTCACAGATTTTTTTTTTTTTGCCCTGCCCTTTTCTCTGTTCTTAGGGACTGGAATCCGCTCTGAGAGTGAGACGGAGGCAGTTGCCGGGGCGGTAGAGGCAGGAACAGCGGCTTCTCCCCCTCCTGTCCAGCAGAAGGAGGATTATGGGAAGGGAGTGATATTCTACCTGAGGGACAAAGTGGTGGTCGGTATCGTCCTGTGGAATGTCTTCAACAGAATGCCCATCGCAAGGAAGGTAGGCAGAAATATAATTCCTTGTTTTATATACAATGTGCATTTGTCAACAGAAGCTCCTGAAGTGTCAATATTTTATAAATCTGTGTTTCTCTAGGAAACATTGTAAATCATAAACACCATTTAAGTTAACATGTAATCAAAACTGACCCTACTTAATAATTGTTTCTAGTCTTATTGTGAACGATTTAAGGGTGCACAATATTCAAAAGAATATTGGAAGGATTTTTCTCTCTCATTGAATAACTCTGAAATGGGTTGCAGATGCCATTTCATTTTGTTTTTGTCAGAACGGTAATGGTTGTTTCATCATTATTTTCTGTGTGTACATAGATAATCAAAGATGGAGAGGAGCATGCAGATCTGAATGAGGTTGCCAAGCTTTTCAACATCCATGAAGAGTGAACATCAATCTCCTCATCAATCAATCACATTTTCTCTGTCCATTCTGTCAGGGGCACTCTGCCCACATCTATGTCAAGCGAACTTGGGAAATAAAACAAACAAGCACACACAGAACAAACACACAGGCTTACACCAGCCTGGCATCTGCTATTTTGGCCTTGAACTCTGAGACCAGGACATGCAGTGCTGCCTCTGAGCTGCAAGGTGGCGCTTTGGATTCATTGTGACCATAGACTTGATAAAACAGTACTGTCTATCTTATTTTGAGGGAAATATTTACCTGTTGTTTGTATTTTATGGTTCTCTTGTGGTCTGTAAATGTTCATCTTCCTGATTGCAGCCCAGAACACACCCTCCAAAGCCCCAAAACCACACATGAGAGCTCCTTTTTCATTGAGTATTTTAATAAAGTTGCATTAGAAACAAACAAAATCAGATGATAAACAAATCCTTCTGGCACCTGCTTGCACAATATTTTTGTCTGAAATATCAAATTCACTAATTCAAAAGAAAAAGTGAATAAAAGTACATTATTTTTAAGCATGTCTTTCAGTCTTTCCTAATTTGAAATTTATAAAAACTAACGATTACAATATATAGTGATTACTTGAATATTTCAGAGAGTAAACTTAACCCTCTTACCTGTGTGTGAATGCTTACATGCTCAAAATGGGTGTCACCCTGAGGCTTTTGAGATGCGTAATGAAGATGCAGTATGCTCATTACACCTGTGATTGCCTGCAAACACGTTGCCTAACACAGACTTGACCTATTTCTTTATGCATCAGCACTGATTTACAGACCAGAGTAAGAGGAAAATTACTAATTGTGTGACTGTGTTCTACAAAGTCAGTGATAGCTGTGGGGAAAAAAGATATAGAGCCTTATTAAATTTTGACATATAATGAAAAATTGTGATGTGTCAGAATAAGATATTATTTCTGCTCTTTAAAATCATACCAGGGACATACAGTACTTTCTGACTCATTCAGCAAGTATTCAGACCCTTTTTTTATGTTGCAGCTTTATTTTTTTTATATTTTCACGTCAATCTACACTCCATACCCCATAATGACAAAACAAAAAACAGATTTTTGATAAGAGAGAGAGACAGACACATGGCCACTGTGTATGTGTTTATGTTTGTTTAAGTTCAGTTATGTAATTAAAGTTATGTTGACTGTTCTGGTGGTTTCCGCCTCCTCATTGCCCATAATTTTCCCATTACATTGGTGCCGAAACCCAGGAAGGGATGCGCTGTTGTGGAGGCCTCGCCACTGCCATCCATCAGGGGACGGAGGAGCCGCTGTCAGAAGTTGGAGGAACTGATGTCAGCTGCCAGGAAGTGGAGAAGCAGTTACCATCCGACACGGGAGTAACTGGCCTGAATCCGCCGGCGGAGGAGGGCGTGGCCGGGCCCTAATGATGGAAGCCTGGCGCTGAATCAGCCCAGTCAGTGGGAGATGGATAAAGAGGAGCCAGGGACGCCAGTTCGAGAAAGAGAGAGACAAGCGGCCGCTGTGTGTTTGTTTAAGTTCAGTTAAGTAATTAAAGTATGTTGACTCCTCTGCCGGTTCCCGCCTCCTCCTTGCCCATCCTTTACCAGTTACAATCATAGTATTCATAGAAGTATTTAGACCCTTTGCTATGACACTTGAAATTTAGCTCAGGTGCATCCCATTTATCTTGATCATCTTTGTGATATTTGTACACATTGTTTGGAGTCCACCTGTGGAAAACTCAATTGATAGGACATGATTCGGAAAGGCACACACCTGTCTATATAAGGTCCCTGCCATGAGGTCAATGGAACTTCCTGCAGAACTCAGAGACCAGATTGTGTCAAGGCACAGATCTGGGGAGGCTACAAATGAAATATGGCTGCATTGAAGGTTTCCAAGAGCACAGTGGCCTCCATAATTCTTAAATTGAAGAAGTTTGGAACAACCAAGACTCTTCCTAGAGCTGGCCGCCCGGCCAAACTAAGCAATCAGGGGAGAATGGCTTTGGTAAGAGAGGTGACCAAGAACCAGATAGTCACTCTGGTTGAGCTCCATAGACTATGTGTGGAGATGGGAGAAACTTGCAGAAGGACAACCATCACTGCAACACTCCACCAATCTGGGAGTTTTGGCAGAGTGGCCAGAAACATCTCCACAGTGCAAGACACATGGGGAAAAAAAAATACCTTAAGGACTTTCAGACTGTGAGAAATAAGATTCTCAAGTCTGATGAATCAAAGATTGAACTGTTGGGCCTCAATTCCAAGCATCATGTCTGGAGGAAACCAGGCACTGCCCATCACCTGTGAACACAGTAAGACTAGAATCAATTATTAAGTAAAGTCAGTTTCGATTTCATGGTGACTTAAATAGTGTTTAAGGCAAAATGTGGTGGTAGCATCATGCTGTGGGGGTGTTTTTCAGTGGCATGGACTAGGGGACTGGTCACGGTTGAAGGAAAGCTGAATGCAGTTAAATACAGAGATATCTTTAATGAAAACCTGGTCCAGAGCACTCAGGACCTCAGACTGGGCCAAAGGTTCACCTTCCAACTTGACAATGACCCCAAGCAGATAGCCAAAACAATGCAAGTGTGGCTTAGGTACAACTCTGTGAATGTCCTTGAGTGGCCCAGCCAGAGCCCGGACTTGAACCCAATCAAACATATATAGAGAGGCCTGAAAATGGTTGTCCCCATCCAACCTGACAGAGCGTGAGAGGATCTGCAGAGAAGAATGGCAGAAAATCCCCAAATTCAGGTCAGCAAAGCTTGTCACATCATACCCAAAAAAAGATTTGAGGCTGTAATCGCTGCCAAAGATGCGTACTACGTACTTTGAGTTATGTCAATGTGATATTTCAGTTTTTCTTTTTAATACATTTTCAGAGTTATCAAAAATCTGTTTTTGCTTTGTCATTATGGGGTATGGAGTTTAGGTTGATGTGAAAAAAATAAAATAAAGGGGTCTGAACACTTCATGAATGTACTGTACACATTTACTGCTCAATGATTATGGCCAGGGACTAAAAATGTAATATCCATTTGGGTTCATTCTGAGCAGAAACTGTATTTTTTCATTCCGGTTCTGGCCTTCTGTAGCCTCCTTTCCAATTAGTAACCAATTAGAATAAAATGCAAGAACCATTAATAATGTTCTTTTTTAAAAATGACAGTACTCCGTGCTAAGGGTGTGTGAAACCTCTGTTGCCAGATCTCACAAGAAGAAACAAGCTCAAAATAAGGATTTTTCCACATAGAAATCATAGCGAGCATAGTATACAGTATCCTATATAAAATGTGTTTTCAATAAATGTATTCATATTAATTATATCTCCAAAAATATATAAAAAGTTTAAAAATATAAATCTATGCTACTATGCAAATCATTTTATTTTAGTTTTAATTACAGATCTGATTCTCAGTAAAAACCTTGCAGCGTCAAATCTGTATTAGTTCATTTTACCTAACAATAATTCAATGAAGGCTTGGAAACAACAGAGAAATTTACTTTTTACCTAAATTTTTCTTGCACCTGGATTAATCGTGCATGTATATGTAGTAATTATATAGATGCCAAAAAAGTCTTCAGTATGTCACGGAAGGCTACATCCACAACATGCAGTTATGCAAAGAAATGTGTGATGCAGCTGTTTCCTTCAGGATCAAATCACGTGTTTATCATGTTCTACTAAAAAGAGTGAAGCCACATTTTTTGGGGGCAACAGTAAGTGAATTTTTTTTTTTTAATTTTAAAAAAAGAAAAATTAATGGATTTAAAATACGTTTTCAGTCCGAAACTATTGAAAGGGACTTTGTTCCCATTTTAGGTTTCATTCTGCAAAAAAATGTTTGGTTTTCGTTCCTTGAACAATTTTTAGCCCCTAATTAAGCCTAGGAGTTCAGCTCAAAATAATATTAAGCAAAGTGCAGTTATTGTTTTTTGCAGTGATATACTTCCTCTGTATTCTGAGATTCTTAAAGCCATGATTCTCAATCAGTGTGTCGCTTGGTAGAAGCTAGCCAAATTAGACAGATACCAACATAGATATGAGACGTGACATGCACTCATCCTCAAAAACCATGAGTAAAACTGTTCCAAGGTAAAATACAATTTGGCCTAGACCATATTAAATATGGGTTCTCTTGTAACAATGTATTGTGCAGTGCAGTGCAAAGGTCGCGGTCGCACCAGGCCCTGCGTCCATTGCTACCGAGGGGGACCACCTCCCACTCCCCGAAGACTGCGAGGGGCCCGGCCCTTTGCTTGGGACAGCCCTGGTTTTGTGCATTGAATTACTAGCTGCTAAGAGAAGAAATTTAATTTGATATTTCAAGACCAACAATAAACCAATTCATATATTTCAGTATTTGGTTTTAAGAACATTTTTGTTCACTTTTGTACAATGCAAAGCAAATTTGGTACCATGTTTGGTCACTACTTGATATATAAAATCCAATATAAATGATGTGTCCTTAAACAAACCCACTTGTGAACTGCTTATGCTTATTGCATATTTATCTGCTTAAAGCATATTAACAGAAAGACACACACACAAACTTCTGCTCCTCTGCAATGAATCAACTAAGAATCTCTATTGAGACTACTAGACCATGCTGTAGCATGTGTGGTTGATGGTGGTTCAGCTAAATTTTGTGTTTCATTGGTTGCTAACTCTGTTATGTGATGTGTCAAGTACAGAAATCAGTGATGTGTGTTAAGCATTCACAGATAATCATGTTTCTTTAGCTGAGAGCACAAATGTCTCTGTAGTTTAGGCATGTGCTCTGATTCCTCCTGAGGTCAAGAATGTTTCAACACGGAATGTAGGCGTGAGCATTAAGCGTGTGTTATTTCAGAGTAACTGGGTCTGTTGTTCTTTAGTTTGTTTCACTCTGGAGTGAAGATACATTAAAATTAACACTGGCCTACTTATCCACTGTGACTAAACGCACACTCTGTTTTTCTCCATTCACCCACTCTAACATCCTCCCCGTGTTCTTTTCTTACTTCACATCTTTCTCCTCTTATTTACCCAAGAATGTGATACTCACAATCTCAGCTTCCCAAACATTTGGTGAAATAGTATGTCAAACTAGCTCATTGTGACAGGGCGAAGGGCGGGGCCGGGTCGTGATGCTGCACACCCGACCCATAATCAGGCTAATCAAGCCTCGGAGAGGGATAAAGGCCAACTGGAAGCTGCTGTGTGTGTGTGCGCGCGTATGTGAGAGAGAGAGGGGGGACTTTTTGACTTTTACAAAACCATTCAACACAATTCAAACACTCAAAATACATTACCAATTAAAAACCAACCCTCCATACCCATTTCACTGTAACCAGCACTTCCTTAACACATCATCTCCATTTAAAGAAAAGAACATTAACAATGTGCTTGTAATATGTATATTCTATAACCACACGTGATTACACTAAAGATTTAAATAAAGCTACCATACAAATATCTTTTCCTGTATTTTTTAACCTGATGAGATTTCAGAATTGCTAATTTAGCTTGACCTATTACAAAATTAGCAAGTACACATTGTTCTTGTAAAGATTTCCTATGACAACATCCCAATATAAATAAGCTATTAGCATACAGAAAATAATTTTGATATTTTTCTTAACAGCACAAAAATAGAATCAAGTCTAGGGCAATCACAAAACATATGGAAAACAGTATCAAAATTTGAACAATTTGAAGTAACATTTTCATTCACCTTTGCAACAAACTTGTTTGTAGCTAAAATACAATGGATCAATCTCCACATTTTTTTAGAAATGGGAGGTTTGTACAGAAGTCTCCAAGATGGAAAAATCAGCTATAGAAAATTGAGATCTCCATTTATTATCAATTTCTACTTTCAATTGATCCATATGTAAAGTTTTAACACATATATTTTCCTATATCATCAAAAAACAATTTTCCATACATAAGGAAGTACAACCAGTGTCTTCATCAATTCCACAATCTTTAGGAATTACCTTTAACTGAGGAAAATTCAGCAGTACAACACCATTCTTCAAAACATGATTTACAAAATTATCAATTAATAGAGGAAAGGAGGATTTAAAACTCCTAAAAAACCTTCTATAATTCTGACAGATTTCAAGCCAATCTGATCAGCAAGTGATTGTGTAGATCTCCACTGACCTCTATTTATATCAATCAAATCAATAATTTTAACAATACCAGCGTTTAAAAATCTATCGATTCAAAAATTTTATGTGTGATGGAAGCTCATTAAGAGGATTTATAAAAAAAAAATAAAAAAAAAAAAAGGGAGGTTCTTCCACACCATAATGCTCATCGACTGTTCTTGATACTA
Organism: Moxostoma hubbsi; assembly: GCA_032164185.1. Lineage (NCBI taxonomy): Eukaryota > Metazoa > Chordata > Actinopteri > Cypriniformes > Catostomidae > Moxostoma > Moxostoma hubbsi. The sequence continues at coordinate 8,632,792 of JAVLUX010000215.1, forward strand.
CAAACAAATCCCACGATTTAAGCACTGACATGTAAAAACCAAAAGACAAATTAGAATTTTTAAAACTTCTTTATTTCTGCAATAAAAACATTTGTTTATCAATAACTATTCCCCCAATCTCTTTAAGTATAGATCTCCCAAAAACCACACAGGGTACATCATTTGAGCTATACATTTCTGCAATGTTTGCAACCTCATTGCAAAGATCTTTGACTCCAGATTTATGAGCCCTTGCCCTCCCTCTGCCACAAGAAGGTAAAGGACCCGTGGAAAAAGCCAATGACAGCCATTCCAAAACAATTTAGCAATGCTTTTTGAACACCTTTAAGCAAATCTTTAGTAGGGTCTAAAACAGTAAACTTGTGCCACAACATTGAGGCGGTCAAGTTATTAATGACTAAACATCTTCCTCTAAAAGAAAGTTGGGAAAGCAGCCATTTACACCTCTGAAGTTTACCATTTACACGATCAACTAATCCTTCCCAGTTCTTCTTTTCATATTGATCATTCCCAAAATAAACTGCAAGCATTTTGAAACCATCCCTGCCCCACGTGCACTGTTTAGGCAATTTAGGAGGTTCAAAAATTTGCCAGTCACCCAGCAATAAAGATGTACATTTTTCCCAATTAATGCATGCAGATGATGCTTTTTGGAAGTTATTTAAACAAGAAATTAAACTGTTAACATCCTCAGAATTCTTTATAACTATTGTTACATCATCTGCATATGCAGTAAGTTTAATGGGGGCCATTTTAGGAAAATGAGGAAGAGAAATACCACATAACTGTTTCCTCAACATGATTAAAAAAGGTTCCATCGACATTGCATAGAGAGGACCAGATAGAAGACAGCCTTGCCTTATACCTCTAGTCACCGAAAATTATCTAGTTAAAGACCCATTGATCTTAAGCATACTATAAATATCACTGTACAGCAGCTTAATACATGACACAAAATATGGACCAAGTCCAAAAGCTTCCAGAGTCTTAAACATGTAGTGGTGGTCTACTCTGTCAAAAGCTTTTTCCTGGTCCAAGGAAAGCAAACCAATGTACAAATTATTTCTTTTTGCATTTGTAATTATGTCTCTCACCAAGAATAAATTATCAAATATTGCCCATTTAGGGATGCAAAAAGTTTGATCCACATGTATTATGGTTGCCATATATAGTTTAAGCCTGTTAGTCAATGTTTTCGATCAGATTTTAAAATCCACACATATAAGTGAAACTGGTCGCCAGTTTTTTAGGCAATCAAGGTCTCAGTTTTTGGGGATCAAAGTCAACACTGCTCTCCGGCAACTCAGGCAGAGTCCCTTCATTAATGTTTCCTAAAAGGACATCATACAAATCTTGGCTGATTAGATTCCAAAAGGATCTGTAAAATTCCACTGAGAGTCCATCCAACCCAGGTGACTTCCTGAGGCTCAACTCCTGAACAGCGTGTGAAACCCCTGAGATAGTTAAAGGATTGTCAAGCTTTATCAGTTCATCATCTGAAATGTTCGGCAAATCCAGTAGAAATCGGTCTGTTGCTGAATCATCACACTGGTCAGAAAAAAACATGTCCTTACAGAAAGAAATGGCACAAGATTGAATCTCTTGTAGATCAGTTGTCACTTGTCCATTTGGAAGTCTCAATTGATTAAATTGTTTCTGTTCCCTTGGCTTTTTTTCAAAGCCAAAAACATATGTGGTAGGAAGGTCCATTTCATTTAGTTGAGAAAATCTAGTTCTTAATGTAAATTTTCCTCTTTCCTCAAACAGAGAATGAGCTTCTTTTGAAAAACCTATGATGTAAACAACAGCAGGTGAGTCATCATGAATACTACTGACTCTTTGTTCAAGGATGCTTTGTTCAAGAGACTTCATTTTATCTTTTAGGCTTCTGATACTTTGCACCATATATTGCTGGCAAAAGATCTTTATATGGACTTTGCCAATGTCCCACCATTGACTTAGTGATTGAAATCTGTAAGAAATCTCTCTTCTCTCCATGATTTCCAGAAAAGATTAAAAAGATTGAAGAATTTATGATCATGCAAAAGTCTATTATTAAAATGCCAATGTGATTTATATATTTTAGGAGATACAATAGAGACAGACATTGAAAATAATGGTGATCAGACAAAAAAGAAGTTGAAATGCAGCAATTAAAAAATATTTTTCAAACATAGAAGCAATCCAGTCTGGCTCCAGACAAGTTATTTGAATTTATTTTTAACCAGGTATATTGTCTGACCCCAGGAAATGCCTCCTTCCATAAATCAATCAAATCATGGCAATTAATCAGGTTTTTAAAAATTCCAGCAGATAATGGATGGGGTTCATCGTGATTTCTGTCTAATGATGGATTTATTGTACAATTAAAATCCCCCCCCCCCCCCATTATAACAACATTATCTTGAGGACACTGTAGCAGAGCATCAGAAAGTTTTCCAAAGAAAAGTACACGGTCTTGACCAACACTTGGTGCATTTAAATTTGTTCCATGACTCAAAAAGGCATTGCCCTTCCAATCTCCAACCCAATGTGCTTGATTTTGTAAATCTGTATGGGTTTCTTGAAGCAAGATTATATCTGCTTTTTTTAAGACTAAATAATAAAATAAAGCAGCTCTCTTTGCTGTGCCCCAGCAACCATTAATATTAAAGGTTCCAATGTTTAAAAATGCCATATAATAAATAAAGGGGCAAAAAAAATAAAATAAATAAATGCATGGAGATTCATAATTAATTGAATGTTTCTTTTGACAGATTTTCAGTCTTAACAGAAATCAAGTGTTTCTTAAGTCTGTAACGTTTAGGCTGGTCAAGTTCCTCAATTGTAGCTTTTCTCATAGCCATAGAAACAGATTCAACAAAAAGGGGAAAAAAAATTCTCTAATTTAGGTTTTCGGTGATTAAAAGTAGCATCAAGAAAATTGTTAATCTGCTGAACAGAATAATGAGACTTCAGGTTTAAAACTGGAGTTTTTTTTTCTTCAAAATTACCCTGAGAACTAATTTCAGTCACATCTGTTTCATCCGATGTAACACTATCAGAATCATTCAACTGAGATTCACCTTGTTCTTGCTCTAACAGTGCGTCTATAATATCCTATGACAAATTCCCAAACAACATTTGTGTCTCCCCCGCAGACTTAATCTGTTCGCCAGAATCATTCAATTCAATTTTTTCAGCAGCAACTATTGCAGTCTCTGCAAAGTTCTACTCCATCATTCATATATGCATCTGTGTACACAGCATTTTCATTTGCACTCACATTGCTTGCTCATTCAATTTCAATTTGATTTTCTCTATCAACAGAGTCAACATTTCAATTTGATCATTTTTTTTCCATTGCTGTTCTCACCCAACCTATGGTTTTCCGACCGGTTGGGTTTTCTGAAGCTGGGGTTACTTGCTGTACATTAGCAAGTTCAACCTCATTCTCAACTACACTCTCAGCCTCAATAGTCAATGGACATGCCTGCTTTATATGTCCATATCTGCCATATCTGAGTCTGTGCTAATGAATATTGTTTAATCTTTACCTTGTAAAGTCATCTTCACAGAAACATTTAAGGACTGACGATCTGCATTCAAAACCACGTTTGTTTGGCGCCTGAAAGACATAATGATTCAGCTCCGGCTTTTTTTAGTCCAAGAGGAATCATTTTTATCGGTCCCACCAATTTTCCGTAGCGACCAAGTAAGCGCTCTAATTAATCGTAAAGAATAAACGGGGGTACATTAGACAGCATCACTTTTTTGGCTAAATTAGTTACAATTTAGTTAAAATAAATTTGGCAAGAAAACATCCCTTACAGACAATCCACACTCAACCAAAACACATACCATCGACTCTTCTTTAAGAAAAACAACGAGGGCTTTATTCATCCTAGATGCCGACAAGATATTTCGAGGCTCGAGCACCTATTTCATCACCGATAGCATTTAAAACTTCTTCAACTGTGATCGATTCATCCTTCATGCATTTACATCCACGCCGTGCAGTTAGAGAAGAAAAACCATCAGAATTTATTCCCACACTTAACAAATAAAATCTAAATTACACCTCCAAAAAAAAAAAAAAAATCTGATCTACAAGAAAGTAGGAAATGTAAAGAAAACTTACAGAAAAAGCACCGTCAGCACTCACTTAGACGCTCATTCGCTTCTCACAGTCACTTATCCACGCATGCGCGAGAGAGAGAGAGAGAGAGAGAGAGAGAGAGAGAGAGAGAGAGAGAGAGAGAGAGAGAGAGAGAGAGAGAGAGAGAGAGAGAGAGAGAGAGAGAGAGAGAGAGAGAGAGAGAGAGAGAGAGAATGTTCTAGGAGCTTTTGATTAGTTGACATGAAATGTCAGTGTCTTGCAGCATGACATGCTATACACCTAAAACTATTACTTTTATTATTAGAAACACAGATTTTATGACCTCATATTGATAGAGACTACATGGTATATTTGTAAAAAATTATTTGTCATATGGCATGATCAATAAAAGTTATAGTTCATCCAAATCTTTGCAATACAATGGCAGAAGCTTAAAAAAAGGATACAAAATTATCATACAATTAGTTATTGCAACTTGTGGTCATATTTCAAGTCTTCAAAGGCATACAAAAGGTTTTGGTGAGAACCAACTGGAAAAATATAACATTTTTCAGTGAATAATTTTGCATGTTCATGAGCGCTATGAGAGGGAAAGGGGTAAAGTGGGACACTACCATAATTTGCCATTGGCATTGTTTTTAAAATATGATCTAAATGGCCACATCAGTGTCATTCTATACTCGTTGCAGATGAACACTTGATTCTTGATAAGGGGAGTACATACACATAAAAATTAAGTGTCCCACTTTATCAGTTTTCCACTTTACCTGTATTCATCCTTTACAAAAATTATATCCTGAAATCTTAATATTGAAAAAGAAATAATGGCCATGTTATCTGTCAATAATGCAGAGTGCAAACAGCTGTTAAAAGTCTTTAAACACATCTTATGCCCTGTTGCGTTCTCACCTCTTCAAGGCATAACTGCACCTCAGGCTAGCATGTGGCCAGTGAAGAGAGAGAGAGAGAAAAACACAGAGCTAAAAGTCCCCCTACCCACACACAGACATCTCTTAGTCTACTGGTCTGGAGATGCGGTTCTCAGTCAGATGGCAGTGGAGGAGAGATCAGAGTGCATTGGAATGGGTGCCCTGCCCCTCCAAAACACATCTGCTTATTGAGAACTCGCCACAGGACACCAGAGAGGAGAAGAGAGCAGCTGAAGAGTGAAAGGATGTTTTCACTGTTGTGGAGGATACTGCTGGAGTTGTTAATGGTTTGGTGGATGTTTGAAGGGGTAGTGAGGTTAGTTTTTCATAAGTGTGCTATCATTTCTTACTGGTATTACCATGTGCTTCATTAAAACACTTGTAGATACTGATGATTAAGGACAAAATATGGTTTTGTATTGTGTTTATTTGTGCTTGGTGTGTAAAATAGCCATAATGACCTGTTCTTCACTAATGTGTAAATATCCATATACTGCGCTATTGCTGTATGTGTGAGTCTTGTTTTGGTAAGTGTGGGGACCAAATGCCAGCCAATGGTCCCCATGAGAAAAAATAGCTTATTAAACATATTCAACTATGTGTTGATGAAAATGTAAAAATCCAAAAGGTTTGTGTGATAGTTAAGCTCAGAATTAAAACAATAGAAGTCAAAAAGTCCCCATTGTGCTAGATAAACAAATGTGTGTGTGACATCCTTACAGTGTTTGTGTGTCTGGCAGTTCAGTAGCTTTCATGGGTGAAAGGTTTATTTTAATCCCAAGGAATGTTCTTATGTTTGTTTGTGTGTGTGTTTGTTAGCTTTTTGTATCTGGGTCTGTGAAGTGTGAGGTTGACACAGAGAGACAGCTCTGTCTGAAGTCATTTTCACCGTCACCGTAACTGTAGATTTATTCAAGTTCAAATGAAATTCACATAATTAGATTTAACCATTATTGACCTACCTAGAACATCTCAGTTCTCCAGAATGACATTAAGGGTGCGAAGACTCACCTGAGGATGCATTCATTGTGTTTCTTATTTAGATTCCCTCTTTTTTGCATACAGCAGAGTTTAGACTTTCACAAATTGAATTGGACAGTTCTGCTCACAAACAGACAGGAAAATTGAAAAGGAACTGGACCAGAAAATGTATTTAAATATGAAAAAATATTTAAAGTGCTGGAGTTACGGTGTGTGGAAAAATGTGTAAGCGAGAAGAGCGTTCTGTCTTTTTTCTTATATCCACTTTTACTTAACTCACATTTGATTAAATATTAACACCTGCAACGACCAATTAGACCCAGGCCAGTAGAGATGTCACAACTCTCTCTGTTTTACTGGAGCAAATCTGAGAGATAGACAGGGACATTGTCCAGGGGAAGGGGTGCTGGTGAAAGGCAAAGGTGAGATTTGAACAGATTTATAAAGTTTTAAAGCGTTAGTTCACACAAAAATGAAAATTCTGTTATTATTTATTCACTTTTCTTCAAAATTTCGAAGAATGTTGACACTGCTCTTTCCTATATAAAGAAAGTGATTTGGGACTGAGACTATCAGTCCCTAGCTTTCTGCCTTACATCTAATTTTGGGTTTCACAGAAGAAAGTAAGTCATACTGGTTTGAATCAACATGAGGGTGAATATATTTTTGGGTGAACTATCCCAAGCATGTTTCATTCTTGACCAGATTATCCAATTTTTTTAATTCATTTTTTAAATTGAAATACATTTTTACCAAAGCATTTGATCAATTCTGGAACATTGTTGATACAAATAAAAAAAAGCTTTGCGACTGGTGAACATATAGTCAAAAAAGAAACAATAGATGAAAGTTAATAAAGACCCCACATGCACCTATTTATATACACAAAATTTAACAAACGCAATAATATTTTGGGTGGATGGGTGCAGATCAGTCGTGTCTAAAGTGTATTGTCTGTCTCTCTCAGGTGTGTGTTTAGTAAGGAGCTAAAATCGCCCAGCAGTAGGGCAAAGCCCATGTCACCATCCGATTTCCTGGATAAACTAATGGGGAAAACATCTGGATATGACGCTCGGATCAGACCCAACTTTAAAGGTATGCATTTCACTCCAAACTGCTTTAGTGCAACATCTGTTCAAGGAATAGCTCACCTAAATATGCAAATTCGGTCATAATTTACTCACCCTTGTGTCATTTGCAACCTGATATCCTTAAATAGAACACAAAAGCAGATGTTCAGAAAAATATCCAAGTTGCTCTTTTCCATTCAATGAAAACAGATAGTTTATCCATAACAAAGGAACATAAAAATATTCCATATACAACTTGTGCACTACATTTCAAGTGTTCTGAATCCATAGGGCAGCTTTGTGTGGGAAAGAGATAAAAAGGTAAAGCTGAAGTGTGTAATTTCTGCATCACTAATGTCACTAAAAAGTTTCTAGTTTAAATTTTTAATTCCCTTTTGAAGTCTGTCAATACAAACTTTGAAGTTGGCTTGACAAAAGCCTTGTCTATAAGTTAAAAATAATGACACAGACAGACAGACGGACAGACAGAACATTCCATCAATAGAGGTCTACAGGATTTTTAGCCACTTTTAAAGTTATCTGTGGGAAAAGTCAGATCAGTTAGAAGTCTGCATGGCTGGACTGAGTTTGGTGGATGTAAGTATCAAGGAGACATTGACCAAAAAATTTTTGTTTTTAAAATTAGTTTTCCGAACACTTCCCTGTCTTCCATTGGTTATTCATACATATTGTTCCAGCCCAAACTCTCTCCATTCTTTGTTGCTGTCAAACTGGTCGGGATGCTCAAACAAACAGAGCGGATATATATATATCGATTGTTCCACAGTGTTTTTACACTTTGAGCAGTGTTTACACATTTTGTACAAAATTACACACCACAGCTTAAAGTAATTCAATAGAAAATGCTCCCCTCTGCCATAGCTCTCAAATGTCTTTTGCAAATATTCAGACCGGGTGTGTTGAGATTAGTTACCATACTCATGAGTACCAATGACATTTGATGTGAAGTAATTTGAATCATATGGGTTTGGGTGAGCAGAATATAATTTTCTAAGAGAAGAGAAGTCTGTTTGTTCTGGGGGTCGTGAGTTCAAATCCAGGGCGTGCTGAGTGACTCCAGCCAGGTCTCCTAAGCAACCAAATTGGCCCGGTTGCTAGAGTCACATGAGGTAACCTCCTCGTGGTCGTTATCTCACGGTGGGGTGCGTTGTGAGTTGTGTGTGGATGCCGAGGAGAATAGTGTAAAGCCTCCACACACGCTATGTCTCCATGGTAACACTCTCAACAAGCCACGTTAATTTCGGGTTGACGTCTCAGATGCGGAGGCAACTGAGATTCATCCTCTGCCACCCGGATTGAGATGAGCCACCACGAGGACTTAGAGAGCATTGGGAATTGGGATTCCAAATGGGGAGAAAATAAAAAAATTAAAAATAAATCTGTTTGTTATGACAATAGTGAAACTCTGTTAGCCTGGAATTCCCTTCTGCTGAATCCTGCTTTAGGACAGACACATTGCATCTGTCTACTACTGCTTCGCTCTTGCTACTTCTCATTATCCTCCCCTCTTATTCTTACCTTTTTCTGTTACTTTCTTGTGATATTTTGGTTATTCTCAAACTTCATATAATGCAACAAAGAACAGAAGTAAAAACTGCTGTTGTTGCTTAATCTCTTGTACATAGATTGTTTTGGCAGGAACTCTGCAAAAATGTGATGTCCTCAGCAAAAAATATATTTACATTCTCTCACATGAGGAAAAAGTGCTGCGGACGAAAACACAGAGCAACATAACATCTAATTAAACTATATGAACCCCCCGTGGGTTTTCTGGTTTATTTTTTGCCATGTAGTCACCATTCAACAAAAGAAAACTACAGGCAGAATTCAGAGCAGAAGATGACAGAATGTAAGACAGAATTTCAGCCCCAAACGATGATGAGGATGATTTCAGAAACATGCAGGATACAGCTGTCAGTTCTCAGTAGATTTCCCTCCATAGAAAATGTCACAACAGCCTCTGTGAGAATCTGTGAGGGGCAGTTTCTCAGTTGGTGACTGGGCCATTTCGTTTTCCTTGCTGTCTGCTCGAGTGTGTTAACCTATAGACCTGAATCATTCACTCTCATCTTTGTTTTTTTTAAAAAAAAATTTGGAGCTCATGTTTAAAAATTATAGTTCACCCAAAAAATTTAATTCTGTCAGTATTTACTCACCCTCACATTTTCCCAAACTCATATATTCTTATTTTTTTCTGTAGAAAAAAACAAAAAACAAAAAACATAAAAGTAGTCTATATGTTTCAAGTCTTTTGAAGGCATGCAATATCTTTGTGTAAGAAACAGATGTTATGTCATTATTCACTGATAATCTATTCACTAATGATCTGAATGCAAGTTAGTATGCGAACAAATAGTTTTTTTGGTCCAGTTCATAAATTGGACATAAATGAAGTGAACTGATCCGGTTCTTGAGTTCAACTCACTCCTGTGATGCAGTCGTAGCATTTCTCGAGTTAACGATTCACTGGAGGGGAAGATTATCAGTGAATGATGTGAATAATTGAATAATTAGTGAATAATGAGTGCAGTGAATACATTTAAATTTTGATCTGTTCCACATAAAGCAATCGTATGAGTTCAGATGTCTGTATGGAAGATGTATGGACTATTGTTTTGTTTTTTTCTTTGATGGTTTATATTTAACATTGCGCCTTTCGCCCAATGTTAGCTGGGATAGGCTCCAGCCCCCCGCGACCCTGTACAGGATAAGCGGTTGACGATGGATGGATGGATGGATGGATGGTTTATATTTTTATTTTTGAAAGATCGCTTGAATTTAATATATCATATATATATATATATATATATATATATATATATATATATATATTTTTTTTCCCTACAATTTTGTTTTGGACTAAATAATGAACATTTTTGATAATTTTTTATAAAATGTTTGCTTTTTTTCCTTCCACTCTTTCCTTTTTCATTCTTTTTTCTTAGCTTTCTCCAGAACTCTCTCTCTCTCTCTCTCTCTCTCTCTCTCATGATCTATCTCTTGCTCTTTCTCTGTGGGCGTCTCTGAGCTCGTGTATATTTCATATCTGTTCTACATCTCAAAGATGTGGCTGTCAGTGCATGTGAGTGGATGTCCCCTATGTCCAGCTATAAATATCTGTAATGTCATGGACGTTAAATAAATAAATAAAGCACCACAATCAAATATTTACTGCAGACAATGCATGGCAACTGAGTGCTAATTAAACATATACGATTAATAAACATAGCCAGATGTAGCACTCATTTATATGTAAGTAAATTAAACGAGGCATTCCACAGATGTCTGGGTCACTAAGTGTTTTCCCTCCTCATTGACACACACTTGCTCATGAAAATGATTCATACTTTATACCATCAATTGTAAAATGATTTAACAGCCGTTGAAATCCCCTAGTATTTTGTCATGGAAACTATCTGTTGCATTTCAGTGTAAGTTTTTCTTATTATTATTATTATTATTATTATAGAATCTACGGCTGCCATAGCAGGTCAGTTCTGCTTCAATTGTTTATCTAATCTAATATGTAAAATTGGTTCCTAAGTGCATGAGTCACATTTGGCTTTTTGATTCTGTCTGTCCACTGATAATTTGTGACAGAGAGAGAGAGAGAGAGTGTGTGTGTGTGTGTGTGTGTGTGTGTGTGTGTGTGTGTGTGTAAGAAAGTCTTTCTCGGTTAGTGGGTTGCTAGAATTGTGCATCCAAGCATGCAGTGTGTGTGTGTGTCAGAGAGAGAGAAAATATGATGTTTTTATGATGTTCTTGTTTCAGGTCCTCCTGTAAATGTCACCTGCAACATATTCATCAACAGCTTTGGCTCCATCACAGAGACTACCATGGTACACACACACACATGTTGGTCTACCTATCATTATGATGACTTTCCACAGACATATTGATTTTTATATTGTACAAACTATAGATTCTATCCCCTAAAACTAACACAGCCCCTAAACCTAACCCTCACAGAAAACTTTTTGCATTTTTACATTTTCAATAAAACATTGTTTAATATGTTTTTTATGCTATTTAAATTATGGGTACACTAGAAATGTCCTCATAAACCACATTTATAGCATAATAAATGTGGTAAACTAATTACCAGTTTGTAACCTAAAGAATTGTCCTCGTAAACCACATAAACATGCCCACACACACACAAACACACACACATTCAAATACACATGAACAAAAGGCACATCTCCTTAGGAGCACCTGTCAGTACATATTAGATTAATGACCATTAAAATCACACAGAGGCAACAGAGGAGCCATCAAACTTGTTCAGAGTTTTCTGATTAGCCCGCCTTGAATTCTGAAAACACTACAGCAGTGTGAAAATACGCACATACATACAAGCACATATGCACAGAAAGGACACGTGTTCATGGAAAGGATGCCTACACAAAAGAGCTCATCAGAAATATGCTTGGTCAGGACAGCTTTCTTAGGGGTGATTCTATGATTTCAATGACATTATTAGATGTGCACATTTAAAGTATTTCCCTCTTTAACATAGATTGTTTGTGTTTTTTTTATTATTATTGTGTTTACATTATTTAAGATATTTAGCTATTATTAATTAAACATATTTTCTACATTTTCTATAATAAACACACTCATAAATGTATAAAAGGAAAATAACAAACCATTTTAAGAACCATTCAAGTAAAGATTTCCTATTTTCCATTTATATATATATTTTTTTAAATATTTTATTATAGAAAATATAGAATTTTTACATCATTTTCTATTGATTAAAGTTATATAAAATAGCACAAAAACCTAGTAGGCCTATTACAATAAATGTCACATTTAGCTTGGTCGTTCTTTAGAGGAGTGAATTATCTCTAGATGATGATTCTCTGTGTCATTTACTCATGACTCGAGACATTTGAAATCGTTCAAAATAGAAAATTACACCAAAAATAATAAAATAATAACCCTAATAAAATAATAATAAAAAAAAAAGATTAGTTCAGATTTGTTCACTTATTAGTTCAGTAACCATTTTTGTAAATAACACTTGCCAGTAAAGGCGTTCACACTAAACCCTTTTTTTTTTCTGCTGCGCAACAAATTTTATGCGTTTTGAGTCTGTCATTAAAACATTGATAAATCAACTCCTTCAAGTCCAAAAAAAGTCAAATTATTCCTTATTAAAACCTGCTTGTTTACTAAGAGACTTCAGTAGAATATTTAAGCATCATAAAAATTTCCCCTGCAAATGACAACAAAGCATATCATTTTGTGATCTGCTGTGCATGACCATCAAGGCATACAACAAAGACAACATTATTAGCCTAAGTTTTAAATGAGATTACCGTACAAAATGATTGACATTACGCCTTTGCTCCTTCTATCAGTCAAAAGAGCCGGGGTTGCTGATCCTCTTTCGTTCAGGAAGCGAATGAGGAAATGGGGCATATTCATTCAGAGGATCAAACCAATGATATGCTCCTTCAAAGCCTGCACTCCAATGCTATTGGCTTGCACTTTAGTCAGTCTTGACATATAGGAAACGACAGGGCTGCAGTTAGGAATTCTTTGGCCTGATACAAAATGTTCTGAGGGTCCCCCTCCAGTTCATTGTCTGCTGACTAACCTGGGCCCCATTTTGAACATTTTTGCTTAAAAATTACATAAAATTGATAATAACTTAAACTCAAAATCATAATTTTAAATTCATCCAGCCATTGTAGCCAAGTACATACAAAATGTTTAATGAAATAAAAATCTAGTTAAAGATAATTAATGCATGATTCCAGTTTTTCCACAATACAGTGATAAAAAAATAAATAATAATAATATTTACTTACATACATTTTTACAAAACACTTCCTGAACCACTCTTTCACAATTTGAGCCTGATGAATCTTGGCATTGTCGTCCTGGAATATGCCTGTGCCGTCAGTGTAGAAAAAAATCCATTGATGGGATAACCTGGTCATTCAGTACATTCAGGTAGTCAGTTGACATTTTATTGCTGCATGATGATGCTGAGCCTAGACCTGACCAACTGAAACAACCCCAGATCATAACACTGCCTCCAGAGGCTTGACAGTGGGCACTATCCATGATGTGTGCATCGCTTCATGTGCTTCACTTCTTACCCTGACGTGCCCATCGCTTTGGAATCGGGTAATTCTGGACTCATTAGACCACATGACCTTTTTCCATTGCTCCACAGTCCAATCTTTATGCTCCCTAACAAACTGAAGTTGTTTTATTCCAATTAGCATCACTAACAAGTGGCTTTCTTGTGGCCACACAGCTGTTTAGTCCCAATCCTGTAAGTTCTTGTCGCATTGTGCATGAATAAAATGCTCTTACTTTCACTATTAAACATAGCCGTGCGTTCTGCTGTCGATTTGTACGGTTTGACTTAACCAAGCGTGTCATTCAAGATTTTTTTCTGACCACATTCCTTCAGTGAAGCTGACGGTTCACCACTATCCTTCCAGGTTTTAATAATGCGTTGGGCAGTTCTTAACCCAATTCCAGTGATTTCAGCAATCTCCTTTGTTGTTTTCTTTGGTTGTTGCAAGCCAATAATTTGCCCCTTCTGAAACACAGTAACATATTCTGACATGATTGTTTAAAAAAATAGAAGCTACACACTCCATCAGTTAGGGTTAAAAGAATTGTTGCCAGCTGAAAAAAATTAATCACTGCAATCATAGGCTCTTAAATATCTGCTTATTTAAATCCAAATGGCAACTTTTTTTTTTGGCCAGGTAGTGTATATTCCTGTCTTATTTACTTTACTTTCAACCGGAGCTTATATTCTTCATAATGCTGCAAAAGGCTGTATTTTTTCAAGCATCGGCAACATTCATAATGATAAAGTAACAGTAAACATACAAGGCATGGAGGCCGCTCTGTACACTAGAGCAGAAGAAAAAAACATTGCCGTTTATCAAGCGCTGAAACTTTGCTTGGTGCAGAAAAATCTGGAATAATGTTAAACATTGTAACAGTCACCTCTTTGCAAACTGAACTTGTACAGAACATTAAATCTTTGTGACACCTGCATTAAAAACAATCAAGATGCAGTGCAATGCATGAAACAGAACGCGGGTGTCTCGATATGTGTTTGTGAAACATGAAGTTCTTATTAACTGAACACAGTGTCTAAAAAAAGTGTGCTGGTCCTGTGTGAGACACTGAAGAAACAGCGAGATGCGATGCAGCAGTCAAGGATGTTTGTCTAGCGCTTTTACATAGGAAATTGGGTTTTTTTCCCCTTTTTCATACCGATTTGGAATGCCCAATTCCCAATGCGCTCTAAGTCCTCGTGTTGGGGTAGTGACTCAATCCGGGTGGCGGAGGACGAATCTCAGTTGCCTCCATGTCTGAGACCGTTAACCCACACATCTTATCACATGGCTTGTTGAGCTCATTACCGCTGAGACATAGCACGTGTGGAGTCTCTCGGAGGCGCATGTGATGAGTTGTACGTGGATGCCACGGAGATCCACGCACAACTTGCCACATGCCCCACCAAGAGCGAACCACATTATAGCGACCACAAGAAGGTTATCCCATGCGACTCTACCCTCCCTAGCAACTGGGTCAATTTGGTTGCTTAGGAGACCTGGCTGGATTCACTCAGCATACCCTGGATTTGAACTCGCGACTCCAGGGGTGGTAGTCAGCATCTCTACTTGCATGGTTCGCTACTGTCTGGGCCCCCCTCAAGCCCGGGACACAAGTTCCAGTTTCCCTCTCTCATTGGTGGCCCTGGGAAATGCCACAAGTGCCCCTTATAAAACACTTGGGTGCTGTTTGCAATGTCACAGATTTTTAGGAGGGCTGAGATTAATTTCAGGGGGCCTGAAGCCCTCCAAAATAGGGTCTAGCAACGACTCTGTTTCTCACATACAAGAAGAAAAGCAATCAGTAAAACAATCCGTTAAACCAATCAGATGAGAAAGAAAGAGATTAAGACATTATTAACAAATCTAGGACTGAATGTAAGAATCAAGCTATAATTGGATGAAAGAGAATTTGACACAATATTATTGAGTCTTAAAGTGTTTCCCCAAAGATGTTAGTTTCAGTTTCAGAAAATGTGTTATTATACAATTTAGCAAATACTATAAGCAGTTTTGACTCAATTTAGTCTCAATGTTAATCTAACTATAGATTTTAAAATTAACTTGACTCAATCTTAATTTTAAAGAGATAATTCACCCAAATATGAAAATTCTGTTGTTAATTTTTCCACCTCATGTTGTTCCAAACCCGTCATTTTTTTTCATAGAACACTAAAGATGTTTGTCATCATTCGCTTTCATTAATTCTTTTATCCATACAGTGAAAGTAAATGATGACTGAGGCTAATTCCTTTAAATTCTGCCTAATACATCCCTTTGTTTACCAAGCAGAGATGTATATGACTGTGAATGTCATGTGATTCTTAGGATTATCGTCTGAACGTTTTTCTACGGCAGCAGTGGAATGACCCACGGCTGGCTTATAAAGAGTATCCAGATGATTCCTTGGATCTGGACCCATCCATGCTGGACTCCATCTGGAAGCCAGACCTGTTCTTTGCCAATGAGAAAGGCGCCAACTTCCACGAGGTCACCACAGACAACAAATTGCTGAGGATTTTCCAGAATGGAAATGTGCTGTACAGCATCAGGTGCAATATTGCCCTCTGGAGGTTTCTCAAGCCATTGCAAACTATTAAAGAAATGTACTGTATGACTTTTGTTCTTCTGTGGAACACAAAAGGAGATGTTCACATAGCTTTTTTTCCTCCATACAATAAAATTAAGACCAGGAGCTACTTTTCGACCTGTTTCTCTCTTGGCATTTAGCATGTGGGTTGTGTGGATTCCTTGTACTACTGTTTTAGAGCTCAGCAAACCTGGTTACTGTACGCCAGAGCTAATCAACTTCATCGACAAGTGGGCCAGATGGAAAAAATCTTTGATGCATGCAGGTCAAAAATATTATAACATAAAGCAACATCAGATATCAGTTATTAAAAAACAACATTGAAGTTTGTTATTGTTGAAGTTGCATCCAACTGTAAGTTTTAACTGTAACCTAAATGTAAGTTTGTTATATATCCAATGATTTAAACTTTTCAAATCGAATGTTTTCTTGACCAAATAATTTAATTAAAACAGAATGTTTCTGTTTCTCTGAACTCATGCTTATCAGTCATCCATAACTTTAGTTCTTTAATCTTCCTTTTGTCAAAAAGATGGATAATGATTGTTCGTAGAGCAACCTCTGAAAGAGTCTAAAAAACATGGTGCTCTTGCACAAGCCACCATAAAAACATTGAAAAGAGATGCAAAGTGAATCTATCTCAAGTTTACATGGGATAATTATTGAAAAACAGCATGAACAGACACAAAACTAGTTCAGTGTGAACGGCCCCTTAGACAACTGACAACCTAAGACGGGCCACTGAAAATTTCAAACGGCCCGGATATGGCCAGAGGGCCGAGTTGAATAGCCCTGCTGTATTATTTCGCTGTATGTAAAAGAGCAGCAGGAACATTCTTCTTGTTTTGGAATATGGCTTTAAAAGTTTATGTAAATGCTGACATTTTTATTTTGGGGTGTACTATCCCTTTAATGAGAAAATGTAAGAGCTCTCTCTCTCTCTCTCTCTCTCTCTCTCTCTCTCACTCTCACAGACTCACTCTGATTCTGTCTTGTCCTATGGATCTGAAAAATTTTCCAATGGACATACAGACCTGCACTATGCAGTTAGAAAGCTGTAAGATTTTACATACTGAACTAATCTAATTTTTTTCTATTTTAATTTATTCTTTATATGCCAATTATTCTCTCTCTCTCTCCTTTCTCTTTCTAGTTGGCTACACTATGAATGACCTGATATTTCAGTGGTTGGATGAAGCCCCAGTGCAAGTGGCCGATGACCTTATGCTGCCCCAGTTTGTCCTGAAGGAGGAGAAAGACTTGGGATACTGTACAAAACACTACAACACTGGTACAGCACTAAAAATCTGGATGGCACTCAGTGCACATTACACTAAGGGTGTGTTCACACTTGTAGTTCGGTTCTCTTGGTCCGGAGTCGGACGAAAAGAAGAAAATTATACATTTAGCCCTGGTTCGCTTAGCGTTCACACCGGCATTTTTAAAACCGAACCTAAAGATATGAAACAAAAGGCATCAGGAAAGTGTCACAACCTGATTGGACAGCTTTTATGCCATATATTTAGCCGATAACGGAACTTGCCGAACATCCAAAACAATGCGGGCTACTGGGCTAAATGCGCTTGTTTGATTTATATATGTATATATGGTGGTATTTTTACCAGCTGAGAACAAACGAAGAACTAATAAAATATGTGAAGGAGTCAAAACAGCGCTAGGAATTCTTCCGTTATACGCACAAACAAACATATATGTTGCAAGGACGGCTGACGGCGGTTCCCACGCCTGTACCGCACTATAATGGGCAACATAGCTCCTATGATGAGAAGAACCAGGTATGTTTGAGGTCAGTATTAGGCAAATTACATCCTGTTTTTGGTCCGTTTAGACGTCTTTGGTCCATGTTGCATCAATCGAACCGCACCAGAGTTCGTTTGGAAGCGGACCGAGACCCACTATTCAGGCGGTGCGCAACAAGGTTCATATGGCAGCGTTCACACTTGTTCAAATGCAGAGTAATCACACCAGAGTTCGTTTTAATCAAACACAACCTGCCAAGTGTGAACACACCTTGAGGGTGTACTAAGTACAACACAGCGCTGTTGCAGATCAACTACTATTACGTTTTTTGCAGTGAAACATTTCATAAGTGGCATGACAATGGGTTTTATAAGGAACAAAATTGTGAAATTAATTTTTATATTTTCTAAAGGATATTCTAGAATATTTTCTATATTTTCTTACCATATGAAAATTCACCACCACAACTGGATGCTAGGGTGTTCTTTGTGGTTGCCAGGGTGTTATTCTGCGGTTCCTAAGGTATCCCTAGTTGTTGTTAGCAGTGCAATCAGCAGTGTAATCAAAATACAAAGGGATTAGTTTCTGTAATCTAATACTTTTTTAGTAAAAAAAAAGTAATGTAATGCATTACATTTAAAATGATTTGAATCAGATTACAGTTACTGACTTTCAATTTAAATGTAATTACTTTTTATTACATTATAGGGATATGCATATTTCTAGTATATTATTTGTGTAGAAAACATTAATTATGGCCCTGTAACAGGTCATTGTAATGGAAAAATGTGAGGCGCTGAGTGTATTTGAGTGTAACACTGAACAAGAAAGAAATATAGACATTATTTTGAATTTGTTGAGCGGAAAAGCATTTTGGAGAATAACTTAAAATTAAAGTAATTAGTAATGCGATGTATTTTTCAGTGAAGTAATTTTTAAAGTAATCTGATTATAGTATAAGAGAAATAATTTGTAATTTGTAGTGGAGTACTATTTTTATGTAACTTAATTGTTAGCACATTGCTAAATGCGGTTCCTAGGGTGTTCTGGATGGTTGCTAGGTTATTGCTTACTGGTGTAAGTCATCAAGCCCACCAGGCCCGGCTCCAGATATGAGATGAAAGGTGGGCCAAGTGATATTCCAGGTGGGCCGGTCAGAGGGTGGGTGGGGGGGTGAGGGATAATACTTTAGTCTCACATGTCTGTTCATATAATTTTAATATCATGCATTTAAGGCAATAGTTAGGGTTGTTTGTTCTTCATTTTTAATATTTTTTTGTACATATTTTGGAACTATTTAGTAACTTTATATATAGGCCTATATATAGATAAACATGTTTAACATGTTTATTTTTACATTCTCTCTTTTTGCATTTGTAATATTGTTTTGACCTCTTAACAGATCTTGTCTATTGTCCCCGTCGTGGGCGGCAGTGGTTCAGTGGTTCATGTAGGTTGTCTGCAAATCGGAAGGTTGGTGGTTCAATCCCCGGTTCCACCTGACCAAGTGTCGAGGTGTCCTTGAGCAAGACACCTAACCCCAGCTGTGTGTGTGAGACACCTAACCCCAGCTGCTCCCGACGAGCTGGATGGCGCCTTGCATGGCTGACACCGCCGTCGGTGTATGAATGGGTGAATGTGAGGCAATGTAAAGCGCTTTGGTGGCCATTGGGTCTGTGAAAGCGCTATATAAATGCAGTCCATTTGTATCAATTAAGTAACTATAGATTTGATAAAAAGGAGCAGATCTTTTAAAATAACTATTTACATCAACTAAAACAAACTTGTTATTAACTAAAAATGTTAACATGTTCTTCATTTTAAATATTTTTTGTATATATTTTGGAACTATTTAGTAACTTTATATATATAGATAAACATGTTTAACATGTTTATTTTTACAGTCTCTCTTTTTGCATTTGTAATATTTTTTTGACCCCTTAATAGATCTTGTATCAATTAAGTAACTATATATTTGATAAAAAAGGGCAGGTATTTTAAAATAACTATTTACATCAACTAAAACAAACTTGTTACTAACTAGAAATGTTAACATGTTCTTCATTTTTATTTTTAACTATTTAGTAACTTTATATAAACATGTTTAACATGTTTATTTTTACATTCTCTCTTTTTGCATTTGTAATATTGTTTTGACCCCTTAATAGATCTTGTATCAATTAAATAACTAGATTTGATCAAAAAGGGCAGGTATTTTAAAATAACTATTTACATCAACTAAAACAAACTTGTGACAAACTAAAAATGTTAATTTTATCTGAAATTCAGTTTTTCTTAAGAATTATCCTCACGTCTGTTAATATAGTATAACATTACAGATTTTTGACCATTGTTATTATTTACATTTTTATTTTTACAATCTTATGTAGGCCTATATTTAGAATATTTTTTTTTAGATTTTTTTTTTTTTTTTAACCACACAACAGATCTTGTATCAGTTTAGTAACTTTAGATTTGAGGAAAACAGGGCAGGTCTTGAAAAAGATCTACTCATATAACTATAATATTTACAGCATTAGCTTTCTACTCATTTTAGAGAATTCTGTTACAAACTCATCCATGTCCAGCTCATGTGTTATTGCTTTTTCATGAGCTAAAAGCACAAGATTTTTTTTCCTCTCATGAAGCATTGTTCGGCGGAATGGTGTCAAAATTCTTGCCAGAGTAGAGAATGAGCTCTCACATGAAGCAGTAGAGACACCCAAGACCATAGCAGATACATACAATTTATGAAGACCTGCAAATGCATCTTTGTATTCCTGCAAGAGTTTGCAAACAGCAGAACATTCAGCATCAGATGGAAGTTTTTTGGACAGCATTGGTCTGGCAACAATAATTTCATTCTGGAGTTCATTTTTTGCAACCCCTGCAAGACTACAGAGAGGCTCAAGCAACTGGATGTCAAGAAATTTGTTAGATTTTGGCATTAAACCTGAGAGGGCTTGCATCAGCTGCAAATTCTTCGTGGAAAACCTGTTTTCTATCTCTGATACAGCTGTATCTAGTATGTTCAACATCTGTCGTCTTAGAGCTGCAGTGGCACATTCAGAACCTGACCCTTCTTGCCCTAAAGGTGAAAAAATGACAGAGTCACCATAGGAGGGATTCACAGTCCTTAGACGTTTTGGTGAGGGCTCAACAGTAGACATGTCAGCGCAGTACTGCTGAAATTCATTGTCATTTTCTCTGAGATTTTTCAGTGCACCAAGACATCCCTGCACAACTTCAGCTGCACTGCACAAATCAACATGGTGAGACTGTAGGATGCTATTTGCTGGTTTTAAAATGGCGAGAAGATGTATCAGAAATTTGCCAATTTAAAAAAAAATGGCGTCGCTTCAGCTGAGAGAGAAGCCCAGAGGCTTCTTTTGCAAGGTCAACTGATGCATTGTCATCATTGGAAACCTTAAAAAGAATGTTAAGAATTACTTCCTCATTATCCACAACACATTTTGTGACTTCATAATGACTTGTCCAGCGGATTTCCAACAGTCTCTTGAGATACGGGCAACTGTATCTCTGAGAGACAAAATGATGCCTGAAAAAAGAGTGCAGGGAGCCTGACAAGTCAAAGAATCTTTTGGCACAAGGTTCACTTTGAATCGCATGTATGACAGTGAGGTGAAGCTGGTGATTATAGCAGTGGATGTAGGGGATATGCCTGCCCAACCTTTGTTGTAATAAAGCCTGAACACCACCTCGCACCCTGCTCATCACTGATGCTCCATCATAACACTGGCTTATTATATTATCAGCACTGTATCCTGTTTCAGACAAGTGTTGTAATATTTCAGTAGTGATGTAATCTGCATCAAGCTGCTGGAGTTCTAACAAGCCAATGAGATGTTCCTCTGGCACACCATTGCACACAAAACGAATTATAACGGACACATTTTCCGTGTTGCACCGATCCCTTGTGCCATCACTTTTTAAACAGAATGCAGCTAAATCAGCAGTGTCATATTTCTGTTTTATTTTTTTCAGAACCATGGATGCCAAAATTTCAATCACTTCATTCTGGATGGTTTTGGAAGTGTACTTTGCACTTTGTGGGATACCTGATGTAATGTCAGCGAGGTATTTATCTTTTTCCAACGTGTATTTAAACAACTTGGCAAAAAGCCCCGCAGCTATGCAATCTTCTTCACTGTCACATGTTTCACAATCCCCGCGTAGTGGAAGCTCATTGACTGCTAAAAACTTCACAACACCTGCCATGCTTTTTATGTAATAGCGATTCTTTTCTATCTGTTGGGGGCCGAGCAAACATGCTACGGTCTCCCCCGACACCTGTCGGCGGCAAAACTCTGTCCATGAGCTCGAGGCTTGTAAATGAGTTTGACTGCACGCATGTTTTTGAAGACCGCGGTCACGTTCTAATGCTGCTTTCCAGTTTCGAAAACCTGTCGAAACGAACGTGTCATTTTCAGAGAAAGCAACACCGAACACTCGACACGGAAAACAAAAGCATGCATCGCGATCTACAGAATATTCAAGCCACGGCCGTGACTGATACCAAGCGGCCGAAAAGCATCTCTCTCTCCCTCCAAAAAGAGTTCGGGGGTACGATTTCAGAACCGGCTGGTAAGGATTTGCTCTGTTTAAATCATTTGGGACAGAATTGCTGAATCTTTAAGTGGTTATATTTGTGCTTTTGACACCAACAGAAGCTGCTGATGAACTCGACTCCATTTCTTCGACCTCATTGCCGCAAATGGATGAGGTGGTAGCTGTGTCCTGGAGACCTAAAGTGGTTTTCTTTTGTCCTTTCGGAACAAGAAATCTGTGCATGTTGTGTTTTATTAGGCTACTAGAGTGTGGTAATCAAGTTCACTAATGTTAATAGTTCTTCTAATAAAGTTCATTGGCTGTTACTGTCGTTATATTGCTTCATAATTCAGCACGTCCGTTTACCTCAAAGGTTGCAAAGTGAATGAGCTAAGTCTGTCTCGGAGGGAAAAAAGGAGGGGGTTGGGTAGAAAATAGAAAATAACGTATCTCGAGCTGAATTGAATATCGCACCAATTTTGTGATTGGCTGTTATGTGGTGTGGGGCCAGGGTGGGCCAAGCTTCTGATTGGGTGGGCCAGGCCCACCCTGCCCCCCCCGTGGAGCCGGGCCTGAAGCCCACCCCCAATTCCATGATATTCTGGCTGCTAGTTATGGCTCAGGTCCCTCCTTCAGGTAAATCTGTGGGATTTTTTTCACCCATTTGATCATCTGATAGATGAAATTTGGATGTTCGAATGCGTAGTACACCTCTTATCATCAAGCCACATATTTAAGATAACATTTATATGTCTAGCACAAAAGGTACAATAGTAAAGGTAAGGCCTCGATATTCTTCCAGAGAAGTTCTTTTTCGTTCTTTGTAATATATAACGTATGCAGTAGAAAATGTTTTATTTGCCTTGTTTAAATTTTGAATTCATGGCGCTAATGCGTTAAAATGCTTTACACAGCCATAATGTGTGCCGGTTAAACTCCATCCATCCATCCATCCATCTGTCTTTTATAGCCAATAGTCCTATATAGGGTCGAGAGTAGTAATGGAGCTGTCTCGAGCCGAAGGCAGGGATACACCATGGACAGGTGGCCAGTCCATCACAGGGCAACCCAGTTAAACTCTGTTGTAGTAATTTATGATATCAGTGTATAAAAGTCTTAATGTGCAGAATAAAGACAAAAAGATGATGATATGCTTACTTTGGGCAGATGTGTTAATGGTTTTCATTGCAGATGGCACATAAGTGAATGGGCACTTCAGAGTATTTGAGTAGATTTGATTCCTTTTGTAGACTAATTAAACAAAACAAAAAAATCTCATTACATTGTCTTGGAAGATTTCTCTACATGAACGATCATACAGATGTAGCTAAATTTGCACCAGCTCGCTAATACACTATACGCCAGTGTGTTCTTGTTGACTGATTTTGACTGACTGATCAACATAAACAGAATGAGCTGTTGCCGTCAAGGTAGGTGGAGCTCTGTTCAAACCTTACGATGACATGGACCAATGGCAGCAAGGTGTTTAGCGGTCTGTTAGAAGTTTCCATAAAAGTTCACCCAGGCGAGCTGTTACAAACCACCGAAACAACTTTTTGAACAGATTTAGTTCTAAATGATGTCACACATGTTCGTTCTTTGATTTCACATAAAGTATATACGGGCCTTTAGGGTTTTAAAAACAATCAACTGAGTATAAGTATCACTTAACTGCTGTATTTGTTTATTTTTGCTACCTATCATGAGTGTGTTTTACCCAGGTAAGTTCACCTGTATAGAAGTGAAGTTTCATCTGGAGAGGCAGATGGGTTACTACCTGATCCAGATGTACATCCCTAGCCTTCTAACAGTTATCCTGTCGTGGGTCTCATTCTGGATTAACATGGATGCTGCTCCTGCCCGTGTAGGGCTGGGCATCACTACAGTTCTCACCATGACAACTCAGAGCTCTGGATCTAGAGCATCACTGCCTAAGGTGGGTGAGAAGAATCCATCCATCCATCCATTATCAGTAACTGTTGATTTGTCCCTTTAACATAGTTCCTGTGTTCTTCTGAAATGTGCCTATTTTTTAAATTTTTTTTTTATCCCCAATTCCCCCTACTTAGTAGGTGTTCGTGGTGGCACGGTTACTCACCTCAATCCGGGTGGCACACGACAAGTCTCAGTTACCTCTGGTTCTGAGATCGTCAATCTGCGCTTCTTATCATGTGGCTCGTTGTGCATGAAACCGCAGAGATTTCGCATGTGGAGGCTCATGCTGCTCTCCGCGATATTCGCACAATTACTAAATGCCCCATTGAGAGCTAGAACCACTAATCACGACCACGAGGAGGTTACCCCATGTGACTCCACCCTCCCTAGCAACTGGGCCAATTTGGTTGCTTCGGAGACCTGGCTGGAGTCACTCAGCACACCCTGGATTCAAACTCACGACTCCAGGGGTGGTAGTCAGCATCAATACTCGCTAAGCTAGCAAGGCCATGTGAAATTTGCCTATTAAAGGTTTTAGTAAAGTTAAGCTCACCCATTTAACACAGAATATAATATTGACTCATCCCTCAGTTTGTACAAACAAACAAAAATCGTGTTTAACCTCAGACCCGACATGACTGCAGTGTGCATTTTCTACCGTGGACGTGAAGTACAAACAAAACAACAAATCACAACTTCAAACCCCCCAAAAACACAACTGCAAGTCCCAAAGACAAAATAACAATTCAGAAATACATCAACAAATCATAAAACATATGGCACATCAGAAAACAAAAGGGCAAATCAGAAAACACAACACCAAATCCAGAAACAAAAGAGCAAATCAGAAAACATAACACCAAATCCAGAAACAAAAGAGCAAATCAGAAAACATAACACCAAATCCAGAAAAAAAAGAGCAAATCAGAAAACACAACAGCAAATCCAGAAACAAAACAAGTTAGAAAACACAACAGCAAATCAGAAATTACAATAGAAATTCAGTCGAAATGGAAAGGGTAGGTACAATAGTAACAGTAAACTTTATAACACAGAGAGCAAAAATAGCAAGCGGAAAAGTTTTAGGTACATGTTTGTCTATGGTGTGTAAGGGACCGTCTGAAAATTACACAAACTGTGCTAAAACGCAGTTCATTCAACTTACTTCTAACAAACACTGTTATTAAAAAAGCATTTTCTCATAATACAATTTGTATTTATTCCATTCAACAAATTAAATAAACATAAAAGAAAATGCAAAATCAAATTATATAAAATGAAACCCTTCTCCCCAAAGTTTTGTTGGTGTTTCTCCCAAAGACAAACTCTTGGTGTGTCAAAAGTTAAGCCCTTTACTGACAACCCAGAGTGTCCTGAACTGAGATAAATTGGTTTAAATTCAATTATATTATACATAGCGAAGGCCAAACAAGATGTCAGGTCATTACAATGGACATTACAATGGAAATCTATGGGGCAAGGCATCCTGCAAGGTTAAAAGCAGAAATGTTGAAGCTTGTTTTTTGTTAAAGCTCTTCTATTATCTCTTCCTTACAAATAACTGTGAAATTTGATCTATGAAGCTCTCTTGTCTTTTTAAGAGGACTACTGTTTTAGGCTAGATTCTGGAGGGTTATGGGTAGATTTATCACACTAGTCTCATGCTAACTTGTATTGTTTAATTCTTGTGGCTATACTTTTTAAAATTTTATATTTTAACATTTATTCTGGTGTAATGCCTTGCCACTTAGAAGTTCATTGTAAGTGCATTATTGTACACACGTGTTTCCTTTGCCTTTACAAATAGTCTAAATTAGTTTCTGTGGTAATCAACATCAAGCCACAGATACATTTGATAGAACTTATCTTGTATTGAACCAGAAACATTCCTTTAATGAACAGAGTATTCATATGGACAGCTCTGTGTGTATATGTGTACAGGTGTCTTATGTGAAGGCCATTGACATCTGGATGGCAGTGTGCTTGCTATTTGTCTTTGCTGCTTTGCTGGAGTATGCAGCTGTAAATTTTGTCTCTCGGCAACACAAAGAATTCTTCAGACTCAGGAGAAAACTGCGGGAGGAACAACGCTGCAGAGCTGTGAGTGGCAGTCAGAAATTTTCCAGTGTCATATATATACACACATTCACACAATATCCATTCAATGCCCTAAAGTTACTGTACACACACTTCCTTTCTTTGATCTTTCATGGGAATAGCCTTCTGGTTCCCTCCAAAGCAGAGATAAGGGAATGTCAGTGATGCCATTAAAGATGGTATATTGTGATGTCATAAATATTGTACTGGAATGACAGATTAATAGTATTCTTTCCATATAATTGTGTGGCACCATGAATGGAGAAAAACTGCAAAAGTAAAACATAGCAGCTGCACAATTTTATAAATTGAAAATGTCTTATAGCTCATTAAAGCTTAAAGGTTCATTTTAAATGCTCAGGTTTATTGATACATTGGCATCAGTCTATCAAATAGGAATAGACAGCTATTCCCGGACTCCTTTTCTCAGGAGTATTAGTCTGCCTAGATTAGATATTTCAAAATGTCCCTTTCCGTGTTACTCTGCTCTTAACCAGTTAAATGTGAAGAGCCATGGCATTCTAAACCTGCACAGAGCTCTTGGGCACAGCGGACACTGTTCTGCCATAAAGAGCACAGCAAATAAATATTACACCATCCTGTCCTTTTCTATTCATCCTCCATATTCCCACCATTGCCCACCAGGGCAGGCTGCATATGCAGAAGAGCAGTATGTGTGTGTATGACCCAGTGGGTGAGTTGGTGGCACTGTGCCCACTCACTTGCCTTAGGGTTGCTGTTAGGCATGTAACATGCAAACATGCATACACATTTCTGCACTCAACACACAACCCTGTTTGGATGAGTTGTTAGCCACAGACAGTAAAAACAGAAACACACTCTGCTGCACATGGGCTGTTTGGTCCTAGATGGCACAGCGCAGTTGGTTGTCTGATCTTATGTGCACTAACTCACCTTGTGCAATGACCACAATGTGATTCAACAGAAACACACGAAAAACCTAACTGACCAGATCCCATACTGAAAAAAAAACATCCTTTCCCTAAGGAACAAATTTGCTGTCACTGTTAATATCACACACACTAAGATATATTTTAAGGATATCACCAAGAATAAGTAACCTGGAAAACAAAAGGGAAAATGTAAGAAGTCTAGTACAAAAAAAGAAAAAAAAGAAAGAAAGAAAGTCCAAGCTTAAAAACAGCTGAAGCCAACAAATTTGATTAATAATAATAATAATAATAATAATAAACAGGAATAATGGAGACTGGGGCTTATTGTCAAACGTGGAAGTTGTTGCAAGGACAATATTTCAGTTATTATAAGGTTTAGAGCTAAAAGTCCAATTACATAACTGTGTTTTGTGTAATAACTCTTACTAAACAAGGAAACACATTAAAACAACCCTGGCATACATACATGCAAGGGTCAACTGTGCAACGAAGGTAGATTGTAACCAAATTGTTCTCAAAGTGTATTCTTAGGACAGGGATATTGTTCTTTTTCTTTGGAAATTTTTATAAATGTCAGGTTGGGAAAATGTCACATTTTAATTTCCAGCTATTTTGAAGCCAAGATATAAGGTATTCGCTTATACAGAAACAGACTTTTAAAAATAAACCATATATAGATATATTAAAGGGACTAAAAAGTATTACAACTAGCCCCAGTCGACGTAGAAAAATTAGAGGTAAATGTGTTGTTAAACACTAAATAGTCTAGTGGAATACGCTGCTGTAAGAACATTACTTTGCTGGCTTATTTATGTCTTGTCAGATTAGAGATATTACAGTAAAAATTTGCATGCTCACTGGAGATTTTGAATAAAGTACACTGTGACCTGGTTTCAGATTAAGTTAGTATGCATGGCTACAGAGGGACCATTCTGTTTCGGAGTGCAAGGAAAGAAAATCTTTTATTGTTTGAATAAATGATGATGCCATTTTAATGTGTCTGTGTTTTGTAAAGGCCTCTGGTCAGACTGGAGGAGCAGAGACGAAAAACAAAAGCAACAACGTCATGGGGAGTACACCATCCAAAAATGTGCAACGCCAATGCAGCGCCTGTGCACGGGTACACACACACACACACACACACACACACACACACACACACACACACACACACACACTCTTAAGAACTATCTCGCAAGCAAGAGTAGTGTTGCACTGAATAGCAGGCAAAGCTGTGTTAACCTGCCACAGGTAATTGTAACTGTGTGGATATGCAGTACAACAGTAAAATGTTGAAATATGATATTGATATTTTTATACAACAGTTCTATTAATATACTGGAGTGGTGGTGTTGTAGTGGGCTAAAGCACTGAACTGGTAAGCAAAAGGTTGTTGGTTCGATCCACACGGCCATCACCATTGTATCCCTTGTGCAAGGCACTTAACTCCTTGCTACTTGCTTTGGATAAAAGTGTCTGCCAAATGCATAAATGTAATATGAAGTTTATATAAACTTTTTAGAAACAATATGGCCAATTACATTGTATTAAAAAAGCTAAAATACAGTACTGTTCTACACTATACACATTTGTGACCAACCACTGAGTGCTGTCACAATGATTCTAATTGACGCTGGACTGTTTCATAGCTCTGTTCTCAATAAGAAGCAATTCAAAAACTACCAATACAAGTGTCCCAGATGAAGAACATCCATTTTAAGTGTTAGTTGGAGTATACAGCATATGAGTTCAGACTCAACTGTCATAACATCTCAAAATAGTTTAATTTATCAATGTTACTAACCTGGTTCCATAGCTTCATGCCATCCTTCCACTCCTTAAACTTTGGCATGTGAGGTACTGTCAAAATATTGTAATCGCGACTCTCTAAGTATCGGCACTATGAAGCAACATGTTTTTTTTGTCAATTTTTTACAAGTTTAAGAAGATTAACGTTACATTATCTTCAAGAAACTAATGCCAATGTGAGTGAAAACACTAGAGACGAGAAAACAGGCTGCCGTTATGAATCGTGGAACACATTCACCTCAGACTGATATTACAGTGAAATCAAATTTCTCCTATTAATTTTAATAGAAGTGGCCAATCTCTGCTAAATAATTTCTGCCGAAATTTTAAACACTACGCCCAGTGGCCATAGCGATAAGTGTTGTTGGGCTTATGGGCCATGAGCTCCATTTTCTGGGTGAGATATCCACGGAAAGGTGCCAAAAGTGAGTTGTGAATCAAATTTTTTTTTTTAACAAATTCTTTTTTTTTTGTGTTCCACTACAGTGGTCAGTTACAAATGTAAGATAATATATATTTTTTTTTTAATCTAAAAAAAAATGTACTTTCAAAAAACAAGAATGCACATACACATATTTTTTTTTTTTTAAAATCCCTCTCTGCTGCCCCTCCCCAAGAACCCTCCAAAAAAATCCATTATCCACCCCACTTCCTATTAAACAAATCCCATTTTCCCAACATTCTAAAAATCGCCTCCAAGTGTTGCCACCCCAGCCATCTCCCCACACCACTCCCGAAATGAGGGTGCCCCAGCCTAAGGTGGTGCCAACCATAACTCCAGCTAGGATCCAAGTGGCTATCCCCAAAATTAATGACTGCTCCATCACCAAATTTGCAGAGTCTGGGGCAAAATGAAAATTGTGTGTCCAATACATCAAATGCGACCATTTTTAGTCGCAGTTTGGAGCCCTGCACAAGGATGATGATTTATCGACTTTATAGACATTACATTTTTATCGTCTGTTAATGCTGAACTTCTGTAAAGCTGCTTTGAAACGATGTGTGTTGTGAAAGGCGCTATACAAATAAAATTGACTTGACTTGACTTGACATCACACATTAATCTCTGAAACCTCAACCAAAAATCTTGTATCTTAACACATCCCCAAAAAACATGGGTTGTGTTCCCGTCTTCTGAAATGCCTCACCAGCAGGTGGATGTGTCTTTAAGACCAAGTCTATACAATCTAGAGGGTGTCCAATATAATCGATGCAAAATCTTAAATTGCATCAGACGCACCCTTGAATCTCTAGATGTATACTTGACGTTTTTTTTTTAATCCTAGCCCACACTCTCTCGTCCAATACCAAGTTTAAATCTCTCTCCCATAATCTCTTGAGAGAAGTTGAAGCTCTGTCCCCAGACTCTGAATTAGTAGGGAGTAATACACTGATGCCTTATGACCTTTTCCAAAAGCAGCAATCACCACTTCTAGGGTATCTGCCCCTTTAGGGGGGGTGTATGCTACTCCCAAATATAGTACAGAGCAGGTGGCACAGCTGTAAATACCTAAAAAACTGAGATCTGGGAATCATGAACCATTTTTTCACACTCCACTCTCATATAGGTCCCCGAGTGTATTAACCTCCCTCACAATCCATTCTGACCAGCAGAAAGGAGACTTGTAATCCAAATGTAATTTTGCTTTTAGCCATATGCTCAAGGCAACATTTAAATAAATGTCTGAATTAAACAATATGGACACTTTTGTCCATACTGAGTATTAATGTGAGATAACGTGGTGTGACTTAACTTCTCCGGTTAGTTTGATAGAAAGGCTTTGCAATGGCAAAATAGGGGCAAGAACTTCCTTTTCAATACCAAACCAGGGCGGGGCGCTCTCAGGTGGAAGCAACCAATGAGCCAAATGTCTGAAAATGAATGCATAATACCTCCTACAGCTTTTAAACTACATCCTCCAAACACTGTACAGACCTTCAGACTGTTCTGACTTAGTGTGCTGTCTTTTTTCTAACTGAACGGACTTATGCTTTTCCCATAGTGGGTGACCAAAAATCCTCAAAATCTTGTAGACATTCATTGATTGTTCAAATGGGCCAAGACTATTCAAACTCCATCTGTTAAAAAATTCAAAAGTAAACAAACACACATACAAAGCCTTTAATCTGCTTAAAGTAGCCATCTCTCTCTCTTGACAAAGCTATCTAGTTTTGTTTATTCTTGCTCCACCAACTAAAATATTTCAAAGGAAGTCAAAACAGGATCAACCATTGCATGTCGCTTAGCAACGGACAGATTGACAGCCAGTCTCAAATACTGCAAACACAGATAAGCGGAGTGAAGAAAAAATCAGCACCCTTGGAATGTTGCTTATCCAATTATAGAGGACCAGACTTACTGTTGTATAATCACACTTGTGGTATAGGACAGTTCTGCTATGTTGTAAAAAACAGTTTTTCTTTTTTTTTTCAGGAAGAGCAGTTAGCCTCAGAGAATCGTGACTTGTTCTTCTTGGGTTACGGGATGGACACCTGCCTTTCTGGGGATGGGCCTCTCTCTGAAGCTGCTGCAATGTTTGCGGGCCTTCCCCCTGGCCACGCCCTGTTTGATATCCGCCGGCGCTTTGTGGAACGAGCAAAACGGATCGACACCATCTCACGAGCTGTCTTTCCTCTCAGTTTTCTCTTTTTCAACGTGCTCTACTGGTTTACGTATAAAGTGCTTAGACATGAGGACATTCACCCTGCCCTGCAACCTTGAGATTCTGTGACCCTAATTATGACCTTTTGACCATTATGTGAGCCATTTTACAACCAGTGTGAGGATGAGATCAGATTTTTCCTGCCTCTGTGTCAAGGACATTGAAAATCATACTGGTCTTAGAAGAAGGCAAAGGTGCAATACACATTCTCTCTCTGCATGAGTGAGCATATATGCATGTGTCTAAGACCACATACAGTACATTTACAAAAAGCTAAATGGGCCTTTAGTTTATATGTATAATGACTGAATCACTCAGGCCTTTGGTGTCCTTAGATGCAAGCACACTCTTAGAGACCTGCACAATATAAAAGCAGCAGGTCAGAATCTGTGTGGAAAATAACAATAGTTTACTAGAGGCAAACATTAAATGTTTTTCTATTTGGTTTAGGATTTTTTAAGCATTCTACTTTAGCACTGATCACTTGTGTTCCTTTCTGTGTGGTTACAAATAAATAAATTTATATAAACCAAATGTTCTGCCCAGTGGTTGATTTTTGAGGATGTTCATTCATTCATTCATCTTCAACCGCTTATCCTGTACAGGGTCACGGGGGGCTGGAGCCTATCCCAGCTAACATTGGGCGAAAGGCGGGGTACACCCTGGACAGGTCGCCAGTCCATCGCAGGGCCACACATATACAGACACACACTCATACTCACATCCACACCTAGGGCAATTTTTGGAGACACCAATTAACCTAGCCTGCATGTCTTTGGATGGTGGGAGGAAGCCGGAGCACCCGGAGAGAACCCACGCAGACACGGGGAGAACATGCAAACTCCTTTTTGAGGATGTTGAAAATTGAAATTCTGTCATCATTTACTCACCCAAATGTTGTTCCAAACCCTATGCGTAGGCAAAACATGCTCAGTCACCATTCACTTTTATTCCATACAAGGAAAGTGAATGGTGACTGAGACTCACTAACGTCTCCTTATGTGTTTATGGAATTTAGTCAGTCATCCAGGTTTGGAACAATGAGGTTGAGTAAAAGATGACAGAATTTTGAGAGAACTATCCATTAAATTATGCACAATAGATAGCGGCTACATTTTCAGTACCATGGTCAGTGCATCATATATATGCCATTTATCTAATGTTGACATCATGTGAAGGAGTTATTAAAAGAATTATGCCAAAGTCATTCAAGCATTTAAGTCAGTCCACTTGGTGGTTATCTTGGTAACCTCCCCAGGCAGCTGTTTTCTAGTCATGCATGTCCAGCTCTAATCCACTTGAATGACAGGGGTTCCCACACTTTTGACCAATTAATTTCAATGTCTCTTCTACTAGAATTTCTAGCTAATTAAATATTCAAAAACTCAGCATAAATAAGTACAATTTTAAGACTTCCTGATACAGAGATCCCACCCTTTTTGACAAATGTATTTAAATGACTTTTCCAGCCATTTTTTTTTTTTAATTCAGACTGATTCCCTGATAATTTCCATAAATCCATGCAGTGCAATTAATGGTGAAAAGAACTCCAAAAAGGAGAGAGATTAAGTCAAATATAACCCTTAAGACATCAGAGGTTTAATCGATGTCTTCTGAAGCGATTGAACTCGTTTTGGGTGAGAGCAGACCAAAATATAACTTATTTTGAAATGTACATCTTGCAATTGCAGTCTCTAGGCATGATCAAGATTTTAAGATGGCTTACACTTCTTAGTGCTTGACGCATGCTCTAGATCAGCGTTTCCCAACCTTTTTTTCTGCCATGGCACTCTTTTTTTTTTTTTTGTACAATTAAACAAATCCCATTGCACACCTCTATCCCACATGACCATCGTTTATAGATTTCCTTTTCAAGAACTTCTGTTTTCTGTCCATTTTAGTTGCGTTTACTCGTAATGTTTGAAATGCAGCTATGAGCTATGCACACAATGTAGGTACAGCATATGAGATCACGGGTGGCAATAATTTTTTTTTGCATCTTTTATTTTTAGATTTGTTCTTGCAAAGCCACAGCAAATAATTTTGTATTTATTTATTTACATGGCTCCAGACTAACATTTAAGAGTGGTGGCACCAGTGTTAAATTCCACAAAAGGTCACACCCCTGCAAATGATTTTAGATTAAAATAGTCATCTGAAGACAAACGAAGACTTTATCTACAGAGGACATTAGAAAAGATTTTACACAGAAAGTTCCATTGTCTCCAGTTTTAACTGTGGCATTTGCAATAAGATCATAGTAACCATAATTAGCAGTAATAAAACAAATATAATTTTTCATAAGAAAAAAAAAAAAAATTGTATTCTCACTATTATATTGATACAAGTTCATAGCGTATATAAACATGTTTATATCTGTGATGTGTTGATTGAAAACCATTCATTTTGAGTTTTTGCTTAAAAATATGAGGGTGGACTTTCAACATTGTAGGGTGGTTATGTACATACACAGCGACTCGCATTTATGTACAAACACCATGTTAAAGTGAATTTTTCATAAAGGTCCCCTTTAAAATTATGATAGCCAAGTAGACTGCTGTCAAGATGTACAGGAAAAGTTATATTTTGGTTGTTCTCACCCCCCCCCCCCAAAATAAACTGGGTCGCTTCAGAAGACAGTGATCAAACCACTAGAGTCTGATGGATTGTTAATGCTGCTTGAGTTCTGGTCACCATTCACTTGCATTGAATGGACCTACAGATTTTAAATATTCTTCTAAAAATATTAGTTTGCGTTCAGAAGAGAGTAAAGGATGAACTATCACTTTAATTTGAAAAACATTGTTTGACACTGATGTTCAATGAAAAGGCATGGTCAGCATTTCTGTATACAAATTTTATTGACAGATGGTAAAACCACAAAACCAACGGCCCAGCTCAGAACTGGATGACCTGGCCCTGTAAAGACAAAAGGATAGAACAAATTAGACACGTCTTAAAGACCAGCCATTACACAGTTTTCTATAGTTCTGCCCTGGTGCCAAACACTGCCATTCAACATTGTGCAGTAGTGTCACATCAGCACCCACTTCCATATATGAAATTAAATCAACGCATATACACATGAACAGATAGAGGATTGTGAATTAGCAGATGTACGACTTAAAACATTCCTTTTCTGCTCTTGGCTAAACATTTAGTCAACTAATGAAAGGTTCCAAGTAGTACTGCTGACAAATATGCTTCACCCGCTGGGACAAATTATGGAAAAATGAACCTAACACAGACCTCAAAAGTTGGACACTGAAAAGGCCATTCATAACTTAATGACTGGTTCCACATCTCCATGTGTGGATACAAATAATCCTTGCATTGTTTTTTGAAAGCATAACAAGAACGTAAGTGCTGACATCTCTATTCTTTACTAACTGAAATTTCAATATAACTCCAGATCAACAAACTATAGCTTAATGGAAACTGTACCCATCTGATTGTGTACCAAAATCCCACTTTGCCTGCTTAAATCGATGTGTGTGATGTGAAAGATGTGTAACTGTCAGCATGCATATGGTTGTTTAAGACTTTACACCCGATAGAAAAATGTTATGTCAAGTCTGGTCAGCTGAAACGTGTTCCTCTTACCTTTCTCTTCTTGTCTCCTCCCAGCTCAAAGTGTTTGCATCTCTTAATGGCCAACATTCTCTTTGAGCGACAGTTGGGCTCCACACACTCCAGCCTCAGCACAATCTTCTTTGTGGTTTTAGCCTAAAGCAAGAGGGGAACAGTTGCATTTGATAAACATATCCCCACTGTAAAAAATTCAACAGTTAGTCCCAATCCTTTGACAGACAGGCTGCCAGACTGTGTTGCTCAGTCATGCAACAGTTTAAAGCTGTAAAACTAAAATTTAAAATAAAAACGCACAAACACTAAAGATCATTCAAATTTTGGATGTGTGCCAAGTAATGCTGATAACTTACATTCTTGGGCTAAATCAGGCATAGTGCAAAGAATAAAACAGAATGTGATTGCTGAAATGCATTTTAAATGTTGAATTTCATTTTAAATTATCACAGCATCTAAAAAAATGCATCTTTACAGCATGAGATGCTGAAAAAACAGCAAGACAATGCAATGGTACAAGACATCCATCTAGCGCATACATGCACAGAAAAAGTTGGGCATGATCAGAGTGAACGTCCCCTTAAGAGGAGGTCTTTGGCCGTTGTGTCTTGAATATGACTTGCTCTTATCAGCATCTCACTGCATAATTATGTACGTACATACAACTGTATTGAATGAAATACACGTGGTACCACCTGTATAATAAAGCTAGTCCATGTTTGTACTATGGCACTGGTATAGGCAACTGTGCAACACCAAGTGAACATGGAACAGTCTATTGAAGCATCTCTCATTTCACTTAATATATTGAGCAAATTAACTTGCTAAATCTCTTGACAATCGTTTTAGGCACATTTGTTGACAACCAGATATGTTCTTTGTAATAAAAATCACTTCAAAGCAGGGCTGACTGGTTTGTGCCCTCGTGGACAGTGGAGACTGTTGATTTCAAAATCTGATGTCTTTTAGATTCACCTTTCTGACATGTCTTAAACTGTAATGAATTAAACATTTTGTAATATTTCAGTCCTACAATGGTTGGTCATGCTTTGGCCATGTTTATAACTATAGTTTTTGCAAGTAGAGCTCAAACACAATGACTGGCTGTGTGTCTAAAATACTTGATTTTAACTTGTTTATAGATCTGTTGAACAAATAATTTCACACCCACAATCAGGATATTGTACCGAATGAGCATAGCAGTTATTGATGTCCCTTTGCATTTGCTATAGAGAAATCTATTTGGGAAAAATCAGCGTCAGTTTTGGATTTTTAATTGTTTTTATTTCCATTTTAATTCAATTTGTCATTCCAATTTAGTTTTAGTGTTTTTTTTATGGCTAATGAAGCTGAACATTAACTGGTGCAATTTTAAGAAGTCTAACATTTACATTTCTCAGGGCAGTCTTGATCCTGTAGTATTCTCTTTGCATTGTAAATGTAGCAAATTTTATAATACTGGGTGAATATGGGTAAAGTGACAAAGAACAATTAAACTTGATCCCCACTGAATCCATATTAATTTCCTTCAATTATTATTAACCTAATTTTTGGGAAGTAAACAATTAAAGGGATAGTTCACCCAAAAATGAAAATTCTCATTTACTCACCCTCATGCCATCCCAGATGTGCATGACTTCTTCCAGAAGTATATCTCAGCTCTGCAGGTCCAAACAATGCAAGTGAATGGTGGGCAGAAATGTGAAGTGCCAAAAAGCACATAAAAGCAGCACAAAAGTAATGCTTAAGACACCAGTGGTTAAATCTATATCCACAGAAGTGATGATAGGCATGGGGGAGAAATAGATCAATATTTAATCTCTTTAGCGATCACAATTTCAAGATTGATTACACTTTCCAGCGCCATCTAACACGCTGCTAACTCTTCCTAGTAGAGTTAACAGTTAGATGGTGCTGGAAAGTGTAATCAAATTTGAAATCATGATCGTTCATGTCAATTGCAAATCTACAGAAATCTTTTAAGAGTTACATTTTGGCCTGTTCTCACCCAAAACAGATTTGATTACTTATGACATGAATCCATTTATGGACTTTATGCTGTCTTTGTGCTTTTTGGATCTTCAAAGCTTTGGACCCTGTTGACTTGTGTTATATGGACCAATAGAGCAGAGATATTCTTATATCTTTGTGCTGTGCAAAAGAAAGTCATACACATTTGGAATGGCATGAGATTCTGTAAATGAGAATTTTTTTTTGGGGGGGGGGGGGGGGGGGGTAAACTCTAACTTCAAGGTTTTAATTTGATGATTTTACTTTGGGATGTGGCAGAGCTCAATTTCATGGCAATGGTAAAGAAAATGACAAATTGAGGTTTAATGCTTGTAATGTTAAATTATAACTGATGTAAAAGTCTACAAGAAAACATACAAATGAACTCAAAACGTAAATATTTTCTAGCAAATAATTTTTCCTGTGTCCCACGTTACCGCTTAAAATCTAGATTTGGCAGTCTTATGGGGGGGGGGGGGGGGGGTCTTACAATAATTTCTTAATTTTTGCTTTTTACTAAAGCATAAGACATCCTAAACTTTCTTCAATTGTAAAATGTTAGGTTCTATGGATAATTGTCAAGAAATTGAAAATTTCCAATAGTGTCCCACTTTGCCCATATTCACCCTAGCATATCAAAAACTAAATTAAAACCTGTAATTTTAGTTTGTGTTATGAAATTTTTTTTAGTTTTAAAGTTTCTTCAAATAATTTCAGTTTTTATTTTAGTAAACGGTTTATTTAGTTTTCATTTACTATAACACAATTGGACAAGTTTGAAGACCACATTCACCCACTCAAATTAATACGTTTTTGTTTCCTTCAACTGCCATCACCAATCATTACACAATTTGCAGTTCACCTTGATGAGCCAAATTACGTCATGGCTTTCACTAAATATTGGACAACTATTGCAGTTGTTCACATGTTGTACCGCTTACCTTTTTTCTGAAAATAGGCTTCGTCTGTCCTCCATAACCGCTCTGCTTTCTGTCGTACCGCCTCTTTCCTGGGAAAAAAACAGATACAGGCACACATATACAATTATTGCAGACTTTAGTTCGGTAAAGTCTCGGCACAGGTTTGACCATATTCTTGCTGAACTCACCCTGAGCGTACAGAGAGTCTTTACCCTTCTTGTACTGGGTCACTTTATGAGGCTGGTGCTTCTTGCATTTCTTGCAGTATGTCCTGCGAGTTTTCGGCACGTTCACCTGCAAATACACAATAATTTCCCCAAGTTTAAGTTTACAACAGCGCTGCTAAAATCGACGAAAGATGGACTAGCCATCGAGCTAATATTTGCGTTTCTGCTTTTCTATAAACAAAATATAAAAATAACAAATAAAGGTAGGACCGTAAAGATAATGCTCGACAATATAAAACATAGAAAAAGCTGGTGTTTCGTCAACTTAACATCACATTCCAGTCATGTGTGGCTACAATGCAAACGGCTACATTACGACTGTGCTACTCGACAAAACTAGAATTATCAGTTCATCCGTCACAAAATCGACCCAATAAAATATTTTATGTGATCCCCAATGCATATAGATTTACACTATAACATTTGTTGGGCTCAATGTCGTTCAGAAAAAGAGGATTAAAACAGATTTTGATCACAATGTCACAGGAGAGTATTACGCACCATGACTGCCCTCGCGGCGCAGGAGCAAAGAGGAAGTACAGACGTCACTCAGTGTATTTGTATCACCGGGTTGCGCGCTGCATGCTGTTGCGCGATGCTGCGACCTAGTGGTCGAAATGACAACAACTCCATAGAAACTCCATTGTTACCTTACTACTATTGCTATTTATGCAGTAAACACTTTACAAAAAAGAGTAGTAGTATGCTATTCAAACCTCAGAGTCCTAAATTATAATTATTGAAAGTCTTAACCCTTGTGCAAACTTCGGGACATATTTTCCCGATTATTTTGGTTGTGGTAATGCATGATTTGTGGAATTTTTATATTTCAACCTCAGTTCCTATAATACATCTATAATACAATGTGTACCTAAAATACTTGCACTCAGGACCTAGAGGACAAAAATGTCCCCATTGAAACCCATTAAAACAGCAATATTTGATCCCAGTGACATTAAAGCATAAAATCATGAATTCTAAGTCGGTGAAAGTGGAAAATAATATTAATATATAATGTTTTTATAGCAGTTTTGTGACTTGGACATTTTTGTACTGTAAGGTAATGAGTGATTTTGTTGTTGTTTTTTTAATTTATTTTTTATCTGACATGGAACAAAAAATAAGAATGTATCAAAATCATTGTTGTTGCCAATCATTGACATATTCCAGACTGTGATGATAAAAAAAAAATCCAGAACATGAATTCATATTTGATAGTTATAATCAGGACTGATGTTGGTTAAAAAAATTAACTAATTGAAATTGGAAAATAATATTAATATATCATATTATTATGGCAGTTTTTTGACGTGGACATTTTTGTCCCATTAGGACTTCTGAGTAACTTTTTTAAATTGACGCACGAGGGTTAAACTGCCAGCTGTGTGTGAAGACTGGACTTAATAAGCAAGTTAAACTGTAGAACTAATTAATTTCTGTTTTTCAGGGTATTTTATCAAACGTAAACAAATCACAAAATTTCACCCAAAACACATGCACATTTTCATATTGATTATAAATTGTCACAATCAAGATAAAACATTTTTTTAAATGTATTTTCCAAAACAAAGAACCTTTATTTTGGAAAATGACCCAACATCACAAAATTATAATGCTGTAAAGTCTCTGCAGCTAAATCAATAAAATAATAAAGTATCGGCAACTTTGTATAAGTCAGGATGAATGTAACAATGACTTATTTGTCATTGTTTCACTCTTTTGTGCATTTTTTTTTTTTAAATTATTTTCACACTTCCACAACACTCTGAGATGGGAAAATTGTTCTCAGTTGTACATTGACTAATCCTTGATATATTCAGGAATATAAATGTTGTTGTAATGTCAATGCTTCTCAGTGAGCCGAAAATCTTTTCAGTTTCTCAGTTCAGTTGCACAGTGCTGTAAAGGAAACATGTATTAGCAATTACCAATAGCAATTTGTTTCAGTTCAGTGTCATGGATACATTCTTATTTAAACGAATGTGTGTATCCAGTAAACATAAAAACCGTGTTTAGAAACAGATTTCAGATTAATTTCATTCTCAGTATTATAATGCACTGTAACGTACCATGCCTGTGACTGCTTATTTGAGACTCACTTTTGAGACTTCAAAATTTTTTAATGGAAATGCAATTTTATGCTCATTTGCTGTGTGCCCCCTGGTCATCTGGGAAGTTGATATGGACTGGCACGTGCAGAATGGTGCTGGCTGGCACATCACCATTTCGACAGTCACCAGGTCATTCCTGATGAGCACTAATGACATCTGCATGACCTAATGGCCTCAAGGTGCATTCTGCAGTGTATACTGCACACTATACCGCCCTGTTAGATGCTACTGTACATAAATTGATTGAAATAGTAAGGAAAATGTTAAAACAGGAAATTCATGCCAGCATATTCAAGGTTTAGTTTGATGTGCCATATGCGACAGCTTTAAAACATCCATCTACAGACACACAATGTATGTCCAGGAGCTTTGATTAATAACACCTGATTGTGCATCTTAGCCTGTGGCTCCCTTCATGCAGATGAATGAGCTTAATTAAAGTGAAACTAAAGGAGAAAGAACAAACCTTCCTGTATGTGCGTTGAGATGTTTTTCCGGGCCAGTGATTGAGTGAGGAAAGTGTGTCTGTTTGGCACATCTGGGTACATCTCATTTTACAATAATAAATTACCTAAAAATACATACGAGACAAGATCTTAGCAGTAAGCAGTTGCACCAATGTGGAAGCAATAAAACTTTTTGTTTGTGACTGTATGGGGATGCTCATCTTTTTGTTAAAGTTTATTCAATTGTGATCCATGTTTTAGTCTTTTTTTTTTTTATTTCTGAGTAAAATTGTGTGGTGCTGTGGGTGGAAAATTATCTGTCTGTGTTTGATCTCAACACACACACACACACACACACACACACACACAATAAGCCTTAGTATTTTTCGTCTTCAAAATAAGATATATGAACTTAAGAAACAAAAACAACATAATTTTTTTTTTTGTGAAACAATTTACTAGGAGTGTATAAAAATGTTTTCTTGTTTTAAGGATAAAACTCATAAATATTATAAAATAAGATTTAATGTCATATAATTTTGATTAGATATTTTTTAGCTAGTAACAAATGACAACAAAATGCTGGCTTTTTCCATGTCTATACTGTTCTAATACATATATATATATATATATATATATATATATATATATATATATATATATATATATATATATATATATATATATATTAGTTTTGTGATGAATTGAGCAAGTGATGCTAATCTAGTTTGCTTATAATTCTTTTAACTTCTCCTTTGAATAATTTTGTTTTCTCAATGTACTTTTAACCCACATGATTATGTTGATATTTAACTCAAATATTCAGAAGATTAATTAAATAATACAATTTAAAAAGAAATATAAGCGCAGTGTAGTTCTAGCTGGAAGACTAGCAGCTGTACATCATCGCACCATTAGCTGGGTAATTCTTAGCCAATCACATGTAAGCCATTACTTTATAAGTTGCTCACAATCTATCACATTGCTGTTTCAGTGTGCTAACACGGCAACCTCCACCACCCCACCACCACCAGTTGAGTCCCGTTCTGCACGGGAGTAGGCTCCTCGCCCCTGCCTCCTATCTCCGGCAGGATATGACGGTTCCAGTACCACTTCTTCGGACCACCAGACGGGGCCTACGCCAAAGAGAGACATTTCTGTTTTATATTCATCAAATAAATATCCTCTTAAATTTCACTCAAGTCTGTGAGTCTTCCTGTTAGAACTTATTGTGACTCAAGTATTATGGTAATATCATGTTGCAGGGTTCCAGTGATACCCACCCCTACCATTTACACAACATTGCAATTTAATTGGAGCTGTCTTTCTTGACGTTAATGATGTTAGCTCACAGTGTATACTTTAATTCATCCTTTTAATATATGTATTTTGATTATGTATAGAAATCAGTTTTTGCTATTTAAACTACTCTGAAATCCAACAATCTTACATGTATAACACTACTCTGTCACATTGCACCATTTGTAATGCTAATCAGTTGATTTATCTATTATGTTTTACCCCTGACATAATATAAGGTATAAAATAAAACACATGTTAATGACTGCACTCCAAAAATGAAATCTAGCAAACAAATTTAAATGAACATTTCTTTATTTTAGGTATTATTTTATAATCAGTTCATCCCTGTTTAACACACAATTTTTTGGTCTATTGTAGGAATGGTAGTGCATTATCTCTGTCTCTCAGCACGTCCACATGTCGGTGCCATAATTGAGACCTTCATTTGAACAGGAATTGGAGATGAATTCCTTCTGACATCCATCAGAATTAGGAAACCAAAGGTGAATATTATGTTCATATTAGTTTAAAGTTGTTTTATCTGTAATCTAGCCACATTGTACTACAGAAAAATTACATTGAATTCATTTTAAGATTAAAATAAAAAATGTTTAATAATTAAATATAGCATTGAAAGAAATGGCTCAGTTGCTAAACAGCAAAATATCAGCAGTATTAGCACTTGAAGGTTAAAACATGGTGTGGTAGAGTGGAGTGGG
Source organism: Moxostoma hubbsi (assembly GCA_032164185.1). Classification (NCBI taxonomy): domain Eukaryota; kingdom Metazoa; phylum Chordata; class Actinopteri; order Cypriniformes; family Catostomidae; genus Moxostoma; species Moxostoma hubbsi. Next base: position 8,675,648 of record JAVLUX010000215.1, read on the forward strand.
CCACAGTTATGGCTATGCAGTGGCACTACAACATGCTACTAAAATTAGACCGGTGGTTTCTGCCTAATTGTTTATTAATCCAGATAGAAACACAGTCAGTGCAACTGTTTATTCAATCAAATTTATTTTACATCAGAAAAATTTGTAAAACCAAAGAAATCAAAACTTTACCAACACCTATAGCTGCATCTTAATCAGCATACTGTCTTCAGACATACTTCATCCAGGGACGTTGGCATTGTCTCATGACCCAATATTACGACGTAAGAACAATAACCACAAAAGCTATCTGCTCTGGTTTTGTTAAACAAGCGCCATTTAAGCATTAGGAACAATTATCTTGGTATATACACTACTGGTCAAAAGTTTTGAAACATTTACTCATTCTTTATTAAAACTTTTTTACATTATAATAAATTCTAACTTAATAACTAATATAGATTATACCTAATTTCAAACATTCAAGCATACGCCTTCAGATCAAAAGATTTTTAAGATCATGAGAAACATTTCAGTCAAGTGTTTCAAAAAGTTTGACCGGTAGTGTATATGGTACATACAACATACATTTGAGAAAAGCCATCCGAATCGCAATTCACCGTCGTTCCTATAAATCCAGTGTTTTGAACGCGATATGTCACCTCAGCTCCCAAGGGATTATGGGATTGTTAAATGTACAGTCAATCTGCACTTCAAAATCTTGCCGGAAATAGTAGATCATCTGGGTATTTCTCGCTTCATGACTACTGTGGATTCGGACATACTACTACATTGGCATACATTTTTTGGCATACTATATAGGGAAATATTTATATGGATGCAGTGGATGTAGATATATTATATTATAATGACAGATGATTGATTGTTGAGTGAACAATTCCTTTAATATTCTTGTGCAAACCATTGGCCCATTAGATTGGCAGCATTAAAAAATCTGAAAAGATGATGTAAAAATTAAATAAGTTCAAATCATTTCATAATTATTCTATGAGGCTCACATTAAACCAAAGTCCATAGTTAATAACAGTGATTGGTTTAATGCTTCTTCAATTGTGTCTGAAGTCAAAATCTGAATGGTTTGTTCTGCAGACGTATTCCTGCCCAAACCTCTGTTTCCTGGGTGTGTATTTCTAAAACATGTGGCTATCTCTTTAAATTTGAAGCAGCTCTCACTCAGCTGTTTGCAAATGATGACAGCTGCCTTATACATACACAGACAAGAATGTCAAGATATCTCACATTAAACCACTGTATTTCCCTTTGACATTTGTAATTACATGGTCCACCTCCAGTTCAACCGCCTTCCTCCCCCTCAACGCACATGTAACATACACTCACACACATACAACCTCTGCTCCCTCTTTCCTGTGTGGCATCTACCCAACACTGCTGCTGAGGCTGTGACCTCCAATGCCTCAGCATCCCTGTGGTTGTTTTCCAAACCGATCTGTTCTCCTTTTCTTACTGTCCCCAAACACACACACACAGACCCACCCCCACTGTGCAGCTTAACGTCCCTTGTGACACTGAAAAATGTCGCCCACTTACTCTTCTCTTTTCCTTACACCTGTCTCTCTCCCTCTTTCTCTTTTCCACTTTTCTGTATGTGTATTTCTCCTATTTCTCTCTTTCATACCTTTCTTCTCTCTTTTCAGCTAACATCCCACCCTCTGCTGTCACACTCTCCTTCTACCTAATTTTTTCCTTTCTGTCTCTGCTACCCCCCTTTGCCTTCATCCTCTACCACCCCCTCCCTATTTCCCTCTCTCTTTCTCTGTGCCTCTCCCTCCATCTTCCTCCCTCCCTCACTCTGAGGCACTGCAGTAAAGTCTGTTGAAAGGATAGAGGCGGTTTTCTCTGCTCTGCGCCGAGAGTGAGAGAGAGACTGCAGCATGCTGCACTGCAATCACACTAAAGCACATGAGAAGCTGCCCACAAAAGCACATGTGTGTGTCCATTTGCAACCATTGGATTCTCTGCAGCACAGACAATTGGTGTGTGAGCTCATTCAAACACGATAGCTTGTGTCTTTAGGTGTCTATATTTGCTATCTCTCCCACCCGCACACACATCCCCAACATACACGCGCATCAGCGACTCCTCCTACTCTTCCTCCGAACCCCCCATCCATCCAGGTCGACAGCAGGATGGTGTATCGTTCTGGACGCAGCGCTGAAACTAGAGCTTCAACCTGACACAGACACACGTATGCACACCGGCAAAGACGCGCCGTTTTGGTTCTCCTTTTGTCTTTTGTCGCTGGAGGATTATAATACTGCAGATGTTTTCAGGAAACAACTGGACTCATAGAGACTGAAGATTCTCTAGGAGACTGAACGCTTTGGTGTGCATCTGTGTGTGCGTGCTGGTTGTTTTTTCGGAAAGCTGGACTGACGCACGGATACTGCAGTAGAACTGCAGGGGCCTGGATGCTAACCTGGAGGACATGAGGACCCAGTGGAACTCCCGCCCCTGAGCTCCAAACCCCACTGCTACTGCTGCACATTCTGCTGAGGTGCTGCTCTCTCCTCTGCTTTGGGGATTTTTGGTGTATGTGTGTGTATGTGTGGTGGAGGTGAATGTTTTTTTGCTGAGCTGCAATGTTGCATTAAGGCAGCAGAAGACGTGTATGGTTAAAAGGGCCTAGTCCTGTTTTGCTTTATTTGTGTGCATGTACATTTGTGTGTATGATGGCTGATAGAAGATAGTGACAGTGTCGTAGCTGTCTGCTGACTGCTCTGTGCATGTGTGTGTGTGTGGTGTAGCTGAGCAGAGCTCTCAGAGGCCGAAAGGATGCTGACAGCTCGTGATGGAGCTCGAGATGAAGCGCAGAAGCTGCACAGGAAATGGATGAAGCACCAGGCCTTCATGGCCGAATTGGCCCGCAACAAAGAATGGCTTGCCAAGATCGAACAGGTGAGTCATAAGAGCTGAAATTAAAGAAATAGAGAATGGGATGGGGAAAGAGGAGAGAAAAATTTATATTCAAGCTTAAGGTAACTCTGAAGGGGCAAAATCCTTTCCAACACATTGACTAATTTTTACATGTGACCTTAGCAAACAGGGTGAATTCAGGTAAATTGGTAAATTTCTTTTCATTTTTCTGTACTGAATATAAACATATTGTGACATGCTTATGTATAACATATCTAAGAGCAAGAGTATGAAGCTGAGATTTCTTCCTCTTCATATAAATCACATTCTCCTTGTTAATAAAGGAAAATGCTGCTCATACTCTGGGAAATGTGGAAGAGAATACAGAGAGATTTTGGGCAAAAATGATAAAAAAAAAAAATAAAAAAAACATTGATTAAGTATGGATTGATTCAGGACAGATTCAAGATTGGGTGAAAATTGACATTTTTGAGGATTGGTTGTGTATGGCTATTGGATAGATTTGGGATTGTCTAGGGATGGGCAGAGAACAGATGTGGAACTTGTTAATGATGGATTGAGGAGATATTCAGGATTGGTCGAGGACAGATTTTTGGGTTGCTTATGGATTGGTTGAGGGTTGGTTGTAGATTGGTGAAGGACATATTCAGCTTTGGTTTAGGATGTGTTGAGGACATTCAGAATTGTCTGAGGATGGACTGAGAACAGATTCAGGATTGGCTGATGCTGGGTTTAGGACAGATTTTGGTTCTACTGAGGATGAGTTTAGGATAGATTGAAGATTGGTTGAGGAGAAGCTGAGGATAGATTTGGTATTTGTTGAGAATGAATTGATATTCAAGATTGAGTTGATAATGGCAAATTTCTATTGTAAATTTTTTTTTTCTATGCTCCCCTCTTAAAAGGATAGTTCACCCATAAATGAAAATTCTCTAATCACTTACTCACCCTTATGCCGTCCCAGATGTTTATGTTCTTTCTTCTGTATAACACAAATGAGGAGTTTTAGAAGAACGTCCATACATGTAGGTCCATACAATGCAAGTGAATGGTGGCCAGATCTTTAAATCTCCAAAAATCACATTAAGTCAGCATAAAGTAATCCATTTGACTCCAGTGGTTAAATCCATATCTTCTGAAGCAATATGAGAAGTGTGGGTGAGAAACAGATGAATATTTAAGTATTTTTTTTCTTTTTTACAATAAATCTCCACTTTCATTTCCACATCTACTTTTGTTTTTTGGCAATACGCATTCTTCATGCATCACCTACTGGTCAGGCTGGTCAAAGTGAAAAGGGTTTAAATATTGATCTGTTTATCACCCACACCTATCATATTGGCTCTGAATAATGGATTTAACCACTGGAGTCATGGATTACTTTTATGCTGGTATTATTCTATTTGAGAATCAAATTTCTATTCAATATTCAATATTCACTTGCATTATATGGACCTACAGAGCTATTCTTCATTTGTGTTCTGCAGAAGAAAGAAAGTAATACACATCTCAGATGGCATGAGGGCGAGTAAATAATGAGAGTACTAGAAATTGCTCTTTGTGAGTTCAATCTCTTTAAAATGTTCTTAATAATCCTTATACAGTAATCCTTGCAAAAGGAAAAATGGTAGTGAAAAGTTGAGTAATGGAAATAAAGATCAGAAGAGAGAAGGGGCCTGTATGATGTTCCCTTGTTACTGTCCTGATACAACCACACAGTGTTAACATCTGCTTGTGTTTTAACATTTTGTTTTGAATGTCAATTGCAACTAAATGTTGTCTTTGATGCATGCCTGTATTAAAGCACAAGCTCAGGTTTATTTGGACGATGGTGCCCTGCAATACAATTGTTGATACCATGTGAACTGTTCTGGTCTGGCACATGCTGTCCCCATACACCACAAAACAATTTACCCATTTGACTTTCTTTGTTCTATGGAACAAAAAATTAGATGTTAGGCATAGTGTTAGCTTCAGTCACCATTCACTTTCATTGTATGCAAAAGAGATGCAATGAAAGTGAACGTTGACCGAGGCTGTCATTCTGCCTAACATCTTCTTTTGTGTTTTAAGAAAGAAAGAAAGCCATACCAGTTTGGAACAACCAGAGAGTGAGCAAATTATGACTGGAGTTTCATTTTTGAGTGAACTATAATTTTTATTTGCTTAGTATGTAAATAAGTCTAAAGGTGTGTAGGTATTTAATGGTGTGTCTGCAGGTATGAGATGCATCATGTGTGTTGCTCCATGACTGCATAGACACTGAAATTGTTCCCCTTTCATGCTGACAGTGGTTGGAAACCTGCCGAACAGCCAGACTGATCACAAAAACAGCACTATGCATACAAACATGTGCAAATAAACTAGAATCTGCAATTAGTGCCAAATATCAATATGTTACATGCTTCTGGTCCATGAATGAATGTGATGTTACATATATTCATTTATTTATGACACATGTGTTTACATGTATGCATGACGAAACATGAAGTGTGGACAGGGCTGCTAGTATGTGGTAGTGTTGGTTAGGTTGGGTGTGTTCTCTCTGTTTGTTTTAGATTGTGGTTCCGCAGTGATGTTTGTTGTTGTGATCTAAAGATCTAAACACATATAAAAAAAAAGAGTTCTACCACAAGGGTTGCTGCGGTGGTCAAATAAAGTTTTTTTCTAAGTTGTATTTTCAGATGCATTCTACTGCATTGATGATTTGCTGTATAACTCAAATATTGTTAGTCTTCACTCTGTGCATCCTGTGTACTTGTGGTGGATTTGTGTTGCATGTTTGAATTTCAGTACTCTAAATTGTTTATTAGATGTTGCGGGCCAGCCGCTGTTCTTTTTTGGCCTTGTTATCCCTTCTCATGTTTCTTTTGATGTTTCATTCTGTGTGGTGTAACAATTAAACTGTGATTTTATTTACAGTTCACTGAAGAATAAGTCACATAAAAATGCTAAGACTTAACAGCCTTTGGGCATGCTATATATTTTTTTGTTTTGCAGAGAAACAATTAAGCTTTATCCTTATACAAGCTGATTTTAAATGTCACCCTTGTTTGTTTTTTGATACTTCTGTGTCAGAGATTGCCTGGTGATGCACCCCACTAACTGGAATTATTGAAGACAACAATCAGTCATCAGCCAGCAATTTTCCTGGTTTATACCATAAAAGTCTTATCCCCTCTTAATAAGACCAGCATATGTTGTGTATAGGATGCTTGTAAACACCAGGCTTCTTTACTAGCTTAGCTAGCAAGACTACATTATAGATGGTAATGCTCATCAACCAGCATGGTCTTTCTGGTGAAGCTAGTTGACCAGCATTAATATCTAGATCTGCACCAAACCAGCATAAACCAGCTTGAACCAGCAACAAAATTTTGGTTGTTCACAGCTGTTTTTTTTTTTAGCAGTGCCATGTGGCAACAAAGAATAGTTGTTCTGTTACGATGCACTGATATATCAGAAAATCGGTATTGGCCGTTAAAAGCAATAATCTGCACTATTGGACAACGGCAGATTATTAAAAAAATAGTTAATAATTGGGGGCCTGGGTAGCTCAGTGAGTATTGACTCTGACTACCACCCCTGGGGTCTCGAGTTTGAATCAAGGCATGCTGAGTGACTCCAGCCAGGTCTCCTAAGCAACCAAATTGGCCCGGTTGCTAGGGAGGGTAGAGTCACATGGGGTGACAACCTCCTCGTGGTTGCGATTAGGGGTTCTCGCTCTTGATGGGGCACGTGGTGAGTTGTGCGTGGATCGTGGGGAGTAGCATGAGCCTCCTCATGCAGAGTCTCTGCGGTGTCATGCACAACGAGCCACGTGATAAGATGCGTGGATCAACTGTCTCAGAAGCGGAGGAAACTGAGACTTGTCCTCCGCCACCCAGATTGAGGTGAGTAACGGCGCCACCAGGAGGACCTACTAAGTAGTGAGAATTGGGCATTCCAAATTGGGAGAAAAGGGGATAAAATAAATAAATAAAAAAATGGTCAATGTTTAATTATTTCCTGTCAATCAAATGGAGGGGCAGAAATGCATCAGACAATTAGCCTACGTAACATGCTGTCTGCAGGCATTTAGGCAGAACATTTTGGGTGGGTGGGCCAAGAAAAATATAAATTATGTTTAGCTAATTTTTTCCAGGACATTTAGCTACTTAAGGTTGTCTACTTTAAGAATACTAAAAGATCAAAAAACAATAGTCTTTATTGAGTAGGCCTGCATTCAGACATTTGCATAAAATATGGAACCTTACTTGTGGCTGAGAACAGACATGAATTATTATATGGGGATTCAGGAGGTTTACCCTAGTCATTTTTGAAAAACAGAATGGTAATTTTAACCAGAATGGATCAATTTTTTTTAATTTTTCACTAAACAAATGAAAATGATGGATAAAATTGTTGCTATGTCTCCGCTATGGTTTTACTGTCAATACAATTACTTATGCTGTTATTATGTCGTAACTCTACTCAGTGGGGGAGAGATGCTGTTGCGATAGTTAGGTAAAAGTGAAAAAGAGGTTGAGAAAAAATATAAATGACTGCATATGATATTTGGAAATAACATCATTTTATTTTAGACATACGGGGGAAAAAAGAGGCTGGAGTTTAAAAGTCTTAGGAGTTTTGAGATCATTTTATCACCCCAAATTATTTATTTCAGAGTATCTTATTTTTGCCGCCATGAATTTTATAGCCTACAGACCTTGCTTTGAATTAGGTGACAATCACATCAGAGGTGAAACTACCGGTACACTTTTTTTACACAACTAATTTGATTACTCAATTTAGAAAAGCTTGACCCTGCAAGGATTATGATGAGTTTGTTAAAGCTAATCCGGAGGTTGCTTCAGCAAAAACAAATTATGTTAGCTTAGCACGAGGCTATTCAGAATTCAGTTCATGTTAAGAATGCTAATTATGTGCATTTTGTTTAAAACTGAGACCAGTTAGTCTGAAATATGGAAGAAATGTGGCAACATGGATAAAATTATTTTGTACATTTCTTTTCAAATATGTGTAATTAGTTATCAGTTATTTGAAACAAGGTAACATGAAAAAGCAGAACCGCTAAACTATCAGTTTTGTCATCAGATTTTATTATCGGCACACGCAATTTGTATTGGTGCATCTCTAGTATAGGACATCACAACAGTCAGATTATATGTTGGGAAAATATAATGTCATAGCATGACATAATATCCACAATTATAATGAATGTCATCTGCTGAAAAAAACATTTATTCCCTTGATCTGTAAATGCCAGTGAAGATCAGCAGCTCTTTTGCTACTGTATGTGGGTGTGACAGTCATATATCTCCAGGCTCTTTCATGAAACTAGTGGTTAATGTTGCACTGGTACCTCAATGCATTTTCAATGCATTGTTCATGTTCAAGCAATTTTAGTGGACCAAATCAAGCATTCTAACAGTCTCATGAGTGAAATGACTCTTTCTGCTCGGAATGCTGCAGTGAATTAGATCTCACACTCACCAACATGTTTATTGAATATTCTGTGTTGCTTCTTAGATAATTGTTTTCTGGCCCACTGAGTAAAGTCAGAGTTTCATCTCTGCGTGGTATGTGTTTGACTTTGAGTTGTTAGATGTTCGCTCAGTCTGGTTTGAAGAAGGAGAGTCTAATTTTGCTTTCTGAGCAATCTGGAACATACTTCCTTTTCTCTCTCTGCACTTCAGGATTTTGTTTCAGGACTACAGCTGTGCCAGAAATCTAGGGTCTATTTTACAGTTATGGAGGTCATTTTAGAGTTTATTATTCTGGTGTATTTTTCCAAAGAATTCTGGAATAAATTAAAGGGATAGTTCACCCAAAAAAGAAAAATCTCTTATCATTTACTCACCCTCATGCCATCTCAGATGTGTATGACTTTCTTTCTTCTGCAGAACACGAATAAGCAAATACTTTTAGAATAATATCTCAGCTCTATAGGTCCATTCAATGCAAGTGAATGGTGGACAGAACTCTGAAGGACCAAAAAGCACATAAGGGCAGCAAACAAGTAATCCACATGATTCTAGTGGTTAAATCCATACAAAAAGAAAAAAAGGGACCTTAATATTCATCTGTTTCTTACCTACACCTATCATGTCGCTTCTGAAGATATAGATTTAACCACTGGAGTTCTATGGATTACTTTTATGCTGCCTTTATATGCTTTTTGGACCTTCAAAGTTCACTTGCGTTGTATGGACCTACAGAGCTGAGATATTATTCTAAAAATCTTTGTTAGTGTTTAGAAGAAAGTCATACACATCTGGGATTTCATGAGGGTGAGTAAATGTTCAAGAGAATTTTTATTTTTGGGTGATCTATCTCTTTAAGGCCGTGTGTTACAATGATTTTAGTATGGATCAGGAGTGTTCTTAGGCACGACGGAAGTGGAGTACAATGATGGCAACAGGAATGTGATAAAATACTTTTTTCATCTATCATTATTAATAATCATATTATTATTATTATTATCATCATCACTATCATCACCCTCATGTTGTTCCATACCCATATGACCTTCTTTCTCATGAAGAACAAAAAAGGAGATACTAGACAGAATGTTATGATCTGAGAGTCTCAGTCACCATTAATTTTCATTGTATGGACAAAAAGATGTAGGCAAAATGTTAACTATTTACTTTTATTGCATCTCATTTGGTGTTCCACAGAAAAAAGAAAGTCATGTGTGTTTGGAACAAGGTTTTTTGGTGAACTGTTCCTTTAATTATAATACATTTTCCATCAAGATACCATTCATTAGCTGGACTATAGTCTATTTGCTATTTTCAAGCAATGTAGGAGCTTGGCATAGTAATATAGAATGTGCAGACACAGGCATTTATCTGCTTTTTACAAAATTTTTGAAAGCTCGTCCAATCAGAATTTAGAGTCTTAGGCCACGTCCACACAAAACTGTTTTCAGTTTGCTAATGTCATCGTTTCCAAAGTAGGCAGTTATGGAGAGCGTTTTAGTGTGCATAAGAGCAGTAAACGTAGTGAAATCAATGCTTTTTGAATCTAAACCATCTTATTGTGGATGTTGCCTTAACTAACCATTTAATAAGTATCTGTTTTTACTATTATTCACTGAATTCTATGGATCAAGGAGCTTGATTTTGAAGAATTCTGGTATTTAGAAATCTCCAAAGTGAGTCTACACGGAAAGGATTATTTTTCCACAATATGAATCTCAATATATACTAACGATGACTATAACACTGAAAATATGCTAATATCACCCTATTTTAGACAAACCTGATGGTTCTTTACTAGTGTACCTTTAACTAATGTCACAAAATACACATAATCGTAAGGACAATTCCAACTCTAAATTTCGATTGGATGAGCCATTTTAAATGGTGTTGTAAAATGCGGATAAATGCACACCTGTGACTGAACATTCTATATTAATGTGTCAAGATGCTATGTTAAAAAATTGTGTACTATGATTTTTACTAATAATAAATATATATGTATGTTTTTCAACATTGTTGTCTTTTATCATATTGCTGTTGCTGCTGTTTCATAAAAGTGAAAATCTGTATTGCAGAGATTTATTCATGGGTAAGGGTTTTTTATAGCAGACTCTAAGAACACACCTTACCTGTAGTAAAATCACTCGTGGCTTATTACTTTATTTTAAAGAGCATAAAATACCAATATTACTGTATAATCTAAAGGGCTGTGCCAATACAATCTTTTATCAATATATATATATATATATATATATATATATATATATATATATATATATATATATATATATATATAATTTTTCTTACAAAATTGTATTAGACCCCTGTATCGATTTTTTCATTATATGTTTGTGCATTTATATAATGTCCAACAGTTTAATAATGAACAGTTAAATTAGATGAGTAGCTCAAACATTGACATTTGTGTTTCTCAGTGCAGACAGAGACACTTTTTTCACTCTTTTGCTTATGGACATGCTTTTCTCTTTTGTCAGTTTGAAGCAGTTTTAACCGTGATCCAATCAGCATATGATGATGCATTGTGAAATATTGAATTGTGTGTATCACACAGCCCTAATAGTCATAATAGATAAAATGTTCATATAATCCTTTAGTGATTTCTCGCTGTCTGTGATGAGAGAGTCAAGAGCTCAAATCAAATCACTTTACTATCACACTACCATGTACACAAGTGCAACAGTAGGTGAAAGTCTTGTGTGCAGTTCCGAGCAACATAGCAGTTGTGACAGTGACGAGACATATACCAATATACACATATTTATACAACACAATTTACATAACAAATGTACATATACTTCACAACACAGTACTAATATACAATGTACAGTAAACAATACACACAATGTAGAATACACATACAATAAAAAATAAAATAAAAAAATAAATAAGGGTATATAAAAATATATATGCAGTTGTTATATTGTGGAGAATATATTTGACTGTCCAGTGTTAGATAATAAGAGGAAGATTAATAAAGTGTAGTGCTGATTGTTGATCGTGAGAGATCAAGTGTTCAAAAGTCTTATTGCTTGGGGGAAGAAGCTGTCAGGTAGTCGGCTGGTGCGGGTCCTGATGCTGCGATACCGCCTGTCTGATGGAAGCAGTGAGAGCAGACCATGACTCGGGTGGCTGGAGTCTCTGATGATCCTTCTAGCTTTTTTCACACACCGCCTGTTATATATGTGTCCTGGAGGGAGGGAAGCTCACCTCCGATGATGTTTCTGCCAGTTCGCACCAGCTCAAGAATGAGACTCGACTCTGAGTTCCTTCCTGGATTTGGATTGCAGAATAGATATGAATAGACACAGAGGCCTCACACAACCACAATTGTTTTGCAACAGAAAAAAATTATGCAAATTAAACTAAACACTAAAATTTTTGGTGTAAAAAAAACAAAATAAAAAATTGTGTAAAAATAAAAATGCATCTACTGTGAGATGCCTTGATGTATCAGCGATATGGTAAGACTTTATGTGTAAACCTTGCCGTTGAAAAAAAGTTAGTGTCCTTTTTAGCATTTCGTTTTTTTAATCAGCTGAACTTAAGATGGCTGCCAGTATTACCTGAACCTGATTTCTGTAACACTGAAGAGCCACCTGACTTGAAAGCTAGTACACGTCACACCCAATCATGCTCAAGCATAGACAGTCGTACGTATCTGCAGAAACATGAGTTAATGAGGCTGTAACTTGAGAAACAACAGAAGCTATGACACACCGTCCTGCTGTGATTGGAGAACTCTTTGTCCTTTTGAAAGTGTTCCCGCCTCCTCCCCCACTTCAAGACTCACTCAGCTCAGCATCCTCACTGACAGACAGGCGGCTGCACCAATCACAGAATGATGTCCTCGGAGCTGACCTTGCCTCCTAGTACCACAAACAGAGGGCACATAACATAACACAATTATCTATCTATGTAATATCTGTCTCTCTTTGTTTCTCCATCTGTTTCTCTCCTTATCTGTCTCACTGATTCTCTTTTTCTCTTATTCCTTTCTCTCACACACTCTTTCTTTTGTGGAGTATGGAGGGAGCAGGCAATTTGTGCCAAAAGGAGAAATGCTGCACTGCATTATGACACACAAACGCACACACATATGGACACACACATATGTGTACTGCACACACACACACACACACACACACACACACACACAGTTACATCACTGTGATTGAAAGAGGGATGTAGACTGTTTTGAAAATATACATATGACTGAGTTTACTTTTATGTCTTTCTGCAGGGAAGAATGAACATTTACACTGATGTGGAGAGAGAATGAGTGTGTATGTGTGTGTGTGTGTGTGTTGGTGCCCTATTTTAAGAGGCTGGACTCCAGCCATGGTTCTGAAGAGACAGATACTCTCTTTACTTTGATCTCTTACCATCTTGCACACACACACACTCAGGCATACACTAGTAAGGAATAAGAGTGAGGGTCAGAATAGTAACACATTCATTGATTATGCTACATATGTGTGTGTTTAGGAGGGTGAGGAACTGGTCCAGGAACAGCCCGAGTTGCGATCAGTGGTGGAGATGAAGTTGAAGGAAATCCGAGAGTGCTGGTCTCATCTGGAGAACACCACCAAAGTCAAGGCTCGACAGCTCTTCGAAACTCAGAATAACCGGACTAGCAACCTTTCCACCAACAGCCTCAGTGACCTGGACCAGCATCTCAACGTCATACAGGAACAGCTGCCCAGACTGGGCTCCACCCACACCACTCAACCCACCCTCCTTCAGCCCCGCCCCACTTTCAGCCAACAACTACAGAAGATACAAGTGAGAAAGTCAAGCATCACTATTACTATTGGTCATACTTAGGGATTATACAAATTCCTTAACACTAAAGCTTAAAGTATACTTCGGTTTAGACGCAAGTGCTTAGACCCATAAAGATGTATTTATAGTCCAATAGATCCGAGTTATTCAAATGCAGTGATCTCCTCATCTCCTCACACACGAGCTCTTGATGCGCACATCCACTGTTGTGGTTGTTTCCCCCTTCAATGCCTGTTGTTTACTGGCCAATACATCATATTCTTGCTCCTGTTTGTGAAAGCAATGGCTCAAATGTGCAAATAATTCCATGTGCATTCTGTGCTTTCCAAGTATGCACAGTAAGAAAAATCGGACCGCAAATGTTCAGAGCTTGAGCACTCTGCTAATGATAAAATTTGCGTCACTCGTCCTATTCGCAGATGCTTAGATTTGGCATCTAACTGTAATATTCTTTGGGCTTAAGTATTAATCTTCACGACATAACTCGTCCCACACATTTAATGCTATACACATGAATGATACAAACCTGTATCATGTTCTTACTGTATTTCTCTTCATCTTTCAGTCGATGGAGGCCCAGATGCAGCTTTATCATGGTGTTGGTGAAGTTAGGAGTGGGACTTATCAGCAAGGACCGGAGGAGGAGGAGCAAGGAGGAGTGGTGGAGACAAGAATTGTGCGCCTTATTGAGCCTCTGAAGGAGAGGAGGCGGATCATACTTGCTTCCAAGGAAATGCACCAAGTTACCCAAGACCTGGAGGATGAAATTGTGAGTCTCTCTTTCTTTTACTCTCCATATTGTTAGAGGTGCTTGTTAAGGTGAAAAAATCCCATAGACTTACATTGGAGAGAGTCATATCTAGCGACCAGAGTTCCACAGAGTCTTGAAGGTGGCCTTTTTTGTTATGACCAATAAGCAACCAAGTAGCAACTGCCCAGAACACCCCAGCAAAAGCAAACCGCTAAAACCCACTCATGCATTGGGCAAGAACCATTCACATATTCTTCAAAAAATATAAAACTCTGGTTTACATATGTACTTTATTCATACCTATAGCCACCTCTATCTCTTGATTTTTACTAGGTATGGATTCAAGAGCGGTTGCATCTGGCCTCATCTACTGAATATGGCACCAATCTGCAGAGTGTCCAACAGTTAATACAAAACCATGAGGTGAGAGTCCTCTTTTCAAACTACTTGAAATACCTCTGTCAATGTCTTCTATTCCAAACTCTGAAGCAGGGCAGATTTTTGGTACATTCTGGGGCAGGCAACAAACAACTTAAAAGGTTGAGCATTGAGGACATACTGTAAACAGTTCTGCTTTGTTCTAAACATTGAAGGTTTGTCTATGTCTGGCCTCAGGACACCAGATGCATCACAGATCTAATGTTGAATTTTTCTCCTTTATTTGTGAAATGATGTATGAGGTTGTTTCCTGCCATCATTCCCTAACTGTAAGACTATACAAGAGAGGAGAGCAGAGTGGATTAGAGGTCTATGAATTGATTTATCTCTATGCAAGCCAACAGCCAAATATTCCATAAAGACCATTTGGAGTCTGTCATTTAATTCACTCTGTCTCTGATCTGTTTTATTGATTATCAGCTGTTTTTGAAAAACATAGCTATTAATTTATTTTTAATTGCCCGTCCTTGTTTAATGCGATCTTTAGTCATATTCCAGATTTTTTAATGGCCCTACTGGTGTTTAATTTAGCTGTACTGTGTTTGATTGGCTGGTTCCCATGACTCCTGATTCCAGTGATGAATGTTGATTGACTGGATTGGATGTGATAGGTTTGACTGACAGCTCGCATGTGTGTATGATTGGATATGCAGGCTCTACAAATTGAGATGCAAGCTCGAAGGGGGCGTGTCGAGGAGGTGCTGGAGAGGGCGGAAGCTGTCGCTGCCCTGCGGACCCCTGAGGTGGAGCTTGTGCGGGAGGGGGCGGGGCATGTGAGGCAGCTGTGGGAGGTGCTCCAGGTAGAGATGGAACGTCGCACAGTGATGCTGGAAGCTGTAAGCCACGCCCAGCAGTACTACACCCACGCAGCGAAGGTGGAGTCTTGGCTCAGTGGGCAGAAGCTTCAGGTCCTAAATGAGGAGAAAGGAAATGTAAATATTGAAACTAAAGTGTAATCTTTTATAAACATTCAATTAAGATTGCAATATTAAAAAAATTAAATACATTTTAAATTAAGTACATAAAGGGATATTTTTTGCCCAGCATTACTTATGAATGCTGAGATAAGTGTGTTTTATTGATAAAGGAAGTTTCAAGAAATATTTCGACACTTGCAGTTGAACCTTTGACTGTGGCTCAGGGTGTAGAGTGGGTGGGCCATTAATTGCAGGGTTGGTGGTTCAATTCCCGGCCCACAGGAGTCCACATGCCGAAGTGTCCTTGGGCAAGACACTGAACCCCAAGTTGCTCCCAATGCCAGGCTAGCGCCTTGCATGGCAGCTCTGCCGTCATTGGTGTGTGTGTGTATGTGTGTGTGTGTGTGAATGGGTGAATGAGTTCACTGTGTAAAGCGCTTTGAAAACCGCTAAGGTTAAAAAAATGCTGTATAAGTGCAGACCATTTTTACAAACTGAATTAAATTATTTGATGTGGTAATCAACAGCATGCAACAAAAGTTTTCGATTGAGCTTAACTTGTACTGTATGTAACCTGGGATATTACTTTAATAAACCTTAGTCTGCGCGTGTGTGTGATTATTATGAAAGTCTTTAGATTAGAGACTGCAGCAGGGTTGTAAACTGCTGTCTGTGGTTAATGCGGTATGGTCTGTTTGTCTTTCTCTTTCTCTCTTGATTTATTTTCTCTCTCTCTCTCCTGTCTGTCTGTAGGATGAGGCAAGCACTCTTAGGTTACTGAAGGAACAGTTGGCCTTAGAGCAGACAGTGGAGAATTATGTAGAGACAGTGGGCTCACTGTCCCAGCAGTGCCGTCGCATGCTTGAGTTAGGACATCCCGACAGGTAAACATTCACAGATAAACGTGTATTACTTACAGCATGTTTTACTCAACCATGATACAACAATGATAAATCCTTTCTCTTGTTAATCTGAGTTTCAATCTTAGCAACACTACATTTTGTCAGTTGTTTTGTTTCTGTAGTTTTGCACTGGGCAGTCCCACAAACAGTGAAATCTCATCGGTCCAAAATTACGCTCCCCATAGCTGTGTATTTCATATCAATTATTGTTCTGATTGGCTGTGATTCTGTCGCATTGCAACATGCAGGGTTTTCACAATCAGTGTTGATGTACAAATTGTGGCGTCTTACCTGGTTATGATGCAGTGTTAAAGTTGTTATGCTGTATTTTATGCACCATCACTTAGACTCTGATGATACATATCTACAGTAGCTGCGATGGATGCAGTGTGACCCTCTTACAAAATAATTTCAGCCTTTTCTTCTCTCTTAGTGAGCAGATCACCAAACAGCAAGCTCATATAGACCGGCTATATGTGTCTCTGAAAGATCTGGTGGAGCAGAGGAAGACAAAGTTGGAGCAGCAGTACTGGTTATATCAGCTGAAACGAGAGGTGGAGGCACTGGAGAAATGGATCTCTGAGCGAGAGGCTGTTGCCAGCTCCACTGAGCTCGGCCAGGACCTGGAGCATGTCACGGTATCACAGACACACAGGCACACACAGGCACACACACACACACACACACACACACACACACACACACACACACACACACACACACACACACACGTGTTCCAAATAATTTTTTTTATTTTTTATAATCTTTCAACAGATTGTAAACATTTGCTCGGCCTCAACTTATCTCGGCTAAAAATAATATTAACCAAAAGCTATTTAGGCATTGTTTACTTACCAGTAGTTAACACATATAATAAAGGTTCTGTCAGGAAGACTTGCAGAATTGAGTGAAATTTATTATGTATATAAAACAGAAAAGTAATGTCTCTCTTTGGCGTCTGGCAGTCCGAAGAAGTTGTACTCGGGACAGTCATATCCTGCTTGAGATAGGAGGCAGGGGTGAGGAGCCTACTCCCGTGCAGGACAGGACTCAACTGGTGGTGGTGGGGTGGTAGAGGTTACCGTGTTAGCACACTGAAACAGCAACGTGATAGATTGTGAGCAATAGCTTACATCTGATTGGCTAAGAATTACCCAGCTAATAGTGCGATGATGTACAGCTGCTAGTCTTCCCGCTAGTACTATGGCATTTATTATGGCAGCATTTATAGCAGTAACATCAAATAGCTATATATTTTAAGTTTTACTATTGGGATGTGTTGAAATGCAAACACATCTCTAAAGTGGGTGCCGGTATTGTTTTAAGAGAGAAGTACAATTGACTGCAAATTCGCATTCAGTTATGGAATGTGTTATGGAACACCAATTTTCCCATCTAGTTTCAATGGATAAAATCAAAGAGCAGCCTACATTTTTTTTTCATTGAGTATTCTGTTTCACTTGGAAATATGTCACATTACAGAAGTAAAATGCATTGCCAACATTGTCTCTTGTTGACTACATGGTGTACATGTTGGCTCTGCAGTTTCAAAGCTTCTGTGAGCTCATCTCTTACGTGCCCTTTCTGTGCCATGTGCTTCTCTCAGGCTTTGCAGGGGAGCTTCACTAAATTCTCTTCTGAGACGCGTTCAGTGGGCCAGAAGCAGATGGATTCCGTCAATAAGATGGTGAATGAGATGATTGACTGCAGTCACTCTGATGCTGCTACCATTGCAGAGTGGAAGGACGGACTGAATGAGTCCTGGGCAGATCTTCTGGAGCTCATGGAAACCAGAGCTCAGATGCTGGCTGCCTCGTACCAGCTGTACAAATTCTTCACCGACTGTCAGGAGGTGCACAAACAGCCGTGAAAACACTCACAGTAACACAACAAACATTAGCATCTCAACTGCCATTTTTTTCATCAGCAATAACTTAAATTGTACAACCATTAACAACTCTTACAATGCAACCTTTGAAATATAACTTACACAAAAATTCAACTGATAGTTCAACCAAAAATCACAAGTTTTAAAATGTACTCAGCCTCATTCTTTTAATTCAAACCTCTATGATTTTCTTTCTTCCATGGTACACAAAAGAACAAATTAGACAGTATGTTCATGCTGCTCTTTTCCATACAATAAAAGTGAATGTGGGTAGACAAAGTCCATACGACTTGTGCACTATATTCAAAAGTATATTCAAAGCCATACGTTTTTGAGGAACATAGAAACATGTAAGGATTGTTTTGCATTGTGAATTGGGCATTCCATATTGGGGAGAAGATGGGAGAAAAACAATGGTGTGTGCTTAAATTTAGACACGCACACACACACACAATAAAATAATGTTTATTAATATTTACATTTTATATTCAAGAGAGGAGAGATAATATTCATCCAGAGGATGGATGCTGAGCCATATTATGAGTTTTGCATGCATATCGCTGATTGCAGGTTGCAATGTTTTTGGCCATATTTAGGAAAAAAGTCAGATGTCAAATGAATAAAGAATCCCAATTTGTGTTAACATAAAGTTACAGATTCACCACACATGAATTACCTTTATGCAAAGCATTGAAAAAAATAAATAATTTTTTTTTGCAAATTGCAATGTAATTTATACTTTTACAAAACTTACTCTGGGGCATGCAAATCTTTTAGGCACTAATTTACATATATCGTATTCCTTTATCACAAACCTGCTACACAAGGTTTTCTTTGACTTCAAATCAGTATACATTTAAACACCTGTGTGTGTGTGTGTGTGTGTGTGTGTTTGTTTGGTATTTTGTAGGTGATGGTCCAGATTGAGGGAAAGATGAGACAGCTGCCAGAGGTAAGGTCCTGTCAAGTGAGCTCTGCCAACCCTGGCACACTTCAGAGACACCTACATGCTTTTGAGCACTCCCTGCAGCTTCTGGTCTCACAGGTAATACTCACACACACACACACACAGACACACACACACACACACACACACACACACACACACACACACACACACACACACACACACCTGTACTGACCAGGTTCGGCAGCCACATAAAATAAGTGTTTAAACTGGTTCATCTTCCTGACCCAGCAAGGGGTGGCTCCCATTTCAGCGCATAAGTATAATAACACTAATACAACAGTAATACAACACTGAATACTAAAAACAACATGAACAACAGTCTCTGTATAAAATACTAAACATAGAGGCATAGCTTAGTAGTTAAAGATCTACTCCGTTAACTGAAAGGTTGCAGGTCCAAATACCATGAGGGCTGATCTAGGGGGAATTGTCCCTGTTATGTCGGAGAAAAGTGTCTGCTAAAATATAAATTAGGTTTAATTAGGTCTACACAAGTCATACTGCATCAGTTCCTACTATCAACAATAACTGAACAACTGATCGTTATTCTTAATATCCAACTTCAAAATTCAGAACTTGTTTTTTTTTGCTGTTCCCTGTAATGTGAAGTTGGTGTGTTCTGAGCTGGTAACTCTAAGAAATAAAGTGTCTTATTCTTTGTGTCCTTGAGCAATACACTTAACCCTACATCCATTTGGGCCATGCATTTAAAGTCTAGGCCTTCAGTGTAATTCATGCCATTAAGAAAACACAGTTTCACAATGAAATGCCTTTGGGCATCACACATTTTGTCGCAGCTAACCAATAATACCAATTGACATTTTTAAAACACGTCCACGCACGAAAGCCAGAACTTGAAACAACACTTAATGCTCAAGTAAGTCTAATTTTAAGTGCAGCATGACTTTTGTGAAATGAACGTCTCCCGAACAGACATTCAAAAATCATAATTTTTCATATGACTCTACCAAGTAGGTCTATAATACCTGGAAAAATCTATCTTATAATATTTGCGATTTAAATGGTGCTTGCCATAAATTTTGTTTCGTCAGGATACACGGTTATGCTGCGTTCTATTCAAGTTGGATGTGGGCTATTCCTACTTGATATCTCCAATCATAAATGCATTCCATTCCACAATATTCAGAAGATGTTTCAGGAAAAAAACTGCACACTCCCATTAGCTTAGCAAGGGTTTGACACTCATTAGAGATGTCTCCTAGCAACACAACTGATAAACAATGCTGCACCATTTGTGCTACAGGATTATCAAAAGAGATTATAATTTACCATGTTTTATACACCTCTTTCAGCAGGTGTTTGTTAAACAAGCTTTAACATCATGCAATGTGGAAACAAACTCATTTATCGATATTACTTCATAAAGTGAATGTTTATCACTACATTGTATATCTCCCTGAGTGTCGATATGTTTGTGTGACATCATGCACCTGCATCTCGGCGAAATCAGAGTTGAGAATTT
Organism: Moxostoma hubbsi; assembly: GCA_032164185.1. NCBI lineage: Eukaryota > Metazoa > Chordata > Actinopteri > Cypriniformes > Catostomidae > Moxostoma > Moxostoma hubbsi. Next base: position 8,696,184 of record JAVLUX010000215.1, read on the forward strand.
CTGCACGAGACTACAAGTTGTAATTCTGACTTTAAGATGCATTCCATTGCACTTTTCCTAGTAGGAAGTTGTAAAATCCAACTTTCCAAATTGAATGGAACGCAGCACTACTTTTCAAGACTTAATCCAACACTGAATGCTCAAGCAGCCTTATATATTTACACTTAGAAAACTCCTGATGTTGCTATAACAATGCAAAAAGCACTTACCAATTTACTTGAAGTGAAAATCAGTCTTTCCTGTTTAATAAATTGAGAAATCACACAGTTATGTAGAACATTTCATGTTATTAATCCATAAGCATCGTTTTCTCAACGGCAATAACAGCAGTGATGACAGCCGACTTGTCAGACAGCTTGATCTTATGCTTTGCTCTGGATAAAGATAATTTGCTGAGTAAAACATATCCTTAAAAGGATATTTCAAACATTTCAAATGCCTTAAAACTTCAGTTAGGAGAGAAAGTTTAGTAATATGACATCTGATTATTTGAACCATCAGGTGCGTCAGCTGCAGGAAAATGCAGCTCAGCTGCGGGCGATATATGCCGGGGAGAAAGCAGATGCCATTTATAGCCGTGAGCAGGTGGTGATGCAGGCCTGGAAAGAGCTCTTGGTTGCCTGTGAGGGCAGTCGTGTGCAGGTCACCACAGTAACTGATAAGATCCAGTTCTTTGCTGTGGTGCGGGAACTAAGCATGTGGATGGATGGAATCATGGGACAGATTGGCTTCACAGATGATGCCAGGTACCAGATCAGTCACAGAATTATTAAATTGTTCTAAATCTATATTTGGATTTTAACCAATAATAGTAATCAACGAGCATCAGGTTAATGTGTGTGTGTTTGTGGTTCTTGTCTGGGTGTGGGTTGTGGTGTTGGGTGGGTCGTTGTATTTGTGTCAGGGACCTCTCTGTGCTGGAGGGGATGATGTCTCAGCATCAGAGTCTGAAGAGTAAGATGGATAACAAGAGCAAGAACTTCATGCATTGTGTGGAGATGGGAAAGATGCTGCTCGCTGCCCGCAACCCTGCAGCTGAAGAGGTACATTTACACTTAAACATTGCCAAAATTATAAAGACAAAAAAAAATCTTCAAAAAACATAAAAGCACATTCAGACAGGCATCAAATATCAGATTTTTTTGGTGTATCCATCTCAAGTTCATTAATATTTTGTAGACTGAACAGCAAAAAAACCCTCTCCAAAACAGGGCTAAATAAAAGAAAAACCCAACTTTTATTTTATTTTGTCTCCCGTCTGAACAGTAAGAAGCTGTTTCTTTTTTTTTTTGCGTCATTGAGGAAATATCATGTGTGAAGCGTCATACAAAGTGCGCATTATTGTCTTGTGCTGTGTCCTTAAACTATTTTTGCTGACTTTTGCCTCATATAGCAAACAATCTGACATTCACTATGTAGTGAATAATGAATGAGTGAATGAGTCAGTGATTTTGGACAGAGTATGAATATGGAAAATGCCTCTGTTGTTTACTGTATGTTCTCATGCACCTTTTGAGTTCAGCACATGCTGTCACAATACATATTAGCAGAGGCAAAATTAAAAATTTTCAATCCTCTCTAACCACACTGACAGCTACTCTCAGTTGTTGCATGAAAAATTATCTTGCATTGCTTTGATTCTTTCTTCATTACTATAGCAACCAGTGTAGATACGCCATATATTGACCACACTGTCTGAACACACGGATAAGATTTCATTACTAGCAAAATGAGAGTGCAGAAGTTCGGATTTAAAAACCAAATCAGATTTATATGCAGTGTGAACAAATCCTTATATAAATATATTGTCCACACCCTCCAACCTAGGTAAAGGAAAAGCTGGAGTATGTCATTGCAAAGCAGAAAGACCTTAATGAGCGATGGGAACTGCACTGGGAGAAGCTTCAGCAGGGTCAGTGATGATAACATTGCTGTAATGTTATTAATCATGTTACAGCTTGATGGTCTACCATTATGAATACTTCCCAAGACATATCCATAGGCTTTTATTGTGTCCTTCAGCCCAGCAGAGACTTCAGTCTAACCAGATGGGATTGGTGGAGCAGTCGTGGAACACAGTGAAAGAGCCAATCACTCCAAACACTCGTGAAGTAGGGGGCGGGACTGACGAGGTAGAGGAGCTGATTCGCCGGCACGAAGCATTCCGTAAGGCTGCGTCCACGTGGAAGGACCATTTCAGCTCATTACGACAGGTCACTTTGGAAACAAACACTTATTAATAAATAATATACCCTCATAACCACGTTATTTGGTACACCTACTTATTCATGTGATTAACTGAAGCACCTAACCCGTATCTGCATTCATTGCACTGCTGTGACACAATTGGCTGATTAGATAATGTTCTCATCAACCATCAGAATGGGGAAAGTGTGATCTTAGTGATTTCAACCATGGCATGATTATTGGTGCCAGATGGGCTGTTTTTTTTTTTTTATTATTTCTGTACCTGCTCTTCTTCTGGGATTTTCACACACAACAGTCTCTAGAGTTTACTCAGAATGGTGCCTAAATCAAAAAGCATCCAGTTCTGCGAACAGAAACGCCTTGTTGATGAGAGAGGTCAACGGAGAATGACCAGACTGGTTCGAGCTGACAGAAAGGCTACGGTAACTCAAATAACCACTCTGTACAATTGTAGTGAGCAGAAGAACATCTCAGAATTCACAAAATGTCCAAATTTGAGGCAAATGGGCTACAACAGCAGAAGACCACATCAGGTTCCACTTCTGTTATTTTCCCCATTCTGATGGTGGATGTGAACATTAACTAAACCTATATCTAAATGATTTTATGCACTGCACTGCTGCCACATGATTGGCTGATTAGATAATTGTATGTATAAGTAGGTGTTAATGTGGACCAAATAAAGTTGTCAGTGAGTGTCCCATTACCAGCCAAAAGTTTGGACACACCTGCACACCCACTCCATGCCTATTCTTTACTATTGCTATTTTCTACATTATAGAATTATAGTAAAGCAAATACAAAATCACATAAATGGAAGTAGGGGAATTAAGTCCAAATAAATAAATAAAGCAAAAAAATCGATATTTTATAGTAAAGTACAGAAAGTACATATCACTCAAAGTAGATTCCTTCCTGCCCAAATTACAGCTCTGCACTCTGGGCATTTTCTCAAACAACATTATGAGGTATCCACTTGGTATGCTTATTTTGGGCCAGACTCGAACCCAGGTCTCCCATAACCACAACATCCTTCAGCATCCGATCCAACTAATCCATTAATAAAAAAAATACATTACAGTTTTAGTTTAGACATTTCATTGACAACTCATTGGTATCTTCAAAACTAATTTAAGCATTTAAACATAAGCCTTCATGAGAAAGTTTGTACAAACTTTTGACTGGTAGTGTAAAATTAAGCCTAGACTTTTTGCATTCTTTTTTTACCTGAATCTTTTATTTTTCCTATCTCTAACCACGACTTGCAGGCAGAAAAGATGAAGGAGGAACAGAACAAGCCTACTACTTCCTCTCTTCTCAGCAGACAGATGTTCCCTCTCTCATGTCTTGTGCACAGCTCCTCCTCCTCTTCTTCGTCCTCATCTCTTTTTCGTAACCCTCTTCAAGACTCGATTCTGGAGTCCAAGCCCAGTGCAGACCTCAAACACTCCACAGAACACACATTGGTACACACACTCACTCAGCGGCTTGGGTCCACTCTGAACCCCTACACACCAGTCATGAATGGCTCCTCCTACCAGGGGCTGAACCAGTCGGCAACGGTAAAGGGAGAGGGTTTTTCCTACCATGGGCAAAAACAACAGGGAGTTTCAAGGTTGGATCATTCCAACTATCAGGGGTTAAACCAACAAGTTGGTGTCTTGGGAGTAAATAGCTCAAGCTACACTGGATTAAACCAACAGGGTGTTTTAGGAGAAAACAGCTCCAGCTACCACAGCCTGAACCATTTAGGGGCTGTGGGCGAGGTAGAGCCCAAATCGGGGTATGCTTGGCAGCACCTGAAAGCTGACTGCCTGCAGCCCAAAATCAATCACATCCACAAAGCTGTTCCACCTTTACTGGAGGCACACCGAGCTCAACTTGCCTGTGGCATAGCAATTGTGCCAGCTCCTCCTATGGGCATGGACCCCTCCCTGGAGATGATCCACAGCCGTTTACAGAGAGACCCCCGAGGGAGCCGCTCAGACCCACAAATGGATCATCTGCGGCGGGAGAGAGAGTACCGGCTTGGCCGTCAGACTTCCAGTGAGCAGGAGATCCAGGCGAGACTTAATGAGCTCCCGCTCATCGTTAGGCAGGAGCGTTACCGCAGAAGAATGGAGAGACAGTCATCCAGTGAGCAGGAGGGCAGCGGAAAACATAGAGTGCAAAAACATGACTCTAGTGATGCAGAGTCTGGAAGAGAGCCATCCGACAAGAGACAATCCGGGTGAGTGTTTGTGTACAGAGGCCCCAAAAAACCACTTTATTTTTTTATTTTTTGTATACTTTATTTAATCACCCTTATTGCATCCCAGATGTGTATGACTTTCTTTCTTTTGCTGAAAACAAAGTTTTTTAGAAGAATATCTGAGCTCTGTTGGTCTTTACAATGCAAGTGAACGGTGACCAGACCTTTTGAAGCTAAAAAAAAATCACATAAATGAAGCAAAATAAGTTATCCATAAGTCACCAGTGGTTAAATCTATACTGTATCTTCAGAAGCAATATAATAGGTGTGGGTGAGACACAGATACATATTTAAGTCCTTTTTTACTATAAATCTCCACTTTCACATTCTTTCACATTTTGCAAGTGAAAGGGCAGATTTTTATTTTTATAGTTCTCAATTTTGGGTGAACTATCCCTTTTAAGACATATTTAAAAATTACAAAAGTTTACAAAATTTCACACCAAGTGGCATTTTAAAGAAAGATAGCACAAGCACACTTTTTCGAACAAAATGTTTAAAAATAAGTTTATTTGGTTTTAAATAAGAAAACAATAGATATACTGTTCAAAATTTAAGACAAAATTATTTTGACACTTTTTGGTTGCCAGTCTTAGTGGGGCATGTCCATAGTTAATTTAATGATCTACACCTGCGGTTACTATACTTGAGTAACTTGAGGGGGATCTATGTTTAAAAGGAATTGCAAAAATGCGTCTAGTGAAAGTTAGCTCTGTGAAAAGATCATAAATCAGTTGCAGATGCTACTTATTTTTATATTTTGTTAACTAATGAAAATCATTAATGTTTATGGGTATGTAACTTATTTGGATTTCTCGTCTTTTTCTCAGTGAGAAGCGTTCCACTATGGCTGAGATTGTTGAACAAGCGCAAGAGAGAGAAGCTTGCCAAGTATGTGTCCATCTGTATTGGTTTATCTTTTTGCCATAGCTCTGTATAATCTCAAGAGACATATTCCCTTCTCTTATTTTAATGTATATACACAAATACAATTTTGTTTCTTCAGTCAGAGACATGCAGGGTAAATAGATAACTGTAGTGTATTTTCTGAGAAACATTCCAAACACAACCAATTTATAGAATTAGTGTTTTTCCACCATTTTCCTAACATCCCAAAAGAATCACAGTACACTTACAGCAGGTGTAGTTCCTCTGAAATATCCTGGGGTTCAGTGTCTTGCTCAAGGGCTTAGTGGTGATTGAGAAGTGATCATGAGTCACCATGTGTCCTCGATAGCTTGCAACTGATCTCCAAACATGTTTTCCGCAGTTCAGACTCTTAAGTATCTTTATATGTTTTTATTGGTCAGGTAAGATTGTTCTTATTTAGAATGTGCAAATAAAAGTGTAGTTGGAGTATGTAGTAGGGTTTTAATAGAAATGAAAGAAAACTTGAATCTTCTTAATGTCCACCACTCCATCAGCCTGAGGTATGGATTTGTGTATGTCCCCTTTTTTCCACACACACCCATTCAGTATGTTTTTATAGGTGTTTTCTTTTGTGTATGTTGCTTAGCTTATATTAAATGTTTCTGTCTCAGTCATGCACCAAGGATCACTTTTTTTCAGGCAAGGGGAGAGGTGTACCGGCCATCCAGTAGTCTCTCTGCACCAGTGAGTCGTCTGGATCGCCCCCGGGCTCGTGATCGCCCCAAACCAAGACGAAGACCTCGTCCAAAAGAACCTGAGGAGCCACGGAGGTCTCGTTCTGCACCTGCCCAGAGTGTCACACCACAACCTCCTACACACACCGTCCAACATGAGGGCTTCCTCTACCGCAAACATGAAGAGGAGGGGAAAGAGAGGAGCCCAAACAGGTGTTGTTTCTAACTACATTCACATTTCTGCAATTGGCAGACAATTTTATCCAAATTGACTTCCAGTGCACTTATTACAGGGACAATCTGCAACCTAGAGTTGCAACCCAGAGTTGTTAAGTGACACAATGGTGGTGGCTGTGAGGATCGAACCTGTAACCTTTTGCTTAGCAGTTCTGTGCTTTAGCCCACTATGCCACCACCACCACTACCCACTAATGACTGATTGCAATGTTCTGACATGAACATTGCTACTGCTGCAAATACACTAATAATACACTGTGCCTCATTTGGAATGCTGCGTCCTCTGGAGGTCGCATTTCTCGTTTTCTAAAAGCGAGTAGGGCTCATCAAATGCAGCCTTCGAATACGACCTTCTTTCACGGGAATTCAGAGGATGCATGAGGTGTATCCTTCGTGGGCACTCATAACCCACAATTATTTGCTTCAATGGAAATGTAAAAAAAATTAAATAACTCCAATTCGCCCGAAAATATGATGTTCAAACGCAAGTAATGTTAATTCCCAAGTTGAAGTACCTCAGTAGATGGGTGCAGAGTATATAATATATATTATTATATAAATATATAATTAAAATAAAGTATAAGACTAAAAGTACACCTGTAAAATCTATTTTCTTTTCTCTTTACATCTATATAACTCTCCTAAAATTTGCCTCATACTTTCCCTTCTAAAGGGACTTTGTTACCGTCTCACTCGAAGCACTCTTGTTAAAATGTGCAGTGCTGTCATAGCAACCATGTTACGTTCCGTTTCCATTTGTCCTACGAAGGCCATCTCGGGGCCTTTTACGGGGTTGTTATCCCAGTAAATAAAAGAGTCACTTTTATCATTGACTTCCCTGTCAGTGATAAAATTATGGAGAAAGAAGTTCTTAACACTATTTGATGTACAAAACAATCACAGGGACTTGTAATAGGAATTAGTAAACTCTGCAAAAAAGAAACATCCCTTTTTCAGGACACTGTATTTGAAAGATAATTATGTAAAAATCCAAATAACTTTACAGATCTTTATTGTAAAAGGTTTAAACTATGTTTTCCATGCTTGTTCAATGAACCATAAACATATAATGAACATGCACCTCTAGGTGCATTGCCTACCGTCAGTAGGTGCAATATGAATTGTCAATTCATTAAATTACGCCTTTTGCACCTCTTTTAGTAAATCGTGGGTTAATCTGTTCTGCGTGCTCAAACAAGGAGAGATTGGTTTCTACAAGGATGCACGACACAAAACCACACCCTATAATGATGAGCCTCTTCTCAACCTTGCCATCTGCACCTTTGACACTACCAATGGATACAAAAAGAAGAAGAATGTATTCATTCTCAGGTAATACAAAATGTGATCTTTAATAACTGCCCCACCCTTGATGCCTTCTTGTCTACACCAAATAATTACAAACAACCATGCAGAAAGTTGAATTTTTCTTAGTAAACATCCCATCAAAACCATAGGGAAAGGAAGACTTTCATTCCTATCTCACCCTTTTTTTCATGCTGTTTTTCTGATTTGATTAATTTTTATCAGGAACTCTGCTGAAGGGGACTACATCTTCCTGGCTAAGGATGAGGTAAGTTAGACAGTTGTGAGGTCTGCTGTGAAAAAGATGGCAGTAGAACAAGCTGATTCTTCCATTATTTTAACTGACGGACAGAACAGATGTTTCTTAAATTCAGCAAATATGTTAACATTATATGGTAGTTATATTATTTAACAAAATATAGGATTTCCACATAATATATAGCAATAGTATATAGTTACAGCCATATTAATAGAAGTGTGTCTGTTTGTTCTTTCTCATAGGAGGATCTAAAGGGTTGGGTCAACAATATTAATGCTAGCCTAAAAGAGATAGATGAAATTGCCAAGTGGGAAAAAGCCACAAATTCTTCCACAGACCCTGACAAATCGGAGCGCAAGGAGCGCTCAGAAGGGGCGGAGCCATTCGAGGGAGCTGAGAGATCAGAGAGGTCAGAGAAGTCTGAGCGTTCAGACCGATCAGATAAAATAGAGGCATCGGACAAAAGCTCAGAAAAGAGGGACATATCTGAGAAAGAGAGGGGTGAGAGAGGTGAACGAGGGGAGAGAGAGAGGAGGGAAAAAGGAGACCGGGGTTCCAGAGGTTCCAGCACTTCGGGAACAAGCAAATGACTCATCTCTCATTTATTTACCCATTCATCCATCCTAGCATCTTTCTAGAAAGAACTGTTGCTCTGTTTGTCCTGACAGCCTGATTTTTGGACAGACATAATTGAGTATGTCCCGTGAAATATTTGTTGATGTGTGTGTGTGTGTGTGCCAATGTGTTGAAAGTCTATGTAAGAATATGTTGACAGTATATGAAAGTATTCCAGCATCAGAGGGCCTGTTGAGCTGCCCAGCTTGATTCTTACAGAAAAGGCACTTTAGACTATCGAGGATGAATATAGCCCTTAATATTTTAGAAGCAATATACTGTATGTAGTAACGGATACTGCTTGTTCCAGCTGTTCTGTTCCTCCAAGCGTGTGCAAGAGAGAGAAAGTGATTGTGTTTTCTGAGAGAGAAATCAGTGGTGCGGTAGTTGATTATGTTTTTCCTGAACGACATCCTTACACACCCCAACTCAGACATCGCCTGTGTTCGGAATAGCATATTAACATACTACTCATACTATTGCTCCTGTACACAGTATGTATACTCTGTATAGTATGCTGATTTTCTGTATGCATAGAATACCCAGATGACCAACTACATTTGCCAAAATGTGAAGTAAACAAAAGAGCATACTACAAGGAATACTGTAGCTCACAATCAGTCTTCAAATTGTCACAGAACTCTTGTGGGGCCCCCTTAAAACCCACCCCTTTGCACTATACTACATTAATAAAATATACTAAGGTACTATGTACATTAAAGGGATAGTTCACACAAAAATGAAAATTCTCCAATTATTTAATCACCTTCCTGCCATTCCAGATGTGTAAGGCTTTCTTTTTCTGTAGAGCACAAACAATTATTTGTAAAATAATATCTCAGCTCTGTTGGTCCACACAATACGAGTGAATGGTGGCCAGAACTTTAAAGGTCTTGAAGAACATAAAGGCATCATAAAAGTAATCCATATGACTCCAGTGGTTTAATCCATATCTTCAGAAGCGATATGAGATATGAAGCGTGTGTGAGAAACCGATCAATGTTTAAGTCCTTTTTTACTATAAATGCTCCTCCCTGCCCAGTAGGTGACAATATGCTAAAAGAATGTGAATCGGCAAAAACATAAAACGGAGATATATGTAGTAAAAAAGGTCTTAAATATATATCTGTTTCTCACCCACACCTATCACATCACTTCTGAATATGTGGAAACACTGGAAACATATGGATTGCTTTTATGCTGTCTTTTTGCGGTTTATGGAACTTCAAAGTTCTGACCACCATTCACTCGGATTAGGAGATATTTTTCTAAAAATCTTTGTGTTCAGCAGGAGAAAGAAAGTCAAACACATCTGGGACGGCAGTTAATGTAAATGAAGAGTAAATTATGAGTAAATTTTTGGGTGAACTTTAAAGATGACGGTTTTAAGTTGAGGGAGAAAAGAGTTCAGGGCTGCAGAAAAAATGCTGATTGCCACAAACAGTGGACTATCTACCCCATTTGACCCCCCTCCCCTCCCTTCCTCAATTTGAACACTGCCCACAATCCAATGTACCCAACTACACTGTTTGATTCCATGTGATGAATGAACCATAATTACAACTGCGATTTTTAACATCTCTATTTTGATTCTTCATTTGACTGGACTGCCAAATATTCAGGGCATTGTTTCTTAAAATTTAACGAGAAATGAAAAATATCCATATTTATTTCTAAAATAAGTAGTATTAAGCTAATATTCCATTCCGAACATTGACGTTTACACGTGCATACACACACGAAGAGTGCATTAAGATTAAATGTTCCCTGCGGCCATTCTCCCACCTGAGGCTATACATGTCTTCCATCTGCTGCTTATAATAATGGTTTTAATCATGTGAGATGCTTCACAGAGCTGAAGTAAGCGTCATTCAGTCCAAACTACACTCTAAAAGCGCCATCATGAAGATTTTTAATCACAATCCATTAATATAATGTTTAATGATTGTCTGGTTGTGTGAGTGTGAGTGTGTGTGTGTGTGTGTGTGTTTGTATGTGTATGAATACAGCTCCATTCAGAAGAGGCTCAATGTATTATGTATAATCTTATTGATCATATTTATGAAGATATTACGATACAAATTTAAAGTGCAAGGTTCTCTTTATTCTTTGCTAAACTGAGAAGTATGATCAGCCACCCCATAGGTGTACAAATATGCTGCTTTTTATCATCTGTGGCCCTTACATCATCCTTTGATTGTAAAAAGATTAGTACACATAAACTAGGGTGTCTGTGACATTGTCATGCTAAGAAAAAGTTTCTATATATATATATATATATATATATATATATATATATATATATATATATATATATATATATATATATGTATATGTATATGTACTAGTAAACAAAATGTACTTCTATGAGCTACAGCGACTAATTACAAAAAAAAAAAAAACAGCTGTTGCGATTACTAGGACATGGACGACGATTTTCCCCCAAACTAGTTATTTATATATGTACAAGTTTGTTTACAGGGTTATGAAATAAAAATATCAACATAAACAGGAATCGTTAAATTAAATACATCCAATTTGTTTTTTTATTTGAACTGATAGTCCTATGGCTTTAAGTTGTTAATCGTTTTTTTGAGGTCAAGCTTTTCCTCTCTGTTTCCGTTTTTTATACAAACGTTCATTGCTGAGTTCAAACTCTGACTAGCCCCATTGTCTATGCAACAGCAAATGTCAGCATCATATTCAAACTAAGACCTATTTCTAGTACTGAACCTTGTAGAGTCATTAGCAAACATTGGGGATCATATTCATAATGCCACCTAGACCAACACTGTGTGTACAAACCTCCACTTGAAAAAACAACAACTTTAGGACTCGTCTAATGGATTGTGTTTTATGTTGATAGAGAATCTGTGTAAGAGAGACGTTATGCCAATAGTACAGATTTCCAATGAAATCCTTATCAATTGAAGACTTGTACATGTCCTTCAGAGGCTGATCCAGGTTCAGGAGATTTAGCAGCATTCATGCACACAATTTCCTATGTCACATGACACAAAATAGAAACACAAACATAATCCCTCAGCCAATCACACAACAGAAAACACACACCCCCATATGCCCCAAATGACTCCTTTTCTCACATCAGTCATGTTCAGGCCTAGTTAGTACTTTAGGGTAAGCTAGACCTAGTATGGAGTCAAATTCATATCAAATTAGAAACCGTGTATGACATGCTTTAATCACAATTCCATAAAAACAGCAGATAATTAGATATTTTGTGACCATTGTTTCTGATAAATGTGACTTAAGAATGAATGTATGTTTGTTAACACTGTTTTTGTCTCTGTCTCATCTCTGCTGAATCAACCCCAACAACAAATTTCCAAAAAGACTCATTTTACTTTTGGACTTTTACTTATCCATCATTTGTTTATCTGCCAGTAAAAAAAAGCACAATTTCACCCAAAACACAGCAACGAGAATTAGAAATGACACTGGATGCCGAGTCCTAAACCATGATCCCTGCATTTCTAAAAGCTGCCACACGAGGTCAGTGTTGTGAAGGCTGTGCGGCACTTTATTTCCTCTGCATTACTAAGGCGAACTCGAGATTATCTTTTCTTTGAACTCCTCACCTGAACTTATTTTTACTCAGACATTTTGACCGACCTAGTCACTAGATGAACTTCATATTTGTCTGATTTTTGGACCTGTTAGTCAATTCTCTTCTGTTAAACCTTGCATTATTTCATTACCCGTGCCACTTGTCATCTTCCCAACTTGACCTCACAAGCAAATATTTATTTATTTATTTATGTAAGAAAGTAAAAAGCCCTAAAATAATGGAGAATGTGGTTTTTCCTCCTTTATCCAACCAATCATTGTGTTTCACACAAACTAAAGAAAAACACTATCCAGTTGCATGAAAGAGAATATAGAGGTGATTTCTATGCAACAGCTGTGCATGTTTATCAAAAGGGTTTCAACCTTCAGCAAAGCACTGGGTTTGGGTCATGATGATGATGGAGAAATGAATGAGCAGATCACTTGTATAGCTAAAATGAGACATTAAATCATTATGTACTGATATCTGCACTTATTCATAAATACAGGTTGTATATATCAGTGTGCTTTGGAGTCTTAATTTTGGTGACTGTGTTTGCATCTGTAGGTGTGGTTCAATTTTGCCTATGCCCAGATAGCACATGTACATTTCTATGCTGTCTGTTTAAGAGTGTTTCATCTGGAAAGCATCACACTCTAATTAAAATCTTCTAAACATCATATTAAGATCAGATTACAAATATTCTAAACCAGAAACATCTGCTGAATGTCTTATTGACATCCGAGATGAAGCATCTTATAGATGTATTGGAAATGAGCAAATAACCTAAAAAAATGTAAACACACACACATCATATTGACATCAGGGTGATGTACGTGTGCTGTCAGGCTATTATGTTTATTCATCTTTTAAAGTTGTATTGTGTTTTAACAATTAGTAGTGATAATATTATCTACCAAAAGATACTTCATAAATATAGTTTTTATTTCTGACCTCATAATTTATGTTGCTGAGAAAAATAATTTTAGATGCTTAATTGTTCATTTGGTAAAGACTACAAGTGAGATTTGTCAGATTTGCGTCGATTATCTGTGTAATCTATATGTCTGCTGCTAACAATTAAAAGAAAGATTTAGTATAAAGTAACACATGCCCAATAACAGAAACACGTATACAAACCACAGGCAATCTAACAAACACACAAGTATAGTGTTGGACCATTGAAAGATCCTGTACAATAGTTTCTTGAACTTTCAGTGTACCTTGATTCAGGACAGATTATAAAACAGCTCTAACAAGCGTCTTCTGTGGTAGAAAGAGAACATTTTAGAAACTTTCAGTAAGAAATATGGGATGGTTCATCATTTGCCACACCACAGCAGTGATGTGATGGAAAATAACTAGTAAAAGAACATATTAAAAATGATTGTGTCTAAAAAAAATATAATTGTACTGTATATTCATCCAGATACTGTAAGCACTTGTATCCATCGCCCTCCCCCCGTCATCTGCTGTTGATTTGAAATCCGATCACAAGTGATGTGAGAGTAGAACAATTGATTTTTAGGTCTTTTGATTGTTTTATTCGCTCAATATACAATTTCATTTATCGCATCAAAGACCTATATCTTTCCTAAACATTGTTGTGGTAATATTTCAAATAAATATACAGTAAGAACGAACAAATTATATTTCCCTCTGTTTACATCTCTGCCTTTGTAACCTACGGCATTGTACTTTGTTCAACAGTAGGATGGTGTGAGTCGAAATATGTCGATTTGGACATCTAAACACTTTTGACTAAGATCTTTGACTACAAATGCCAATAGAACTTGTAATCATGCAGCTTGTTTGTAAATGTATGTCAGTAAATGCAACTTCAAGCACACATGCAGACATACCGTAAGAACTCTGGGCCCATGACATCTCACAAAATGTGTTATTATACCAAGAATAGACAGTGGAAAATTATGTTCCATTTAAACTGATTGGAGTATTCTAAACTTCACCTATAATTCTCATGCTTGGCTACCCACGAGCATGGAAAATCATATGTCTTTATTTCTATGCTAATGTTAGGTTTTTATGTTTTGTTTGTTACATAAACTTAATAACTGAGATTTTAAAATTTTTCATACTGAGTGTCAAAAGGGTCAATCATTATCATACTAATGTATTTGGGACAAGTGGAACAAACTAGTAAAACAGACCAAACAACTCACTGGACAAGCAGCTCTTAGTAAATGCTAAAATTCTATGCTATCAACCATCTAAACGAGGGAAACCAACATAATCTGCTATTAAAATGTATGAAAGCAAAAGGACACCAATTTTACAGTTAAACACCACATTTATTGATATTTGTAATGACCAGTTGTATTTTATATTATTTAGTTTTCAGGCAAATATTTAGAGGAGAGGTGTAGTAACAGGTACAGTTCATGATACACAGAATGAGTTATATGAGACACATAAACATTGCACATGGCCTGTTGATTTTATTTATATTTCACAACACATAAATTATTTTAACAGTATATTATTTTATATTTGTGTAATTTTAAAAAGGAGTGTTTGTTTATCTCGAGCTTTGTGATGAAATACTTTCATTTTCATAATGATCTTAATCATTAATTTTTCTGTTATATTATCTGTTATTAATTACATCATCAAACATTAAACATAAGGGCGTAGATTTGGCTTGAACATTGGCGGGGTTGCAGCGTGAAGGATTAACATGTTTCCATTGATCATGGTATGAATATTGGGTGGGTTGTACTTGCTTGTTTTGATTATCTTCAGAGTCTACACTCCTGATTAAACACCCTTACCAGAATAGTTTTTTTTTTTCACATTTAAAATCTTACATTATTATACATTCTGTATATTTACGTCAAAAAAAGAATAATAATTTCTTAAAATTTGACTTGAAAAGTGCAAATTAATTATATTAGCCTTTAGTATGATACTAAAACATAACAAAAGAGCTGAACATTAGTTTGAAATATGATTAACTAACTAGAGCTAACTAGGATTGTGAGAGTCGCAAGTCTGATCACTTAATGATAGTTGTATATGCTCTTTGTCACAGCACAGAATAAAACTAATAATTCACTTTCATGCCATGGTAACTACAGCTCATGCAACATTACATATTTCAAAATGTGCAATCAGACACCTACTCACTTGTTGAAACACTTTTACAGTTTAACAAAAGTAAAAAATAAAATAAAATACAAAATAAATATATGTTGTCTAATTTACTGCATCATCTCAGCTGTAGAAAGAGTCGATGTATGAATCCTGTCCCATGTTAGAGTCACACGATCTTTCTGAATGGCAGTGTGTGTCCACCCTCAGTGTCATTCTGTTCCTCATCCTTAAAGGGTTACTTCAGGATTTAGCATTAAGCTTTGTATCAGTAGAAAACCAGTAGTATTTTCGAATTACCGAGCTCCCCCCACTCATATCCCCCTGAGACGAGAGATTTATTTATTTTTAGTCTGGAAAAAATCCTCCGATGACGCAAAAATCGTCATTTTGCGTCATCGGAGGATTTTTGGGCCAGAGGCTTACAACTACAGCCAGTATTCCGCATGTTTTCACCACACCCATATGGGGCGGGATCTCACTCGCAGAATGTGAAGATAGTGTCAGCCATCTTTCTGTAGAAGTTAAGAAAACAGGCTCTTGCTCTGTGTAGAAAGTTTGTATACAAGTAGGCTAATCACGATGGCGGAAGGTAGTTTTGAAGTTGAAATGGCAGAAGGGGATTTCGAAGATCTGTTGCCAGAATCTGATGCTCGCGGCTACATGTACGAGCCGCAATACAGCGATGAACAGTTGCGGGAGATGGAGGAACAAGAGGCAGCCGGAGCAGCTGCTGTAGCAGGGGAGCAAAATCTGCTTGGCAGGCAGGAGGAAGAGCCCGGCCAGACTCGAGTTGGGGCGGACTGGTGGTGTCAGCGCTCTCGCTGTGCGCCTATGGAAACAGATAGAGAGTCCTATTGCTGTCGCGAATTTCAGCGATGCCATTTTCTTCTGGACGAGATCGCTGAATCCGCTGATGAAACTGCACCGCTAACTTGAGCATGTATAACTGAGCACACAAAGTTTTGTACCACACATGGACAGGGGAGTCCTGGAAACTTATTTTAGGATCCCGAAGATAAATTGGAAACGCCAGCCAAAGCCCGCAGGGACAAACGGACGGCTTAGTGTAAAGTGAGTATTTTGTTTGTTTTTCTTTTTGTTACTAAGACGTCATGTACAGAGTTTGGACACCCGGAATTATCACAATGTTCTTCCCGCATAGTCAGTCAATTTATCAACTAACTCACGATTTATAGAGTCACGATGTATCAAAGCAAGCCTAGTTGTATCAAATTTTCAGATACTACCGCCTGTAACCGGTAGGCGTGGTTTGGGAGTGGCCTCGTAAGGGCAGCAAAGCAAGTGCATTTTGGGAGTTGTTGTCTTTCAGCCACATGTG
Source organism: Moxostoma hubbsi (assembly GCA_032164185.1). NCBI lineage: Eukaryota > Metazoa > Chordata > Actinopteri > Cypriniformes > Catostomidae > Moxostoma > Moxostoma hubbsi. The sequence continues at coordinate 8,712,684 of JAVLUX010000215.1, forward strand.
TAAAAAATACATTATCTGCCTTTTCTCAGTCTAGAATGCTTCAAATTCAAAAATAATTTCACATTTATACTATATAAATGACCAATTTTAAATACACATTCATCTTCCCAGAGGTGAAGTATCCCATTAATGATCTTTAAACTTCACAAAAGCACAGGACTGTTATTCTGACATCCTCTTCTTATAGAAAGTATCCAATAACAACTAACTCTAAAGACAAATCAAGCCACCTTAGTGCTTAGCCAGTGTGAGACTGCAGAAACTGCTTTTTGGGTGTTTTAGCAAGTCACAGAGAGTCCTACACCATTGTACAAAAATCCACGGCAATTAGATTTAACATGTTCACAAATCCACTGCACTCTGTCCCAGAGTGTGTCATATGGAGCAAAATAAGATCCACAGGCTTGTCTGAGTGTAAGAAAAAGACATTGTCATATGTCAAGTGTTTTTTCAATAAAGCTGCACCTAGATCCCCACTCCTCGTCTGCTCCATTCGTCACAGAGAGCAGACGAGGAGTGTGGATCTAGGTGCAGCTTTATTGAAAAAACACTGAGACAAACGACTAAAAACACAGGAACAAACAAAACATCCACGATGGGAAAAACAAAGGATAATAAGGCGGGAACATCCAGGACGGGCTCGGGCAGGAACTCAGGCAGGATAACACATGTGGATACAACATTCAACGACCGACACTGGATGGAGAAAACAACAGGGTTTAAATACACTAGGATAACGATAAACAGGTGAAGACAATGACAGACAGATGGCAGTGAATTCTGGGAAATGTATTGAGGGAGAGATGACAGGGGAAAAACACAAGGCAGACAACAGGGAATTGTAACAGACACACTGTAAAACTTAATTATAGAAAGTAATTTTAACCTACTGTCACTTGAAGCACCCAGTTTATTCCACTGTTGAGAACAAAGACATTGTTGTCTTAAGTAATGAATGTGATATTGGTTCTTTTTGTTTTAAAGGTTAAACTTGTGAAAAATATTAATTCAATTCAATTTGATTTATATAGCACAATTGAAAAACAACAACAGTTGACCAATGTGCTGAACACTGTGTTCTGAAGATCTTTTTAAATACAATATACACAAAAGACATACAAAAACAAACAACAGAGAACATCACAAGTTGTAGTCTAGAGAGAAAAGATACATTTTTAACTTAGATTTAAAAATATGTATTGCTGGAGCAGTTCTGATAGAAGTCGGTAAGCTGTTCCAAAGTTTATATGTGTCTATGGCGAACACTCGATTACCCCTAGATTTTAGCTTCGACTTAGAACAGTTAAGAAACTCTGGTTGGCAGACCAAAGAGCTCTTCCTGGATGGTGTTCACACAAAAGGTCAGAGAAGGCAGGGGCTCAGCCATATAAGGATTTAAATACAAGCAAGAGCACTTTAAAATCAATTCTAGGATGGACAGGGAGCCAATGTAAAGACACTAATGCAGGAGTAATGTGCTTACGTTTACGGACACCCTTTAAAAATCTCGCAGTTGCATTTTGAACCATCTGTAATCTAGATATGGAAGAATTGTTTATTCCCAAATACAGGGAATTACAATAGTCCAGTCTAGAGGTGATAAAAACACGTATCACTGTTTCGAAGTGCTTGATGGATAGAAAGACACTTTACAAGTACTCTTTGTTGATAAAAACTGGATTTTACAGGGCATTAAAGGGCACTATCAAAAAAGACCCCCAAATATTTCACACAAGTTTTAACCAAAGACTATTAGACACCAAAATGAAATGTATTACTTACTCATTTGGCTTAAACGTTTTTATTTACCTCTGCCTCAAAAACTCAACTGAAGGTGTGTTCCTGTTGTAATTAATATTCCAACACTGGCATAACTGACTTAAATGTGGCCTGCCAACAATGTCTTAGCACCCAGCCCATTCACCAACCAAAAACAAATTGATTTAACCACTGGGAAAATCAATTTAACCATTGATTTAACCACTGAAGTCATATGGATTGCTTTTAAACTGGCCTATGTGATTTTTTGAGCTTTTTTGCTCAAAAGAATGGAAAAATCCATTCTTAAAAATCTTAATTTGTGTTCCACTGAAGAAAGTCATACACATCCAGGGGTGTGTTTCCTGTACAACGACGTAACTCATGGCTTAACCATCATAGTATGATGCATCGTTAGAGAAGCTAACTAGTTAGACATGACTATTTCCCAAAACCCTAGTAACTATGTTGCACATCCATCATTCAAACCACGTTAGTTCAACAATGTGGAGCTGTCATTAATGGCGTTGCTCAGAGGGTGGAGTAATAACTTCTGCAGAGATCGAATGGATATCAAAATATAACAGCTCATTTACATGGACAGAAATCCATTTATTGTGAAAAAAACTGCTTGAGACATGAAATTTGAAACATTTGCATTTATATGCACTTTGTAAGTGGCGTACTCTTTACTCCAGTATACAAGCAGTTCTTTCAGTAAGCAGCTCCAGAGCAACGTTATTTACCCACGATGCTGCTGTTTATAACGAACATGGCATCTAAGGACTACGTCTGTTATTTTCTGTTCTCCGTTGTTTTTCTTTATTTTCACATGCCCCTCTGTTACAGGTGTGTTTGCTTTCATCGTGACCTCTCCCAGCAATGAGCTGAAATAGTGGGGTTTCCCTCTTACCTCTGGGCACTTTAGCACACACATATGCACACATTCCAAAACCAATTATAATGCCACTTTTATTCTTGACACAATGAAAGATATAAAATTAAATATATATGGAGTGAAAGATACAGACTGGGTCTGGCAATTGGACTCTGGTGAAGCTGTGTGGTGCTGCATGGCAACAAACATCTGATTTTCAAGTTGCTTTTTGGTGACAGAGAAGTTAAACCTTGTGCAACCTAAGGGAAATTTTTGTCTTTTCCATTTTTGTTTTCTTATTCATTTTGGCTGTGTTAATGCCAACGGCATACATTTTGCCAAAGGTGTGTAATTTTGGGGGAATTTTAATATTTCAACCTCAGTTCCTTTAATACATCTATAATACACTGTGTACACAAAATAGTGACACTCAAGCCCTTCAGGACAAAAATGTCCCCATTAAGCCCAGTGCCATTAAAGAATAAAATCATGAATTCTATGATATTATGCTTTCATTCCGGAGCCCTGGCTTAAACATTTTAATTTGTAAAAGTTTTCACCAGATGGCGCCATTTTTCTCATGTTTAGCCAGTGGAGCAAATATGCTTTTTCCTATTTTTTGTTTGCTGTATTATTGAGCACTGCAGGACAATTGAATAAATGATGCAGCTAAAATTGTGTGGGTGTGTTGGTATGGATGTCAGAGTGTGTTTATGTGTGTATTGAGAAATGTGAGTGTTTGTGTAAAAAAACAAGTGACATTCTGTAAACAAACTGTCATTTAAAGGGTATATAAATGCCTACATAAGGACAAACTTGATCCTCTATCTGATGATGACATAAGAAATTTCCAGATTCCAAGGACCAAGATCCTTGAATTGCTGCAGGTTTAGAAACCACACCTTCAGAGGGCCACAAGAAGTAACTGCTCCTTAAGTCCAGCAGTGCAGTCCTTAGCTGCATCGCATTATTGTGCTGTGGGATGTTTTCTGGAGGTGGTTGATGATTATGGTATCAATTCCATACCACATATATTTGCAAAAATATAAAGTATTGCAAAAGAAAATAAAGTTTTGCAAAAGTAAAGTATCGAGGAAAAAAAAGAATGTTTTGCAAACAAAAATAAAGAATTGCAAAATATAAATTAAATATAGCAAAAACCAAGATATAATTAATTGCAAAAAGCAATGACTATTGTAAAAGAAACTTAAGAACTTTTATCCTTTTTTATCTCTGTAACAGATTTTTAGGCAGCGTTGATTTTTCCACACATTTTTCTTTGCAATGCCTACTAATTATTTTGCAACGCTCCTTTTAATTTGCATTTCCATCAAGTGTGAGCTCATGATAACATTTTGCCTTTGCGCTTCACTTTTCTGAGCGTTTAACTTTATGGCACTGTTTTGACGTGTGGGTGGAGTCAGGGGATTGGGGCGTGTACAACGGGCTCAGGGATGCCTCCCTGGAAGTTACGTCATGAGACACGGATCAATCATCATGGCCGAGCAGAGGCATGCGGGTGGATCTCAGGTAAGTTGATTATTTGCTTTGATTTAATTAGCATTAAATGTGTATTAACAGTGTTTGCTTCAGATAAAGATGTTAGAGATCAGTTAAAGCGGTGGATTTATTAGCCATACTCGCTAACGTCAGCTAGAAGCTTTGGATAATGTATTTGTAAGGAATTATTAGTGTTAACAGATAATTGACAATCGTGAGAGGATCCTCTGGTGTCAAACAACAAATACGCTGTCAACAAGTCATTTTTATAGCAGCTATAAATGAAGTAATATAACAAACTAAGCTGTCATTTCCATAATATCTTGTCAAAATATCATACAAACCTTATTTTGCGTTTTGTATATGTCAGCTTGCTTTCTGACTCCTGTTGAGTGCAGAAGATAGCAAGTCTTACTATATTGACGAAAACGGGTTTATTTAGTGTTTGTGACATACTGGTGTTTATTAATATGTAAATAATTTATAACCAAAGTTTACTATAGTAAGTAACATTGCATTTACATATTACATATAATTAATTTGACTTTTCTGCTAAGGATCTCTCATTGGCATTCATATATACCTTGTAATAAACTTTCAATTGTAAATCTTGTAGGTCAATTAAAATTTTAAAGGCAAATTCACCCCAAAATTCAAAGTGCATCCTAGCACTTGGATAATTTCCTTACATTCAAACACTCATGAAATCTTTCCTTTATATGTTTGCTCACATTTTCAAATGATTATTCATTAGAGTGACCATTACTGTTATTGTCTCAATTTTCAAGTAATTTTACTGTACAGTGTTTGAAAAAATTACATGCAAAATCACACCAAAAATTCATCCTAGCACTTGCATCACTTCCTCATGTTCAAACTCATCATAAAAAGCTTTCCTTTATAGGTTGTTATTAATATAAGGCAAAATCACCCCAAAAATCTAATTTTGTCCAGGCACATGGATCAGATCCTCATATTCAAACACTCGTAAAAAGTTTAATTTTTGAGTTCTTGTTCAAACATGCCATGCTTATTAACATTAAATTTAAACTAATTTAATGTAGTATTGGAAAAAATTACAGGGAAATAATCTCCTGACATCATACCTAGAATGTCTTCTTACATTTTATGTTTTATATGGTATTGAGATGAACTTTAACTTTAAAATGATCTATTTAAATGAAAATCCAGATACAACAAGTGACAGATCAGAGAGATAAGGAAAGAGAGTTGGCAACACAGAAAAATCAAAACAATGTCATGTACTTGTTTTCAAATGATCACACTTTTATAAATTATTTATTTTATTTTTTCAGATAACAGCCATGTGCATCTTAAAGAACAACAGCACTTTTGGCATGCTGTTGTACTCATGTACAATCCATGAGAATGCACAACAGTGTTTACAGTGTCTTCAGCACCTGTGGATATTTTTGTCACTGATAAACACACCTAATAAAATTGGCTTCTCATATTAGGTTTTTGTCTTATTAGTTAAAAATTACATATTTGCATACTGTGACATGTCATAACACATGTTACATAATAATTATCACACATCTTTCTGTAATTGACTCTTTTTAAACTCTTGTTTAAATTGCATTAGGCTGAGTTGCAGTATTCTCATTATCAATCAATACTGTGCTTAAGGTGTCACTGTCTTGAAAGGCACATATAAATAAAATGCATTATTATTATTATAAATGAATACAGGAATGAGCTAGAGCAGAAGCTGCGGCAGAACGACACCAGGGAGTTCTGCAGACAGAGGCAAGAGGACCATCACTGGTTACAAGCTTTCTGGACAATAAAAAAAATAAAAACAAGGAAAGGAAAACTTAATTTTATTCATTCATATATATATATATATATATATATATATATATATATATTGCATCAAAACATGAACATGACTGTTTTCTATTATTCATACAGAAATAATCGCACAAAAAACATAACTGCAAAGTTACTGCACCGTTGGCACCCCTCCTAGGAGCACAGTGTAAACTTTTTTTTTGTAAAAATATTTTTTAGGGTATTTTACAGGATGCAAAAGCCTGTCTGATGAAATTAGTTTAGCCAGGTCAATATTTAATGTCATCAGGTTAGAATTAACAATTAATATTATTTCATTGAATTTCACTTTCTCATGGATCAAACAGTCCATTTGCACCTAAGGGGGTTTTTGTTGTTTTTTTACATCATTACCATCAGATGGTACCACCACAACACGATGGTCTTAATTTAATTGTAATAAAATGCAACTTTTTTTTTTTTTTTTTTACTTTTTCTTTCTACCAGACAATGATGATTCTAAGAAAACGCACCCGCAGTTTATTGTTGCTAAAGTACTGAATGCAACTTTCATGTGCGTCTGATTGACAGATAAAACACGTGCTCTTATTTCAGTGTTGATGTTAATTTGGGGGTAATTATTTTGTGGTTATTGCTTCATATTCAGTTCAACAGCATTAAGTTAAAGAGGATAAAAGTTATATTCAAATGAACTGCACTGCATATGGGTGAATTTGCCTTTCATTTTTTAATTAACAAACTGTACATTAAAATGACTCGAAAATGTATACAGTAACAGTCTGGGTCACTCTTACATATAATCTATTGAGTAGGTCAGCAAACCTCTAAAGGAAAGCTTTTTTAATGGCGTTTGAAAATGGGACATTATGTAAGTGCTAGGATGCACTTTGAATTTTGGGGTGAATTTGCCTTTAAAATTTAAATTGACCTACAGGATTTACAATTGAAAGTTTATTACAAGGTATATATAAATGCCAATGAGAGATCCTTGGCAGAAAAGTCAAATTAATTATATGTAATATGTAAATGCAATGTTACTTACTATAGTAAACTTTGGTTATAAATTTACATCTTAATAAACACCAGTACGTCACAAACACTAAATAAACCAGTTTTCGTCAATATAGTAAGACTCGCTATCTTCTGCACTCAACAGGAGTCAGAAAGCAAGTTGACACAAAACGCAAAATAAGGTTGTATGATATTTTGTCAAGATATTATGGAAATGACAGCTTAGTTTGTTATATTACTTCATTTATAGCTGCTATAAAAATGACTTGTTGACAGCTGACAGCGTATTTGTTGTTTGACACCAGAGGATCCTCTCACGATTGTCAATTATCTGTTAACACTAATAATTCCTTACAAATACATTATCCAAAGCTGCTAGCTGACGTTAGCGAGTATGGCTAATAAATTATACTCAATGTGAAATAATTAAGACTTCTCAACAACTTCTCTGGGTGATGTAGCTTGCTGTGTCATCACAAAGCAAAGCTGCAACTGTTCCCTGTTTGAAGGATGTTCTATAGGAATGTGTTTCTTGTCTCTACTCTCACGTTTCACACGTAGCTCAGACATGTATGTCACCCCCAAATAAGGTAATGAGCCATTTCATTGGTGGGGGTCCAGTGGAATGTGGTTTTTCCTGGACCATATAACAAAGTGCTGAACAATAAATGTTGAAGAAGGATCTGATAGCATTGGGTGTCTGTGTCATGTCTTTCTTCCCTCAGCTGAGCCGTATCGAGACGGGGATTGCAGATCAAGAAAATAAATTAAACACATTGGATGACAAAATTATCTAACAATTTGGGGGCTCGTCCGGGATTTCTCCAGACTTTTAAGACTGATTTAAGTATCAAGTTTTCCTGTCTGATGAGAGATTGAATAAAACGTAGTTTAATTTGGCTCGATATTAACTCCATTAATAACTCTGCTCGGGGGCCCCTTCAAAGGGACGATTTTGCCCTATTATAAAATAGGAAGGAGGGTTTTGCTCTGTTATAATATAGGGAAAACCCCACGACCACAGCAGTAGTTTAAAGGATATCCTTATTCTGGTATGAATAAGAAGAGGACGGGAATTGTCCTATGGAAAAGACGGAGAGAATTTGATCTGCATTATTGTTCTGCATGAAACGTGTCGATCGGGAAATTGTTTGTATTATTATTACTAAAAAGGTGACATTATGGAACAGGAAAAAGCCGTCCTCTATGGAACGAAACTCCAAAACAATGGATGTTTTGCGATAAACAAGATTATAATACTGAGCCATATATAAGCAATTTGGCTGGGTGGTCAGAGAAAGGAGAATGAAAAAAGAAGAAAAAAAAAAGAAAAAACTTAATTAGATCAATTCATGAGTAAATCAAATCTATGGTTAAAAAGGGTGAAAGCACCCTCAGTGGGATTATAAATACATAAAAGAGTCATGCGATGTGTGGAAGAAAATAAAACCATTCTGGGACAAAGGTCCTGAATGAAAAGAGACTAATCAAATGCACATAGCGGTCTCTGTTTCAAAACAAGCCGCCTAAATATGATATTGTCGTGAACAAAGCTTTAACCCCTAACCTCCCAAAGACACCATGCTCTCTGTTGTATCCCGATTTAACAAAATTTAAACGCAACTCATTCGCTACAGCCACGGACGGATCTGATTCAGATTCAAAGAAAGATACGAGCGAAGATACAACAGCTGCATTTCCTTTTATCAAGTGCCCAAACAGAAATAAAATCGTTTCACTAACATTGTCAGAGACGCTGACTCTATGCAAAGAATTACCATATATATAAACCGCATACCTTTATCATCGATACGGGCACATCTTAAAGTTTATTAACAGCGCATTGCTATGAGGGCTCTATTACGGGACGCACTCTAAACTCTGTGGGAATTAATGGCATTCCTGTGAAGTGTCATATGACACCAAAATTACTCGTAACATCTCTAGATAACACAAACTTGTTTAAAATGCACGATTTCATGATTCTCCGTTCTGCCCACTGGTCTGTGATACGATGCATAAAATTGGAGGAAAAAAAAAAACAAAAAAACTGTTGATTCTAACTCATTACAATTGGTGTTTCCCTCAGTATATTGTCAGTCTGTGTATACAGGACATTGTGGAGAAGTTTGCAGCTCAACGTCTGTCAACATTTCTGCTGCGAAACAGGAAATGCTCAACGTAGACCCAGCGCTATGGGCCGCCCACAAAGATGAGGCGGGCCTTATTGATGTAAGACCATATGTTGCCAAACTCCGCTCTAACTTGCCACTATACTTCAAACAGTATAATGCAAACTGTCAGAAAACAAAGGTATTAATACAGTGTCTGAAACGAGGTATTTTGAAACCCATTCACACATCATATAAATCACCAATTAATCCTATGAAGAATGCTAATAATGCATGGCGATTAAAGAGTTGAAAAAAAAAACTAATGCCAATGTCTCCAGTGGTGTCGGATGTGTGCACTACTATTAACTAAATTCCAGCAGACCATACTGATTTTACTATTATTAATTTGTGTTCTGCATTCTTCAGTGTCAGTCATGCCTGATACGCAGCCGCTGTTCGCATTCACATATGGAGGCCAACAGTAACAGAATGCCCCAGGAATTTAGAGACTCGCCTGCTGTGTTCTCTGCTGTAGTGCACGCTACTTTGAAGGACACCAAGCTGCCACCTGTCTATTGCAATATGCTGACAACATCCTGCTTTCCTGCCCGAACATCAAGTCATGCACAGCAGCTTCAACTATTGTGTGCAATGTATTAGCAAAGGCTGGCTTCAAGACATCAAAATAAAAGATGCAATGGGTGAAACTGAACTATCAATCTGGGTCATGAACTACAGAAAGGAACAGTACGTGTCTCCACAGACAGAGTGAAGACGATTACTACCTTCCAACACCCTAAAAAAAAAAGGCTCAAATGCAAAGCTTCTTGGGTTTAGTGAACTATTGTCGAGCATGAGTGCCAAACTGCTCGTGATATGACAAAATCCTGAGAGAAGCAACACTCTCAAGGGCTGAGGAACCTATCAAGAGGACTGCTGAAATGGACATTGATGAACCCTTTCATTTGTATGTGCACGAGGCGGCAGGCGCAGCAGTAGCGATCCTCGCTCAGTCCAATTGCAGAACATGTAGACCAGTGGCGTACTTGTCAAATATTTTAGAGGCAGTCACCAAAGGCCTCCCTGCATGTTTACGAGCAGTGACTGCTGCAGCGTTGATGGTACAACATGCAGAACGTATTGTTCTCTCACATCCATTAGTTGTGCACACCTCTCACCAGGTAGGAACAATCATGCACAACATTACCACATGACAGCACAACGTTGATCAGGGTATGAAGTTATTTTATTGGCTACTGCTAATCGGACAAATAAACCAACTTCCGTTGTAAACGCCCCGACTTTATCATTACACAAATTGCTGACTCAAGGTGAATTTTACAACGATTCACATGATTGCATCAATTGCCTAAAAACATATACTTTATGTAGGCCGGACGTTTCATCATCCGCCCTGGAGGAGGGGGACCATTGGTACATTGAACACTGACTTGAACATTGACTTGATGGGTCCAGTTCCAAGCCAATTGCGTATACTGGTGTGGTTATGCTGTAACGGAAATTCAGAATCAAATTATTAAAGCTTATTCGCTCCCATATGAATCTGCACAAGCTGCTGAGTTGTTTGCGTTGATCAGAGCATGCCATTTGGCTAAAGTTACATCGATCGATATATACACAGACTCGAAGTATGCTGATGAAGTAGCAAAGTGGGCTGCAAGGGAAGTTATGGTAAGTCCAGACCTAAATCAAGCTGAAGAGACTTTTTCCATGATACAATCAACACTGGTAAAAGACAATTAAATTGTTACAGGCAAATCCATCTGAATCTGACAACATTGGGCCTCAAATTAAGTAAAATCAAACTTATTGCATAAATGGGGTACAAAAATGCAGTAAAATTAATCCTGGACTCATGTCTAACGTGCGCACAGAACAACAGAATAACAACAATAACAAGCCTACGAAGCACGACTCAATACCACACTCGGAACTGCTGTTCTAAACAGACAGAAGCTTTCTCGTGTGTGAGGTAAAATGATAAAATGGTGAAAATTTGGCAAAATAAATAATACAGAGATTCGGCTGAATGAGCTCAGAATGTCACCATCCTCTGTTGTTAATCTCTCCATTTGAAATACTAATGGGTAGGCCTTTCCCGACCCCTTGGGTCAGAGGCCGCGCTGGCTTTCTCTCCACAGGTGACAAGGAGGTGGTGATTGCGGAATATGTGGATTCCCTCATTAAAATATTAAATGACATAAATGGTGATATCTCTCTCTCTCCCTCTGCCTGCAGAAAGCACTACTCATCCATTTGTTCCAAATCAGCAGGTTCTGGTAAAGTGTTTGAAACCAACGAAGTTAGGTGAACCAAAGTGGGCCCAAGTACTGTACTGCCAGTGACCAGAACGGGGGTGCTGACTGACCTTCAACGACAGTAGATCCACGCAAGCCGCGTGAAGCTTGCTCCAGAGGAGGGCCTTACTGATTCAAGGTGAACGGTGAAAGCACTGGAGGAGCTGAACACGCAGCGCCAGTGCCCAACCGGGAATCTGTGAATTAGGAGGACCTGAGGAGGGACCCGGAGCAGTCAACATGAATACATTCCTACTGACACTCTGCATATGGCAGGTGGTTGTACTTGCCTATGCCTGTTCAGTATCAACACAACAGCTAGAAATAATGTATGATGGTTTATGTTTTATGGTAATGTTACAGGAAGTTGTTTCTGTTATGAAGGTACGGGTAAACACCCGGAAACGAAGGTACCTAGAAGGTGATGCCTCAAGTGACCCTGAAGTATATCTAGATAGTGTTGGACAGCCAAGAGGTATTAAATGTTTGGATTACCTTTTGGCTAAAGATGGAGGAGGAGTATGTAAAATGTTTGGAGACAAATGCTGTACATACATCCCGGGTCACACTGATGATGATGGTGAATTTATGAAGGTATGAAAGGAAATGGATAAGTTAAATAAAGAATTAGCTGATAACTTCGGGGAAAATGGGGACAATTTTTCAATATGTTTGGGTGGTTCGCACCCTGGATGTCCTCCATTATATCGATTGCTGGATGCATTGTACTTATGTTATTGTTATTATTTGTCCCATGTTTGTTACAATTACTGATGCAGAAGATGAATGTGATGATAAACAGGCATAATATCACTATGTTCCATTATTTATGTATACCTGATACTGAGGTTGGTTGAGAAGTCTACGTGATCCTTTCAGGATCAAAGTGGGCAATGTGAAATAATTAAGACTTCTCAACAACTTCTCTGGGTGATGTAGCTTGCTGTGTCATCACAAAACAAAGCTGCAACTGTTCCCTGTTTGAAGGATGTTCTATGTGTTTCTTGTCTCTACTCTCACATTTCACACGTAGCTCAGACATGTATGTCACCCCCAAATAAGGTAATGAGCCATTTCATCGGTGGGGGTCCAGTGGAATGTGGTTTTTCCTGGACCATATAACAAAGTGCTGAACAATAAACATTGAAGAAGGATCTGATAGCATTGGGTGTCTGTGTCATGTCTTTCTTCCCTCAGCTGAGCCGTATCGAGACGGGGATTGCAGATCAAGAAAATAAATTAAACACATTGGATGACAAAATTATCTAACACTCGCTAACGTTAACGGATCTCTAACATCTTTATCTGAAGCAAACACTGTTAATACACATTTAATGCTAAGTAAATAAAAGGAAATAATCAACTTTACATACCTGAGATCCACCCGCATGCCTCTGCTCGGCCATGATGATTGATCCGTGTCTCAAGCTAATGACGTAACTTCCAGGGAGGCATCCCTGAGCCCGTTGTACACGCCCCAATCCCCTGACTCCACCCCCACGTCAAAACAGTGCCATAAAGTTAAACGCACAGAAAAGTGAAGCACAAAGGCAAAACGTTATCATGAGCTCACACTTGATGGAAATGCAGATTAAAATGAGCATTGCAAAATAATTAGTAGGCATTGCAAAGAAAAATATGTGTGGCAAAATCAACGCTGCCTAAAAATCTGTTACAGAGATAAAAAATGATAAAAGTTCTTAAGTTTCTTTTACAATAGTCATTGGTTTTTGCAATTAATTATATCTTGGTTTTTGCTATATTTAATAAATGTTTTCTTTTGCAATACTTTATATTTTTGCAAATATATGTGGCATGGAATTGATTCCATAGGATGATGGCCTGTGGCTCAGCAAGTCTTAGGTCAGCAAAGCTGTGAAAGTAGTAACACATTTGCTGTTACAGCTCATGAACACCATGCTGACTTATCCCAAATCTCCTCAAAAAATCCTGTCACAGAAATTTGTTCAACTTCCTGAGGAGGCAGATTGGGTCATGCTGGTGCAGCTGATGACGATGATGGTGATCCACTGAACCTACATCAAGGCAGAATGCATCCTGTGCGAGGAGCAGAAGTCAGAGAACATTTAATTCAGAAAATCTCTGGTTACTTTTTTCATTTTTAAATACAGTTTGGTTACTGTATTTTCTAGAAATACCAGAAGAGTTCACTTGTGCTTAGCAGACCTGCGGATCACTCTAGGACTCTAGCATGCAACATCTTACACTTGCTCATCATTTATAATGTAAATTGAGCAAAATTTTACCTCAGCTTGAGAGCGACATAGTGCACGCTATTATTAAATGTACACAGGAGGAGCCCATGTCTTTTGTATGCCTGTATACAAATTCTGTCACAAAATATTTCAATTTGATTTGCAAATACACCATTGATCTAGTGATCAAAAAGGACTACAGTATGAGAGATACATACTCCAGAGCTGCTCTCCTCACAGATGTAAAGGGTAAATATAATACAAGGGTACACAAAAAAATATTTTAGTCTATTTTCAAGATATTTTAATAACAAATTTCCAACTTTGATCAAAAAAAATCAATAGCATGGAAAAGGTAACAAAAGAAAAAGAAACAAAACAATTCTGAAAAAGTATTTCATTTTGATTAATTATTTCTGATAAAAAAAAAAATCACCAGTAAAAGGCAACAATGTAATTTGTTTGAATATATATAGTTATTTTGTGAGCCCCTTATAATATTTAAAAGCATCTGTACTAGATAACCATGAATCCCATTTCACCTGTGTTGACTTAACTGCCTTTGATTTACCTTCATCCTGCAGACACACAGTAGTTGTGCTGAAATTAATTTACAGAATTCAAATTAAAATGGTTTTAGAGAAACAAAGAAACAACTTTTTGAATTTCTTTTAACTTACCTTCAAGTGTAACATTTCCCTTGCTTGCTCTTGAAATTGTCCTGGGTCTTTTATTGTCCAATATTTTATGGTTAAATCAATAAAAATCAAGATTTACAGATCAACAACCCCCCCCATAAATTTTTTTTTTGATCTGGTCCACTATTAGAATTCCCTAAGATAATTAATGTATGAAAAAAAATCATTAAAGTTTAATTTGTGTTCTCAATTAAAAAGATACAAACTTCGACCTTCTCAAAAGAAGGCCTTCTGTGGTAAAATGTAGTGTACTCATTGGGGGGAGGGAGCAGGATATTCATAAATTCTGCATGTGTAATAAATATATATGAGAATTTAAAATATGTGGGATAAAATAGGTTTAGAAAAAGTATAACATGTCACAGCTGGACACTGCTGTCACCGCTTGACATGTTATTTCAATGATCTATTTGCAAATAGGGCCTACATCTCGGGGTAAACAAATTTACATCAATAAATTGAAAAAATAAATAAAGAAATTGTTCCTATCAATGTCCAAATAAACCCTATGCAATAACATACAATATAAAATAAATATGTTTGTAAAATGGCAGGCAAAAGAAGGGCACACTCACAAACCTATTGGTCCGGTGTGGAACCCTTTGATAGAATAGAATAGATTGCCCTTTGAAGGTCTCTGCATTGTTCTGTCTTTTCTGAGCACTGTACCAAAACAGTTATTAATTTGCGCTTTACAAATTCATTCCATTATTAATTTTATCTGACTCCAATTTTATATTAATCTGACTCCAATTTAAGTTGACCTCTAATTTAGATTAAAGCTCTAATTACTTTCTGATCATTCTTTTATTATAACATTTTAGGTAATTGATTACTTTAAATTCTCTTCTATTTATTGTCCATTTGATCAGTAATTCAAACATAGTCTTTAAATGACTTTTCTCCTACTCGGCTCTCCTTGTTGGATGTCCTACCTGGTTCTCCTGAGTGGTTTACTCTATTTATAGCTCCAATATTCTAACTGAAATTCTTTAAATGTCTTTCTCCTGCCCGGCTATATCCAGGGCACTTTCTCATATATTAAAGCTCCAGTAATGAAATGATTTAGGAGGAATACAGAATAAATCAAATAATAACAATTTATTTGACAGGTAGGATTTAAAACGTAAGTTACAAAATCAAAGCCAATTTTACATATGATCAGAATAAACAAACATGCCTAAAAATAAAATACAAATCAAAGAAAAACATACCTGACAATACGAAATTAAAATTGCAATTACCTGATTGAAACCACACAGTAAATTGTGTGTGATAGTCTGACTACAGAGAACCTCTAGCTCTAGGACAGCTTTCCTTAATTATCCAGACAGAATAAACATTGTGTACTAAATGGTATTATCCTTTGAACAATGAGAATTTGGGGGTGAATGGGTTCTTGGCTTCCTGGAGTTTAACCTTATTAACATACAGGTAAGGAAGGGGATGGACTTCCAGAATTATACAATATTTGGCAAAGACCTTTTAACTTTGTTGTCATTAGTTTTACAAACCTGAGCAAAAGAACATTATGCCAGTCGAACAGAGAACTCTTAAATGATATCAAACATGCCTATTTGCTGGGTTTTTCCACACAGAGATGTCTTTGTTTTCTAAGAAGTAGACCTTGCTTGTGAGAGAGTTTTTATGACTTTGTTCTCGCAGAGTTCTTTGACTTTTATGACATCTTATGCCAGCCTTACATGTTCTTCTTTATTGCAATGTTCACCAATTGTCAGCATTGTCTCCTGAGTGCTTCCAGTGTAGTCCATCCCTCCTCTAGTTGGCTGTTCATTTTACTGGCTTCCTGTTCTAGGACTATGTTCTCTAATGCTTTCTTTTTTCTCACTCATCAACTTCAAGAAATCATAAAATCAAACATATGTTAAAAACTTATTTGAAAAAACATACTTTGACACCCATTTTATTCCTCTGCAGAGAAAAATGACTATGTGAGTTTATGTAATAAACTTAATCTGTTAATAAACCGATTCAACATGCCCAGAACTTTAAAAGAGTAAACATTTACCTTATCAAGCATTTCTGCAAAAACATTAGTGATAAAATAGAACAAAATAGTAAATATCACGATTACTTGTAACAAAAATAATGTAGGTTAAAAATAGGTTATACTTCAAGACAAAAAGTGACTTCAAACTATTAATTAACCCTTCATTAATAATTTCTGATCAATAATCACCCATAAAAGACAACAATGTAATTTGTTTGAATATATAGACAGTTATTTTGTGAGCCCCTTATAGATATATAGAGCATTCATAAAGTATTCAGACCCCTTCATTCGTTAACATTTTGATACGCTTTAATGCTTTCAATTATTTATTTTTTTTACATTAATCTACACTCCATATCCCATAATGACAAAGCAAAAAGTAGATTTTTGATAACTACAAACTACAAAGGTAAAAACTCAAATATCACATTGACATAAGTATTCAGACCCTTTGCTATGACACTTGAAATTTAGCTCAGGTGCATCCCATTTGTCTGGATCATCTTTGAGATGTTTGATCGGAGTCCACCTGTGGCAAATTCAATCGACTGGACATGATTTGAAAAGGCACACACCTGTATATATATATATATATATATATATATATATATATATATATATATATATATATATATATATATATATATATATAAGGTCTCACAGCTGAAAATGCATATCAGATCAAAAACTAAGCCATGAGGTAAAAATAACTGTCTGCAGAGCTCAGAGACAGGATTGTGTAGAGGCACAGATCTGGGGAAGACTACAAAAACAATTAGGGTGCATTGAAGGTTCCCAAGAGCACAGTGGCTTCTGTAACATAAATGGAAGTTTGGAACAATCAGGATTCTTCCTAGAGCTGGTTGCCCAGCCAAACTGAGCAATTGGGGAGAAGGGCCTTGGTAAAATAGGTGACCAAGATTCCGTAGGACACTCTGGTTGAGCTCCAGAGAAGTGGGCTTTAAGGCCAGACGGAAACCTCTCCTCAGTGCAAGAAAGCAAAAAAGCACCTAAAGGACTCTCAGACAGAGAGAAACAAGATTCTCTGGTCTGATGAAATGAAGATTGACCTGTTCTGCCTCAATTCCATACGTCATGTCTGGAGGAAACCAGGCACCGCTCATCACCTGCACAATACCATCCCAGTTGTGTAGTATGGTGGTGGCATCGTGCTGTGTATATTCTTTTCAGTGGCAGGGACTGGTCAGGGTTGAAGGAAAGCTGAACTCTGCAATTTACGGAGATATCCTTGAAGGGACTGTTCACCTAAAAATTTAAGTTCTCATCATTTACTCACCCTTATGCCATCCCAGATGTGTATGACTCTTTTTTTTTTTTATTTATTTATTTCAGCAAAACGCAAAGATTTTTAGAAGAATATTTCAGCTCTGTAGCTTTTTACAATGCGAGTGAATGGTGAACAGATCTTTGTAGCTACAATCACAAAGGAAACATAAAGGTAATCCATATTGCTCCAGTGGGTAAATCCATATCTTCAGAAGTGATATAATAGGCGTGGGAGAGAAACCGATCAAAACTCGAGTCCTTTTACACTTTTACATTTGAAAGTGAAATAGAAAGTGGAGATTTAGAGTAAAAAAATGATTTAAGTTTTGATCTCTTTCTCACCCACGATCTCATATCATTTGATCTCATATCATTTCTGTAGATATCGATTTGCCTACCTCGAGAAATATGGATTCACTTTTATATTTGCTTTGTGGTATTAGGAGCTATAAATGTCTGATCACCATTCACTTTCATTGTAAGGACCTACAAAGCTGACATATTCTTCTAAAAATCTTTGTGTTCAGCAGAAGAAAGTCATACACATCTGGGATGGAATGAGTTGAGTAAATGATGAGAGAATAATTTGTTTGGTGAACTATCCCTTTAATGAAAACTGGGTCCAGAGTGCTCAGGACCTCAGAATAGGACAAAGGTTCATCTTCCAACAGGACAATTACCCCCAAGCACAGAGCCAAGACAATGCAAGAGTGGCTAAGGGACAACTCTGTGAATGACCTTGAGTGGCCCAGCCAGATCCCGGACTTGAACCCAATCAAACATCTCTGGAGAGACTCTCAAGCTCTGTCAGGTTGGATGGGGACTGTCGGTGGACAGACATTTTCAAGGATCAGCAGTGAAGAATGGCAGAAAATCCCCAAATCCATGTGTGCAAAGCTTGTCACATCATCCCAAAAAAAAAAAAAAAAAAAAAAAAAAGTACTCAGTTAAGGGTCTGAATACTTGTGTCAATATGATATTTCAGTTTTTTTCTTTTTTAATACATTTTCAAATTCGGTTTTTGCTTTGTTATTATGGGGTATGGTATGTAGATTCATGTGGTTGAAAAAAATGTAAAATAATTAAAAGCATTTTAGCATAAGTCTGCAATATTATTAATGCAATGCTTAACATTGATCAGCTGCTGTAGTTTGTTTTCATCTAGAATGTAGTCCCTTCCTCTAGTTAGTCATCCATTCCCCAAATTATTCAATTTAAGTTCAGAAATAGGAGACCACACTAATAGGTCACACACACATCAATATTTTTCACAGATGAAACTCAGTGGGTTCCTGGTGTTATCTTGACCCTTGATAAATGAAATTCCTCAACACTGATCTGCTATTTGGGTAGATTTATCAGTTTCTGTTTTCTCTTCATCCATACATGTTGTATCTGTCTGTGGAAAGGGGGAGGGGGTGTTAATATTAGATTCTAATAGAATAGACCGAAATCTTAAGATCATTACCGGTTAAGTATTTGGCTCGAATCAGATCTACATATTTGACATGCGGTCCATATGCAGTGGAAAACAACATCATTCTACCTATAGATGAGGGGTTTCTTTCTAAATGAGTAGATTGACAACAGAATCAATAAATCAGAATTTAGAGATCTTTACTTTATAATAGGGTGTTGAAAAGGCCAAGAGTTACATGATTTTACTGGTATCTTAGTAAGTATTTGAACTGACCCAGAAAATATGGTGTTTATGATTTATTTATGCTTTCACTAACAAATAACTCTTACCTTTTGTGTTCCATTACTACCTGCACAATCACTTGACACTATAGGGAAAAATAAGAGAAAAAGAAATACAGATATTGAAAAGCATGAGTTAAAAAAAAGCAAAGAGATAATCTCAAAGCATATACATAGAGCAGCTTAAGATGTAAGGGAAACCAACATATTTGGGCTGCATCAGTTGACCTCCACACGTTCACTTTAGTCAACAAATTGAACTACGAACTTGCCATTTTTGTCATGTTTGAAACCGGTCTGTTTTTAATATTTACTTAATGATGTTATATACATTATCTAATCACTACTGTATACAGGCTAAATGCATTATCCGAAAATAATGTATAGTAATTATACAAGAACAAAAAAAAAACAAACACTTTTATTGGTTCAGTAGTTATAATATTAAGAGTTCCCCTTCTGTCACTCACTCAACGTTGTGCTGATGTAGTGACACTAGGTGTTGCTCTTGGGAGCCTCAAACACCTCCAATCTTTGAGAAAAGGCACATGAGAATTGGTGAGTGGAATTTGCATGCCACTCCCCCGGACATACAGGTATAAAAGGAGCTGGAATTTTTTCTTCGGAACCGTGCGGTTGTGTGTCGCGAGCTGAATCCCACTCCCAGTCCATTCACCTCTAAATGAAGAAGTGTATGCTGTTGCATATTCGGCGCATTCCAGCGGCTTTCTATCTTTCTCCACGATCAGTGTAGTGACGAGTGTGCCCCTGGGTGCTTCGACAGCAATAAGACATTATATATTCCTGAGAAAAGAGTATATTTTCTCTATTAGAGTCTTTTAAAAGATGCCTTTCCATCTTTGTGTAGTTCCTGGATGCGATCGTTATCTCTCCACCTCCGTCGGCCACGGACGCTGCTTCACGTATCTGGGCAGCGGTCACATTGAGGCAGCGTTCGTGGATGGTTCATGTTCTCATTGCGAGAACAAGACCATGGCAACGCTGTGGTTGCGGCTTTCCTTCTTCTGTGGGAAAGCAGCTTCAACAACCCCCCCAACCCCCCCATGCCGTGCCCTTTACCTACGGGGTCGAGGCTAGCTTGGCTGGCACTGGAGGCGATTTGGGGATTTCAATGGGCATGGTCTCGCCGGGTAAACCCTCGCGGAACTCCCGTTCCCCAGCATACTCGTTTGCCCGTCAAGGGCAGAGATGAGACCAGCGTGACTCACGGCCAGCTTAACGTTTCTTTCAGAGCCTGCAAGCAGGATGAGTCCTCGATCGCTGCATCGGAGAGCGCGCTGGCTATGTCGCACGCCAAGGATTTGACTGGGCTACCACCTTCAGGTCTGCCTGCCCAGTCTGAGAACGATGCAGAGCTGGGCTGCTGCAAGTGTCGGGTTGGACTGGGAGAGCCCGGGAAGTAAATCTTGTGTTCTCTTTTGTTTTGTGTTCACCGCACCAGAGTGGGCAGCGATACACACATTTTCAAAGAGCGGTTTTCTCACTTCTTGAGTCACCACCCAGTGTTTACAACTGCTGTTAATCGCAGCAACTGGAGTCCAAGCACCTGCGGCCTAGATGCCATAAACATGGGCCCCCTGCCTTCACGTGCCCGGCCGGACCACACCCACGGCCAGGCGGTTGTGATGAGCTATGAGGGCAGTCAAAAATCCCTCCTCCCCAATCGCTGACCCATCCCCCCCTCCAAGGGCAGGAAGGAAGTAAGTACTTCGAGGTTCCCCTCAGCACAGCCACCTTGGGATGAAGCGAGGCTCCTCAACATGGCATTTCCTGCTCCCCCAGCCGCGAGGCCCCACCCCCAGGTACATCAGACACGATTGTCCCCTTAGTGCCTGGAGCTTGGATGCATGGCTAATGCTTCCAACCGTTTGATTTGGCTACATGATTCAGTTTGCCAGGTGCCCGTCACGGTTCGGTGCCGTCCGTTTCATCTCGGTGCAGGGCGAGAACGCCGCACCCCATGCGTGCAGAGATCGTGACCCTTCTGCGCAAGAGCCTGTCCCTCCAGCCAAGATGAAGAAAGGGTTCTACAGCCCTTACTGCATCGTGCCAAAGAAAGGCCAATCTTGGACCTGCGAGTTCTGAACCGGGCCCTGTACTGACTTCTGTTCAAGATACTGACACGGAAATGCATTTTGGCTTGCGGCTGGCATCAAGATTGGTTCGCGGTGGTAGACCTGAAGGATGCATACTTTCACATCTCAGTTTAACCTCAACACAGACCCATACTACGGTTTGATTTTGACGGCCGGGTGTATCAGTACAACAGTATGTATCAGACAGTTCACCTAAAAATTTAAGTTCTCATCATTTACTCACACTTATGCCATCCCAGATGTGTATGACTCTTTTTTTATTTATTTTTTTCAGCAAAACGCAAAGATTTTTAGAAGAATATTTCAGCTCTGTAGCTTTTTACAATGCGAGTGAATGGTGATCAGATCTTTGCAGCTCCTACAATCACAAAGGAAACATAAAGGTAATCCATATTGCTCCAGTGGGTAAATCCATATCTTCAGAAGTGATATAATAGGCGTGGGAGAGAAACCGATCAAAACTTGAGTCCTTTTACACTTTTACATTTGAAAGTGAAATAGAAAGTGGAGATTTAGAGTAAAAAAATGATTTAAGTTTTGATCTATTTCTCACCCACGATCTCATATCATTTGATCTCATATCATTTCTGTAGATATCGATTTGCCTACCTCGAGAAATATGGATTCACTTTTATATTTGCTTTGTGGTATTAGGAGCTATAAATGTCTGATCACCATTCACTTTCATTGTAAGGACCTACAAAGCTGACATATTCTTCTAAAAATCTTTGTGTTCAGCAGAAGAAAGTCATACACATCTGGGATGGAATGAGTTGAGTAAATGATGAGAGAATAATTTGTTTGGTGAAGTATCCCTATAATGAAAACCGGGTCCAGAGTGCTCAGGACCTCAGACTAGGACAAAGGTTCATCTTCCAACAGGACAATTACCCCCAAGCACACAGCCAAGACAATGCAAGAGTGGCTAAGGGACAACTCTGTGAATGACCTTGAGTGGCCCAGCCAGATACCGGACTTGAACCCAATCAAACATCTCTGGAGAGACTCTCAAGCTCTGTCAGTTTGGATGGGGTCTGTCTGTGGACAGCCATTTTCAAGTGCCTGCAGTAAAGAATGGCAGAAAATCCCCAAATCCAGGTGTGCAAAGCTTGTCACATCATCCCAAAAAAAGAGTAAATAGTGAGTTAAGGGTCTGAATACTTGTGTCAATATGATATTTCAGTTTTTGCTTCTTTAATACATTTTCAAATTCGGTTTTTGCTTTGTTAATATGGGGTATGGTGTGTAGATTCATGTGGTTGAATTTTTTTAAAAAATAATTTAAAGCATTTTAGCATAAGTCTGCAATATTATTAATGCAATGCTTAACAGTGATCAGCTGCTGTAGTTTGTTTTCATCTAGAATGTAGTCCCTTCCTCTAGTTAGTCATCCATTCCCCAAATTATTCAATTTAAGTTCAGAAATAGGAGACCACACTAATAGTCACACACACACATCAATATTTTTCACAGATGAAACTCAGTGGGTTCCTGGTGTTATCTTGACCCTTGATAAATGAAATTCGTCAGCACTGACCTGCTATTTGGGTAGATTTATCAGTTTCTGTTTTCTCTTCATCCATACATGTTGTATCTGTCTGTGGAAAGGGGGGAGGGGGGGGGGGGGTGTGTGTGTGTGTGTGTTAATATTAGATTGTAATAGAATAGACCGAAATCTTAAAATCATTACCGGTTAAGTATTTGGCTCGAAACAGATCTACATATTTGACATGCTGTCCATATGCAGTGGAAAACAACATCATTCTACCTATAGATGAGGGGTTTCTTTCTAAATGAGTAGATTGACAACAGAATCAATAAATCAGAATTTAGAGATCTTTACTTAATAATAGGGTGTTGAAAAGGCCAAGAGTTACATGATTTTACTGGTATCTTAGTAAGTATTTGAACTGACCCAGAAAATATGGTGTTTATGATTTATTTATGCTTTCATTAACAAATAACTCTTACTTTTTGTGTTCCATTAGTACCTGCACAATCACTTGACACTATAGGGAAACATAAGAGAAAAAGAAATACAGATATTGAAAAGCATGAGTTAAAAAAAAAGCAAAGAGATAATCTCAAAGCATATACATAGAGCAGCTTAAGATGTAAGAGAAACCAACATATTTGGGCTGCATCTGTTGACCTCCACACGTTCACTTTAGTCAACAAATTGAACTACGAACTTGCCATTTTTGTCATGTTTGAAACCGGTCTGTTTTTAATATTTACTTAATGATGTTATATACATTATCTAATCACTACTGTATACAGGCTAAATGCATTATCCGAAAATAATGTATAGTAATTATACAAGAACAAAAAAAACAAACACTTTTATTGGTTCAGTAGTTATAATATTAAGAGTTCCCCTTCTGTCACTCACTCAACGTTGTGCTGATGTAGTGACACTAGGTGTTGCTCTTGGGAGCCTCAAACACCTCCAATCTTTGAGAAAAGGCACATGAGAATTGGTGAGTGGAATTTGCATGCCACTCCCCCGGACATACGGGTATAAAAGGAGCTGGAATTTTTTTCTTCGGAGCCATGCTGTTGTGTGTCGCAAGCTGAATCCCACTCCCAGTCCATTCACCTCTAAATGAAGAAGTGTATGCTGTTGCATATTCGGTGCATTCCAGCGACTTTCTATCTTTCTCCACGATCAGTGTAGTGACGAGTATGCCCCTGGGTGCTTCGACAGCAATAAGACATTATATATTCCTGAGAAAAGAGTATATTTTCTCTATTAGAGTCTTTTAAAAGATGCCTTTCCATCTTTGTGTAGTTCCTGGATGCGATCGTTATCTCTCCACCTCCGTCGGCCATGGACGCTGCTTCACGTGTCTGGGCAGCGGTCACATTGAGGCAGCGTTCGTGGATGGTTCATGTTCTCATTGCGAGAACAAGACCATGGCAAAGCTGTGGTTGCGGCTTTCCTTCTTCTGTGGGAAAGCAGCTTCAACAACCCCCCAACCCCCCCATGCCGTGCCCTTTACCTACGGGGTCGAGGCTAGCTTGGCTGGCACTGGAGGCGATTTGGGGATTTCAATGGGCATGGTCTCGCCGGGTAAACCCTCACGGAACTCCCGTTCCCCAGCATACTCGTTTGCCCGTCAAGGGCAGAGATGAGACCAGCATGACTCACGGCCAGCTTAATGTTTCTTTCAGAGCCTGCAAGCAGGATGAGTCCTCGATCGCTGCATCGGAGAGCGCGCTGGCTATGTCACACGCCAAGGATTTGACTGGGCTACCACCTCCAGGTCTGCCTGCCCAGTCTGAGACCGATGCAGAGCTGGGCTGCTGCAAGTGTCGGGTTGG
Source organism: Moxostoma hubbsi (assembly GCA_032164185.1). Taxonomy (NCBI): domain Eukaryota; kingdom Metazoa; phylum Chordata; class Actinopteri; order Cypriniformes; family Catostomidae; genus Moxostoma; species Moxostoma hubbsi. The sequence continues at coordinate 8,737,434 of JAVLUX010000215.1, forward strand.
ACTGGGAGAGCCCGGGAAGTAAATCTTGTGTTCTCTTTTGTTTTGTGTTCGCCGCACCAGAGTGGGCGGCGATACACACATTTTCAAAGAGCGGTTTTCTCACTTCTTGAGTCACCGCCCAGTGTTTACAACTGCTGTTAATCGCAGCAACTGGAGTCCAAGCACCTGCGGCCTAGATGCCATGAACACGGGCCCCCTGCCTTCACGTGCCCGGCCGGACCACACCCACGGCCAGGCGGTTGTGATGAGCTATGAGGGCGGTCAAAAATCCCTCCTCCCCAATCGCTGACCCATCCCCCCCTCCGAGGGCAGGAGGGAGGTAAGTACTTCGAGGTACCCCTCAGCACAGCCACCTTGGGATGAAGCGAGGCTCCTCAACATGGCGTTTCCTGCTCCCCCAGCTGCGAGGCCCCACCCCCAGGTACATCAGACACGATTGTCCCCTTAGCGCCTGGAGTTTGGATGCATGGCTAATGCTTCCAACCGGTCGCAGTGGCTGGCCAGGACCATTCGATTTGGCTACATGATTCAGTTTGCCAGGTGCCCGCCACGGTTCGGTGCCGTCCGTTTCATCTCGGTGCAGGGCGAAAACGCCGCACCCCATGCGTGCAGAGATTGTGACCCTTCTGCGCAAGAGCCTGTCCCTCCAGCCAAGATGAGGAAAGGGTTCTACAGCCCTTACTGCATCGTGCCAAAGAAAGGCCAATCTTGGACCTGCGAGTTCTGAACCGGGCCCTGTACTGACTTCTGTTCAAGATACTGACACGGAAATGCATTTTGGCATGCGGCTGGCATCAAGATTGGTTCGCGGTGGTAGACCTGAAGGATGCGTACTTTCACATCTCAGTTTTACCTCAACACAGACCCTTACTACGGTTTGATTTTGACGGCCGGGTGTATCAGTACAACAGTATGTATCAGACAGTTCACCTAAAAATTTAAGTTCTCAACATTTACTCAACCTTATGCCATCCCAGATGTGTATGACTCTTTTTTTATTTATTTTTTTCAGCAAAACGCAAAGATTTTTAGAAGAATATTTCAGCACTGTAGCTTTTTACAATGCGAGTGAATGGTGATCAGATCTTTGCAGCTCCTACAATCACAAAGGAAACATAAAGGTAATCCATATTGCTCCAGTGGGTAAATCCATATCTTCAGAAGTGATATAATAGGTGTGGGAGAGAAACCGATCAAAACTTGAGTCCTTTTACACTTTTACATTTGAAAGTGAAATAGAAAGTGGAGATTTAGAGTAAAAAAAAGATTTAAGTTTTGATCTATTTCTCACCCACGATCTCATATCATTTGATCTCATATCATTTCTGTAGATATCGATTTGCCTACCTCGAGAAATATGGATTCACTTTTATATTTGCTTTGTGGTATTAGGAGCTATAAATGTCTGATCACCATTCACTTTCATTGTAAGGACCTACAAAGCTGACATATTCTTCTAAAAATCTTTGTGTTCAGCAGAAGAAAGTCATACACATCTGGGATGGAATGAGTTGAGTAAATGATGAGAGAATAATTTGTTTGGTGAAGTATCCCTATAATGAAAACCGGGTCCAGAGTGCTCAGGACCTCAGACTAGGACAAAGGTTCATCTTCCAACAGGACAATTACCCCCAAGCACACAGCCAAGACAATGCAAGAGTGGCTAAGGGACAACTCTGTGAATGACCTTGAGTGGCCCAGCCAGATACCGGACTTGAACCCAATCAAACATCTCTGGAGAGACTCTCAAGCTCTGTCAGTTTGGATGGGGTCTGTCTGTGGACAGCCATTTTCAAGTGCCTGCAGTAAAGAATGGCAGAAAATCCCCAAATCCAGGTGTGCAAAGCTTGTCACATCATCCCAAAAAAAGAGTAAATAGTGAGTTAAGGGTCTGAATACTTGTGTCAATATGATATTTCAGTTTTTGCTTCTTTAATACATTTTCAAATTCGGTTTTTGCTTTGTTAATATGGGGTATGGTGTGTAGATTCATGTGGTTGAATTTTTTTTTTAAATAATTTAAAGCATTTTAGCATAAGTCTGCAATATTATTAATGCAATGCTTAACAGTGATCAGCTGCTGTAGTTTGTTTTCATCTAGAATGTAGTCCCTTCCTCTAGTTAGTCATCCATTCCCCAAATTATTCAATTTAAGTTCAGAAATAGGAGACCACACTAATAGTCACACACACACATCAATATTTTTCACAGATGAAACTCAGTGGGTTCCTGGTGTTATCTTGACCCTTGATAAATGAAATTCGTCAGCACAGACCTGCTATTTGGGTAGATTTATCAGTTTCTGTTTTCTCTTCATCCATACATGTTGTATCTGTCTGTGGAAAGGGGGGAGGGGGGGGGGGGGGGGGGGGGGGGTGTTAATATTAGATTGTAATAGAATAGACCGAAATCTTAAAATCATTACCGGTTAAGTATTTGGCTCGAAACAGATCTACATATTTGACATGCTGTCCATATGCAGTGGAAAACAACATCATTCTACCTATAGATGAGGGGTTTCTTTCTAAATGAGTAGATTGACAACAGAATCAATAAATCAGAATTTAGAGATCTTTACTTAATAATAGGGTGTTGAAAAGGCCAAGAGTTACATGATTTTACTGGTATCTTAGTAAGTATTTGAACTGACCCAGAAAATATGGTGTTTATGATTTATTTATGCTTTCATTAACAAATAACTCTTACTTTTTGTGTTCCATTAGTACCTGCACAATCACTTGACACTATAGGGAAACATAAGAGAAAAAGAAATACAGATATTGAAAAGCATGAGTTAAAAAAAAAGCAAAGAGATAATCTCAAAGCATATACATAGAGCAGCTTAAGATGTAAGAGAAACCAACGTATTTGGGCTGCATCTGTTGACCTCCACACGTTCACTTTAGTCAACAAATTGAACTACGAACTTGCCATTTTTGTCATGTTTGAAACCGGTCTGTTTTTAATATTTACTTAATGATGTTATATACATTATCTAATCACTACTGTATACAGGCTAAATGCATTATCCAAAAATAATGTATAGTAATTATACAAGAACAAAAAAAACAAACACTTTTATTGGTTCAGTAGTTATAATATTAAGAGTTCCCCTTCTGTCACTCACTCAACGTTGTGCTGATGTAGTGACACTAGGTGTTGCTCTTGGGAGCCTCAAACACCTCCAATCTTTGAGAAAAGGCACATGAGAATTGGTGAGTGGAATTTGCATGCCACTCCCCCGGACATACGGGTATAAAAGGAGCTGGAATTTTTTTCTTCGGAGCCGTGCGGTTGTGTGTCGCAAGCTGAATCCCACTCCCAGTCCATTCACCTCTAAATGAAGAAGTGTATGCTGTTGCATATTCGGTGCATTCCAGCGACTTTCTATCTTTCTCCACGATCAGTGTAGTGACGAGTATGCCCCTGGGTGCTTCGACAGCAATAAGACATTATATATTCCTGAGAAAAGAGTATATTTTCTCTATTAGAGTCTTTTAAAAGATGCCTTTCCATCTTTGTGTAGTTCCTGGATGCGATCGTTATCTCTCCACCTCCGTCGGCCATGGACGCTGCTTCACGTGTCTGGGCAGCGGTCACATTGAGGCAGCGTTCGTGGATGGTTCATGTTCTCATTGCGAGAACAAGACCATGGCAAAGCTGTGGTTGCGGCTTTCCTTCTTCTGTGGGAAAGCAGCTTCAACAACCCCCCAACCCCCCCATGCCGTGCCCTTTACCTACGGGGTCGAGGCTAGCTTGGCTGGCACTGGAGGCGATTTGGGGATTTCAATGGGCATGGTCTCGCCGGGTAAACCCTCACGGAACTCCCGTTCCCCAGCATACTCGTTTGCCCGTCAAGGGCAGAGATGAGACCAGCATGACTCACGGCCAGCTTAACGTTTCTTTCAGAGCCTGCAAGCAGGATGAGTCCTCGATCGCTGCATCGGAGAGCGCGCTGGCTATGTCGCACGCCAAGGATTTGACTGGGCTACCACCTCCAGGTCTGCCTGCCCAGTCTGAGACCGATGCAGAGCTGGGCTGCTGCAAGTGTCGGGTTGGACTGGGAGAGCCCGGGAAGTAAATCTTGTGTTCTCTTTTGTTTTGTGTTCGCCGCACCAGAGTGGGCGGCGATACACACATTTTCAAAGAGCGGTTTTCTCACTTCTTGAGTCACCGCCCAGTGTTTACAACTGCTGTTAATCGCAGCAACTGGAGTCCAAGCACCTGCGGCCTAGATGCCATGAACACGGGCCCCCTGCCTTCACGTGCCCGGCCGGACCACACCCACGGCCAGGCGGTTGTGATGAGCTATGAGGGCGGTCAAAAATCCCTCCTCCCCAATCGCTGACCCATCCCCCCCTCCGAGGGCAGGAGGGAGGTAAGTACTTCAAGGTACCCCTCAGCACAGCCACCTTGGGATGAAGCGAGGCTCCTCAACATGGCGTTTCCTGCTCCCCCAGCTGCGAGGCCCCACCCCCAGGTACATCAGACACGATTGTCCCCTTAGCGCCTGGAGTTTGGATGCATGGCTAATGCTTCCAACCGGTCGCAGTGGCTGGCCAGGACCATTCGATTTGGCTACATGATTCAGTTTGCCAGGTGCCCGCCACGGTTCGGTGCCGTCCGTTTCATCTCGGTGCAGGGCGAGAACGCCGCACCCCATGCGTGCAGAGATCGTGACCCTTCTGCACAAGAGCCTGTCCCTCCAGCCAAGATGAGGAAAGGGTTCTACAGCCCTTACTGCATCGTGCCAAAGAAAGGCCAATCTTGGACCTGCGAGTTCTGAACCGGGCCCTGTACTGACTTCTGTTCAAGATACTGACACGGAAATGCATTTTGGCATGCGGCTGGCATCAAGATTGGTTCGCGGTGGTAGACCTGAAGGATGCGTACTTTCACATCTCAGTTTTACCTCAACACAGACCCTTACTACGGTTTGATTTTGACGGCCGGGTGTATCAGTACAACAGTATGTATCAGACAGTTCACCTAAAAATTTAAGTTCTCAACATTTACTCAACCTTATGCCATCCCAGATGTGTATGACTCTTTTTTTATTTATTTTTTTCAGCAAAACGCAAAGATTTTTAGAAGAATATTTCAGCACTGTAGCTTTTTACAATGCGAGTGAATGGTGATCAGATCTTTGCAGCTCCTACAATCACAAAGGAAACATAAAGGTAATCCATATTGCTCCAGTGGGTAAATCCATATCTTCAGAAGTGATATAATAGGCGTGGGAGAGAAACCGATCAAAACTTGAGTCCTTTTACACTTTTACATTTGAAAGTGAAATAGAAAGTGGAGATTTAGAGTAAAAAAAATGATTAAAGTTTTGATCTATTTCTCACCCACGATCTCATATCATTTGATCTCATATCATTTCTGTAGATATCGATTTGCCTACCTCGAGAAATACGGATTCACTTTTATATTTGCTTTGTGGTATTAGGAGCTATAAATGTCTGATCACCATTCACTTTCATTGTAAGGACCTACAAAGCTGACATATTCTTCTAAAAATCTTTGTGTTCAGCAGAAGAAAGTCATACACATCTGGGATGGAATGAGTTGAGTAAATGATGAGAGAATAATTTGTTTGGTGAACTATCCCTATAATGAAAACCGGGTCTAGAGTGCTCAGGACCTCAGACTAGGACAAAGGTTCATCTTCCAACAGGACAATTACCCCCAAGCACACACAGCCAAGACAATGCAAGAGTGGCTAAGGGACAACTCTGTGAATGACCTTGAGTGGCCCAGCCAGATCCCGGACTTGAACCCAATCAAACATCTCTGGAGAGACTCTCAAGCTCTGTCAGTTTGGATGGGGTCTGTCTGTGGACAGCCATTTTCAAGTGCCTGCAGTAAAGAATGGCAGAAAATCCCCAAATCCAGGTGTGCAAAGCTTGTCACATCATCCCAAAAAAAGAGTAAATAGTGAGTTAAGGGTGTGAATACTTGTGTCAGTATGATATTTCAGTTTTTGCTTCTTTAATACATTTTCAAATTGGGTTTTTGCTTTGTTAATATGGGGTATGGTGTGTAGATTCATGTGGTTGAATTTTTTTTAAAAATAATTTAAAGCATTTTAGCATAAGTCTGCAATATTATTAATGCAATGCTTAACATTGATCAGCTGCTGTAGTTTGTTTTCATCTAGAATGTAGTCCCTTCCTCTAGTTAGTCATCCATTCCCCAAATTATTCAATTTAAGTTCAGAAATAGGAGACCACACTAATAGTCACACACACATCAATATTTTTCACAGATGAAACTCAGTGGGTTCCTGGTGTTATCTTGACCCTTGATAAATGAAATTCGTCAGCACTGACCTGCTATTTGGGTAGATTTATCAGTTTCTGTTTTCTCTTCATCCATACATGTTGTATCTGTCTGTGGAAAGGGGAAGGGGTGAGGGGGGGGGGGTGTTAATATTAGATTGTAATAGAATAGACCGAAATCTTAAAATCATTACCGGTTAAGTATTTGGCTCGAAACAGATCTACATATTTGACATGCTGTCCATATGCAGTGGAAAACAACATCATTCTACCTATAGATGAGGGGTTTCTTTCTAAATGAGTAGATTGACAACAGAATCAATAAATCAGAATTTAGAGATCTTTACTTAATAATAGGGTGTTGAAAAGGCCAAGAGTTACATGATTTTACTGGTATCTTAGTAAGTATTTGAACTGACCCAGAAAATATGGTGTTTATGATTTATTTATGCTTTCACTAACAAATAACTCTTACCTTTTGTGTTCCATTACTACCTGCACAATCACTTGACACTATAGGGACACATAAGAGAAAAAGAAATACAGATATTGAAAAGCATGAGTTAAAAAAAAGCAAAGAGATAATCTCAAAGCATATACATAGAGCAGCTTAAGATGTAAGGGAAACCAACATATTTGGGCTGCATCTGTTGACCTCCACACGTTCACTTTAGTCAACAAATTGAACTACGAACTTGCCATTTTTGTCATGTTTGAAACCGGTCTGTTTTTAATATTTACTTAATGATGTTATATACATTATCTAATCACTACTGTATACAGGCTAAATGCATTATCCGAAAATAATGTATAGTAATTATACAAGAACAAAAAAAAAAAACAAACACTTTTATTGGTTCAGCAGTTATAATATTAAGAGTTCCCCTTCTGTCACTCACTCAACGTTGTGCTGATGTAGTGACACTAGGTGTTGCTCTTGGGAGCCTCAAACACCTCCAATCTTTGAGAAAAGGCACATGAGAATTGGTGAGTGGAATTTGCATGCCACTCCCCCAGACATATGGGTATAAAAGGAGCTGGAATGTTTTTTCTTCAGAGCCGTGCGGTTGTGTGTCGCAAGCTGAATCCCACTCCCAGTCCATTCACCTCTAAATGAAGAAGTGTATGCTGTTGCATATTCGGCGCATTCCAGCGACTTTCTATCTTTCTCCACGATCAGTGTAGTGACGAGTATGCCCCTGGGTGCTTTGACAGCAATAAGACATTATATATTCCTGATAAAAGAGTATATTTTCTCTATTAGAGTCTTTTAAAAGATGCTTTTCCATCTTTGTGTAGTTCCTGGATGCGATCGTTATCTCTCCACCTCCGACGGCCACGGACGCTGCTTCACGTGTCTGGGCAGCGGTCACATTGAGGCAGCGTTCGTGGATGGTTCATGTTCTCATTGCGAGAACAAGACCATGGCAACGCTGTGGTTGCGGCTTTCCTTCTTCTGTGGGAAAGCAGCTTCAACAACCCCCCAACCCCCCCATGCCGTGCCCTTTACCTACGGGGTCGAGGCTAGCTTGGCTGGCACTGGAGGCGATTTGGGGATTTCAATGGGCATGGTCTCGCCGGGTAAACCCTCGCGGAACTCCCGTTCCCCAGCATACTCGTTTGCCCGTCAAGGGCAGAGATGAGACCAGCATGACTCACGGCCAGCTTAACGTTTCTTTCAGAGCCTGCAAGCAGGATGAGTCCTCGATCGCTGCATCTGAGAGCGCGCTGGCTATGTCGCACGCCAAGGATTTGACTGGGCTACCACCTTCAGGTCTGCCTGCCCAGTCTGAGACCGATGCAGAGCTGGGCTGCTGCAAGTGTCGGGTTGGACTGGGAGAGCCCGGGAAGTAAATCTTGTGTTCTCTTTTGTTTTGTGTTCGCCGCACCAGAGTGGGCGGCGATACACACATTTTCAAAGAGCGGTTTTCTCACTTCTTGAGTCACCGCCCAGTGTTTACAACTGCTGTTAATCGCAGCAACTGGAGTCCAAGCACCTGCGGCCTAGATGCCATGAACACGGGCCCCCTGCCTTCACGTGCCCGGCCGGACCACACCCACGGCCAGGCGGTTGTGATGAGCTATGAGGGCGGTCAAAAATCCCTCCTCCCCAATCGCTGACCCACCCCCCCTCCGAGGGCAGGAGGGAGGTAAGTACTTCGAGGTTCCCCTCAGCACAGCCACCTTGGGATGAAGCGAGGCTCCTCAACATGGCGTTTCCTGCTCCCCCAGCTGCGAGGCCCCACCCCCAGGTACATCAGACACGATTGTCCCCTTAGTGCCTGGAGTTTGGATGCATGGCTAATGCTTCCAACCGGTCGCAGTGGCTGGCCAGGACCATTCGATTTGGCTACATGATTCAGTTTGCCAGGTGCCCGCCACGGTTCGGTGCCGTCCGTTTCATCTCGGTGCAGGGCGAGAACGCCGCACCCCATGCGTGCAGAGATCGTGACCCTTCTGCGCAAGAGCCTGTCCCTCCAGCCAAGATGAGGAAAGGGTTCTACAGCCCTTACTGCATCGTGCCAAAGAAAGGCCAATCTTGGACCTGCGAGTTCTGAACTGGGCCCTGTACTGACTTCTGTTCAAGATACTGACACGGAAATGCATTTTGGCATGCGGCTGGCATCAAGATTGGTTCGCGGTGGTAGACCTGAAGGATGCGTACTTTCACATCTCAGTTTTACCTCAACACAGACCCTTACTACGGTTTGATTTTGACGGCCGGGTGTATCAGTACAACAGTATGTATCAGACAGTTCACCTAAAAATTTAAGTTCTCATCATTTACTCACCCTTATGCCATCCCAGATGTGTATGACTCTTTTTTAATTTATTTTTTTCAGCAAAACGCAAAGATTTTTAGAAGAATATTTCAGCACTGTAGCTTTTTACAATGCGAGTGAATGGTGATCAGATCTTTGCAGCTCCTACAATCACAAAGGAAACATAAAGGTAATCCATATTGCTCCAGTGGGTAAATCCATATCTTCAGAAGTGATATAATAGGTGTGGGAGAGAAACCGATCAAAACTTGAGTCCTTTTACACTTTTACATTTGAAAGTGAAATAGAAAGTGGAGATTTAGAGTAAAAAAATGATACCTACCTCGAGAAATATGGATTCACTTTTATATTTGCTTTGTGGTATTAGGAGCTATAAATGTCTGATCACCATTCACTTTCATTGTAAGGACCTACAAAGCTGACATATTCTTCTAAAAATCTTTGTGTTCAGCAGAAGAAAGTCATACACATCTGGGATGGAATGAGTTGAGTAAATGATGAGAGAATAATTTGTTTGGTGAACTATCCCTATAATGAAAACCGGGTCCAGAGTGCTCAGGACCTCAGACTAGGACAAAGGTTCATCTTCCAACAGGACAATTACCCCCAAGCACACACAGCCAAGACAATGCAAGAGTGGCTAAGGGACAACTCTGTGAATGACCTTGAGTGGCCCAGCCAGATCCCGGACTTGAACCCAATCAAACATCTCTGGAGAGACTCTCAAGCTCTGTCAGTTTGGATGGGGTCTGTCTGTGGACAGCCATTTTCAAGTGCCTGCAGTAAAGAATGGCAGAAAATCCCCAAATCCAGGTGTGCAAAGCTTGTCACATCATCCCAAAAAAAGAGTAAATAGTGAGTTAAGGGTGTGAATACTTGTGTCAGTATGATATTTCAGTTTTTGCTTCTTTAATACATTTTCAAATTCGGTTTTTGCTTTGTTAATATGGGGTATGGTGTGTAGATTCATGTGGTTGAATTTTTTTTTTAAATAATTTAAAGCATTTTAGCATAAGTCTGCAATATTATTAATGGAATGCTTAACATTGATCAGCTGCTGTAGTTTGTTTTCATCTAGAATGTAGTCCCTTCCTCTAGTTAGTCATCCATTCCCCAAATTATTCAATTTAAGTTCAGAAATAGGAGACCACACTAATAGTCACACACACATCAATATTTTTCACAGATGAAACTCAGTGGGTTCCTGGTGTTATCTTGACCCTTGATAAATGAAATTCGTCAGCACTGACCTGCTATTTGGGTAGATTTATCAGTTTCTGTTTTCTCTTCATCCATACATGTTGTATCTGTCTGTGGAAAGGGGAAGGGGTGAGGGGGGGGGGGGGGGGGGTGTTAATATTAGATTGTAATAGAATAGACCGAAATCTTAAAATCATTACCGGTTAAGTATTTGGCTCGAAACAGATCTACATATTTGACATGCTGTCCATATGCAGTGGAAAACAACATCATTCTACCTATAGATGAGGGGTTTCTTTCTAAATGAGTAGATTGACAACAGAATCAATAAATCAGAATTTAGAGATCTTTACTTAATAATAGGGTGTTGAAAAGGCCAAGAGTTACATGATTTTACTGGTATCTTAGTAAGTATTTGAACTGACCCAGAAAATATGGTGTTTATGATTTATTTATGCTTTCACTAACAAATAACTCTTACCTTTTGTGTTCCATTAGTACCTGCACAATCACTTGACACTATAGGGAAACATAAGAGAAAAAGAAATACAGATATTGAAAAGCATGAGTTAAAAAAAAGCAAAGAGATAATCTCAAAGCATATACATAGAGCAGCTTAAGATGTAAGGGAAACCAACATATTTGGGCTGCATCTGTTGACCTCCACACGTTCACTTTAGTCAACAAATTGAACTACGAACTTGCCATTTTTGTCATGTTTGAAACCGGTCTGTTTTTAATATTTACTTAATGATGTTATATACATTATCTAATCACTACTGTATACAGGCTAAATGGCATTATCCGAAAATAATGTATAGTAATTATACAAGAACAAAAAAAAACAAACACTTTTATTGGTTCAGTAGTTATAATATTAAGAGTTCCCCTTCTGTCACTCACTCAACGTTGTGCTGATGTAGTGACACTAGGTGTTGCTCTTGGGAGCCTCAAACACCTCCAATCTTTGAGAAAAGGCACATGAGAATTGGTGAGTGAAATTTGCATGCCACTCCCCCGGACATACGGGTATAAAAGGAGCTGGAATTTTTTTCTTCGGAGCCGTGCGGTTGTGTGTCGCAAGCTGAATCCCACTCCCAGTCCATTCACCTCTAAATGAAGAAGTGTATGCTGTTGCATATTCGGCGCATTCCAGCGACTTTCTATCTTTCTCCACGATCAGTGTAGTGACGAGTATGCCCCTGGGTGCTTCGACAGCAATAAGACATTATATATTCCTGAGAAAAGAGTATATTTTCTCTATTAGAGTCTTTTAAAAGATGCCTTTCCATCTTTGTGTAGTTCCTGGATGCGATCGTTATCTCTCCACCTCCGACGGCCACGGACGCTGCTTCACGTGTCTGGGCAGCGGTCACATTGAGGCAGCGTTCGTGGATGGTTCATGTTCTCATTGCGAGAACAAGACCATGGCATCGCTGTGGTTGCGGCTTTCCTTCTTCTGTGGGAAAGCAGCTTCAACAACCCCCCAACCCCCCCATGCCGTGCCCTTTACCTACGGGGTCGAGGCTAGCTTGGCTGGCACTGGAGGCGATTTGGGGATTTCAATGGGCATGGTCTCGCCGGGTAAACCCTCGCGGAACTCCCGTTCCCCAGCATACTCGTTTGCCCGTCAAGGGCAGAGATGAGACCAGCGTGACTCACGGCCAGCTTAACGTTTCTTTCAGAGCCTGCAAGCAGGATGAGTCCTCGATCGCTGCATCGGAGAGCGCGCTGGCTATGTCGCACGCCAAGGATTTGACTGGGCTACCACCTTCTTGTCTCCCTGCTCAGTCTGAGACCGATGCAGAGCTGGGCTGCTGCAAGTGTCGGGTTGGACTGGGAGAGCCCGGGAAGTAAATCTTGTGTTCTCTTTTGTTTTGTGTTCGCCTCACCAGAGTGGGCGGCGATACACACATTTTCAAAGAGCGGTTTTCTCACTTCTTGAGTCACCGCCCAGTGTTTACAACTGCTGTTAATCGCAGCAACTGGAGTCCAAGCACCTGCGGCCTAGATGCCATGAACACGGGCCCCCTGCCTTCACGTGCCCGGCCGGACCACACCCACGGCCAGGCGGTTGTGATGAGCTATGAGGGCGGTCAAAAATCCCTCCTCCCCAATCGCTGACCCATCCCCCCCTCCGAGGGCAGGAGGGAGGTAAGTACTTCGAGGTTCCCCTCAGCACAGCCACCTTGGGATGAAGCGAGGCTCCTCAACATGGCGTTTCCTGCTCCCCCAGCTGCGAGGCCCCACCCCCAGGTACATCAGACACGATTGTCCCCTTAGTGCCTGGAGTTTGGATGCATGGCTAATGCTTCCAACCGGTCGCAGTGGCTGGCCAGGACCATTCGATTTGGCTACATGATTCAGTTTGCCAGGTGCCCGCCACGGTTCGGTGCCGTCCGTTTCATCTCGGTGCAGGGCGAGAACGCCGCACCCCATGCGTGCAGAGATCGTGACCCTTCTGCGCAAGAGCCTGTCCCTCCAGCCAAGATGAGGAAAGGGTTCTACAGCCCTTACTGCATCGTGCCAAAGAAAGGCCAATCTTGGACCTGCGAGTTCTGAACCGGGCCCTGTACTGACTTCTGTTCAAGATACTGACACGGAAATGCATTTTGGCATGCGGCTGGCATCAAGATTGGTTCGCGGTGGTAGACCTGAAGGATGCGTACTTTCACATCTCAGTTTTACCTCAACACAGACCCTTACTACGGTTTGATTTTGACGGCCGGGTGTATCAGTACAACAGTATGTATCAGACAGTTCACCTAAAAATTTAAGTTCTCATCATTTACTCAACCTTATGCCATCCCAGATGTGTATGACTCTTTTTTTATTTATTTTTTTCAGCAAAACGCAAAGATTTTTAGAAGAATATTTCAGCACTGTAGCTTTTTACAATGCGAGTGAATGGTGATCAGATCTTTGCAGCTCCTACAATCACAAAGGAAACATAAAGGTAATCCATATTGCTCCAGTGGGTAAATCCATATCTTCAGAAGTGATATAATAGGCGTGGGAGAGAAACCGATCAAAACTTGAGTCCTTTTACACTTTTACATTTGAAAGTGAAATAGAAAGTGGAGATTTAGAGTAAAAAAATGATTTAAGTTTTGATCTATTTCTCACCCACGATCTCATATCATTTGATCTCATATCATTTCTGTAGATATTGATTTGCCTACCTTGAGAAATATGGATTGACTTTTATATTTGCTTTGTGGTATTAGGAGCTATAAATGTCTGATCACCATTCACTTTCATTGTAAGGACCTACAAAGCTGACATATTCTTCTAAAAATCTTTGTGTTCAGCAGAAGAAAGTCATACACATCTGGGATGGAATGAGTTGAGTAAATGATGAGAGAATAATTTGTTTGGTGAACTATCCCTATAATGAAAACCGGGTCCAGAGTGCTCAGGACCTCAGACTAGGACAAAGGTTCATCTTCCAACAGGACAATTACCCCCAAGCACACACAGCCAAGACAATGCAAGAGTGGCTAAGGGACAACTCTGTGAATGACCTTGAGTGGCCCAGCCAGATCCCGGACTTGAGCCCAATCAAACATCTCTGGAGAGACTCTCAAGCTCTGTCAGTTTGGATGGGGACTGTCTGTGGACAGCCATTTTCAAGTATCTGCAGTAAAGAATGGCAGAAAATCCCCAAATCCAGGTGTGCAAAGCTTGTCACATCATCCCAAAAAAAGAGTAAGTACTGAGTTAAGGGTGTGAATACTTGTGTCAATATGATATTTCAGTTTTTGCTTTTTTAATACATTTTCAAATTCGGTTTTTGCTTTGTTAATATGGGGTATGGTGTGTAGATTCATGTGGTTGAATTTTTTTTTTTAAATAATTTAAAGCATTCTAGCATAAGTCTGCAATATTATTAATGCAATGCTTAACACTGATCAGCTGCTGTAGTTTGTTTTCATCTAGAATGTAGTCCCTTCCTCTAGTTAGTCATCCATTCCCCAAATTATTCAATTTAAGTTCAGAAATAGGAGACCACACTAATAGTCACACACACATCAATATTTTTCAAAGATGAAACTCAGTGGGTTCCTGGTGTTATCTTGACCCTTGATAAATGAAATTCGTCAGCACTGACCTGCTATTTGGGTAGATTTATCAGTTTCTGTTTTCTCTTCATCCATACATGTTGTATCTGTCTGTGGAAAGGGGAAGGGGGGTGTTAATATTAGATTGTAATAGAATAGACCGAAATCTTAAAATCATTACCGGTTAAGTATTTGGCTCGAAACAGATCTACATATTTGACATGCTGTCCATATGCAGTGGAAAACAACATCATTCTACCTATAGATGAGGGGTTTCTTTCTAAATGAGTAGATTGACAACAGAATCAATAAATCAGAATTTAGAGATCTTTACTTAATAATAGGGTGTTGAAAAGGCCAAGAGTTACATGATTTTACTGGTATCTTAGTAAGTATTTGAACTGACCCAGAAAATATGGTGTTTATGATTTATTTATGCTTTCACTAACAAATAACTCTTACCTTTTGTGTTCCATTACTACCTGCACAATCACTTGACACTATAGGGAAACATAAGAGAAAAAGAAATACAGATATTGAAAAGCATGAGTTAAAAAAAAAGCAAAGAGATTATCTCAAAGCATATACATAGAGCAGCTTAAAATGTAAGGGAAACCAACATATTTGGGCTGCATCTGTTGACCTCCACACGTTCACTTTAGTCAACAAATTGAACTATGAACTTGCCATTTTTGTCATGTTTGAAACCGGTCTGTTTTTAATATTTACTTAATGATGTTATATACATTATCTAATCACTACTGTATACAGGCTAAATGCATTATCCGAAAATAATGTATAGTAATTATACAAGAACAAAAAAAAAAACAAACACTTTTATTGGTTCAGTAGTTATAATATTAAGAGTTCCCCTTCTGTCACTCACTCAACGTTGTGCTGATGTAGTGACACTAGGTGTTGCTCTTGGGAGCCTCAAACACCTCCAATCTTTGAGAAAAGGCACATGAGAATTGGTGAGTGAAATTTGCATGCCACTCCCCCAGACATACGGGTATAAAAGGAGCTGGAATTTTTTTCTTCGGAGCCGTGCGGTTGTGTGTCGCAAGCTGAATCCCACTCCCAGTCCATTCACCTCTAAATGAAGAAGTGTATGCTGTTGCATATTCGGCGCATTCCAGCGACTTTCTATCTTTCTCCACGATCAGTGTAGTGACGAGTATGCCCCTGGGTGCTTCGACAGCAATAAGACATTATATATTCCTGAGAAAAGAGTATATTTTCTCTATTAGAGTCTTTTAAAAGATGCCTTTCCATCTTTGTGTAGTTCCTGGATGCGATCGTTATCTCTCCACCTCCGACGGCCACGGACGCTGCTTCACGTGTCTGGGCAGCGGTCACATTGAGGCAGCGTTCGTGGATGGTTCATGTTCTCATTGCGAGAACAAGACCATGGCATCGCTGTGGTTGCGGCTTTCCTTCTTCTGTGGGAAAGCAGCTTCAACAACCCCCCAACCCCCCCATGCCGTGCCCTTTACCTACGGGGTCGAGGCTAGCTTGGCTGGCACTGGAGGCGATTTGGGGATTTCAATGGGCATGGTCTCGCCGGGTAAACCCTCGCGGAACTCCCGTTCCCCAGCATACTCGTTTGCCTGTCAAGGGCAGAGATGAGACCAGCGTGACTCACGGCCAGCTTAACGTTTCTTTCAGAGCCTGCAAGCAGGATGAGTCCTCGATCGCTGCATCGGAGAGAGCGCTGGTTATGTCGCACGCCAAGGATTTGACTGGGCTACCACCTTCAGGTCTGCCTGCCCAGTCTGAGACCGATGCAGAGCTGGGCTGCTGCAAGTGTCGGGTTGGACTGGGAGAGCCCGGGAAGTAAATCTTGTGTTCTCTTTTGTTTTGTGTTCGCCGCACCAGAGTGGGCGGCGATACACACATTTTCAAAGAGCGGTTTTCTCACTTCTTGAGTCACCGCCCAGTGTTTACAACTGCTGTTAATCGCAGCAACTGGAGTCCAAGCACCTGCGGCCTAGATGCCATGAACACAGGCCCCCTGCCTTCACGTGCCCGGCCGGACCACACCCACGGCCAGGCGGTTGTGATGAGCTATGAGGGCGGTCAAAAATCCCTCCTCCCCAATCGCTGACCCATCCCCCCCTCCGAGGGCAGGAGGGAGGTAAGTACTTCGAGGTTCCCCTCAGCACAGCCACCTTGGGATGAAGCGAGGCTCCTCAACATGGCGTTTCCTGCTCCCCCAGCTGCGAGGCCCCACCCCCAGGTACATCAGACACGATTGTCCCCTTAGTGCCTGGAGTTTGGATGCATGGCTAATGCTTCCAACCGGTCGCAGTGGCTGGCCAGGACCATTCGATTTGGCTACATGATTTGGTTTGCCAGGTGCCCGTCACGGTTCGGTGCCGTCCGTTTCATCTCGGTGCAGGGCGAGAACGCCGCACCCCATGCGTGCAGAGATCGTGACCCTTCTGCGCAAGAGCCTGTCCCTCCAGCCAAGATGAGGAAAGGGTTCTACAGCCCTTACTGCATCGTGCCAAAGAAAGGCCAATCTTGGACCTGCGAGTTCTGAACCGGGCCCTGTACTGACTTCTGTTCAAGATACTGACACGATAATGCATTTTGGCATGCGGCTGGCATCAAGATTGGTTCGCGGTGGTAGACCTGAAGGATGCGTACTTTCACATCTCAGTTTTACCTCAACACAGACCCTTACTACGGTTTGATTTTGACGGCCGGGTGTATCAGTACAACAGTATGTATCAGACAGTTCACCTAAAAATTTAAGTTCTCATCATTTACTCACCCTTATGCCATCCCAGATGTGTATGACTCTTTTTTAATTTATTTTTTTCAGCAAAACGCAAAGATTTTTAGAAGAATATTTCAGCACTGTAGCTTTTTACAATGCGAGTGAATGGTGATCAGATCTTTGCAGCTCCTACAATCACAAAGGAAACATAAAGGTAATCCATATTGCTCCAGTGGGTAAATCCATATCTTCAGAAGTGATATAATAGGCGTGGGAGAGAAACCGATCAAAACTTGAGTCCTTTTACACTTTTACATTTGAAAGTGAAATAGAAAGTGGAGATTTAGAGTAAAAAAATGATTTAAGTTTTGATCTATTTCTCACCCACGATCTCATATCATTTGATCTCATATCATTTCTGTAGATATCGATTTGCCTACCTCGAGAAATATGGATTCACTTTTATATTTGCTTTGTGGTATTAGGAGCTATAAATGTCTGATCACCATTCACTTTCATTGTAAGGACCTACAAAGCTGACATATTCTTCAAAAAATCTTTGTGTTCAGCAGAAGAAAGTCATACACATCTGGGATGGAATGAGTTGAGTAAATGATGAGAGAATAATTTGTTTGGTGAAGTATCCCTATAATGAAAACCGGGTCCAGAGTGCTCAGGACCTCAGACTAGGACAAAGGTTCATCTTCCAACAGGACAATTACCCCCAAGCACACACAGCCAAGACAATGCAAGAGTGGCTAAGGGACAACTCTGTGAATGACCTTGAGTGGCCCAGCCAGATACCGGACTTGAACCCAATCAAACATCTCTGGAGAGACTCTCAAGCTCTGTCAGTTTGGATGGGGTCTGTCTGTGGACAGCCATTTTCAAGTGCCTGCAGTAAAGAATGGCAGAAAATCCCCAAATCCAGGTGTGCAAAGCTTGTCACATCATCCCAAAAAAAGAGTAAATAGTGAGTTAAGGGTCTGAATACTTGTGTCAATATGATATTTCAGTTTTTGCTTCTTTAATACATTTTCAAATTCGGTTTTTGCTTTGTTAATATGGGGTATGGTGTGTAGATTCATGTGGTTGAATTTTTTTAAAAAATAATTTAAAGCATTTTAGCATAAGTCTGCAATATTATTAATGCAATGCTTAACAGTGATCAGCTGCTGTAGTTTGTTTTCATCTAGAATGTAGTCCCTTCCTCTAGTTAGTCATCCATTCCCCAAATTATTCAATTTAAGTTCAGAAATAGGAGACCACACTAATAGTCACACACACACATCAATATTTTTCACAGATGAAACTCAGTGGGTTCCTGGTGTTATCTTGACCCTTGATAAATGAAATTCGTCAGCACTGACCTGCTATTTGGGTAGATTTATCAGTTTCTGTTTTCTCTTCATCCATACATGTTGTATCTGTCTGTGGAAAGGGGGGAGGGGGGGGGGTGTTAATATTAGATTGTAATAGAATAGACCGAAATCTTAAAATCATTACCGGTTAAGTATTTGGCTCGAAACAGATCTACATATTTGACATGCTGTCCATATGCAGTGGAAAACAACATCATTCTACCTATAGATGCGGGGTTTCTTTCTAAATGAGTAGATTGACAACAGAATCAATAAATCAGAATTTAGAGATCTTTACTTAATAATAGGGTGTTGAAAAGGCCAAGAGTTACATGATTTTACTGGTATCTTAGTAAGTATTTGAACTGACCCAGAAAATATGGTGTTTATGATTTATTTATGCTTTCACTAACAAATAACTCTTACCTTTTGTGTTCCATTACTACCTGCACAATCACTTGACACTATAGGGAAACATAAGAGAAAAAGAAATACAGATATTGAAAAGCATGAGTTAAAAAAAAAGCAAAGAGATAATCTCAAAGCATATACATAGAGCAGCTTAAAATGTAAGGGAAACCAACATATTTGGGCTGCATCTGTTGACCTCCACACGTTCACTTTAGTCAACAAATTGAACTATGAACTTGCCATTTTTGTCATGTTTGAAACCGGTCTGTTTTTAATATTTACTTAATGATGTTATATACATTATCTAATCACTACTGTATACAGGCTAAATGCATTATCCGAAAATAATGTATAGTAATTATACAAGAACAAAAAAAAAAACAAACACTTTTATTGGTTCAGTAGTTATAATATTAAGAGTTCCCCTTCTGTCACTCACTCAACGTTGTGCTGATGTAGTGACACTAGGTGTTGCTCTTGGGAGCCTCAAACACCTCCAATCTTTGAGAAAAGGCACATGAGAATTGGTGAGTGAAATTTGCATGCCACTCCCCCGGACATACGGGTATAAAAGGAGCTGGAATTTTTTTCTTCGGAGCCGTGCGGTTGTGTGTCGCAAGCTGAATCCCACTCCCAGTCCATTCACCTCTAAATGAAGAAGTGTATGCTGTTGCATATTCGGCGCATTCCAGCGACTTTCTATCTTTCTCCACGATCAGTGTAGTGACGAGTATGCCCCTGGGTGCTTCGACAGCAATAAGACATTATATATTCCTGAGAAAAGAGTATATTTTCTCTATTAGAGTCTTTTAAAAGATGCCTTTCCATCTTTGTGTAGTTCCTGGATGCGATCGTTATCTCTCCACCTCCGACGGCCACGGACGCTGCTTCACGTGTCTGGGCAGCGGTCACATTGAGGCAGCGTTCGTGGATGGTTCATGTTCTCATTGCGAGAACAAGACCATGGCATCGCTGTGGTTGCGGCTTTCCTTCTTCTGTGGGAAAGCAGCTTCAACAACCCCCCAACCCCCCCATGCCGTGCCCTTTACCTACGGGGTCGAGGCTAGCTTGGCTGGCACTGGAGGCGATTTGGGGATTTCAATGGGCATGGTCTCGCCGGGTAAACCCTCGCGGAACTCCCGTTCCCCAGCATACTCGTTTGCCTGTCAAGGGCAGAGATGAGACCAGCGTGACTCACGGCCAGCTTAACGTTTCTTTCAGAGCCTGCAAGCAGGATGAGTCCTCGATCGCTGCATCGGAGAGAGCGCTGGTTATGTCGCACGCCAAGGATTTGACTGGGCTACCACCTTCAGGTCTGCCTGCCCAGTCTGAGACCGATGCAGAGCTGGGCTGCTGCAAGTGTCGGGTTGGACTGGGAGAGCCCGGGAAGTAAATCTTGTGTTCTCTTTTGTTTTGTGTTCGCCGCACCAGAGTGGGCGGCGATACACACATTTTCAAAGAGCGATTTTCTCACTTCTTGAGTCACCGCCCAGTGTTTACAACTGCTGTTAATCGCAGCAACTGGAGTCCAAGCACCTGCGGCCTAGATGCCATGAACACGGGCCCCCTGCCTTCACGTGCCCGGCCGGACCACACCCACGGCCAGGCGGTTGTGATGAGCTATGAGGGCGGTCAAAAATCCCTCCTCCCCAATCGCTGACCCATCCCCCCCTCTGAGGGCAGGAGGGAGGTAAGTACTTCGAGGTTCCCCTCAGCACAGCCACCTTGGGATGAAGCGAGGCTCCTCAACATGGCGTTTCCTGCTCCCCCAGCTGCGAGGCCCCACCCCCAGGTACATCAGACACGATTGTCCCCTTAGTGCCTGGAGTTTGGATGCATGGCTAATGCTTCCAACCGGTCGCAGTGGCTGGCCAGGACCATTCGATTTGGCTACATGATTCAGTTTGCCAGGTGCCCGTCACGGTTCGGTGCCGTCCGTTTCATCTCGGTGCAGGGCGAGAACGCCGCATCCCATGCGTGCAGAGATCGTGACCCTTCTGCGCAAGAGCCTGTCCCTCCAGCCAAGATGAGGAAAGGGTTCTACAGCCCTTACTGCATTGTGCCAAAGAAAGGCCAATCTTGGACCTGCGAGTTCTGAACCGGGCCCTGTACTGACTTCTGTTCAAGATACTGACACGATAATGCATTTTGGCATGCGGCTGGCATCAAGATTGGTTCGCGGTGGTAGACCTGAAGGATGCGTACTTTCACATCTCAGTTTTACCTCAACACAGACCCTTACTACGGTTTGATTTTGACGGCCGGGTGTATCAGTACAACAGTATGTATCAGACAGTTCACCTAAAAATTTAAGTTCTCATCATTTACTCACCCTTATGCCATCCCAGATGTGTATGACTCTTTTTTAATTTATTTTTTTCAGCAAAACGCAAAGATTTTTAGAAGAATATTTCAGCACTGTAGCTTTTTACAATGCGAGTGAATGGTGATCAGATCTTTGCAGCTCCTACAATCACAAAGGAAACATAAAGGTAATCCATATTGCTCCAGTGGGTAAATCCATATCTTCAGAAGTGATATAATAGGCGTGGGAGAGAAACCGATCAAAACTTGAGTCCTTTTACACTTTTACATTTGAAAGTGAAATAGAAAGTGGAGATTTAGAGTAAAAAAATGATTTAAGTTTTGATCTATTTCTCACCCACGATCTCATATCATTTGATCTCATATCATTTCTGTAGATATCGATTTGCCTACCTCGAGAAATATGGATTCACTTTTATATTTGCTTTGTGGTATTAGGAGCTATAAATGTCTGATCACCATTCACTTTCATTGTAAGGACCTACAAAGCTGACATATTCTTCAAAAAATCTTTGTGTTCAGCAGAAGAAAGTCATACACATCTGGGATGGAATGAGTTGAGTAAATGATGAGAGAATAATTTGTTTGGTGAAGTATCCCTATAATGAAAACCGGGTCCAGAGTGCTCAGGACCTCAGACTAGGACAAAGGTTCATCTTCCAACAGGACAATTACCCCCAAGCACACACAGCCAAGACAATGCAAGAGTGGCTAAGGGACAACTCTGTGAATGACCTTGAGTGGCCCAGCCAGATACCGGACTTGAACCCAATCAAACATCTCTGGAGAGACTCTCAAGCTCTGTCAGTTTGGATGGGGTCTGTCTGTGGACAGCCATTTTCAAGTGCCTGCAGTAAAGAATGGCAGAAAATCCCCAAATCCAGGTGTGCAAAGCTTGTCACATCATCCCAAAAAAAGAGTAAATAGTGAGTTAAGGGTCTGAATACTTGTGTCAATATGATATTTCAGTTTTTGCTTCTTTAATACATTTTCAAATTCGGTTTTTGCTTTGTTAATATGGGGTATGGTGTGTAGATTCATGTGGTTGAATTTTTTTAAAAAATAATTTAAAGCATTTTAGCATAAGTCTGCAATATTATTAATGCAATGCTTAACAGTGATCAGCTGCTGTAGTTTGTTTTCATCTAGAATGTAGTCCCTTCCTCTAGTTAGTCATCCATTCCCCAAATTATTCAATTTAAGTTCAGAAATAGGAGACCACACTAATAGTCACACACACACATCAATATTTTTCACAGATGAAACTCAGTGGGTTCCTGGTGTTATCTTGACCCTTGATAAATGAAATTCGTCAGCACTGACCTGCTATTTGGGTAGATTTATCAGTTTCTGTTTTCTCTTCATCCATACATGTTGTATCTGTCTGTGGAAAGGGGGGAGGGGGGGGGGGGGGGGGGGGTGTTAATATTAGATTGTAATAGAATAGACCGAAATCTTAAAATCATTACCGGTTAAGTATTTGGCTCGAAACAGATCTACATATTTGACATGCTGTCCATATGCAGTGGAAAACAACATCATTCTACCTATAGATGCGGGGTTTCTTTCTAAATGAGTAGATTGACAACAGAATCAATAAATCAGAATTTAGAGATCTTTACTTAATAATAGGGTGTTGAAAAGGCCAAGAGTTACATGATTTTACTGGTATCTTAGTAAGTATTTGAACTGACCCAGAAAATATGGTGTTTATGATTTATTTATGCTTTCACTAACAAATAACTCTTACCTTTTGTGTTCCATTACTACCTGCACAATCACTTGACACTATAGGGAAACATAAGAGAAAAAGAAATACAGATATTGAAAAGCATGAGTTAAAAAAAAAGCAAAGAGATAATCTCAAAGCATATACATAGAGCAGCTTAAAATGTAAGGGAAACCAACATATTTGGGCTGCATCTGTTGACCTCCACACGTTCACTTTAGTCAACAAATTGAACTATGAACTTGCCATTTTTGTCATGTTTGAAACCGGTCTGTTTTTAATATTTACTTAATGATGTTATATACATTATCTAATCACTACTGTATACAGGCTAAATGCATTATCCGAAAATAATGTATAGTAATTATACAAGAACAAAAAAAAAAACAAACACTTTTATTGGTTCAGTAGTTATAATATTAAGAGTTCCCCTTCTGTCACTCACTCAACGTTGTGCTGATGTAGTGACACTAGGTGTTGCTCTTGGGAGCCTCAAACACCTCCAATCTTTGAGAAAAGGCACATGAGAATTGGTGAGTGAAATTTGCATGCCACTCCCCCGGACATACGGGTATAAAAGGAGCTGGAATTTTTTTCTTCGGAGCCGTGCGGTTGTGTGTCGCAAGCTGAATCCCACTCCCAGTCCATTCACCTCTAAATGAAGAAGTGTATGCTGTTGCATATTCGGCGCATTCCAGCGACTTTCTATCTTTCTCCACGATCAGTGTAGTGACGAGTATGCCCCTGGGTGCTTCGACAGCAATAAGACATTATATATTCCTGAGAAAAGAGTATATTTTCTCTATTAGAGTCTTTTAAAAGATGCCTTTCCATCTTTGTGTAGTTCCTGGATGCGATCGTTATCTCTCCACCTCCGACGGCCACGGACGCTGCTTCACGTGTCTGGGCAGCGGTCACATTGAGGCAGCGTTCGTGGATGGTTCATGTTCTCATTGCGAGAACAAGACCATGGCATCGCTGTGGTTGCGGCTTTCCTTCTTCTGTGGGAAAGCAGCTTCAACAACCCCCCAACCCCCCCATGCCGTGCCCTTTACCTACGGGGTCGAGGCTAGCTTGACTGGCACTGGAGGCGATTTGGGGATTTCAATGGGCATGGTCTCGCCGGGTAAACCCTCGCGGAACTCCCGTTCCCCAGCATACTCGTTTGCCTGTCAAGGGCAGAGATGAGACCAGCGTGACTCACGGCCAGCTTAACGTTTCTTTCAGAGCCTGCAAGCAGGATGAGTCCTCGATCGCTGCATCGGAGAGAGCGCTGGTTATGTCGCACGCCAAGGATTTGACTGGGCTACCACCTTCAGGTCTGCCTGCCCAGTCTGAGACCGATGCAGAGCTGGGCTGCTGCAAGTGTCGGGTTGGACTGGGAGAGCCCGGGAAGTAAATCTTGTGTTCTCTTTTGTTTTGTGTTCGCCGCACCAGAGTGGGCGGCGATACACACATTTTCAAAGAGCGATTTTCTCACTTCTTGAGTCACCGCCCAGTGTTTACAACTGCTGTTAATCGCAGCAACTGGAGTCCAAGCACCTGCGGCCTAGATGCCATGAACACGGGCCCCCTGCCTTCACGTGCCCGGCCGGACCACACCCACGGCCAGGCGGTTGTGATGAGCTATGAGGGCGGTCAAAAATCCCTCCTCCCCAATCGCTGACCCATCCCCCCCTCTGAGGGCAGGAGGGAGGTAAGTACTTCGAGGTTCCCCTCAGCACAGCCACCTTGGGATGAAGCGAGGCTCCTCAACATGGCGTTTCCTGCTCCCCCAGCTGCGAGGCCCCACCCCCAGGTACATCAGACACGATTGTCCCCTTAGTGCCTGGAGTTTGGATGCATGGCTAATGCTTCCAACCGGTCGCAGTGGCTGGCCAGGACCATTCGATTTGGCTACATGATTCAGTTTGCCAGGTGCCCGTCACGGTTCGGTGCCGTCCGTTTCATCTCGGTGCAGGGCGAGAACGCCGCATCCCATGCGTGCAGAGATCGTGACCCTTCTGCGCAAGAGCCTGTCCCTCCAGCCAAGATGAGGAAAGGGTTCTACAGCCCTTACTGCATCGTGCCAAAGAAAGGCCAATCTTGGACCTGCGAGTTCTGAACCGGGCCCTGTACTGACTTCTGTTCAAGATACTGACACGATAATGCATTTTGGCATGCGGCTGGCATCAAGATTGGTTCGCGGTGGTAGACCTGAAGGATGCGTACTTTCACATCTCAGTTTTACCTCAACACAGACCCTTACTACGGTTTGATTTTGACGGCCGGGTGTATCAGTACAACAGTATGTATCAGACAGTTCACCTAAAAATTTAAGTTCTCATCATTTACTCACCCTTATGCCATCCCAGATGTGTATGACTCTTTTTTAATTTATTTTTTTCAGCAAAACGCAAAGATTTTTAGAAGAATATTTCAGCACTGTAGCTTTTTACAATGCGAGTGAATGGTGATCAGATCTTTGCAGCTCCTACAATCACAAAGGAAACATAAAGGTAATCCATATTGCTCCAGTGGGTAAATCCATATCTTCAGAAGTGATATAATAGGCGTGGGAGAGAAACCGATCAAAACTTGAGTCCTTTTACACTTTTACATTTGAAAGTGAAATAGAAAGTGGAGATTTAGAGTAAAAAAATGATTTAAGTTTTGATCTATTTCTCACCCACGATCTCATATCATTTGATCTCATATCATTTCTGTAGATATCGATTTGCCTACCTCGAGAAATATGGATTCACTTTTATATTTGCTTTGTGGTATTAGGAGCTATAAATGTCTGATCACCATTCACTTTCATTGTAAGGACCTACAAAGCTGACATATTCTTCTAAAAATCTTTGTGTTCAGCAGAAGAAAGTCATACACATCTGGGATGGAATGAGTTGAGTAAATGATGAGAGAATAATTTGTTTGGTGAACTATCCCTATAATGAAAACCGGGTCCAGAGTGCTCAGGACCTCAGACTAGGACAAAGGTTCATCTTCCAACAGGACAATTACCCCCAAGCACACACAGCCAAGACAATGCAAGAGTGGCTAAGGGACAACTCTGTGAATGACCTTGAGTGGCCCAGCCAGATCCCGGACTTGAACCCAATCAAACATCTCTGGAGAGACTCTCAAGCTCTGTCAGTTTGGATGGGGTCTGTCTGTGGACAGCCATTTTCAAGTGCCTGCAGTAAAGAATGGCAGAAAATCCCCAAATCCAGGTGTGCAAAGCTTGTCACATCATCCCAAAAAAAGAGTAAATAGTGAGTTAAGGGTGTGAATACTTGTGTCAATATGATATTTCAGTTTTTGCTTCTTTAATACATTTTCAAATTCGGTTTTTGCTTTGTTAATATGGGGTATGGTGTGTAGATTCATGTGGTTGAATTTTTTTTTAAAATAATTTAAAGCATTTTAGCATAAGTCTGCAATATTATTAATGCAATGCTTAACATTGATCAGCTGCTGTAGTTTGTTTTCATCTAGAATGTAGTCCCTTCCTCTAGTTAGTCATCCATTCCCCAAATTATTCAATTTAAGTTCAGAAATAGGAGACCACACTAATAGTCACACACACATCAATATTTTTCACAGATGAAACTCAGTGGGTTCCTGGTGTTATCTTGACCCTTGATAAATGAAATTCGTCAGCACTGACCTGCTATTTGGGTAGATTTATCAGTTTCTGTTTTCTCTTCATCCATACATGTTGTATCTGTCTGTGGAAAGGGGAAGGGGGGAGGGGTGTTAATATTAGATTGTAATAGAATAGACCGAAATCTTAAAATCATTACCGGTTAAGTATTTGGCTCGAAACAGATCTACATATTTGACATGCTGTCCATATGCAGTGGAAAACAACATCATTCTACCTATAGATGAGGGGTTTCTTTCTAAATGAGTAGATTGACAACAGAATCAATAAATCAGAATTTAGAGATCTTTACTTAATAATAGGGTGTTGAAAAGGCCAAGAGTTACATGATTTTACTGGTATCTTAGTAAGTATTTGAACTGACCCAGAAAATATGGTGTTTATGATTTATTTATGCTTTCACTAACAAATAACTCTTACCTTTTGTGTTCCATTAGTACCTGCACAATCACTTGACACTATAGGGAAACATAAGAGAAAAAGAAATACAGATATTGAAAAGCATAAGTTAAAAAAAAGCAAAGAGATAATCTCAAAGCATATACATAGAGCAGCTTAAGATGTAAGGGAAACCAACATATTTGGGCTGCATCTGTTGACCTCCACACATTCACTTTAGTCAACAAATTGAACTACGAACTTGCCATTTTTGTCATGTTTGAAACCGGTCTGTTTTTAATATTTACTTAATGATGTTATATACATTATCAAATCACTACTGTATACAGGCTAAATGCATTATCCGAAAATAATGTATAGTAATTATACAAGAACAAAAAAAAAAACAAACACTTTTATTGGTTCAGTAGTTATAATATTAAGAGTTCCCCTTCTGTCACTCACTCAACGTTGTGCTGATGTAGTGACACTAGGTGTTGCTCTTGGGAGCCTCAAACACCTCCAATCTTTGAGAAAAGGCACATGAGAATTGGTGAGTGAAATTTGCATGCCACTCCCCCGGACATACGGGTATAAAAGGAGCTGGAATTTTTTTCTTCGGAGCCGTGCGGTTGTGTGTCGCAAGCTGAATCCCACTCCCAGTCCATTCACCTCTAAATGAAGAAGTGTATGCTGTTGCATATTCGGCGCATTCCAGCGACTTTCTATCTTTCTCCACGATCAGTGTAGTGACGAGTATGCCCCTGGGTGCTTCGACAGCAATAAGACATTATATATTCCTGAGAAAAGTGTATATTTTCTCTATTAGAGTCTTTTAAAAGATGCCTTTCCATCTTTGTGTAGTTCCTGGATGCGATCGTTATCTCTCCACCTCCGACGGCCACGGATGCTGCTTCACGTGTCTGGGCAGCGGTCACATTGAGGCAGCGTTCGTGGATGGTTCATGTTCTCATTGCGAGAACAAGACCATGGCATCGCTGTGGTTGCGGCTTTCCTTCTTCTGTGGGAAATCAGCTTCAACAACCCCCCAACCCCCCCATGCCGTGCCCTTTACCTACGGGGTCGAGGCTAGCTTGGCTGGTACTGGAGGCGATTTGGGGATTTCAATGGGCATGGTCTCGCCGGGTAAACCCTCGCGGAACTCCCGTTCCCCAGCATACTCGTTTGCCCGTCAAGGGCAGAGATGAGACCAGCGTGACTCACGGCCAGCTTAACGTTTCTTTCAGAGCCTGCAAGCAGGATGAGTCCTCGATCGCTGCATCGGAGAGAGCGCTGGCTATGTCGCACGCCAAGGATTTGACTGGGCTACCACCTTCTTGTCTCCCTGCTCAGTCTGAGACCGATGCAGAGCTGGGCTGCTGCAAGTGTCGGGTTGGACTGGGAGAGCCCGGGAAGTAAATCTTGTGTTCTCTTTTGTCTTGTGTTCGCCTCACCAGAGTGGGCGGCGATACACACATTATCAAAGAGCGGTTTTCTCACTTCTTGAGTCACCGCCCAGTGTTTACAACTGCTGTTAATCGCAGCAACTGGAGTCCAAGCACCTGCGGCCTAGATGCCATGAACACGGGCCCCCTGCCTTCACGTGCCCGGCCGGACCACACCCACGGCCAGGCGGTTGTGATGAGCTATGAGGGCGGTCAAAAATCCCTCCTCCCCAATCGCTGACCCATCCCCCCCTCCGAGGGCAGGAGGGAGGTAAGTACTTCGAGGTTCCCCTCAGCACAGCCACCTTGGGATGAAGCGAGGCTCCTCAACATGGCGTTTCCTGCTCCCCCAGCTGCGAGGCCCCACCCCCAGGTACATCAGACACTATTGTCCCCTTAGTGCCTGGAGTTTGGATGCATGGCTAATGCTTCCAACCGGTCGCAGTGGCTGGCCAGGACCATTCGATTTGGCTACATGATTCAGTTTGCCAGGTGCCCGCCACGGTTCGGTGCCGTCCGTTTCATCTCGGAGCAGGGCGAGAACGCCGCACCCCATGCGTGCAGAGATCGTGACCCTTCTGCGCAAGAGCCTGTCCCTCCAGCCAAGATGAGGAAAGGGTTCTACAGCCCTTACTGCATCGTGCCAAAGAAAGGCCAATCTTGGACCTGCGAGTTCTGAACCGGGCCCTGTACTGACTTCTGTTCAAGATACTGACACGGAAATGCATTTTGGCATGCGGCTGGCATCAAGATTGGTTCGCGGTGGTAGACCTGAAGGATGCGTACTTTCACATCTCAGTTTTACCTCAACACAGACCCTTACTACGGTTTGATTTTGACGGCCGGGTGTATCAGTACAACAGTATGTATCAGACAGTTCACCTAAAAATTTAAGTTCTCATCATTTACTCAACCTTATGCCATCTCAGATGTGTATGACTCTTTTTTAATTTATTTTTTTCAGCAAAACGCAAAGATTTTTAGAAGAATATTTCAGCACTGTAGCTTTTTACAATGCGAGTGAATGGTGATCAGATCTTTGCAGCTCCTACAATCACAAAGGAAACATAAAGGTAATCCATATTGGTCCAGTGGGTAAATCCATATCTTCAGAAGTGATATAATAGGCGTGGGAGAGAAACCGATCAAAACTTGAGTCCTTTTACACTTTTACATTTGAAAGTGAAATAGAAAGTGGAGATTTAGAGTAAAAAAATGATTTAAGTTTTGATCTATTTCTCACCCACGATCTCATATCATTTGAGCTCATATCATTTCTGTAGATATCGATTTGCCTACCTCGAGAAATATGGATTCACTTTTATATTTGCTTTGTGGTATTAGGAGCTATAAATGTCTGATCACCATTCACTTTCATTGTAAGGACCTACAAAGCTGACATATTCTTCTAAAAATCTTTGTGTTCAGCAGAAGAAAGTCATACACATCTGGGATGGAATGAGTTGAGTAAATGATGAGAGAATAATTTGTTTGGTGAACTATCCCTATAATGAAAACCGGGTCCAGAGTGCTCAGGACCTCAGACTAGGACAAAGGTTCATCTTCCAACAGGACAATTACCCCCAAGCACACACAGCCAAGACAATGCAAGAGTGGCTAAGGGACAACTCTGTGAATGACCTTGAGTTGCCCAGCCATTTCCCGGACTTGAACCCAATCAAACATCTCTGGAGAGACTCTCAAGCTCTGTCAGTTTGGATGGGGTCTGTCTGTGGACAGCCATTTTCAAGTGCCTGCAGTAAAGAATGGCAGAAAATCCCCAAATCCAGGTGTGCAAAGCTTGTCACATCATCCCAAAAAAAGAGTAAATAGTGAGTTAAGGGTCTGAATACTTGTGTCAATATGATATTTTTGCTTCTTTAATACATTTTCAAATTCGGTTTTTGCTTTGTTAATATGGGGTATGGTGTGTAGATTAATGTGGTTGAATTTTTTTTAAAAATGATTTAAAGCATTTTAGCATAAGTCTGCAATATTATTAATGCAATGCTTAACATTGATCAGCTGCTGTAGTTTGTTTTCATCTAGAATGTAGTCCCTTCCTCTAGTTAGTCATCCATTCCCCAAATTATTCAATTTAAGTTAAGAAATAGGAGACCACATTAATAGTCACACACACATCAATATTTTTCACAGATGAAACTCAGTGGGTTCCTGGTGTTATCTTGACCCTTGATAAATGAAATTCGTCAGCACTGACCTGCTATTTGGGTAGATTTATCAGTTTCTGTTTTCTCTTCATCCATACATGTTGTATCTGTCTGTGGAAAGGGGAAGGGGGGAGGGGGGGGGGGGGGGGTGTTAATATTAGATTGTAATAGAATAGACCGAAATCTTAAAATCATTACCGGTTAAGTATTTGGCTCGAAACAGATCTACATATTTGACATGCTGTCCATATGCAGTGGAAAACAACATCATTCTACCTATAGATGAGGGGTTTCTTTCTAAATGAGTAGATTGACAACAGAATCAATAAATCAGAATTTAGAGATCTTTACTTAATAATAGGGTGTTGAAAAGGCCTAGAGTTACATGATTTTTCTGGTATCTTAGTAAGTATTTGAACTGACCCAGAAAATATGGTGTTTATGATTTATTTATGCTTTCACTAACAAATAACTCTTACCTTTTGTGTTCCATTAGTACCTGCACAATCACTTGACACTATAGGGAAACATAAGAGAAAAAGAAATACAGATATTGAAAAGCATGAGTTAAAAAAAAGCAAAGAGATAATCTCAAAGCATATACATAGAGCAGCTTAAGATGTAAGGGAAACCAACATATTTGGGCTGCATCTGTTGACCTCCACACATTCACTTTAGTCAACAAATTGAACTACGAACTTGCCATTTTTGTCATGTTTGAAACCGGTCTGTTTTTAATATTTACTTAATGATGTTATATACATTATCTAATCACTACTGTATACAGGCTAAATGCATTATCC
Organism: Moxostoma hubbsi; assembly: GCA_032164185.1. NCBI lineage: Eukaryota > Metazoa > Chordata > Actinopteri > Cypriniformes > Catostomidae > Moxostoma > Moxostoma hubbsi. The sequence continues at coordinate 8,768,759 of JAVLUX010000215.1, forward strand.
GAAAATAATGTATAGTAATTATACAAGAACAAAAAAAAAAACTTTTATTGGTTCAGTAGTTATAATATTAAGAGTTCCCCTTCTGTCACTCACTCAACGTTGTGCTGATGTAGTGACACTAGGTGTTGCTCTTGGGAGCCTCAAACACCTCCAATCTTTGAGAAAAGGCACATGAGAATTGGTGAGTGGAATTTGCATGCCACTCCCCCAGACATATGGGTATAAAAGGAGCTGGAATTTTTTTCTTCGGAGCCGTGCGGTTGTGTGTCGCAAGCTGAATCCCACTCCCAGTCCATTCACCTCTAAATGAAGAAGTGTATGCTGTTGCATATTCGGCGCATTCCAGCGACTTTCTATCTTTCTCCACGATCAGTGTAGTGACGAGTATGCCCCTGGGTGCTTCGACAGCAATAAGACATTATATATTCCTGATAAAAGAGTAGATTTTCTCTATTAGAGTCTTTTAAAAGATGCCTTTCCATCTTTGTGTAGTTCCTGGATGCGATCGTTATCTCTCCACCTGCGACGGCCACCGACGCTGCTTCACGTGTCTGGGCAGCGGTCACATTGAGGCAGCGTTCGTGGATGGTTCATGTTCTCATTGCGAGAACAAGACCATGGCAACGCTGTGGTTGCGGCTTTCCTTCTTCTGTGGGAAAGCAGCTTCAACAACCCCCCAACCCCCCCATGCCGTGCCCTTTACCTACGGGGTCGAGGCTAGCTTGGCTGGTACTGGAGGCGATTTGGGGATTTCAATGGGCATGGTCACGCCGGGTAAACCCTCGCGGAACTCCCGTTCCCCAGCATACTCGTTTGCCCGTCAAGGGCAGAGATGAGACCAGCGTGACTCACGGCCAGCTTAACGTTTCTTTCAGAGCCTGCAAGCAGGATGAGTCCTCGATCGCTGCATCTGAGAGCGCGCTGGCTATGTCGCACGCCAAGGATTTGACTGGGCTACCACCTTCAGGTCTGCCTGCCCAGTCTGAGACCGATGCAGAGCTGGGCTGCTGCAAGTGTCGGGTTGGACTGGGAGAGCCCGGGAAGTAAATCTTGTGTTCTCTTTTGTTTTGTGTTCGCCGCACCAGAGTGGGCGGCGATACACACATTTTCAAAGAGCGGTTTTCTCACTTCTTGAGTCACCGCCCAGTGTTTACAACTGCTGTTAATCGCAGCAACTGGAGTCCAAGCACCTGCGGCCTAGATGCCATGAACACGGGCCCCCTGCCTTCACGTGCCCGGCCGGACCACACCCACGGCCAGGCGGTTGTGATGAGCTATGAGGGCGGTCAAAAATCCCTCCTCCCCAATCGCTGACCCATCCCCCCCTCCGAGGGCAGGAGGGAGGTAAGTACTTCGAGGTTCCCCTCAGCACAGCCACCTTGGGATGAAGCGAGGCTCCTCAACATGGCGTTTCCTGCTCCCCCAGCTGCGAGGCCCCACCCCCAGGTACATCAGACACGATTGTCCCCTTAGTGCCTGGAGTTTGGATGCATGGCTAATGCTTCCAACCGGTCGCAGTGGCTGGCCAGGACCATTCGATTTGGCTACATGATTCAGTTTGCCAGGTGCCCGCCACGGTTCGGTGCCGTCCGTTTCATCTCGGTGCAGGGCGAGAACGCCGCACCCCATGCGTGCAGAGATCGTGACCCTTCTGCGCAAGAGCCTGTCCCTCCAGCCAAGATGAGGAAAGGGTTCTACAGCCCTTACTGCATCGTGCCAAAGAAAGGCCAATCTTGGACCTGCGAGTTCTGAACCGGGCCCTGTACTGACTTCTGTTCAAGTTACTGACACGGAAATGCATTTTGGCATGCGGCTGGCATCAAGATTGGTTCGCGGTGGTAGACCTGAAGGATGCGTACTTTCACATCTCAGTTTTACCTCAACACAGACCCATACTACGGTTTGATTTTGACGGCCGGTTGTATCAGTACAACAGTATGTATCAGACAGTTCACCTAAAAATTTAAGTTCTCATCATTTAATCAACCTTATGCCATCCCAGATGTGTATGACTCTTTTTTTTATTTATTTTTTTCAGCAAAACGCAAAGATTTTTAGAAGAATATTTCAGCACTGTAGCTTTTTACAATGCGAGTGAATGGTGATCAGATCTTTGCAGCTCCTACAATCACAAAGGAAACATAAAGGTAATCCATATTGCTCCAGTGGGTAAATCCATATCTTCAGAAGTGATATAATAGGCGTGGGAGAGAAACCGATCAAAACTTGAGTCCTTTTACACTTTTACATTTGAAAGTGAAATAGAAAGTGGAGATTTAGAGTAAAAAAATGATTTAAGTTTTGATCTATTTCTCACCCACGATCTCATATCATTTGATCTCATATCATTTCTGTAGATATCGATTTGCCTACCTCGAGAAATATGGATTCACTTTTATATTTGCTTTGTGGTATTAGGAGCTATAAATGTCTGATCACCATTCACTTTCATTGTAAGGACCTACAAAGCTGACATATTCTTCTAAAAATCTTTGTGTTCAGCAGAAGAAAGTCATACACATCTGGGATGGAATGAGTTGAGTAAATGATGAGAGAATAATTTGTTTGGTGAACTATCCCTATAATGAAAACCGGGTCCAGAGTGCTCAGGACCTCAGACTAGGACAAAGGTTCATCTTCCAACAGGACAATTACCCCCAAGCACACACAGCCAAGACAATGCAAGAGTGGCTAAGGGACAACTCTGTGAATGACCTTGAGTGGCCCAGCCAGATCCCAGACTTGAACCCAATCAAACATCTCTGGAGAGACTCTCAAGCTCTGTCAGTTTGGATGGGGACTGTCTGTGGACAGCCATTTTCAAGTATCTGCAGTAAAGAATGGCAGAAAATCCCCAAATCCAGGTGTGCAAAGCTTGTCACATCATCCCAAAAAAAGAGTAAGTACTGAGTTAAGGGTCTGAATACTTGTGTCAATATGATATTTCAGTTTTTGCTTTTTTAATACATTTTCAAATTCGGTTTTTGCTTTGTTAATATGGGGTATGGTGTGTAGATTCATGTGGTTGAATTTTTTTTTTAAATAATTTAAAGCATTTTAGCATAAGTCTGCAATATTATTAATGCAATGCTTAACATTGATCAGCTGCTGTAGTTTGTTTTCATCTAGAATGTAGTCCCTTCCTCTAGTTAGTCATCCATTCCCCAAATTATTCAATTTAAGTTCAGAAATAGGAGACCACACTAATAGTCACACACACACATCAATATTTTTCACAGATGAAACTCAGTGGGTTCCTGGTGTTATCTTGACCCTTGATAAATGAAATTCGTCAGCACTGACCTGCTATTTGGGTAGATTTATCAGTTTCTGTTTTCTCTTCATCCATACATGTTGTATCTGTCTGTGGAAAGGGGAAGGGGGGAGGGGGGGGGTGTTAATATTAGATTGTAATAGAATAGACCGAAATCTTAAAATCATTACCGGTTAAGTATTTGGCTCGAAACAGATCTACATATTTGACATGCTGTCCATATGCAGTGGAAAACAACATCATTCTACCTATAGATGAGGGGTTTCTTTCTAAATGAGTAGATTGACAACAGAATCAATAAATCAGAATTTAGAGATCTTTACTTAATAATAGGGTGTTGAAAAGGCCAAGAGTTACATGATTTTACTGGTATCTTAGTAAGTATTTGAACTGACCCAGAAAATATGGTGTTTATGATTTATTTATGCTTTCACTAACAAATAACTCTTACCTTTTGTGTTCCATTACTACCTGCACAATCACTTGACACTATAGGGAAACATAAGAGAAAAAGAAATACAGATATTGAAAAGCATGAGTTAAAAAAAAGCAAAGAGATAATCTCAAAGCATATACATAGAGCAGCTTAAGATGTAAGGGAAACCAACATATTTGGGCTGCATCTGTTGACCTCCACACGTTCACTTTAGTCAACAAATTGAACTATGAACTTGCCATTTTTGTCATGTTTGAAACCGGTCTGTTTTTAATATTTACTTAATGATGTTATATACATTATCTAATCACTACTGTATACAGGCTAAATGCATTATCCGAAAATAATGTATAGTAATTATACAAGAACAAAAAAAAAAAACTTTTATTGGTTCAGTAGTTATAATATTAAGAGTTCCCCTTCTGTCACTCACTCAACGTTGTGCTGATGTAGTGACACTAGGTGTTGCTCTTGGGAGCCTCAAACACCTCCAATCTTTGAGAAAAGGCACATGAGAATTGGTGAGTGGAATTTGCATGCCACTCCCCCAGACATATGGGTATAAAAGGAGCTGGAATTTTTTTCTTCGGAGCCGTGCGGTTGTGTGTCGCAAGCTGAATCCCACTCCCAGTCCATTCACCTCTAAATGAAGAAGTGTATGCTGTTGCATATTCGGCGCATTCCAGCGACTTTCTATTTTTCTCCACAATCAGTGTAGTGACGAGTATGCCCCTGGGTGCTTCGACAGCAATAAGACATTATATATTCCTGAGAAAAGAGTATATTTTCTCTATTAGAGTCTTTTAAAAGATGCCTTTCCATCTTTGTGTAGTTCCTGGATGCGATCGTTATCTCTCCACCTCTGACGGCCACGGACGCTGCTTCACGTGTCTGGGCAGCGGTCACATTGAGGCAGCGTTCGTGGATGGTTCATGTTCTCATTGCGAGAACAAGACCATGGCAACGCTGTGGTTGCGGCTTTCCTTCTTCTGTGGGAAAGCAGCTTCAACAACCCCCCAACCCCCCCCATGCCGTGCCCTTTACCTACGGGGTCGAGGCTAGCTTGGCTGGCACTGGAGGCGATTTGGGGATTTCAATGGGCATGGTCTCGCCGGGTAAACCCTCGCGGAACTCCCGTTCCCCAGCATACTCGTTTGCCCGTCAAGGGCAGAGATGAGACCAGCGTGACTCACGGCCAGCTTAACGTTTCTTTCAGAGCCTGCAAGCAGGATGAGTCCTCGATCGCTGCATCTGAGCGCGCGCTGGATATGTCGCACGCCAAGGATTTGACTGGGCTACCACCTTCAGGTCTGCCTGCCCAGTCTGAGACCGATGCAGAGCTGGGCTGCTGCAAGTGTCGGGTTGGACTGGGAGAGCCCGGGAAGTAAATCTTGTGTTCTCTTTTGTTTTGTGTTCGCCGCACCAGAGTGGGCGGCGATACACACATTTTCAAAGAGCGGTTTTCTCACTTCTTGAGTCACCGCCCAGTGTTTACAACTGCTGTTAATCGCAGCAACTTGAGTCCAAGCACCTGCGGCCTAGATGCCATGAACACGGGCCCCCTGCCTTCACGTGCCCGGCCGGACCACACCCACGGCCAGGCGGTTGTGATGAGCTATGAGGGCGGTCAAAAATCCCTCCTCCCCAATCGCTGACCCATCCCCCCCTCCGAGGGCAGGAGGGAGGTAAGTACTTCGAGGTTCCCCTCAGCACAGCCACCTTGGGATGAAGCGAGGCTCCTCAACATGGCGATTCCTGCTCCCCCAGCTGCGAGGCCCCACCCCCAGGTACATCAGACACGATTGTCCCCTTAGTGCCTGGAGTTTGGATGCATGGCTAATGCTTCCAACCGGTCGCAGTGGCTGGCCAGGACCATTCGATTTGGCTACATGATTCAGTTTGCCAGGTGCCCGCCACGGTTCGGTGCCGTCCGTTTCATCTCGGTGCAGGGCGAGAACGCCGCACCCCATGCGTGCAGAGATCGTGACCCTTCTGCGCAAGAGCCTGTCCCTCCAGCCAAGATGAGGAAAGGGTTCTACAGCCCTTACTGCATCGTGCCAAAGAAAGGCCAATCTTGGACCTGCGAGTTCTGAACCGGGCCCTGTACTGACTTCTGTTCAAGATACTGACACGGAAATGCATTTTGGCATGCGGCTGGCATCAAGATTGGTTCGCGGTGGTAGACCTGAAGGATGCGTACTTTCACATCTCAGTTTTACCTCAACACAGACCCTTACTACGGTTTGATTTTGACGGCCGGTTGTATCAGTACAACAGTATGTATCAGACAGTTCACCTAAAAATTTAAGTTCTCATCATTTACTCAACCTTATGCCATACCAGATGTGTATGACTCTTTTTTTTATTTATTTTTTTCAGCAAAACGCAAAGATTTTTAGAAGAATATTTCAGCACTGTAGCTTTTTACAATGCGAGTGAATGGTGATCAGATCTTTGCAGCTCCTACAATCACAAAGGAAACATAAAGGTAATCCATATTGCTCCAGTGGGTAAATCCATATCTTCAGAAGTGATATAATAGGCGTGGGAGAGAAACCGATCAAAACTTGAGTCCTTTTACACTTTTACATTTGAAAGTGAAATAGAAAGTGGAGATTTAGAGTAAAAAAATGATTTAAGTTTTGATCTATTTCTCACCCACGATCTCATATCATTTGATCTCATATCATTTCTGTAGATATCGATTTGCCTACCTCGAGAAATATGGATTCACTTTTATATTTGCTTTGTGGTATTAGGAGCTATAAATGTCTGATCACCATTCACTTTCATTGTAAGGACCTACAAAGCTGACATATTCTTCTAAAAATCTTTGTGTTCAGCAGAAGAAAGTCATACACATCTGGGATGGAATGAGTTGAGTAAATGATGAGAGAATAATTTGTTTGGTGAACTATCCCTATAATGAAAACCGGGTCCAGAGTGCTCAGGACCTCAGACTAGGACAAAGGTTCATCTTCCAACAGGACAATTACCCCCAAGCACACACAGCCAAGACAATGCAAGAGTGGCTAAGGGACAACTCTGTGAATGACCTTGAGTGGCCCAGCCAGATCCCGGACTTGAACCCAATCAAACATCTCTGGAGAGACTCTCAAGCTCTGTCAGTTTGGATGGGGACTGTCTGTGGACAGCCATTTTCAAGTATCTGCAGTAAAGAATGGCAGAAAATCCCCAAATCCAGGTGTGCAAAGCTTGTCACATCATCCCAAAAAAAGAGTAAGTACTGAGTTAAGGGTCTGAATACTTGTGTCAATATGATATTTCAGTTTTTGCTTTTTTAATACATTTTCAAATTCGGTTTTTGCTTTGTTAATATGGGGTATGGTGTGTAGATTCATGTGGTTGAATTTTTTTTTAAAATAATTTAAAGCATTTTAGCATAAGTCTGCAATATTATTAATGCAATGCTTAACATTGATCAGCTGCTGTAGTTTGTTTTCATCTAGAATGTAGTCCCTTCCTCTAGTTAGTCATCCATTCCCCAAATTATTCAATTTAAGTTCAGAAATAGGAGACCACACTAATAGTCACACACACATCAATATTTTTCACAGATGAAACTCAGTGGGTTCCTGGTGTTATCTTGACCCTTGATAAATGAAATTCGTCAGCACTGACCTGCTATTTGGGTAGATTTATCAGTTTCTGTTTTCTCTTCATCCATACATGTTGTATCTGTCTGTGGAAAGGGGAAGGGGGGAGGGGGGGGGGGGGGGGGGTGTTAATATTAGATTGTAATAGAATAGACCGAAATCTTAAAATCATTACCGGTTAAGTATTTGGCTCGAAACAGATCTACATATTTGACATGCTGTCCATATGCAGTGGAAAACAACATCATTCTACCTATAGATGAGGGGTTTCTTTCTAAATGAGTAGATTGACAACAGAATCAATAAATCAGAATTTAGAGATCTTTACTTAATAATAGGGTGTTGAAAAGGCCAAGAGTTACATGATTTTACTGGTATCTTAGTAAGTATTTGAACTGACCCAGAAAATATGGTGTTTATGATTTATTTATGCTTTCACTAACAAATAACTCTTACCTTTTGTGTTCCATTACTACCTGCACAATCACTTGACACTATAGGGAAACATAAGAGAAAAAGAAATACAGATATTGAAAAGCATGAGTTAAAAAAAAGCAAAGAGATAATCTCAAAGCATATACATAGAGCAGCTTAAGATGTAAGGGAAACCAACATATTTGGGCTGCATCTGTTGACCTCCACACGTTCACTTTAGTCAACAAATTGAACTATGAACTTGCCATTTTTGTCATGTTTGAAACCGGTCTGTTTTTAATATTTACTTAATGATGTTATATACATTATCTAATCACTACTGTATACAGGCTAAATGCATTATCCGAAAATAATGTATAGTAATTATACAAGAACAAAAAAAAAAAACTTTTATTGGTTCAGTAGTTATAATATTAAGAGTTCCCCTTCTGTCACTCACTCAACGTTGTGCTGATGTAGTGACACTAGGTGTTGCTCTTGGGAGCCTCAAACACCTCCAATCTTTGAGAAAAGGCACATGAGAATTGGTGAGTGGAATTTGCATGCCACTCCCCCAGACATATGGGTATAAAAGGAGCTGGAATTTTTTTCTTCGGAGCCGTGCGGTTGTGTGTCGCAAGCTGAATCCCACTCCCAGTCCATTCACCTCTAAATGAAGAAGTGTATGCTGTTGCATATTCGGCGCATTCCAGCGACTTTCTATCTTTCTCCACGATCAGTGTAGTGACGAGTATGCCCCTGGGTGCTTCGACAGCAATAAGACATTATATATTCCTGAGAAGAGAGTATATTTTCTCTATTAGAGTCTTTTAAAAGATGCCTTTCCATCTTTGTGTAGTTCCTGGATGCGATCGTTATCTCTCCACCTCTGACGGCCACGGACGCTGCTTCACGTGTCTGGGCAGCGGTCACATTGAGGCAGCGTTCGTGGATGGTTCATGTTCTCATTGCGAGAACAAGACCATGGCAACGCTGTGGTTGCGGCTTTCCTTCTTCTGTGGGAAAGCAGCTTCAACAACCCCCCAACCCCCCCCATGCCGTGCCCTTTACCTACGGGGTCAAGGCTAGCTTGGCTGGCACTGGAGGCGATTTGGGGATTTCAATGGGCATGGTTTCGCCGGGTAAACCCTCGCGGAACTCCCGTTCCCCAGCATACTCGTTTGCCCGTCAAGGGCAGAGATGAGACCAGCGTGACTCACGGCCAGCTTAACGTTTCTTTCAGAGCCTGCAAGCAGGATGAGTCCTCGATCGCTGCATCTGAGCGCGCGCTGGATATGTCGCACGCCAAGGATTTGACTGGGCTACCACCTTCAGGTCTGCCTGCCCAGTCTGAGACCGATGCAGAGCTGGGCTGCTGCAAGTGTCGGGTTGGACTGGGAGAGCCCGGGAAGTAAATCTTGTGTTCTCTTTTGTTTTGTGTTCGCCGCACCAGAGTGGGCGGCGATACACACATTTTCAAAGAGCGGTTTTCTCACTTCTTGAGTCACCGCCCAGTGTTTACAACTGCTGTTAATCGCAGCAACTTGAGTCCAAGCACCTGCGGCCTAGATGCCATGAACACGGGCCCCCTGCCTTCACGTGCCCGGCCGGACCACACCCACGGCCAGGCGGTTGTGATGAGCTATGAGGGCGGTCAAAAATCCCTCCTCCCCAATCGCTGACCCATCCCCCCCTCCGAGGGCAGGAGGGAGGTAAGTACTTCGAGGTTCCCCTCAGCACAGCCACCTTGGGATGAAGCGAGGCTCCTCAACATGGCGATTCCTGCTCCCCCAGCTGCGAGGCCCCACCCCCAGGTACATCAGACACGATTGTCCCCTTAGTGCCTGGAGTTTGGATGCATGGCTAATGCTTCCAACCGGTCGCAGTGGCTGGCCAGGACCATTCGATTTGGCTACATGATTCAGTTTGCCAGGTGCCCGCCACGGTTCGGTGCCGTCCGTTTCATCTCGGTGCAGGGCGAGAACGCCGCACCCCATGCGTGCAGAGATCGTGACCCTTCTGCGCAAGAGCCTGTCCCTCCAGCCAAGATGAGGAAAGGGTTCTACAGCCCTTACTGCATCGTGCCAAAGAAAGGCCAATCTTGGACCTGCGAGTTCTGAACCGGGCCCTGTACTGACTTCTGTTCAAGATACTGACACGGAAATGCATTTTGGCATGCGGCTGGCATCAAGATTGGTTCGCGGTGGTAGACCTGAAGGATGCGTACTTTCACATCTCAGTTTTACCTCAACACAGACCCTTACTACGGTTTGATTTTGACGGCCGGTTGTATCAGTACAACAGTATGTATCAGACAGTTCACCTAAAAATTTAAGTTCTCATCATTTACTCAACCTTATGCCATACCAGATGTGTATGACTCTTTTTTTTATTTATTTTTTTCAGCAAAACGCAAAGATTTTTAGAAGAATATTTCAGCACTGTAGCTTTTTACAATGCGAGTGAATGGTGATCAGATCTTTGCAGCTCCTACAATCACAAAGGAAACATAAAGGTAATCCATATTGCTCCAGTGGGTAAATCCATATCTTCAGAAGTGATATAATAGGCGTGGGAGAGAAACCGATCAAAACTTGAGTCCTTTTACACTTTTACATTTGAAAGTGAAATAGAAAGTGGAGATTTAGAGTAAAAAAATGATTTAAGTTTTGATCTATTTCTCACCCACGATCTCATATCATTTGATCTCATATCATTTCTGTAGATATCGATTTGCCTACCTCGAGAAATATGGATTCACTTTTATATTTGCTTTGTGGTATTAGGAGCTATAAATGTCTGATCACCATTCACTTTCATTGTAAGGATCTACAAAGCTGACATATTCTTCTAAAAATCTTTGTGTTCAGCAGAAGAAAGTCATACACATCTGGGATGGAATGAGTTGAGTAAATGATGAGAGAATAATTTGTTTGGTGAACTATCCCTATAATGAAAACCGGGTCCAGAGTGCTCAGGACCTCAGACTAGGACAAAGGTTCATCTTCCAACAGGACAATTACCCCCAAGCACACACAGCCAAGACAATGCAAGAGTGGCTAAGGGACAACTCTGTGAATGACCTTGAGTGGCCCAGCCAGATCCCGGACTTGAACCCAATCAAACATCTCTGGAGAGACTCTCAAGCTCTGTCAGTTTGGATGGGGACTGTCTGTGGACAGCCATTTTCAAGTATCTGCAGTAAAGAATGGCAGAAAATCCCCAAATCCAGGTGTGCAAAGCTTGTCACATCATCCCAAAAAAAGAGTAAGTACTGAGTTAAGGGTCTGAATACTTGTGTCAATATGATATTTCAGTTTTTGCTTTTTTAATACATTTTCAAATTCGGTTTTTGCTTTGTTAATATGGGGTATGGTGTGTAGATTCATGTGGTTGAATTTTTTTTTAAAATAATTTAAAGCATTTTAGCATAAGTCTGCAATATTATTAATGCAATGCTTAACATTGATCAGCTGCTGTAGTTTGTTTTCATCTAGAATGTAGTCCCTTCCTCTAGTTAGTCATCCATTCCCCAAATTATTCAATTTAAGTTCAGAAATAGGAGACCACACTAATAGTCACACACACATCAATATTTTTCACAGATGAAACTCAGTGGGTTCCTGGTGTTATCTTGACCCTTGATAAATGAAATTCGTCAGCACTGACCTGCTATTTGGGTAGATTTATCAGTTTCTGTTTTCTCTTCATCCATACATGTTGTATCTGTCTGTGGAAAGGGGAAGGGGGGGAGGGGGGGGGGGGGGGGGGGGGGTGTTAATATTAGATTGTAATAGAATAGACCGAAATCTTAAAATCATTACCGGTTAAGTATTTGGCTCGAAACAGATCTACATATTTGACATGCTGTCCATATGCAGTGGAAAACAACATCATTCTACCTATAGATGAGGGGTTTCTTTCTAAATGAGTAGATTGACAACAGAATCAATAAATCAGAATTTAGAGATCTTTACTTAATAATAGGGTGTTGAAAAGGCCAAGAGTTACATGATTTTACTGGTATCTTAGTAAGTATTTGAACTGACCCAGAAAATATGGTGTTTATGATTTATTTATGCTTTCACTAACAAATAACTCTTACCTTTTGTGTTCCATTACTACCTGCACAATCACTTGACACTATAGGGAAACATAAGAGAAAAAGAAATACAGATATTGAAAAGCATGAGTTAAAAAAAAGCAAAGAGATAATCTCAAAGCATATACATAGAGCAGCTTAAGATGTAAGGGAAACCAACATATTTGGGCTGCATCTGTTGACCTCCACACGTTCACTTTAGTCAACAAATTGAACTATGAACTTGCCATTTTTGTCATGTTTGAAACCGGTCTGTTTTTAATATTTACTTAATGATGTTATATACATTATCTAATCACTACTGTATACAGGCTAAATGCATTATCCGAAAATAATGTATAGTAATTATACAAGAACAAAAAAAAAAAACTTTTATTGGTTCAGTAGTTATAATATTAAGAGTTCCCCTTCTGTCACTCACTCAACGTTGTGCTGATGTAGTGACACTAGGTGTTGCTCTTGGGAGCCTCAAACACCTCCAATCTTTGAGAAAAGGCACATGAGAATTGGTGAGTGGAATTTGCATGCCACTCCCCCAGACATATGGGTATAAAAGGAGCTGGAATTTTTTTCTTCGGAGCCGTGCGGTTGTGTGTCGCAAGCTGAATCCCACTCCCAGTCCATTCACCTCTAAATGAAGAAGTGTATGCTGTTGCATATTCGGCGCATTCCAGCGACTTTCTATCTTTCTCCACGATCAGTGTAGTGACGAGTATGCCCCTGGGTGCTTCGACAGCAATAAGACATTATATATTCCTGAGAAGAGAGTATATTTTCTCTATTAGAGTCTTTTAAAAGATGCCTTTCCATCTTTGTGTAGTTCCTGGATGCGATCGTTATCTCTCCACCTCTGACGGCCACGGACGCTGCTTCACGTGTCTGGGCAGCGGTCACATTGAGGCAGCGTTCGTGGATGGTTCATGTTCTCATTGCGAGAACAAGACCATGGCAACGCTGTGGTTGCGGCTTTCCTTCTTCTGTGGGAAAGCAGCTTCAACAACCCCCCAACCCCCCCCATGCCGTGCCCTTTACCTACGGGGTCAAGGCTAGCTTGGCTGGCACTGGAGGCGATTTGGGGATTTCAATGGGCATGGTCTCGCCGGGTAAACCCTCGCGGAACTCCCGTTCCCCAGCATACTCGTTTGCCCGTCAAGGGCAGAGATGAGACCAGCGTGACTCACGGCCAGCTTAACGTTTCTTTCAGAGCCTGCAAGCAGGATGAGTCCTCGATCGCTGCATCTGAGAGCGCGCTGGCTATGTCGCACGCCAAGGATTTGACTGGGCTACCACCTTCAGGTCTGCCTGCCCAGTCTGAGACCGATGCAGAGCTGGGCTGCTGCAAGTGTCGGGTTGGACTGGGAGAGCCCGGGAAGTAAATCTTGTGTTCTCTTTTGTTTTGTGTTCGCCGCACCAGAGTGGGCGGCGATACACACATTTTCAAAGAGCGGTTTTCTCACTTCTTGAGTCACCGCCCAGTGTTTACAACTGCTGTTAATCGCAGCAACTGGAGTCCAAGCACCTGCGGCCTAGATGCCATGAACACGGGCCCCCTGCCTTCACGTGCCCAGCCGGACCACACCCACGGCCAGGCGGTTGTGATGAGCTATGAGGGCGGTCAAAAATCCCTCCTCCCCAATCGCTGACCCATCCCCCCCTCCGAGGGCAGGAGGGAGGTAAGTACTTCGTGGTTCCCCTCAGCACAGCCACCTTGGGATGAAGCGAGGCTCCTCAACATGGCGTTTCCTGCTCCCCCAGCTGCGAGGCCCCACCCCCAGGTACATCAGACACGATTGTCCCCTTAGTGCCTGGAGTTTGGATGCATGGCTAATGCTTCCAACCGGTCGCAGTGGCTGGCCAGGACCATTCGATTTGGCTACATGATTCAGTTTGCCAGGTGCCCGCCACAGTTCGGTGCCGTCCGTTTCATCTCGGTGCAGGGCGAGAACGCCGCACCCCATGCGTGCAGAGATCGTGACCCTTCTGCGCAAGAGCCTGTCCCTCCAGCCAAGATGAGGAAAGGGTTCTACAGCCCTTACTGCATCGTGCCAAAGAAAGGCCAATCTTGGACCTGCGAGTTCTGAACCGGGCCCTGTACTGACTTCTGTTCAAGATACTGACACGGAAATGCATTTTGGCATGCGGCTGGCATCAAGATTGGTTCGCGGTGGTAGACCTGAAGGATGCGTACTTTCACATCTCAGTTTTACCTCAACACAGACCCTTACTACGGTTTGATTTTGACGGCCGGTTGTATCAGTACAACAGTATGTATCAGACAGTTCACCTAAAAATTTAAGTTCTCATCATTTACTCAACCTTATGCCATCCCAGATGTGTATGACTCTTTTTTTTATTTATTTTTTTCAGCAAAACACAAAGATTTTTAGAAGAATATTTCAGCACTGTAGCTTTTTACAATGCGAGTGAATGGTGATCAGATCTTTGCAGCTCCTACAATCACAAAGGAAACATAAAGGTAATCCATATTGCTCCAGTGGGTAAATCCATATCTTCAGAAGTGATATAATAGGCGTGGGAGAGAAACCGATCAAAACTTGAGTCCTTTTACACTTTTACATTTGAAAGTGAAATAGAAAGTGGAGATTTAGAGTAAAAAAATGATTTAAGTTTTGATCTATTTCTCACCCACGATCTCATATCATTTGATCTCATATCATTTCTGTAGATATCGATTTGCCTACCTCGAGAAATATGGATTCACTTTTATATTTGCTTTGTGGTATTAGGAGCTATAAATGTCTGATCACCATTCAATTTCATTGTAAGGATCTACAAAGCTGACATATTCTTCTAAAAATCTTTGTGTTCAGCAGAAGAAAGTCATACACATCTGGGATGGAATGAGTTGAGTAAATGATGAGAGAATAATTTGTTTGGTGAACTATCCCTATAATGAAAACCGGGTCCAGAGTGCTCAGGACCTCAGACTAGGACAAAGGTTCATCTTCCAACAGGACAATTACCCCCAAGCACACACAGCCAAGACAATGCAAGAGTGGCTAAGGGACAACTCTGTGAATGACCTTGAGTGGCCCAGCCAGATCCCGGACTTGAGCCCAATCAAACATCTCTGGAGAGACTCTCAAGCTCTGTCAGTTTGGATGGGGACTGTCTGTGGACAGCCATTTTCAAGTATCTGCAGTAAAGAATGGCAGAAAATCCCCAAATCCAGGTGTGCAAAGCTTGTCACATCATCCCAAAAAAAGAGTAAGTACTGAGTTAAGGGTCTGAATACTTGTGTCAATATGATATTTCAGTTTTTGCTTTTTTAATACATTTTCAAATTCGGTGTTTGCTTTGTTAATATGGGGTATGGTGTGTAGATTCATGTGGTTGAATTTTTTTTTTAAATAATTTAAAGCATTTTAGCATAAGTCTGCAATATTATTAATGCAATGCTTAACATTGATCAGCTGCTGTAGTTTGTTTTCATCTAGAATGTAGTCCCTTCCTGTAGTTAGTCATCCATTCCCCAAATTATTCAATTTAAGTTCAGAAATAGGAGACCACACTAATAGTCACACACACACATCAATATTTTTCACAGATGAAACTCAGTGGGTTCCTGGTGTTATCTTGACCCTTGATAAATGAAATTCGTCAGCACTGACCTGCTATTTGGGTAGATTTATCAGTTTCTGTTTTCTCTTCATCCATACATGTTGTATCTGTCTGTGGAAAGGGGAAGGGGGGAGGGGGGGGGGGTGTTAATATTAGATTGTAATAGAATAGACCGAAATCTTAAAATCATTACCGGTTAAGTATTTGGCTCGAAACAGATCTACATATTTGACATGCTGTCCATATGCAGTGGAAAACAACATCATTCTACCTATAGATGAGGGGTTTCTTTCTAAATGAGTAGATTGACAACAGAATCAATAAATCAGAATTTAGAGATCTTTACTTAATAATAGGGTGTTGAAAAGGCCAAGAGTTACATGATTTTACTGGTATCTTAGTAAGTATTTGAACTGACCCAGAAAATATGGTGTTTGTGATTTATTTATGCTTTCACTAACAAATAACTCTTACCTTTTGTGTTCCATTACTACCTGCACAATCACTTGACACTATAGGGAAACATAAGAGAAAAAGAAATACAGATATTGAAAAGCATGAGTTAAAAAAAAGCAAAGAGATAATCTCAAAGCATATACATAGAGCAGCTTAAGATGTAAGGGAAACCAACATATTTGGGCTGCATCTGTTGACCTCCACACGTTCACTTTAGTCAACAAATTGAACTATGAACTTGCCATTTTTGTCATGTTTGAAACCGGTCTGTTTTTAATATTTACTTAATGATGTTATATACATTATCTAATCACTACTGTATACAGGCTAAATGCATTATCCGAAAATAATGTATAGTAATTATACAAGAACAAAAAAAAAAAACTTTTATTGGTTCAGTAGTTATAATATTAAGAGTTCCCCTTCTGTCACTCACTCAACGTTGTGCTGATGTAGTGACACTAGGTGTTGCTCTTGGGAGCCTCAAACACCTCCAATCTTTGAGAAAAGGCACATGAGAATTGGTGAGTGGAATTTGCATACCACTCCCCCAGACATATGGGTATAAAAGGAGCTGGAATTTTTTTCTTCGGAGCCGTGCGGTTGTGTGTCGCAAGCTGAATCCCACTCCCAGTCCATTCACCTCTAAATGAAGAAGTGTATGCTGTTGCATATTCGGCGCATTCCAGCGACTTTCTATCTTTCTCCACGATCAGTGTAGTGACGAGTATGCCCCTGGGTGCTTCGACAGCAATAAGACAATTATATATTCCTGAGAAAAGAGTTTATTTTCTCTATTAGAGTCTTTTAAAAGATGCCTTTCCATCTTTGTGTAGTTCCTGGATGCGATCGTTATCTCTCCACCTCTGACGGCCACGGACGCTGCTTCACGTGTCTGGGCAGCGGTCACATTGAGGCAGCGTTCGTGGATGGTTCATGTTCTCATTGCGAGAACAAGACCATGGCAACGCTGTGGTTGCGGCTTTCCTTCTTCTGTGGGAAAGCAGCTTCAACAACCCCCCAACCCCCCCCATGCCGTGCCCTTTACCTACGGGGTCGAGGCTAGCTTGGCTGGCACTGGAGGCGATTTGGGGATTTCAATGGGCATGGTCTCGCCGGGAAAACCCTCGCGGAACTCCCGTTCCCCAGCATACTCGTTTGCCCGTCAAGGGCAGAGATGAGACCAGCGTGACTCACGGCCAGCTTAACGTTTCTTTCAGAGCCTGCAAGCAGGATGAGTCCTCGATCGCTGCATCTGAGAGCGCGCTGGCTATGTCGCACGCCAAGGATTTGACTGGGCTACCACCTTCAGGTCTGCCTGCCCAGTCTGAGACCGATGCAGAGCTGGGCTGCTGCAAGTGTCGGGTTGGACTGGGAGAGCCCGGGAAGTAAATCTTGTGTTCTCTTTTGTTTTGTGTTCGCCGCACCAGAGTGGGCGGCGATACACACATTTTCAAAGAGCGGTTTTCTCACTTCTTGAGTCACCGCCCAGTGTTTACAACTGCTGTTAATCGCAGCAACTGGAGTCCAAGCACCTGCGGCCTAGATGCCATGAACACGGGCCCCCTGCCTTCACGTGCCCGGCCGGACCACACCCACGGCCAGGCGGTTGTGATGAGCTATGAGGGCGGTCAAAAATCCCTCCTCCCCAATCGCTGACCCATCCCCCCCTCCGAGGGCAGGAGGGAGGTAAGTACTTCGAGGTTCCCCTCAGCACAGCCACCTTGGGATGAAGCGAGGCTCCTCAACATGGCGTTTCCTGCTCCCCCAGCTCCGAGGCCCCACCCCCAGGTACATCAGACACGATTGTCCCCTTAGTGCCTGGAGTTTGGATGCATGGCTAATGCTTCCAACCGGTCGCAGTGGCTGGCCAGGACCATTCGATTTGGCTACATGATTCAGTTTGCCAGGTGCCCGCCACAGTTCGGTGCCGTCCGTTTCATCTCGGTGCAGGGCGAGAACGCCGCACCCCATGCGTGCAGAGATCGTGACCCTTCTGCGCAAGAGCCTGTCCCTCCAGCCAAGATGAGGAAAGGGTTCTACAGCCCTTACTGCATCGTGCCAAAGAAAGGCCAATCTTGGACCTGCGAGTTCTGAACCGGGCCCTGTACTGACTTCTGTTCAAGATACTGACACGGAAATGCATTTTGGCATGCGGCTGGCATCAAGATTGGTTCGCGGTGGTAGACCTGAAGGATGCGTACTTTCACATCTCAGTTTTACCTCAACACAGACCCTTACTACGGTTTGATTTTGACGGCCGGTTGTATCAGTACAACAGTATGTATCAGACAGTTCACCTAAAAATTTCAGTTCTCATCATTTACTCAACCTTATGCCAACCCAGATGTGTATGACTCTTTTTTTTATTTATTTTTTTCAGCAAAACGCAAAGATTTTTAGAAGAATATTTCAGCACTGTAGCTTTTTACAATGCGAGTGAATGGTGATCAGATCTTTGCAGCTCCTACAATCACAAAGGAAACATAAAGGTAATCCATATTGCTCCAGTGGGTAAATCCATATCTTCAGAAGTGATATAATAGGCGTGGGAGAGAAACCGATCAAAACTTGAGTCCTTTTACACTTTTACATTCGAAAGTGAAATAGAAAGTGGAGATTTAGAGTAAAAAAATGATTTAAGTTTTGATCTATTTCTCACCCACGATCTCATATCATTTGATCTCATATCATTTCTGTAGATATCGATTTGCCTACCTCGAGAAATATGGATTCACTTTTATATTTGCTTTGTGGTATTAGGAGCTATAAATGTCTGATCACCATTCAATTTCATTGTAAGGATCTACAAAGCTGACATATTCTTCTAAAAATCTTTGTGTTCAGCAGAAGAAAGTCATACACATCTGGGATGGAATGAGTTGAGTAAATGATGAGAGAATAATTTGTTTGGTGAACTATCCCTATAATGAAAACCGGGTCCAGAGTGCTCAGGACCTCAGACTAGGACAAAGGTTCATCTTCCAACAGGACAATTACCCCCAAGCACACACAGCCAAGACAATGCAAGAGTGGCTAAGGGACAACTCTGTGAATGACCTTGAGTGCCCCAGCCAGATCCCGGACTTGAGCCCAATCAAACATCTCTGGAGAGACTCTCAAGCTCTGTCAGTTTGGATGGGGACTGTCTGTGGACAGCCATTTTCAAGTATCTGCAGTAAAGAATGGCAGAAAATCCCCAAATCCAGGTGTGCAAAGCTTGTCACATCATCCCAAAAAAAGAGTAAGTACTGAGTTAAGGGTCTGAATACTTGTGTCAATATGATATTTCAGTTTTTGCTTTTTTAATACATTTTCAAATTCGGTTTTTGCTTTGTTAATATGGGGTATGGTGTGTAGATTCATGTGGTTGAATTTTTTTTTAAAATAATTTAAAGCATTTTAGCATAAGTCTGCAATATTATTAATGCAATGCTTAACATTGATCAGCTGCTGTAGTTTGTTTTCATCTAGAATGTAGTCCCTTCCTCTAGTTAGTCATCCATTCCCCAAATTATTCAATTTAAGTTCAGAAATAGGAGACCACACTAATAGTCACACACACATCAATATTTTTCACAGATGAAACTCAGTGGGTTCCTGGTGTTATCTTGACCCTTGATAAATGAAATTCGTCAGCACTGACCTGCTATTTGGGTAGATTTATCAGTTTCTGTTTTCTCTTCATCCATACATGTTGTATCTGTCTGTGGAAAGGGGAAGGGGGGAGGGGGGGGGGGGGGGGGGGGGGGGGTGTTAATATTAGATTGTAATAGAATAGACCGAAATCTTAAAATCATTACCGGTTAAGTATTTGGCTCGAAACAGATCTACATATTTGACATGCTGTCCATATGCAGTGGAAAACAACATCATTCTACCTATAGATGAGGGGTTTCTTTCTAAATGAGTAGATTGACAACAGAATCAATAAATCAGAATTTAGAGATCTTTACTTAATAATAGGGTGTTGAAAAGGCCAAGAGTTACATGATTTTACTGGTATCTTAGTAAGTATTTGAACTGACCCAGAAAATATGGTGTTTATGATTTATTTATGCTTTCACTAACAAATAACTCTTACCTTTTGTGTTCCATTAGTACCTGCACAATCACTTGACACTATAGGGAAACATAAGAGAAAAAGAAATACAGATATTGAAAAGCATGAGTTAAAAAAAAGCAAAGAGATAATCTCAAAGCATATACATAGAGCAGCTTAAGATGTAAGGGAAACCAACATATTTGGGCTGCATCTGTTGACCTCCACACGTTCACTTTAGTCAACAAATTGAACTACGAACTTGCCATTTTTGTCATGTTTGAAACCGGTCTGTTTTTAATATTTACTTAATGATGTTATATACATTATCTAATCACTACTGTATACAGGCTAAATGCATTATCCGAAAATAATGTATAGTAATTATACAAGAACAAAAAAAAAAACTTTTATTGGTTCAGTAGTTATAATATTAAGAGTTCCCCTTCTGTCACTCACTCAACGTTGTGCTGATGTAGTGACACTAGGTGTTGCTCTTGGGAGCCTCAAACACCTCCAATCTTTGAGAAAAGGCACATGAGAATTGGTGAGTGGAATTTGCATGCCACTCCCCCAGACATATGGGTATAAAAGGAGCTGGAATTTTTTTCTTCGGAGCCGTGCGGTTGTGTGTCGCAAGCTGAATCCCACTCCCAGTCCATTCACCTCTAAATGAAGAAGTGTATGCTGTTGCATATTCGGCGCATTCCAGCGACTTTCTATCTTTCTCCACGATCAGTGTAGTGACGAGTATGCCCCTGGGTGCTTCGACAGCAATAAGACATTATATATTCCTGAGAAAAGAGTTTATTTTCTCTATTAGAGTCTTTTAAAAGATGCCTTTCCATCTTTGTGTAGTTCCTGGATGCGATCGTTATCTCTCCACCTCTGACGGCCACGGACGCTGCTTCACGTGTCTGGGCAGCGGTCACATTGAGGCAGCGTTCGTGGATGGTTCATGTTCTCATTGCGAGAACAAGACCATGGCAACGCTGTGGTTGCGGCTTTCCTTCTTCTGTGGGAAAGCAGCTTCAACAACCCCCCAACCCCCCCCATGCCGTGCCCTTTACCTACGGGGTCGAGGCTAGCTTGGCTGGCACTGGAGGCGATTTGGGGATTTCAATGGGCATGGTCTCGCCGGGAAAACCCTCGCGGAACTCCCGTTCCCCAGCATACTCGTTTGCCCGTCAAGGGCAGAGATGAGACCAGCGTGACTCACGGCCAGCTTAACGTTTCTTTCAGAGCCTGCAAGCAGGATGAGTCCTCGATCGCTGCATCTGAGAGCGCGCTGGCTATGTCGCACGCCAAGGATTTGACTGGGCTACCACCTTCAGGTCTGCCTGCCCAGTCTGAGACCGATGCAGAGCTGGGCTGCTGCAAGTGTCGGGTTGGACTGGGAGAGCCCGGGAAGTAAATCTTGTGTTCTCTTTTGTTTTGTGTTCGCCGCACCAGAGTGGGCGGCGATACACACATTTTCAAAGAGCGGTTTTCTCACTTCTTGAGTCACCGCCCAGTGTTTACAACTGCTGTTAATCGCAGCAACTGGAGTCCAAGCACCTGCGGCCTAGATGCCATGAACACGGGCCCCCTGCCTTCACGTGCCCGGCCGGACCACACCCACGGCCAGGCGGTTGTGATGAGCTATGAGGGCGGTCAAAAATCCCTCCTCCCCAATCGCTGACCCATCCCCCCCTCCGAGGGCAGGAGGGAGGTAAGTACTTCGAGGTTCCCATCAGCACAGCCACCTTGGGATGAAGCGAGGCTCCTCAACATGGCGTTTCCTGCTCCCCCAGCTGCGAGGCCCCACCCCCAGGTACATCAGACACGATTGTCCCCTTAGTGCCTGGAGTTTGGATGCATGGCTAATGCTTCCAACCGGTCGCAGTGGCTGGCCAGGACCATTCGATTTGGCTACATGATTCAGTTTGCCAGGTGCCCGCCACGGTTCGGTGCCGTCCGTTTCATCTCGGTGCAGGGCGAGAACGCCGCACCCCATGCGTGTAGATATCGTGACCCTTCTGCGCAAGAGCCTGTCCCTCCAGCCAAGATGAGGAAAGGGTTCTACAGCCCTTACTGCATCGTGCCAAAGAAAGGCCAATCTTGGACCTGCGAGTTCTGAACCGGGCCCTGTACTGACTTCTGTTCAAGATACTGACACGGAAATGCATTTTGGCATGCGGCTGGCATCAAGATTGGTTCGCGGTGGTAGACCTGAAGGATGCGTACTTTCACATCTCAGTTTTACCTCAACACAGACCCTTACTACGGTTTGATTTTGACGGCCGGGTGTATCAGTACAACAGTATGTATCAGACAGTTCACCTAAAAATTTCAGTTCTCATCATTTACTCAACCTTATGCCAACCCAGATGTGTATGACTCTTTTTTTATTTATTTTTTTCAGCAAAACGCAAAGATTTTTAGAAGAATATTTCAGCACTGTAGCTTTTTACAATGCGAGTGAATGGTGATCAGATCTTTGCAGCTCCTACAATCACAAAGGAAACATAAAGGTAATCCATATTGCTCCAGTGGGTAAATCCATATCTTCAGAAGTGATATAATAGGCGTGGGAGAGAAACCGATCAAAACTTGAGTCCTTTTACACTTTTACATTTGAAAGTGAAATAGAAAGTGGAGATTTAGAGTAAAAAAATGATTTAAGTTTTGATCTATTTCTCACCCACGATCTCATATCATTTGATCTCATATCATTTCTGTAGATATCGATTTGCCTACCTCGAGAAATACGGATTCACTTTTATATTTGCTTTGTGGTATTAGGAGCTATAAATGTCTGATCACCATTCACTTTCATTGTAAGGACCTACAAAGCTGACATATTCTTCTAAAAATCTTTGTGTTCAGCAGAAGAAAGTCATACACATCTGGGATGGAATGAGTTGAGTAAATGATGAGAGAATAATTTGTTTGGTGAACTATCCCTATAATGAAAACCGGGTCCAGAGTGCTCAGGACCTCAGACTAGGACAAAGGTTCATCTTCCAACAGGACAATTACCCCCAAGCACACACAGCCAAGACAATGCAAGAGTGGCTAAGGGACAACTCTGTGAATGACCTTGAGTGGCCCAGCCAGATCCCGGACTTGAGCCCAATCAAACATCTCTGGAGAGACTCTCAAGCTCTGTCAGTTTGGATGGGGACTGTCTGTGGACAGCCATTTTCAAGTATCTGCAGTAAAGAATGGCAGAAAATCCCCAAATCCAGGTGTGCAAAGCTTGTCACATCATCCCAAAAAAAGAGTAAGTACTGAGTTAAGGGTCTGAATACTTGTGTCAATATGATATTTCAGTTTTTGCTTTTTTAATACATTTTCAAATTCGGTTTTTGCTTTGTTAATATGGGGTATGGTGTGTAGATTCATGTGGTTGAATTTTTTTTTTAAATAATTTAAAGCATTTTAGCATAAGTCTGCAATATTATTAATGCAATGCTTAACATTGATCAGCTGCTGTAGTTTGTTTTCATCTAGAATGTAGTCCCTTCCTGTAGTTAGTCATCCATTCCCCAAATTATTCAATTTAAGTTCAGAAATAGGAGACCACACTAATAGTCACACACACACATCAATATTTTTCACAGATTAAACTCAGTGGGTTCCTGGTGTTATCTTGACCCTTGATAAATGAAATTCGTCAGCACTGACCTGCTATTTGGGTAGATTTATCAGTTTCTGTTTTCTCTTCATCCATACATGTTGTATCTGTCTGTGGAAAGGGGAAGGGGGGAGGGGGGGTGTTAATATTAGATTGTAATAGAATAGACCGAAATCTTAAAATCATTACCGGTTAAGTATTTGGCTCGAAACAGATCTACATATTTGACATGCTGTCCATATGCAGTGGAAAACAACATCATTCTACCTATAGATGAGGGGTTTCTTTCTAAATGAGTAGATTGACAACAGAATCAATAAATCAGAATTTAGAGATCTTTACTTAATAATAGGGTGTTGAAAAGGCCAAGAGTTACATGATTTTACTGGTATCTTAGTAAGTATTTGAACTGACCCAGAAAATATGGTGTTTATGATTTATTTATGCTTTCACTAACAAATAACTCTTACCTTTTGTGTTCCATTACTACCTGCACAATCACTTGACACTATAGGGAAACATAAGAGAAAAAGAAATACAGATATTGAAAAGCATGAGTTAAAAAAAAAAGCAAAGAGATAATCTCAAAGCATATACATAGAGCAGCTTAAGATGTAAGGGAAACCAACATATTTGGGCTGCATCTGTTGACCTCCACACGTTCACTTTAGTCAACAAATTGAACTACGAACTTGCCATTTTTGTCATGTTTGAAACCGGTCTGTTTTTAATATTTACTTAATGATGTTATATACATTATCTAATCACTACTGTATACAGGCTAAATGCATTATCCGAAAATAATGTATAGTAATTATACAAGAACAAAAAAAAAAACAAACACTTTTATTGGTTCAGTAGTTATAATATTAAGAGTTCCCCTTCTGTCACTCACTCAACGTTGTGCTGATGTAGTGACACTAGGTGTTGCTCTTGGGAGCCTCAAACACCTCCAATCTTTGAGAAAAGGCACATGAGAATTGGTGAGTGAAATTTGCATGCCACTCCCCCGGACATACGGGTATAAAAGGAGCTGGAATTTTTTTCTTCGGAGCCGTGCGGTTGTGTGTCGCAAGCTGAATCCCACTCCCAGTCCATTCACCTCTAAATGAAGAAGTGTATGCTGTTGCATATTCGGCGCATTCCAGGGACTTTCTATCTTTCTCCACGATCAGTGTAGTGACGAGTATGCCGCTGGGTGCTTCGACAGCAATAAGACATTATATATTCCTGAGAAAAGAGTATATTTTCTCTATTAGAGTCTTTTAAAAGATGCCTTTCCATCTTTGTGTAGTTCCTGGATGCGATCGTTATCTCTCCACCTCCGACGGCCACGGACGCTGCTTCACGTGTCTGGGCAGCGGTCACATTGATGCAGCGTTCGTGGATGGTTCATGTTCTCATTGCGAGAACAAGACCATGGCATCGCTGTGGTTGAGGCTTTCCTTCTTCTGTGGGAAAGCAGCTTCAACAACCCCCCAACCCCCCCATGCCGTGCCCTTTACCTACTGGGTCGAGGCTAGCTTGGCTGGCACTGGAGGCGATTTGGGGATTTCAATAGGCATGGTCTCGCCGGGTAAACCCTCGCGGAACTCCCGTTCCCCAGCATACTCGTTTGCCTGTCAAGGGCAGAGATGAGACCAGCGTGACTCACGGCCAACTTAACGTTTCTTTCAGAGCCTGCAAGCAGGATGAGTCCTCGATCGCTGCATCGGAGAGAGCGCTGGCTATGTCGCACGCCAAGGATTTGACTGGGCTACCACCTTCTTGTCTCCCTGCTCAGTCTGAGACCGATGCAGAGCTGGGCTGCTGCAAGTGTCGGGTTGGACTGGGAGAGCCCGGGAAGTAAATCTTGTGTTCTCTTTTGTTTTGTGTTCGCCTCACCAGAGTGGGCGGCGATACACACATTTTCAAAGAGCGGTTTTCTCACTTCTTGAGTCACCGCCCAGTGTTTACAACTGCTGTTAATCGCAGCAACTGGAGTCCAAGCACCTGCGGCCTAGATGCCATGAACACGGGCCCCCTGCCTTCACGTGCCCGGCCGGACCACACCCACGGCCAGGCGGTTGTGATGAGCTATGAGGGCGGTCAAAAATCCCTCCTCCCCAATCGCTGACCCATCCCCCCCTCCGAGGGCAGGAGGGAGGTAAGTACTTCGAGGTTCCCCTCAGCACAGCCACCTTGGGATGAAGCGAGGCTCCTCAACATGGCGTTTCCTGCTCCCCCAGCTGCGAGGCCCCACCCCCAGGTACATCAGACACGATTGTCCCCTTAGTGCCTGGAGTTTGGATGCATGGCTAATGCTTCCAACCGGTCGCAGTGGCTGGCCAGGACCATTCGATTTGGCTACATGATTCAGTTTGCCAGGTGCCCGCCACGGTTCGGTGCCGTCCGTTTCATCTCGGTGCAGGGCGAGAACGCCGCACCCCATGCGTGCAGAGATCGTGACCCTTCTGCGCAAGAGCCTGTCCCTCCAGCCAAGATGAGGAAAGGGTTCTACAGCCCTTACTGCATCGTGCCAAAGAAAGGCCAATCTTGGACCTGCGAGTTCTGAACCGGGCCCTGTACTGACTTCTGTTCAAGATACTGACACGGAAATGCATTTTGGCATGCGGCTGGCATCAAGATTGGTTCGCGGTGGTAGACCTGAAGGATGCGTACTTTCACATCTCAGTTTTACCTCAACACAGACCCTTACTACGGTTTGATTTTGACGGCCGGGTGTATCAGTACAACAGTATGTATCAGACAGTTCACCTAAAAATTTAAGTTCTCATCATTTACTCAACCTTATGCCATCCCAGATGTGTATGACTCTTTTTTTATTTATTTTTTTCAGCAAAACGCAAAGATTTTTAGAAGAATATTTCAGCACTGTAGCTTTTTACAATGCGAGTGAATGGTGATCAGATCTTTGCAGCTCCTACAATCACAAAGGAAACATAAAGGTAATCCATATTGCTCCAGTGGGTAAATCCATATCTTCAGAAGTGATATAATAGGCGTGGGAGAGAAACCGATCAAAACTTGAGTCCTTTTACACTTTTACATTTGAAAGTGAAATAGAAAGTGGAGATTTAGAGTAAAAAAATGATTTAAGTTTTGATCTATTTCTCACCCACGATCTCATATCATTTGATCTCATATCATTTCTGTAGATATCGATTTGCCTACCTCGAGAAATACGGATTCACTTTTATATTTGCTTTGTGGTATTAGGAGCTATAAATGTCTGATCACCATTCACTTTCATTGTAAGGACCTACAAAGCTGACATATTCTTCTAAAAATCTTTGTGTTCAGCAGAAGAAAGTCATACACATCTGGGATGGAATGAGTTGAGTAAATGATGAGAGAATAATTTGTTTGGTGAACTATCCCTATAATGAAAACCGGGTCCAGAGTGCTCAGGACCTCAGACTAGGACAAAGGTTCATCTTCCAACAGGACAATTACCCCCAAGCACACACAGCCAAGACAATGCAAGAGTGGCTAAGGGACAACTCTGTGAATGACCTTGAGTGGCCCAGCCAGATCCCGGACTTGAGCCCAATCAAACATCTCTGGAGAGACTCTCAAGCTCTGTCAGTTTGGATGGGGACTGTCTGTGGACAGCCATTTTCAAGTATCTGCAGTAAAGAATGGCAGAAAATCCCCAAATCCAGGTGTGCAAAGCTTGTCACATCATCCCAAAAAAAGAGTAAGTACTGAGTTAAGGGTCTGAATACTTGTGTCAATATGATATTTCAGTTTTTGCTTTTTTAATACATTTTCAAATTCGGTTTTTGCTTTGTTAATATGGGGTATGGTGTGTAGATTCATGTGGTTGAATTTTTTTTAAAATAATTTAAAAGCATTTTAGCATAAGTCTGCAATATTATTAATGCAATGCTTAACATTGATCAGCTGCTGTAGTTTGTTTTCATCTAGAATGTAGTCCCTTTCTCTAGTTAGTCATCCATTCCCCAAATTATTCAATTTAAGTTCAGAAATAGGAGACCACACTAATAGTCACACACACATCAATATTTTTCACAGATGAAACTCAGTGGAATCCTGGTGTTATCTTGACCCTTGATAAATGAAATTTGTCAGCACTGACCTGCTATTTGGGTAGATTTATCAGTTTCTGTTTTCTCTTCATCCATACATGTTGTATCTGTCTGTGGAAAGGGGAAGGGGGGGGGGGGGTGTTAATATTAGATTGTAATAGAATAGACCGAAATCTTAAAATCATTACCGGTTAAGTATTTGGCTCGAAACAGATCTACATTTTTGACATGTTGTCCATATGCAGTGGAAAACAACATCATTCTACCTATAGATGAGGGGTTTCTTTCTAAATGAGTAGATTGACAACAGAATCAATAAATCAGAATTTAGAGATCTTTACTTAATAATAGGGTGTTGAAAAGGCCAAGAGTTACATGATTTTACTGGTATCTTAGTAAGTATTTGAACTGACCCAGAAAATATGGTGTTTATGATTTATTTATGCTTTCACTAACAAATAACTCTTACCTTTTGTGTTCCATTACTACCTGCACAATCACTTGACACTATAGGGAAACATAAGAGAAAAAGAAATACAGATATTGAAAAGCATGAGTTAAAAAAAAGCAAAGAGATAATCTCAAAGCATATACATAGAGCAGCTTAAGATGTAAGGGAAACCAACATATTTGGGCTGCATCTGTTGACCTCCACACGTTCACTTTAGTCAACAAATTGAACTACGAACTTGCCATTTTTGTCATGTTTGAAACCGGTCTGTTTTTAATATTTACTTAATGATGTTATATACATTATCTAATCACTACTGTATACAGGCTAAATGCATTATCCGAAAATAATGTATAGTAATTATACAAGAACAAAAAAAAACAAACACTTTTATTGGTTCAGTAGTTATAATATTAAGAGTTCCCCTTCTGTCAATCACTCAACGTTGTGCTGATGTAGTGACACTAGGTGTTGCTCTTGGGAGCCTCAAACACCTCCAATCTTTGAGAAAAGGCACATGAGAATTGGTGAGTGGAATTTGCATGCCACTCCCCCGGACATACGGGTATAAAAGGAGCTGGAATTTTTTTCTTCGGAGCCATGCGGTTGTGTGTCGCAAGCTGAATCCCACTCCCAGTCCATTCACCTCTAAATGAAGAAGTGTATGCTGTTGCATATTCGGCACATTCCAGCGACTTTCTATCTTTCTCCACGATCAGTGTAGTGACGAGTATGCCCCTGGGTGTTTCGACAGCAATAAGACATTATATATATTCCTGAGAAAAGAGTATATTTTCTCTAGAGTCTTTTAAAAGATGCCTTTCAATCATTGTGTAGTTCCTGGATGCGATCGTTATCTCTCCACCTCCGACGGACATGGACACTGCTTCACGTGTCTGGGCAGCGGTCACATTGAGGCAGCGTTTGTGGATGGTTCATGTTCTCATTGCGAGAACAAGACCATGGCAACGCTGTGGTTGCGGCTTTCCTTCTTCTGTGGGAAAGCAGCTTCAACAACCCCCCCATGCCGTGCCCTTTACCTACGGAGTCGAGGCTAGCTTGGCTGGCACTGGAGGCGATTTGGGGATTTCAATGGGCATGGTCTCGCCGGGTAAACCCTCGCGGAACTCCCGTTTCCCAGCATACTCGTTTGCCTGTCAAGGGCAGAGATGAGACCAGCGTGACTCACGGCCAACTTAACGTTTCTTTCAGAGCCTGCAAGCAGGATGAGTCCTCGATCGCTGCATCGGAGAGAGCGCTGGCTATGTCGCACGCCAAGGATTTGACTGGGCTACCACCTTCTTGTCTCCCTGCTCAGTCTGAGACCGATGCAGAGCTGGGCTGCTGCAAGTGTCGGGTTGGACTGGGAGAGCCCGGGAAGTAAATCTTGTGTTCTCTTTTGTTTTGTGTTCGCCGCACCAGAGTGGGCGGCGATACACACATTTTCAAAGAGCGGTTTTCTCACTTCTTGAGTCACCGCCCAGTGTTTACAACTGCTGTTAATCGCAGCAACTGGAGTCCAAGCACCTGCGGCCTAGATGCCATGAACACGGGCCCCCTGCCTTCACGTGCCCGGCCGGACCACACCCACGGCCAGGCGGTTGTGATGAGCTATGAGGGCGGTCAAAAATCCCTCCTCCCCAATCGCTGACCCATCCCCCCCTCCGAGGGCAGGAGGGAGGTAAGTACTTCGAGGTTCCCCTCAGCACAGCCACCTTGGGATGAAGCGAGGCTCCTCAACATGGCGTTTCCTGCTCCCCCAGCTGCGAGGCCCCACCCCCAGGTACATCAGACACGATTGTCCCCTTAGTGCCTGGAGTTTGGATGCATGGCTAATGCTTCCAACCGGTCGCAGTGGCTGGCCAGGACCATTCGATTTGGCTACATGATTCAGTTTGCCAGGTGCCCGCCACGGTTCGGTGCCGTCCGTTTCATCTCGGTGCAGGGCGAGAACGCCGCACCCCATGCGTGCAGAGATCGTGACCCTTCTGCGCAAGAGCCTGTCCCTCCAGCCAAGATGAGGAAAGGGTTCTACAGCCCTTACTGCATCGTGCCAAAGAAAGGCCAATCTTGGACCTGCGAGTTCTGAACCGGGCCCTGTACTGACTTCTGTTCAAGATACTGACACGGAAATGCATTTTGGCATGCGGCTGGCATCAAGATTGGTTCGCGGTGGTAGACCTGAAGGATGCGTACTTTCACATCTCAGTTTTACCTCAACACAGACCCTTACTACGGTTTGATTTTGACGGCCGGGTGTATCAGTACAACAGTATGTATCAGACAGTTCACCTAAAAATTTAAGTTCTCATCATTTACTCAACCTTATGCCATCCCAGATGTGTATGACTCTTTTTTTATTTATTTTTTTCAGCAAAACGCAAAGATTTTTAGAAGAATATTTCAGCACTGTAGCTTTTTACAATGCGAGTGAATGGTGATCAGATCTTTGCAGCTCCTACAATCACAAAGGAAACATAAAGGTAATCCATATTGCTCCAGTGGGTAAATCCATATCTTCAGAAGTGATATAATAGGCGTGGGAGAGAAACCGATCAAAACTTGAGTCCTTTTACACTTTTACATTTGAAAGTGAAATAGAAAGTGGAGATTTAGAGTAAAAAAATGATTTAAGTTTTGATCTATTTCTCACCCACGATCTCATATCATTTGATCTCATATCATTTCTGTAGATATCGATTTGCCTACCTCGAGAAATACGGATTCACTTTTATATTTGCTTTGTGGTATTAGGAGCTATAAATGTCTGATCACCATTCACTTTCATTGTAAGGACCTACAAAGCTGACATATTCTTCTAAAAATCTTTGTGTTCAGCAGAAGAAAGTCATACACATCTGGGATGGAATGAGTTGAGTAAATGATGAGAGAATAATTTGTTTGGTGAACTATCCCTATAATGAAAACCGGGTCCAGAGTGCTCAGGACCTCAGACTAGGAAGG
This sequence comes from Moxostoma hubbsi, assembly GCA_032164185.1. Lineage (NCBI taxonomy): Eukaryota > Metazoa > Chordata > Actinopteri > Cypriniformes > Catostomidae > Moxostoma > Moxostoma hubbsi. Next base: position 8,799,768 of record JAVLUX010000215.1, read on the forward strand.
TTCATCTTCCAACAGGACAATTACCCCCAAGCACACACAGCCAAGACAATGCAAGAGTGGCTAAGGGACAACTCTGTGAATGACCTTGAGTGGCCCAGCCAGATCCCGGACTTGAGCCCAATCAAACATCTCTGGAGAGACTCTCAAGCTCTGTCAGTTTGGATGGGGACTGTCTGTGGACAGCCATTTTCAAGTATCTGCAGTAAAGAATGGCAGAAAATCCCCAAATCCAGGTGTGCAAAGCTTGTCACATCATCCCAAAAAAAGAGTAAGTACTGAGTTAAGGGTCTGAATACTTGTGTCAATATGATATTTCAGTTTTTGCTTTTTTAATACATTTTCAAATTCGGTTTTTGCTTTGTTAATATGGGGTATGGTGTGTAGATTCATGTGGTTGAATTTTTTTTAAAATAATTTAAAAGCATTTTAGCATAAGTCTGCAATATTATTAATGCAATGCTTAACATTGATCAGCTGCTGTAGTTTGTTTTCATCTAGAATGTAGTCCCTTTCTCTAGTTAGTCATCCATTCCCCAAATTATTCAATTTAAGTTCAGAAATAGGAGACCACACTAATAGTCACACACACATCAATATTTTTCACAGATGAAACTCAGTGGAATCCTGGTGTTATCTTGACCCTTGATAAATGAAATTTGTCAGCACTGACCTGCTATTTGGGTAGATTTATCAGTTTCTGTTTTCTCTTCATCCATACATGTTGTATCTGTCTGTGGAAAGGGGAAGGGGGGGGGGGGGGGGGGGGGGGGGTGTTAATATTAGATTGTAATAGAATAGACCGAAATCTTAAAATCATTACCGGTTAAGTATTTGGCTCGAAACAGATCTACATTTTTGACATGTTGTCCATATGCAGTGGAAAACAACATCATTCTACCTATAGATGAGGGGTTTCTTTCTAAATGAGTAGATTGACAACAGAATCAATAAATCAGAATTTAGAGATCTTTACTTAATAATAGGGTGTTGAAAAGGCCAAGAGTTACATGATTTTACTGGTATCTTAGTAAGTATTTGAACTGACCCAGAAAATATGGTGTTTATGATTTATTTATGCTTTCACTAACAAATAACTCTTACCTTTTGTGTTCCATTACTACCTGCACAATCACTTGACACTATAGGGAAACATAAGAGAAAAAGAAATACAGATATTGAAAAGCATGAGTTAAAAAAAAGCAAAGAGATAATCTCAAAGCATATACATAGAGCAGCTTAAGATGTAAGGGAAACCAACATATTTGGGCTGCATCTGTTGACCTCCACACGTTCACTTTAGTCAACAAATTGAACTACGAACTTGCCATTTTTGTCATGTTTGAAACCGGTCTGTTTTTAATATTTACTTAATGATGTTATATACATTATCTAATCACTACTGTATACAGGCTAAATGCATTATCCGAAAATAATGTGTAGTAATTATACAAGAACAAAAAAAAACAAACACTTTTATTGGTTCAGTAGTTATAATATTAAGAGTTCCCCTTCTGTCAATCACTCAACGTTGTGCTGATGTAGTGACACTAGGTGTTGCTCTTGGGAGCCTCAAACACCTCCAATCTTTGAGAAAAGGCACATGAGAATTGGTGAGTGGAATTTGCATGCCACTCCCCCGGACATACGGGTATAAAAGGAGCTGGAATTTTTTTCTTCGGAGCCATGCGGTTGTGTGTCGCAAGCTGAATCCCACTCCCAGTCCATTCACCTCTAAATGAAGAAGTGTATGCTGTTGCATATTCGGCACATTCCAGCGACTTTCTATCTTTCTCCACGATCAGTGTAGTGACGAGTATGCCCCTGGGTGTTTCGACAGCAATAAGACATTATATATATATTCCTGAGAAAAGAGTATATTTTCTCTATTAGAGTCTTTTAAAAGATGCCTTTCAATCATTGTGTAGTTCCTGGATGCGATCGTTATCTCTCCACCTCCGACGGCCACGGACACTGCTTCACGTGTCTGGGCAGCGGTCACATTGAGGCAGCGTTTGTGGATGGTTCATGTTCTCATTGCGAGAACAAGACCATGGCAACGCTGTGGTTGCGGCTTTCCTTCTTCTGTGGGAAAGCAGCTTCAACAACCCCCCCATGCCGTGCCCTTTACCTACGGGGTCGAGGCTAGCTTGGCTGGCACTGGAGGCGATTTGGGGATTTCAATGGGCATGGTCTCGCCGGGTAAACCCTCGCTGAACTCCCGTTCCCCAGCATACTCGTTTGCCCGTCAAGGGCAGAGATGAGACCAGCGTGACTCACGGCCAGCTTAACGTTTCTTTCAGAGCCTGCAAGCAGGATGAGTCCTCGATCGCTGCATCGGAGAGCGCGCTGGCTATGTCGCACGCCAAGGATTTGACTGGGCTACCACCTTCAGGTCTGCCTGCCCAGTCTGAGACCGATGCAGAGCTGGGCTGCTGCAAGTGTCGGGTTGGACTGGGAGAGCCCGGGAAGTAAATCTTGTGTTCTCTTTTGTTTTGTGTTCGCCGCACCAGAGTGGGCGGCGATACACACATTTTCAAAGAGCGGTTTTCTCACTTCTTGAGTCACCGCCCAGTGTTTACAACTGCTGTTAATCGCAGCAACTGGAGTCCAAGCACCTGCGGCCTAGATGCCATGAACACGGGCCCCCTGCCTTCACGTGCCCGGCCGGACCACACCCACGGCCAGGCGGTTGTGATGAGCTATGAGGGCGGTCAAAAATCCCTCCTCCCCAATCGCTGACCCATCCCCCCCTCCGAGGGCAGGAGGGAGGTAAGTACTTCGAGGTTCCCCTCAGCACAGCCACCTTGGGATGAAGCGAGGCTCCTCAACATGGCGTTTCCTGCTCCCCCAGCTGCGAGGCCCCACCCCCAGGTACATCAGACACGATTAACCCCTTAGTGCCTGGAGTTTGGATGCATGGCTAATGCTTCCAACCGGTCGCAGTGGCTGGCCAGGACCATTCGATTTGGCTACATGATTCAGTTTGCCAGGTGCCCGCCACGGTTCGGTGCCGTCCGTTTCATCTCGGTGCAGGGCGAGAACGCCGCATCCCATGCGTGCAGATATCGTGACCCTTCTGCGCAAGAGCCTGTCCCTCCAGCCAAGATGAGGAAAGGGTTCTACAGCCCTTACTGCATCGTGCCAAAGAAAGGCCAATCTTGGACCTGCGAGTTCTGAACCGGGCCCTGTACTGACTTCTGTTCAAGATACTGACACGGAAATGCATTTTGGCATGCGGCTGGCATCAAGATTGGTTCGCGGTGGTAGACGTGAAGGATGTGTACTTTCACATCTCAGTTTTACCTCAACACAGACCCTTACTACGGTTTGATTTTGACGGCCGGGTGTATCAGTACAACAGTATGTATCAGACAGTTCACCTAAAAATTTAAGTTCTCATCATTTACTCAACCTTATGCCATCCCAGATGTGTATGACTCTTTTTTTATTTATTTTTTTCAGCAAAACGCAAAGATTTTTAGAAGAATATTTCAGCACTGTAGCTTTTTACAATGCGAGTGAATGGTGATCAGATCTTTGCAGCTCCTACAATCACAAAGGAAACATAAAGGTAATCCATATTGCTCCAGTGGGTAAATCCATATCTTCAGAAGTGATATAATAGGCGTGGGAGAGAAACCGATCAAAACTTGAGTCCTTTTACACTTTTACATTTGAAAGTGAAATAGAAAGTGGAGATTTAGAGTAAAAAAATGATTTAAGTTTTGATCTATTTCTCACCCACGATCTCATATCATTTGATCTCATATCATTTCTGTAGATATCGATTTGCCTACCTCGAGAAATATGGATTCACTTTTATATTTGCTTTGTGGTATTAGGAGCTATAAATGTCTGATCACCATTCAATTTCATTGTAAGGATCTACAAAGCTGACATATTCTTCTAAAAATCTTTGTGTTCAGCAGAAGAAAGTCATACACATCTGGGATGGAATGATTTGAGTAAATGATGAGAGAATAATTTGTTTGGTGAACTATCCCTATAATGAAAACCGGGTCCAGAGTGCTCAGGACCTCAGACTAGGACAAAGGTTCATCTTCCAACAGGACAATTACCCCCAAGCACACACAGCCAAGACAATGCAAGAGTGGCTAAGGGACAACTCTGTGAATGACCTTGAGTGCCCCAGCCAGATCCCGGACTTGAGCCCAATCAAACATCTCTGGAGAGACTCTCAAGCTCTGTCAGTTTGGATGGGGACTGTCTGTGGACAGCCATTTTCAAGTATCTGCAGTAAAGAATGGCAGAAAATCCCCAAATCCAGGTGTGCAAAGCTTGTCACATCATCCCAAAAAAAGAGTAAGTACTGAGTTAAGGGTCTGAATACTTGTGTCAATATGATATTTCAGTTTTTGCTTTTTTAATACATTTTCAAATTCGGTTTTTGCTTTGTTAATATGGGGTATGGTGTGTAGATTCATGTGGTTGAATTTTTTTTTAAAATAATTTAAAGCATTTTAGCATAAGTCTGCAATATTATTAATGCAATGCTTAACATTGATCAGCTGCTGTAGTTTGTTTTCATCTAGAATGTAGTCCCTTCCTCTAGTTAGTCATCCATTCCCCAAATTATTCAATTTAAGTTCAGAAATAGGAGACCACACTAATAGTCACACACACATCAATATTTTTCACAGATGAAACTCAGTGGGTTCCTGGTGTTATCTTGACCCTTGATAAATGAAATTCGTCAGCACTGACCTGCTATTTGGGTAGATTTATCAGTTTCTGTTTTCTCTTCATCCATACATGTTGTATCTGTCTGTGGAAAGGGGAAGGGGGGAGGGGGGGGGGGGTGTTAATATTAGATTGTAATAGAATAGACCGAAATCTTAAAATCATTACCGGTTAAGTATTTGGCTCGAAACAGATCTACATATTTGACATGCTGTCCATATGCAGTGGAAAACAACATCATTCTACCTATAGATGAGGGGTTTCTTTCTAAATGAGTAGATTGACAACAGAATCAATAAATCAGAATTTAGAGATCTTTACTTAATAATAGGGTGTTGAAAAGGCCAAGAGTTACATGATTTTACTGGTATCTTAGTAAGTATTTGAACTGACCCAGAAAATATGGTGTTTATGATTTATTTATGCTTTCACTAACAAATAACTCTTACCTTTTGTGTTCCATTACTACCTGCACAATCACTTGACACTATAGGGAAACATAAGAGAAAAAGAAATACAGATATTGAAAAGCACGAGTTAAAAAAAAGCAAAGAGATAATCTCAAAGCATATACATAGAGCAGCTTAAGATGTAAGGGAAACCAACATATTTGGGCTGCATCTGTTGACCTCCACACGTTCACTTTAGTCAACAAATTGAACTACGAACTTGCCATTTTTGTCATGTTTGAAACCGGTCTGTTTTTAATATTTACTTAATTATGTTATATACATTATCTAATCACTACTGTATACAGGCTAAATGCATTATCCGAAAATAATGTATAGTAATTATACAAGAACAAAAAAAAAAAACTTTTATTGGTTCAGTAGTTATAATATTAAGAGTTCCCCTTCTGTCACTCACTCAACGTTGTGCTGATGTAGTGACACTAGGTGTTGCTCTTGGGAGCCTCAAACACCTCCAATCTTTGAGAAAAGGCACATGAGAATTGGTGAGTGGAATTTGCATGCCACTCCCCCAGACATATGGGTATAAAAGGAGCTGGAATTTTTTTCTTCGGAGCCGTGCGGTTGTGTGTCGCAAGCTGAATCCCACTCCCAGTCCATTCACCTCTAAATGAAGAAGTGTATGCTGTTGCATATTCGGCGCATTCCAGCGACTTTCTATCTTTCTCCACGATCAGTGTAGTGACGAGTATGCCCCTGGGTGCTTCGACAGCAATAAGACATTATATATTCCTGAGAAAAGAGTATATTTTCTCTATTAGAGTCTTTTAAAAGATGCCTTTCCATCTTTGTGTAGTTCCTGGATGCGATCGTTATCTCTCCACCTCTGACGGCCACGGACGCTGCTTCACGTGTCTGGGCAGCGGTCACATTGAGGCAGCGTTCGTGGATGGTTCATGTTCTCATTGCGAGAACAAGACCATGGCAACGCTGTGGTTGCGGCTTTCCTTCTTCTGTGGGAAAGCAGCTTCAACAACCCCCCAACCCCCCCCATGCCGTGCCCTTTACCTACGGGGTCGAGGCTAGCTTGGCTGGCACTGGAGGCGATTTGGGGATTTCAATGGGCATGGTCTCGCCGGGTAAACCCTCGCGGAACTCCCGTTCCCCAGCATACTCGTTTGCCCGTCAAGGGCAGAGATGAGACCAGCGTGACTCACGGCCAGCTTAACGTTTCTTTCAGAGCCTGCAAGCAGGATGAGTCCTCGATCGCTGCATCTGAGAGCGCAATGGCTATGTCGCACGCCAAGGATTTGACTGGGCTACCACCTTCAGGTCTGCCTGCCCAGTCTGAGACCGATGCAGAGCTGGGCTGCTGCAAGTGTCGGGTTGGACTGGGAGAGCCCGGGAAGTAAATCTTGTGTTCTCTTTTGTTTTGTGTTCGCCGCACCAGAGTGGGCGGCGATACACACATTTTCAAAGAGCGGTTTTCTCACTTCTTGAGTCACCGCCCAGTGTTTACAACTGCTGTTAATCGCAGCAACTGGAGTCCAAGCACCTGCGGCCTAGATGCCATGAACACGGGCCCCCTGCCTTCACGTGCCCGGCCGGACCACACCCACGGCCAGGCGGTTGTGATGAGCTATGAGGGCGGTCAAAAATCCCTCCTCCCCAATCGCTGACCCATCCCCCCCTCCGAGGGCAGGAGGGAGGTAAGTACTTCGAGGTTCCCATCAGCACAGCCACCTTGGGATGAAGCGAGGCTCCTCAACATGGCGTTTCCTGCTCCCCCAGCTGCGAGGCCCCACCCCCAGGTACATCAGACACGATTAACCCCTTAGTGCCTGGAGTTTGGATGCATGGCTAATGCTTCCAACCGGTCGCAGTGGCTGGCCAGGACCATTCGATTTGGCTACATGATTCAGTTTGCCAGGTGCCCGCCACGGTTCGGTGCCGTCCGTTTCATCTCGGTGCAGGGCGAGAACGCCGCATCCCATGCGTGCAGATATCGTGACCCTTCTGCGCAAGAGCCTGTCCCTCCAGCCAAGATGAGGAAAGGGTTCTACAGCCCTTACTGCATCGTGCCAAAGAAAGGCCAATCTTGGACCTGCGAGTTCTGAACCGGGCCCTGTACTGACTTCTGTTCAAGATACTGACACGGAAATGCATTTTGGCATGCGGCTGGCATCAAGATTGGTTCGCGGTGGTAGACGTGAAGGATGTGTACTTTCACATCTCAGTTTTACCTCAACACAGACCCTTACTACGGTTTGATTTTGACGGCCGGGTGTATCAGTACAACAGTATGTATCAGACAGTTCACCTAAAAATTTAAGTTCTCATCATTTACTCAACCTTATGCCATCCCAGATGTGTATGACTCTTTTTTTTATTTATTTTTTTCAGCAAAACGCAAAGATTTTTAGAAGAATATTTCAGCACTGTAGCTTTTTACAATGCGAGTGAATGGTGATCAGATCTTTGCAGCTCCTACAATCACAAAGGAAACATAAAGGTAATCCATATTGCTCCAGTGGGTAAATCCATATCTTCAGAAGTGATATAATAGGCGTGGGAGAGAAACCGATCAAAACTTGAGTCCTTTTACACTTTTACATTTGAAAGTGAAATAGAAAGTGGAGATTTAGAGTAAAAAAATGATTTAAGTTTTGATCTATTTCTCACCCACGATCTCATATCATTTGATCTCATATCATTTCTGTAGATATCGATTTGCCTACCTCGAGAAATATGGATTCACTTTTATATTTGCTTTGTGGTATTAGGAGCTATAAATGTCTGATCACCATTCACTTTCATTGTAAGGACCTACAAAGCTGACATATTCTTCTAAAAATCTTTGTGTTCAGCAGAAGAAAGTCATACACATCTGGGATGGAATGAGTTGAGTAAATGATGAGAGAATAATTTGTTTGGTGAACTATCCCTATAATGAAAACCGGGTCCAGAGTGCTCAGGACCTCAGACTAGGACAAAGGTTCATCTTCCAACAGGACAATTACCCCCAAGCACACACAGCCAAGACAATGCAAGAGTGGCTAAGGGACAACTCTGTGAATGACCTTGAGTGCCCCAGCCAGATCCCGGACTTGAGCCCAATCAAACATCTCTGGAGAGACTCTCAAGCTCTGTCAGTTTGGATGGGGACTGTCTGTGGACAGCCATTTTCAAGTATCTGCAGTAAAGAATGGCAGAAAATCCCCAAATCCAGGTGTGCAAAGCTTGTCACATCATCCCAAAAAAAGAGTAAGTACTGAGTTAAGGGTCTGAATACTTGTGTCAATATGATATTTCAGTTTTTGCTTTTTTAATACATTTTCAAATTCGGTTTTTGCTTTGTTAATATGGGGTATGGTGTGTAGATTCATGTGGTTGAATTTTTTTTTAAAATAATTTAAAGCATTTTAGCATAAGTCTGCAATATTATTAATGCAATGCTTAACATTGATCAGCTGCTGTAGTTTGTTTTCATCTAGAATGTAGTCCCTTCCTCTAGTTAGTCATCCATTCCCCAAATTATTCAATTTAAGTTCATAAATAGGAGACCACACTAATAGTCACACACACATCAATATTTTTCACAGATGAAACTCAGTGGGTTCCTGGTGTTATCTTGACCCTTGATAAATGAAATTCGTCAGCACTGACCTGCTATTTGGGTAGATTTATCAGTTTCTGTTTTCTCTTCATCCATACATGTTGTATCTGTCTGTGGAAAGGGGAAGGGGGGAGGGGGGGGGGGGGGTGTTAATATTAGATTGTAATAGAATAGACCGAAATCTTAAAATCATTACCGGTTAAGTATTTGGCTCGAAACAGATCTACATATTTGACATGCTGTCCATATGCAGTGGAAAACAACATCATTCTACCTATAGATGAGGGGTTTCTTTCTAAATGAGTAGATTGACAACAGAATCAATAAATCAGAATTTAGAGATCTTTACTTAATAATAGGGTGTTGAAAAGGCCAAGAGTTACATGATTTTACTGGTATCTTAGTAAGTATTTGAACTGACCCAGAAAATATGGTGTTTATGATTTATTTATGCTTTCACTAACAAATAACTCTTACCTTTTGTGTTCCATTACTACCTGCACAATCACTTGACACTATAGGGAAACATAAGAGAAAAAGAAATACAGATATTGAAAAGCACGAGTTAAAAAAAAGCAAAGAGATAATCTCAAAGCATATACATAGAGCAGCTTAAGATGTAAGGGAAACCAACATATTTGGGCTGCATCTGTTGACCTCCACACGTTCACTTTAGTCAACAAATTGAACTACGAACTTGCCATTTTTGTCATGTTTGAAACCGGTCTGTTTTTAATATTTACTTAATGATGTTATATACATTATCTAATCACTACTGTATACAGGCTAAATGCATTATCCGAAAATAATGTATAGTAATTATACAAGAACAAAAAAAAAAAACTTTTATTGGTTCAGTAGTTATAATATTAAGAGTTCCCCTTCTGTCACTCACTCAACGTTGTGCTGATGTAGTGACACTAGGTGTTGCTCTTGGGAGCCTCAAACACCTCCAATCTTTGAGAAAAGGCACATGAGAATTGGTGAGTGGAATTTGCATGCCACTCCCCCAGACATATGGGTATAAAAGGAGCTGGAATTTTTTTCTTCGGAGCCGTGCGGTTGTGTGTCGCAAGCTGAATCCCACTCCCAGTCCATTCACCTCTAAATGAAGAAGTGTATGCTGTTGCATATTCGGCGCATTCCAGCGACTTTCTATCTTTCTCCACGATCAGTGTAGTGACGAGTATGCCCCTGGGTGCTTCGACAGCAATAAGACATTATATATTCCTGAGAAAAGAGTATATTTTCTCTATTAGAGTCTTTTAAAAGATGCCTTTCCATCTTTGTGTAGTTCCTGGATGCGATCGTTATCTCTCCACCTCTGACGGCCACGGACGCTGCTTCACGTGTCTGGGCAGCGGTCACATTGAGGCAGCGTTCGTGGATGGTTCATGTTCTCATTGCGAGAACAAGACCATGGCAACGCTGTGGTTGCGGCTTTCCTTCTTCTGTGGGAAAGCAGCTTCAACAACCCCCCAACCCCCCCCATGCCGTGCCCTTTACCTACGGGGTCGAGGCTAGCTTGGCTGGCACTGGAGGCGATTTGGGGATTTCAATGGGCATGGTCTCGCCGGGTAAACCCTCGCGGAACTCCCGTTCCCCAGCATACTCGTTTGCCCGTCAAGGGCAGAGATGAGACCAGCGTGACTCACGGCCAGCTTAACGTTTCTTTCAGAGCCTGCAAGCAGGATGAGTCCTCGATCGCTGCATCTGAGAGCGCACTGGCTATGTCGCACGCCAAGGATTTGACTGGGCTACCACCTTCAGGTCTGCCTGCCCAGTCTGAGACCGATGCAGAGCTGGGCTGCTGCAAGTGTCGGGTTGGACTGGGAGAGCCCGGGAAGTAAATCTTGTGTTCTCTTTTGTTTTGTGTTCGCCGCACCAGAGTGGGCGGCGATACACACATTTTCAAAGAGCGGTTTTCTCACTTCTTGAGTCACCGCCCAGTGTTTACAACTGCTGTTAATCGCAGCAACTGGAGTCCAAGCACCTGCGGCCTAGATGCCATGAACACGGGCCCCCTGCCTTCACGTGCCCGGCCGGACCACACCCACGGCCAGGCGGTTGTGATGAGCTATGAGGGCGGTCAAAAATCCCTCCTCCCCAATCGCTGACCCATCTCCCCCTCCGAGGGCAGGAGGGAGGTAAGTACTTCGAGGTTCCCATCAGCACAGCCACCTTGGGATGAAGCGAGGCTCCTCAACATGGCGTTTCCTGCTCCCCCAGCTACGAGGCCCCACCCCCAGGTACATCAGACACGATTAACCCCTTAGTGCCTGGAGTTTGGATGCATGGCTAATGCTTCCAACCGGTCGCAGTGGCTGGCCAGGACCATTCGATTTGGCTACATGATTCAGTTTGCCAGGTGCCCGCCACGGTTCGGTGCCGTCCGTTTCATCTCGGTGCAGGGCGAGAACGCCGCATCCCATGCGTGCAGATATCGTGACCCTTCTGCGCAAGAGCCTGTCCCTCCAGCCAAGATGAGGAAAGGGTTCTACAGCCCTTACTGCATCGTGCCAAAGAAAGGCCAATCTTGGACCTGCGAGTTCTGAACCGGGCCCTGTACTGACTTCTGTTCAAGATACTGATACGGAAATGCATTTTGGCATGCGGCTGGCATCAAGATTGGTTCGCGGTGGTAGACGTGAAGGATGTGTACTTTCACATCTCAGTTTTACCTCAACACAGACCCTTACTACGGTTTGATTTTGACGGCCGGGTGTATCAGTACAACAGTATGTATCAGACAGTTCACCTAAAAATTTAAGTTCTCATCATTTACTCAACCTTATGCCATCCCAGATGTGTATGACTCTTTTTTTTATTTATTTTTTTCAGCAAAACGCAAAGATTTTTAGAAGAATATTTCAGCACTGTAGCTTTTTACAATGCGAGTGAATGGTGATCAGATCTTTGCAGCTCCTACAATCACAAAGGAAACATAAAGGTAATCCATATTGCTCCAGTGGGTAAATCCATATCTTCAGAAGTGATATAATAGGCGTGGGAGAGAAACCGATCAAAACTTGAGTCCTTTTACACTTTTACATTTGAAAGTGAAATAGAAAGTGGAGATTTAGAGTAAAAAAATGATTTAAGTTTTGATCTATTTCTCACCCACGATCTCATATCATTTGATCTCATATCATTTCTGTAGATATCGATTTGCCTACCTCGAGAAATATGGATTCACTTTTATATTTGCTTTGTGGTATTAGGAGCTATAAATGTCTGATCACCATTCACTTTCATTGTAAGGACCTACAAAGCTGACATATTCTTCTAAAAATCTTTGTGTTCAGCAGAAGAAAGTCATACACATCTGGGATGGAATGAGTTGAGTAAATGATGAGAGAATAATTTGTTTGGTGAACTATCCCTATAATGAAAACCGGGTCCAGAGTGCTCAGGACCTCAGACTAGGACAAAGGTTCATCTTCCAACAGGACAATTACCCCCAAGCACACACAGCCAAGACAATGCAAGAGTGGCTAAGGGACAACTCTGTGAATGACCTTGAGTGGCCCAGCTAGATCCCGGACTTGAACCCAATCAAACATCTCTGGAGAGACTCTCAAGCTCTGTCAGTTTGGATGGGGACTGTCTGTGGACAGCCATTTTCAAGTATCTGCAGTAAAGAATGGCAGAAAATCCCCAAATCCAGGTGTGCAAAGCTTGTCACATCATCCCAAAAAAAGAGTAAGTACTGAGTTAAGGGTCTGAATACTTGTGTCAATATGATATTTCAGTTTTTGCTTTTTTAATACATTTTCAAATTCGGTTTTTGCTTTGTTAATATGGGGTATGGTGTGTAGATTCATGTGGTTGAATTTTTTTTTTAAAATAATTTAAAGCATTTTAGCATAAGTCTGCAATATTATTAATGCAATGCATTGATCAGCTGCTGTAGTTTGTTTTCATCTAGAATGTAGTCCCTTCCTCTAGTTAGTCATCCATTCCCCAAATTATTCAATTTAAGTTCAGAAATAGGAGACCACACTAATAGTCACACACACATCAATATTTTTCACAGATGAAACTCAGTGGATTCCTGGTGTTATCTTGACCCTTGATAAATGAAATTTGTCAGCACTGACCTGCTATTTGGGTAGATTTATCAGTTTCTGTTTTCTCTTCATCCATACATGTTGTATCTGTCTGTTGAAAGGGGAAGGGGGAGGGGGGGGGGGTGTTAATATTAGATTGTAATAGAATAGACCGAAATCTTAAAATCATTACCGGTTAAGTATTTGGCTCGAAACAGATCTACATATTTGACATGCTGTCCATATGCAGTGGAAAACAACATCATTCTACCTATAGATGAGGGGTTTCTTTCTAAATGAGTAGATTGACAACAGAATCAATAAATCAGAATTTAGAGATCTTTACTTAATAATAGGGTGTTGAAAAGGCCAAGAGTTACATGATTTTACTGGTATCTTAGTAAGTATTTGAACTGACCCAGAAAATATGGTGTTTATGATTTATTTATGCTTTCACTAACAAATAACTCTTACCTTTTGTGTTCCATTACTACCTGCACAATCACTTGACACTATAGGGAAACATAAGAGAAAAAGAAATAAAGATATTGAAAAGCATGAGTTAAAAAAAAGCAAAGAGATAATCTCAAAGCATATACATAGAGCAGCTTAAGATGTAAGGGAAACCAACATATTTGGGCTGCATCTGTTGACCTCCACACGTTCACTTTAGTCAACAAATTGAACTACGAACTTGCCATTTTTGTCATGTTTGAAACCGGTCTGTTTTTAATATTTACTTAATGATGTTATATACATTATCTAATCACTACTGTATACAGGCTAAATGCATTATCCGAAAATAATGTATAGTAATTATACAAGAACAAAAAAAAAAAAAAAAAACACTTTTATTGGTTCAGTAGTTATAATATTAAGAGTTCCCCTTCTGTCACTCACTCAACGTTGTGCTGATGTAGTGACACTAGGTGTTGCTCTTGGGAGCCTCAAACACCTCCAATCTTTGAGAAAAGGCACATGAGAATTGGTGAGTGGAATTTGCATGCCACTACCCCGGACATACGGGTATAAAAGGACCTGGAATTTTTTTCTTCGGAGCCGTGCGGTTGTGTGTCGCAAGCTGAATCCCACTCCCAGTCCATTCACCTCTAAATGAAGAAGTGTATGCTGTTGCATATTCGGCGCATTCCAGCGACTTTCTATCTTTCTCCACGATCAGTGTAGAGACGAGTATGCCCCTGGGTGCTTCGACAGCAATAAGACATTATATATTCCTGAGAAGAGAGTATATTTTCTCTATTAGAGTCTTTTAAAAGATGCCTTTCCATCTTTGTGTAGTTCCTGGATGCGATCGTTCTCTCTCCACCTCCGACGGCCACGGACGCTGCTTCACGTGTCTGGGCAGCGGTCACATTGAGGCAGCGTTCGTGGATGGTTCATGTTCTCATTGCGAGAACAAGACCAAGGCAACGCTGTGGTTGCGGCTTTCCTTCTTCTGTGGGAAAGCAGCTTCAACAACCCCCCCCCATGCCGTGCCCTTTACCTATGGGGTCGAGGCTAGCTTGGCTGGCACTGGAGGCGATTTGGGGATTTCAATGGGCATGGTCTCGCCGGGTGAACCCTCGCGGAACTCCCGTTCCCCAGCATACTCATTTGCCCGTCAAGGGCAGAAATGAGACCAGCGTGACTCACGGCCAGCTTAACGTTTCTTTCAGAGCTTGCAAGCAGGATGAGTCCTCGATCGCTGCATCGGAGAGCGCTCTGACTATGTCGCACGCCAAGGATTTGACTGGGCTACCACCTTCAGGTCTGCCTGCCCAGTCTGAGACCGATGCAGAGCTGGGCTGCTGCAAGCGTCGGGTTGGACTGGGAGAGCCCGGGAAGTAAATCTTGTGTTCTCTTTTGTTTTTTGTTCGCCGCACCAGAGTGGGCAGCGATACACACATTTTCAAAGAGCGGTTTTCTCACTTCTTGAGTCACCGCCCAGTGTTTACAACTGTTGTTAATCGCAGCAACTGGAGTCCAAGCACCTGCGGCCTAGATGCCATGAACACGGGCCCCCTGCCTTCACATGCCCGGCCGGACCACACCCATGGCCAGGCGGTTTTGATGAGCTATGAGGACGGTCAAAAATCCCCCCTCCAAGGGCAGGAGGGAGGTAAGTACTTCGAGGTTCCCCTCAGCACAGCCACCTTGGGATGAAGCGAGGCTCCTTAACATGGCGTTTCCTGCTCCCCCAGCCGCGAGGCCCCACCCCCAGGTACATCAGACACGATTGTCCGCTTAGTGCCTGGAGCTTGGATGCATGGCTAATGCTTCCAACCGGTCGCAGTGGCTGGCCAGGACCATTTGATTTGGCTACATGATTCAGTTTGCCAGGTGCCCGCCACGGTTCGGTGCCGTCCGTTTCATCTCGGTGCAGGGCGAGAACGCCGCACCCCATGCGTGCAGAGATCGTGACCTTTCTGCGCAAGAGCCTGTCCCTCCAGCCAAGATGAGGAAAGGGTTCAACAGCCCTTACTGCATCGTGCCAAAGAAAGGCCAATCTTGGACCTGCGAGTTCTGAACCGGGCCCTGTACTGACTTCTGTTCAAGATACTGACACGGAAATGCATTTTGGCATGCGGCTGGCATCAAGATTGGTTCGCGGTGGTAGACCTGAAGGATGCGTACTTTCACATCTCAGTTTTTCCTCAACACAGACCCTTAATACGGTTTGATTTTGACGGCCGGGTGTATCAGTATAAGGTCCTCCCCTTCGGCCTGTCCCTGTTCCCTCGCGTCTTCACGAAGGTCGCAGAGGGGACAGGGACTCTTGCCCAGTTAAGGAAAGTGGGCGTCCGCATGCTCAACTTCAATGATTGGCTGATCTATCACACTCTTGAGCGTTGCTGTGCGCACACAGGGATCTGGTTCTCAGTCACCTCAGCCATTTAGGGCTTTGGGTAAACTGGGAAAAGCGCAAGCTCTGGATGGGGTTAGACTAGATAGTGTGCCTCACGAGTGAGTGCGCGCAGTTGGTGCTAAACTGAAGTCATTCAGGCAGAGTACAGCGGTCCCACTGAAATGGCTTCAGAGGCTCCTGGGGCATATGAAGTCCTCGGCGACGGACGTGCCGCTTGGGTTAATGCATATGAGACTACTCCTGTGCAAGGCCAAGGAGGACGAGGAACAAGTCACCCTCGTGGCCATCATATTTGGCCCACCTAGACTTGGTTCTCGGGCCTCACGCTCCTCGTGACAGCGCCTCCCTGGCAAATTCCTCTGAGGAAGCCCCTCATGGGATCTCTTCATAGTCCTCCTGGGCCTTTGAAGAGCCCTGTTTGAGCTGCTAGAGTCAGTTGAGCTGAAAGCCCTCTCCTTAAAGATGGCCATGCTGATTGCGCTCACCTCTATCAAGAGGGTTGGGGACCTGCAAGCGTTTTCTCTCAGTGACACTTGCCTGGAGTTCGGTCCGGTAGATTCTCACGATATCCCAGTGTTTGTCTGCTCTCACTACACTCGAGGGTGAGGCAGCCAAGGGATACACAGAGATTCTTTAGGTGGATAAGGCGGTTGCAGTGCACTTGTGTCTGCAAACTGCTGCAACCTGGCAGAATCACCCGGCACTCCCCTCCAGGGTCTGTAGGGCTACGTCATCTCTGGCGACCAAAGCCTACAGTACCGCTGGACAGGCCGTCTCCGCCCTGCATGCCTTGTGCCTCCTGCAAGTACACCAGGCCAAGGCACTGAAAGAGCTGCACGTGGGTAGTCCTGATACCGATGTGATGCAGGAGCAGCACTCAGCAACCGGTCCCCCTGCCGCAGCAAAGACCCAGGCGGCTCCACCGCAGCCCGAGCCAAGTCGAAGAAGGCTCCTAAGCGCCCCTGATATGGATGACTCCGGGAGGAAGACGTCTGCCGGTACTCTGGAGCTGGTGACTAGACTACTCCGTCCCCCGGTGGAGGGCTGGGAGGAGAATCTTGTGTTCCCAATGTTTTGTTGTTGCCGCACCCCGAAAGGTCTGCGGTATCCACATTGTCAAAAAAAAAAAAAAAAAAAAAGAGAGGTTTCTGAAGTTTAATGTACAAACTTACATTTTTTTAAAGATTTAAAATACAGCATCAATAAACAAAATCAACCTGTGGAGTCATTTAATTTCTTAAATGAAAAGCAAAACAATGTCACTCTTGTCCACTGTATCAACTTCCCTCAGAGACGTTTGCATCCTTCCCAAGGATGCAAACTTTGACCTCTTCTGGAAAATTCAATAGCATGGGGAAAAAAAAGGTTAAAATACTTGCTTTCAAGTAAAATTAAGCAAGTAAAAAATGTATTTTGTTTCATTCTCCACATTGGCATCCTTTACACAGAGTCATCTCTTATCTATGATAACACACAATAGTCAACAATGACAATGAAATAGAGATTCACCTGTATTCCTTTTAACTTTTTTTGAGTCTGATTTACCTTCATCCTGCAGACACACACAACAGATAACAACTGTGTGAGGTGTTTCCCAGATTCAACATGCCCAGAACTTTAAAAGTGTAAAACATTTTAAATACATTTTTCAAACTTACCTTATCAAGCATTTCTGCAAAAACATAAGTGATAAATTAGAATAAAATAGTAAATATATATCAAGATTGCAAGATCAACAAAAATAATGTAGGTTAAAAATAGGTTATACTTCAAGACAAAAAGTGACTTCAACCTACTCTGGTGTGGACATACATCTATTTTCTTACTCTGCAGAGAAAAATGTGAGTTTATGTAAAAAAAATTTTTTTTTCAAATTATATATTTTAGGGCCATGATCATTATTTATTTTTGTTAAATACCTGCTGTTTTAACCAGTTCACAACTGTGTTTATTGCTTCAGAATTCTTCGCACACCACAATAATCCTGTATCCTCATAGAACAGACAGTCCACTGTCAGTATGTCATTCCTTTTGACAAATCTGCTACTTTCCAGTACAGTTTTCTCTGGGTCAAATGTGTGATGTAGCACCACTAGGGCAGCTGGCTTAGAAACTGTTCAAGGAAGCAGACACATATATATTTGAGGCAACATTTCTGAAGTCCTGAATGTATAATCTTGAGACAGAAAACCTGATGAAAAACTGTAGCTTGATTTAAAATAGATTAATGATAAACTAAATCAACCTGTGGAGTCATCGAATTTCTTCAGTGCTGCTTCAATATCAGTTCCAGCTCGAGAGACGATAAGACAGAAAAGCAAAACAATGTCGCTCTTGTCCACACTATCAACTTCCCTCAGAGATGTAAATTGTTTCTTGAGGTTGGCCATGAAGTCCATGTAAGTGTTATTTGTGAGTCCAGTCAAAGGTATAAAAACTTTGACCTCTTCTGGAAAAATCAATAGCATGGAAAAGGTAAAAACAATTCAAAACAATTCTGAAAATGTATTTCATTTTCATTAATAATTTCTGATCAATAATCACCCATAAAAGACAACAATGTAATTTGTTTGAATATATAGACAGTTATTTTGTGAGCCCCTTATAGATATATAGAGCATTCATAAAGTATTCAGACCCCTTCCTTTTTTAACATTTTAATATGCTTTAAATTATTTATTTTTTACATCAATCTACACTCCATACCCCATAATGACAAAACAAAAAGCAGATTTTTGATAACTACAAACTACAAAGAAAAAACTCAAATATCACATCGACTTAAAAGTATTCAGACCCTTTGCTATGACACTTGAAATTTAGCTCAGGTGCATCCCATTTGTCTGGATCATCTTTGAGATGTTTGATTGATTGGAGTACACCTGTGGCAAATTCAATCGATTGGACATGATTTGAAAAGGCACACACCTGTATATATAAGGTCTCACAGCTGAAAATGCATATCAGAGACTTAAGCTAGTGGTTGTTATGTAGTGCTTGTAGCTGCATCTTCTTTATGTAGAAGTTATAAAACGTCTGTCTGTGATGAATAAATAAATACAAGGCCATTTGAAACTGGGTTGGCGGAGAGTTTGAGAGAGATTTGTGTTTGTTTACATCAGAAAAGTTTGAGTCGGACTTCGGACGATTGGTTGTGGTGAAAGCGGTAGGGAAGGGGAGAGATGACTCGAACATGAATTAAAAAAATAAAGAGTGTGACTGAACCAGAGACTTAGAATGGTGGAGAGGAGTCGGTGGATAGATAAGGAGATGAAATGGAGGTAGGATGGACACAGGTAGGAGAAGGGAGAGGTAAATCCACAAATAAGAGGAAGAAGAATAGCAGGGAAGGGTTAGCAAGTAGTACAGGGGACAGTGGGTGGTAGAAGGGATAGGTTTAAAATTATGGTCCGGTTCAAAGATAGTAGTGGTATGACAGGGATTAGTCCTGTTGCTTTGACAAATGAGTTGAGAAGGTTAATAGGGGAAATTAGCAGTGCTAGAGTGATGCAAGATGGGACATTGTTGGTGACATGCAGCAATGACTAACAGAGAAATAAAGTGATGAGATTAAAAATGGTGTGAAAGCAAGAGGTAATGAGTTGTTGGCCAGTAGGAGGTAGGTTATGGATAAGTGGTGTAATTACTGGAGTACCCTTGTAGGTATCAGAGGAATATTGAGGGAGGGAAAGTAGGTGAGGCCAGATGTTTGCAGGTGAATAGAGAGGGAAGTAGAGGGGATAGTTTTTCTGTAATGCTAAAGTTTGAAAATGGGATATTACCAGATCGAGTTAAAATAGGTTATATTAGTTATCCAGTAAGAGAATATGTGAAAGCACCATTAAGATGTTATAATTGCCAGAGATATGGACACATCGCTAATGTCTGTAAGGCAAAAAAGAGATGTGCTCGTTGTGGAGGGGAGCATGATTATGGTAGGTGTGAAACAGATGCTGAGGTTGGGTGCTGCAATTGTGGTGGAGCACATTATGTTGCATATGGGGGCTGTGAAGATAGGAAGAAAGCAGTGGAGGTACAGAAAGAGGGAGAAAAGTAGATTGTCATATGTTGAGGCAGTGAAAGTAGTAGAATTAAGGAGCAGGAGAAGTCAGAAGATGGTAATGATAGAGGGCAGATCATAAAAGCAACAAGAGAACCAATAAGTGTGAAAGAAGAAGGTAGGATCAGGGAAGATGAGTTAAGAGTAAGTAATAAAAACTTTGTGCTGTTTATGGCAGAAGTTATTAATTGCACAGCTCAGACGGAAAAGAGAACTCAGAGGATACAAATTATTGTGAGGGCAGCTGAGAGATTTCTAGATGTGAAAGGAATGACATTGGAGATAGTTAGGGATTGCCTAACAACAGAATTACAGCAAAGTCAAGAAATTTGTTCTGGTCATTAAGTATGATGATAATAATATGACAGTGGAATGCCAGGAGTCTTTTTGCAAATGGATTGGAGTTCAAAGGGCATGTAAATCGAATGAAGGTAGTAAGAAGTGATAGAGTAGCGGGTAATGGAGGGGGATGTATTACTTTCATAAGATCAGGAATTCCGTATAGATTGGTGGGAATACGGATATCAATGGAGTATGTAGTAGTTGAGATATGGGACCAAAGTAAAAAAATATGTTATAATAAAATTGTATAATCCATGTAAGAGACTGGAGTTAAGTGAATTAGAAGCTATAGAAGGTCAAGGAGATGAGTGGATTATATGGTGTGGGGACTTTAATGCACTTAGTACTCTTTGGGGTGGGGCAAAAGTAGATAGAAATGGTCAGATAATTGACAATCTTTCTGGTCGATTCGGGAGCTTCAATTAGCACTTTACGTATGTGACTTGCCATGTGTGCTGAAAATGACAGGAAAAGTGTATGAAAGCACTTCGGCTTCGGGCCATTTGATCTTTGAACGATTCACCGAGCCCTTAGAGTGCGAGACAGAGGGGGGTTGAACTCTGAAACACGAGTTTCTCTGGTTGGCCAATTGTCCCGCGCCGCTAACGGCCAGAGATTTAATGTGTGAATTAAATTTGATCCTCTGTGCTGATTTCTCCGGAATCAGCATTGAGGAAGCACCACAAATGACATGTTCTAAATTTGAGCCGCAGTGGGCTTACGAATGGCAGATAAAAGATGTTGATTGGGCAGAGATGATTTTGAAATTGACTAAAGATCGAATAACACCAGTCAACACAGAGTTTATGACGCCTGATAGAATGCATTGTACGTCACATGTCATAAATGAGCGTGATTCACACTATGAAGAAACTTGGTTTAGTGGAGGGGAGAATGAAAGTGTGAAATTTGACAAGATTTTCTGGACAGAGAATGTGTGTGCGTTGTATGCGTGTTTGAATTAAAAACAATTGCAGTGTTCTTTAATGGCAGGAGACAGTGTTCCTCATTTATCTGTGTCCAAGAGCACAAATAAGTGGACAGATGAACAGAATTGGGGCTTTTTGTGAATTACTGTTTGCAGGCTACAGACTGGGTTGAAATTGATACAGACATAGCACAGAGCAAAAGTGTTGGAGCATTTAAATCAAACTGCGATTTTGATGTGCGAGTTTTGAGAACTGTAACTGCTATTGTGAAACAGGAAGTGACATTCCTGGGGCATGTTATCAAACCTAACAGCAAAGCACTGTCTGAGAAACGGGTGTGGGCCATAAAAGAGGTGCCAAAACCAGTTACAAAGAAACAGATGATGTAATTCTTGGAGATGTGTGCTTACTGCCGTACGTTCATTCCTAATTATGCCATTTTTTTTTAACAGCCCTTGCGAGCCCTAACGACAGGGAAAGGGCTGAGGTCATGTGACAGACTTGTTTGGACAAGTGGGGTTGAGGAAGCGTTTGATAACATGAAAGTGCAATTGGCTATGGCTCCAACGTTAGGAAGAACCAGTGTATTTCTAAAACAGCTAGATCTAGTTTACGGGGGTGAGTGGAAAAAAAAATCACAGAATAAGAGACTTTGAAGAAAGGGGTATAAATAGGCTGTCTGTTTTCTGTGTGATTTAGGTCTTGTTCCTATCACGAGGTAGCTGTCGTGGTATTTTTGTTGAACAAGCCTCTTTTAAAAGAATAAAATATCATTTAAATACAATTTGAATCTTGATGTCTCTTATGCTGTGATGCTATTGTTTAATTATTGTTTTTGCCACAACAACAATTTGATGGATGTTCCTTTTGTAACAAGAAGATGGAGTAAGCTATAGTATGTTGAAACATTTGAATGAAAATGCATTGGGTGTGGTTTTAGAATTGGAAAGAAGCGATGGTACTGCCTATAAAGAAACCAGGGAAGGATCCAAGTGTTCCATTAAACTATAGCCCAATAGCTCTTACATCTCATCTATGTAAGGTAATGGAAAAAATTATAACTGACAAATTAATGTATTATTTGGAAAAAGGGAAGAGTTTTACACCAAATCAGAGTGGATTTAGGGGAAATGGAACAATGGATCCAGTATTATATATATATATATATATATATATATATATATATATATATATATATATATATATAGAGTCGGACATAAGGCAATTGATTGATGAATAAAGAAACAGTGGTGGCAGTATTTTTTGATATAGAGAAAACTTATGATTTGTTATGGAAAGAAGGATTGCTGGTGAAATTGGGACAATTGGGAATAATTGTCCCAATGGGAGGCTAGCTTGGCTGGCGCTGGAGGCGATTTGGGGATTTAAATGTGCATAGTCTCGCCGGGTAACCCTAACGGAACTTCAGTTTCCCAGCATGCTCGTTTGCCCGTCAAGCTCCGAGATGAGACCAGCGTGACTCACAGCCAGCTTAACGTTTCTTTCAGAGCCTGCAAGCAGGATGAGTCCTCGATCGCTGCATCGGAGAGCACGCTGGCTATGTCGCACGCCAAGGAATTCATTGGGCTGCCACCTTCAGGTCAGCCTGCCCAGTCTGAGACCGATGCAGAGCTGGGCTGCTGCGAGTGTCTGGTTGGACTGGGAGAGCCCGGGAAGTAAATCTTGTGTTCTCTTTTGTTTTGTGTTTGCCGCACCCAGAATGGGCGGCGATACACACATTTTCAAAGAGCGGTTTTCTCACTTCTTGAGTGTTTACAACCGCTATTAAATTGTGGCAACTGGACTCCGAGCACCTACGGCCTAGATGTGCCATGAACACGGGCCCCCCGCCTTCACGTGCCCGGCACCACACCCATGGCCAGGCGGTTGTGATGAGCTATGAGGGCGGTCAAAAATCCCTGCTCCCCCATCGCTGACCCATCCCCCCCCCAAGGGCAGGAGGGAGGTAAGTACTTCGAGGTTCCCCTCAGAGCAGCCACCTTGGGATGAAGCGAGGCTCCTCGACATGGCGTTTCCTGCTCCCCCTGCCGCGAGGCCCTACCAGCAGGTACATCAGACGCGATTGTCCCCTTAGTGCCTGGAGCTTGGATGCATGGCTAACGCTTCCAACCGGTTCCAGTGGCTGGCCAGGACCATTCGATTTGGCTACGTGATACAATTCGCCAGGTGCCCGCCACGGTTCGGCGCCGTCCGCTTCATCTCGGTGCAGGGCGAGAACACCGCCCCCCCATGTGTGCAGAGATCGTGACCCTTCTGTGCAAGAGCCTGTCCCTCCAGCCAAGATGAGGAAAGGTTTCTACAACCCTTACTCCATCGTGCCAAAGAAAGGCCAATCTTGGACCTGCGAGTTCTGAACCGGGCCCTGTACAGACTCCTGTTCAAGATACTGACATGGAAATGCATTTTGGCATGCGGCTGGCATCAAGATTGGTTTGCGGTGGTAGACGTGAAGGATGCGTACTTTCACATCTCAGTTTTACCTCATCACAGACCCTTACTACGGTTTGATTTTGATGGCCGGGTGTATCAGTACAAGGTCCTCCCCTTCGGCCTGTCCCAGTTCCCTCGTGTCTAAGGTTGCAGAGACAGGTCTTGCCCAGTTAAGGAAAGTGGGCATCCGCATGCTCACCTTCCTCAATGATTGGCTGATCTAGCACATTCTTGAGCGTTGCCGTGTGCACACAGGGATCTGGTTCTCAGTCATCTCAGCCATTTAGGGCTTTAGGTAAACTGGGAAAAGAGCAAGCTCTGGATGGGGTTGGACTCCGTCTTCATGATAGTGTGCCTCACAAGTGAGTGCGCGCAGTAGGTGCTGAACTGCCTGAAGTCATTCAAGCGGAGTACAGCGGTCCCACTGAAACTGTTTCAGAGGGGCATATGAAGAGGCATATGAAGTCCACGGCGACAGACGTGCCGCTCGGGTTAATGCATATTAGACTACTCCTGTGCAAGATCAAGGAGGATGAGGAACAAGTCACCCTCGTGGCCACCATATTTGGCCCACCCAGACTTGGTTCTCGGGCCTCACGCTCCTCGTGACAACACCTCTCTGGCAATTTCCTCTGAGGAAGCCCATCATGGGATCTCTTCGTGGGCCTGGGCCTTTGAAGAGCCCTGTTTGAGCTCCTAGAGTTAGTCGAGCTGAAAGCCCTCTCCTTAAAGATGGCCATGCTGATTGCACTCACCTCTATCACCTCCTAAGAGGGTTGGGGACCTGCAAGCGTTTTCTCTCAGTGACACTTGCCTTGAGTTCGGTCCGGTAGATTCTCATGATATCCCAGTTTGTCCACTCTTACAACCCTCGAGGGTTGGGCAGCCAAGGGATACACAGAGATTCTTTAGGGGGATAATGCGGTTGCGGTGCATTTGTGTCTACAAACTGCTGCAACCTGGCAGAATCACCCGGCACTCCCCTCCAGGGTCGGTAGCACTACGTCATCTCTGGCAACCAAAGCCTACAGTGCCGCTGGACAGGCCGCCTCCGCCCTGCATGCCTTCTGCCTCCTGCAAGTACACCAGGCCAAGGCACTGAAAGAGCGGCACGTGAGTAGTCCTGATACCGATGTGATGCAGGAGCTGCACTCGGCAACCGGTCCCCCTGCGGCAGCAAAGACCCAGGCAGCTCCACCGCAGCCCGAGCCAAGTCGAAGTAGGCTCCTAAGCACCCCTGAGATGGACGACTCCGGGAGGAAGACGTCCGCCGGTACTCTGGAGCTGGTGACTAGACTACTCCATCCCCCGGTGAAGGGCTGGGAGGAGAATCTTGTGTTCCCAATGTTTTGTTGTTGCCGCACCCCCGAAAGGGCTGCGGTACCCACATTGTCAAAAAAAGAGCGGTTTCTGAAGTTTAATGTACAAACTTAAAAATGTTAAAGATTTTAAATACAGCATCAATAAACTAAATCAACCTGTGGAGTCATTTAATTTCTTCAGTGCTACTTCAATATCAATTCCAGAGACAATAGGACAGAAAAGCAAAACAATGTCACTCTTGTCCACTGAGATTTGCCATAAAGTCCATGAGAGCGTTATTTGTGTGTACATTCAAAAGGATGCAAACTTTGACCTTATGGCAGCGGGGGCGTGGTCATGCGCCCGTCCGGGGAGAGAAAGTGGTAAGGGCGTTTGCACCTGAGCTAAATTATGTCTAACACCTGTCTCTAATTTCAGTAAGTACGGGGAGTGCGGCATAAAAGAGCTCGAGTTCCTGCAGTCGAGAGAGAGAGACTCATGCCAGTCCAGTGTTGGCAACCCAAGAATACAGTTTAAAAGTTTATAAGAAGTTTATGTTTGTTGTAAGAAGAAGTTTCTGTTCGTTATAAGAAGAAAATTATGTTTGGTTCTGGAAAACCTGTGGACTTTACTTTGGAAAATTAAAAGCTTACTTTGAGTGTGGAATACTGTTCCCATGAACTCCTTGCTGCCCCGACATCGAACCGTATGACAGACCTCTTCTGGAAAATTCAATAGCGTGGGAAAAAAAAAGGTTCAAATACTTGCTAGAAAGTAAAAAATTAATTATACACAATAGTCAACAGTGAACATGTATTTTCTGAGCCACCTTAAATGAGAGATTCACCTGTTTTCCTTTTAACCTTTTTTGAGACCGATTTACCTTCACCCTGCAGACACACACAACAGTTTGGGTAAAATTCAGTGCACAGATAACAACTGTATGAGGTGTTTCCCAGATTCAACATGCCCAGAACTTTAAAAGTGTAACAATTTTTGAATTTGAAAAACCTACTTACCTTAACAAGCATTTCTGCAAAAACATTAGTGATAAAATAAAATGAAATAGTAAATATCAAGATTGCAAGATCAACAAAAATACTGTAGGATAAAAATAGGTTATACTTCAAAACAAAAAGTGACTTCAACCTACTCTGGGGTGGACATACTTTGACACCTATTTTCTTCCTCTACAGAGAAAAATGACTATTGTGAGTTTATGTAATAAACTTTTCTTTTTTTCAAATTATATATTTTAGGGCCATGATCATTATTTATTTTTGTTAAATACCTGCTGTTTTAACCAGTTCACAACAGTGTTTATTGCTTCAAAATTCTTCTCACACTGCAATAATCCTGTATCCTCATAGAACAGACAGTCCACTGTCAGTATGTCATTCCTTTTGACAAATCTGCTACTTTCCAGTACAGTTTTCTCTGGGTCAAATGTGTGATGTAGCACCACTAGGGCAGCTGGCTTAGAAACTGTTCAAGGAAGCAGACACATATTTAAGGCAACATTTCTGAAGTCCTGAATGTATAATCTTGAGACAGAAAACCTGATGAAAAACTGTAGCTTGATTTAAAATGGATTAATGATAAACTAAATCAACCTGTGGAGTCATTGAATTTCTTCAGTGCTGCTTCAATATCAGTTCCAGCTCGAGAGACGATAAGACAGAAAAGCAAAACAATGTCGCTCTTGTCCACACTATCAACTTCCCTCAGAGACGTAAATTGTTTCTTGAGGTTGGCCATGAAGTCCATGTAAGTGTTATTTGTGAGTCCAGTCAAAGGTATAAAAACTTTGACCTCTTCTGGAAAAATCAATAGCATGGAAAAGGTAAAAACAATACAAAACAATTCTGAAAATGTATTTCATTTTCATTCATAATTTTTGATCAATAATCACCCAAAAAAGACAACAATGTAATTTGTTTGAATATATAGACAGTTATTTTGTGAGCCTCTTATAGATATATAGAGCATTCATAAAGTATTCAGACCCCTTCATTTTTTTACATTTTGATATGCTTTAATGCTTTAAATTATTTATTTTTTATATCAATCTACACTCCATACCCCATAATGATAAAGCATTTGTCACTTGAAATTTAGCTCAGGTGCATCCCATTTGTCTGGATCATCTTTGAGATGTTTGATTGATTGGAGTACACCTGTGGCAAATTCAATCGATTGGACATGATTTGAAAACGCACACACCTGTATATATAAGGTCTCGCAGCTGAAAATGCATATCAGAGACTTAAGCTAGTGGTTGTTATGTAGCGCTTGTAGCTGCATCTTCTTTATGTAGAAGTTATAAAACGTCTGTCTGTGACATATAAATAAATACGAGGCCATTTGAAACTGGGTTGGCGGAGAATTTGAAAGAGATTTGTGTTTGTTTACATCAGAAAAGTTTGAGTCGGACTTCGGACGATCGGTTGTGGCGAAAGCGGTTGGGAAGGGGAGAGATGACTCGAACATGAATAAAAAAAATAAAGAGTGTGACTGAACCAGAGACTTAGAATGGTGGAGAGGAGTCGGTGGAGAGAGGAGGAGATGAAATGGAGGTAGGATGGACACAGGTAGGAGAAGGGAGAGGTAAATCCACAAATAAGAGGAAGAAGAATAGCAGGGAAGGGTTAGCAAGTAGTACAGGAGACAGTGGGTGGTAGAAGGGAGAAGGGATGAGTTTAAAATTATGGTCCGGTTCAAAGATAGTAGTGGTATGATAGGGATTAGTCCTATTGCTTTGACAAATGAGTTGAGAAGGTTAATATGGGAAATTAGCAGTGCTAGAGTGATGCAAGATGGGACATTGTTGGTGACATGCAGCAATGACGAACAGAGAAATAAAGTGATGAGATTAAAAACGGTGTGTAAGCAAGAGGTAATGAGTTGTAGGCCAGTAGGAGGTAGGTTATGGATAAGTGGTGTAATTACTGGAGTACCCTTGGAGGTATCAATGGAAGAGATAAAGAGGAATATTGAGGGAGGGAAAGTAGGTGAGGCTTGCTGTTTGCAGGTGAATAGAGAGGGAAGTAGAGGGGATAGTTTTTATTTAATGCTAAAGTTTGAAAATGGGATATTACCAGATCGAGTTAAAATAGGTTATATTAGTTATCCAGTAAGAGAATATGTGAAAGCACCATTAAGATGTTATAATTGCCAGAGATATGGACACATCGCTAATGTCTGTAAGGCAAAAAAGAGATGTGCTCATTGTGGAGGGGAGCATGATTATGATAGGTGTGAAACAGAGTAGGAGAGTAAGGGAAGAGACTCTTAAAAAACATCTGCAGTTAAAGGATAGAAGGGAGGCTATGGACAATTTGATGGATGTTCCTTTTGAAATTAATGAATTAAAGCGAACATCAAGTAGAATGATGTTGAAACATTTGAGTGAAAATGCATTGGGTGTGGTTTTAGAATTGGAAAGAAGAGATGGTACTGCCTATAAAGAAACCAGGGAAGGATCCAAGTGTTCCATTAAACTATAGGCCAATAGCTCTTACATCTCATCTATGTAAGGTAATGGAAAAAATTATAACTGACAGATTAATGTATTATTTGGAGAAAGGGAAGAGTTTTATATCTGAGTGGGAAATATTAAGTAAATGCACGGTGGGAAGTGATCATTATCCTATATTAATATCTATTATGAGGAATGGAGAGGAAAGGGGAAAAAATTGGGGAGGTACAGGGAAGTGGATATATGAAAAGGATTTGGGAAATACCAAGAAATTGGGCAGAGTTTATGAGAGTGAGTGAAGAAGGATTGAATCGGATTGAGAATATAAATAGGGGTAGTATTGAGGAAATAAATAGTGAGATTAGTATGTCTCAATGATAGAGGGTGCTCAAGGGTGGATATGGTATCAGGATTAGGATCAGCCTCAAGAGAGAGAGTCGGACATAAGGAAAGCATTGATGAATAAAGAAACAGTGGAACAGAAAGCTTATGATTTGTTATGGAAAGAAGGATTGCTGGTGAAATGGGGACAATTGGGAATAGCGAAGGTTTAATTGGATTAAAAATTTCCCGGTAGAAAGAAAGATTAAGGTGAGTGTGGGAGAATGTATATCAACTAATGGAGCATTAGAAAATGGAACTCCACAGGGAAGTGTTATTAGCCCATTGCTCTTTACAATCATGATCAATGATGTGTTCTCAGGGGTGGATAAAAGTATTTGCAGATCTTTGTATGTGGATGATGGAGCTCTATGGTATAGAGGTGCCAATATAAAGTTTATTGTCCATAAAATGCAAAGGGCATTAAATGAGGTGGAGAAATGGTCATTTAAGTGGGGATTTAAGTTCTCAGTGGAAAAGACCCAGTCCGTGTTCTTCACAAGTAAAAGAATAGATAACAAGTTTAAATTAAATTTGTAC
Organism: Moxostoma hubbsi; assembly: GCA_032164185.1. NCBI lineage: Eukaryota > Metazoa > Chordata > Actinopteri > Cypriniformes > Catostomidae > Moxostoma > Moxostoma hubbsi. Next base: position 8,828,893 of record JAVLUX010000215.1, read on the forward strand.
AATCAGACAGTAGAAAGTGTAAATAAGGTAAGGTTTCTTGGGATATGGTTAGACAGCAGACTCACATGGAAGGGGCATATAGAAAAGATGGAAGAGAAATGTAAAAGAGTTTTGAATATAATGCGGTGTGTGTCCGGTCAAGAATGGGGGATGGACAGATTGGCTTTAAAAACCATATACATAACACTAATTAGATCAGTGATGGATTATGGAAGTATTGTTAGTGAATCTGCAGCTAAAACTCATTTAGCTAAATTAGATAAAAGTCAGGCAGAAGCATTAAGGATTTGTTGTGTAGCATATCAATCATCTCCAATTTCAGCGTTACAGGTAGAAGTAGGTGAAATGCCCCTTCAAATAAGAAGACAACAGTTGATAGTGGTTTACTGGGCAAATCTTAAGGGACAGGATAAATCACATCCCACCTTAAAATTATTAGATCAGTGTTGGGAGTATGGGAATAATTTTTTTATTGTTTTGGATGGGTGGTAGGGGATCTAGTAAAGGAGATGGGCATAAAGGTTTTTAGAATTACACCAAGAGTGATCCTGCCAGCTGTTCCGTTGTGGATTTTGCCTCAACCTCTAGTAGATTTGACACTACTGGAATGCAGACAAAAAGAAGGTCAGAGTGAGCATGAGGTAATTCAAGTAAGGGAGTATTTGGGTAGAAAGTATGGACATTACTCAAATATTTACCAATGCATCGAAGAATCAAAGTAGCGGACAAGTAGGTATAGCATTTGTTATACCAAAATTGTAAATCTCAAGGAAGGTAAGGATATCAGATAGGCTATCAGTGTTCACGGGGGAAATGATGGCAATTGTGATTGCTTTAAGATGGATTAATGAAACAGGAGAAGGATGTAGTAGTATGTTTAGATTCCATTGCAGCTCTCTCAAGTATCGATGCCCAACAGTCTGACACAAGACAAGATTTAGTAATGGAGATTCTCCATGAATTATTTTTGTTGCAACAAATAAGGGTGAGGGTACAGTTTTTGTGGGTTCCAGCACATGTGGGTGTGAAAGGGAATGAGGTAGCAGATAAGCTGGCAAAACAAGCAGTACAGAATACAAAAGTGGAAAAAGATATATCATATAGTAGATCAGAAATCAAAGCAATAGTTATAAAGGAAATGTATCAAAGATGGCAGGTATAATGAAACTAAAGGAAGACATTTGCATTCAATACAGCCAAAAGTAGGGAAAGGAAGGCATTCTAGTAGAAATAGAAGAGAGGAAAATATTTTATCAAGACTCAGACTGGGGCATACAGGGCTAAATAAGACAATGCAATTAATATCCAAGCATCCAACAGGGCTTTGTGAATGGTGTGGCAGTAATGCACGAGTTTTGTTGCGAACTGCCATTAAAAAAAAAATGAGGAAGAAGAATTCATATCAGAGCAAAAACCAAGCCATGAGGTCAAAATAACTGCCTGCAGAGCTCAGAGACAGGATTGTGTAGAGGCACAGATCTGGGGAAGACTACAAAAACAATTAGGGTGCATTGAAAGTTCCCAAGAGCACAGTGGCTTCTGTAACTTAAATGGAAGTTTTGAACAACCAGGATTCTTCCTAGAGCTGGTTGCCTGGCCAAACTGAGCAATCAGGGGAGAAGAGCCTTGGTAAGAGAATTGACCATGAATCCGTAGGTCACTCTGGTTGAGCTCCAGAGATGTGGGCTTTAAGGCCAGATGGAAACCTCTCCTCAGTGCAAGAAAGCAAAAAAGCACCTAAAGGACTCTCAGACAGAGAGAAACAAGATTCTCTGGTCTGATGAAATGAAGATTGAACTGTTCTGCCTCAATTCCAAACGTCATGTCTGGAGGAAATCAGGCACCGCTCATCACCTGCACAATACCATCCCAGTGGTGTAGTATGGTGGTGGCAACATGCTGTGTATTTTTCTTTTTTAGCAGCAGGGACTAGTCAGGGTTGAAGGAAAGCTGAACACAGCAATTTACAGAGATATCCTTAAAGGGACAGTTCACCAAAATTTAAAGTACTCATCATTTTCTCACCCTTATGCCATCCCAGATATGTATTTTTTTCTCTTTTTTTTTCTCAGCAAAACGCAAAGATTTTTAGAAGAATATTTCAGCTTTGAAGGTTTTTACAATGCGAGTGAATGGTGATTAGACCTTTGTAGCTCCTACAATCACAAAGGAAACATAAAGGTAATCCATATTGCTCCAGTGGGTAAATCCATATCTTCAGAAGTGATATAATAGGCGTGGAAGAGAAACCGATCAAACTTGAGTCCCTTTACACTTTTACATCTGAAAGTGAAATAGAAAGTGGAGATTTAGAGTAAATAAGGATTTAAGATTTGATGTCTTTCTCACCCACGATCTCATATCATTTGATCCCATATAATTTCTGTAGATATCGATTTGCCTACCTCGAGAAATATGGATTAACTTTTATATTTGCTTTGTGATATTAGGAGCTACAAATGTCTGATCACCATTCACTTTCATTGTAAGGACCTACAGAGCTGACATATTCTTCTAAAAATTTTTGTGTTCAGCAGAAGAAAGTCATACACATCTGGGATGGAATGAGTTGAGTAAATGATGACTCATTTGAATAAAAGACAATGCAAGAGTGGCTAAGGGACAACTCTGTGAATGACCTTGAGTGGCAAAGTGACATCTCAGGAGAGACTCTCAAGCTCTGTCAGGTTGGATGGGTATTGTCGGTGGACGGACATTTTCAAGGATCTGCAGTGAAGAATGGCAGAAAATCCCCAAATCCAGGTGTGCAAAGCTTGTAACATCACCCCACCAAAAAAAAAAAAAAGTAAGTACTGAGTTAAGGGTCTGAATTCTTATGTAAATATGATATTTAAGTTTTTTCTTTTTTAAGAAATTTTCAAGTCTGTTTTTGCTCGTCATTATGGGGTATGGTGTGTAGTTTAAAAAAATGTAAAATAATTTAAAGCATTTTAGCATAAGTCTGCAATATTATTAATGCAATGCTTAACATTGATCAGCTGCTGTAGTTTGTTTTCATCTAGAATGTAGTCCCTTCCTCTAGTTAGTCATCCATTCCCCAAATTATTCAATTTAAGTTCAGAAATAGGAGACCACACTAATATCTACATCAATATTTTTCCCAGATGAAACTCAGTGGGTTCCTGGTGTTATCTTGACCTTTGATAAATGAAATTCCTCAACACTGACCTTCTATTTGGGTAGATTCTATATTTCTCTCTTCATTCATACATGTTGTATCTGTCTGTGGAAGTAAATAAAAAATAGATTGTAGTAGAATAGGCCGAAATCTTAAGATCATTACCGGTTAAGTATTTGGCTCAAATCAGATCTACATATTTGACATGTGGCCCATATGCAGTGGAAAACAACATCATTCTACCTATAGATGAGGGGTTTCTTTCTAAATGTGTAGATGAATGTAATCAATAAATCAGAATTTAGAGATCTTTACTTAATAATAGGGTATTGAAAAGGCCAATTTTTGTACTGAAGATATACATGATTTTACTGGTATCTTAGTAAGTATTTGAATTGACCCAGAAAATATGGTGTTTATGATTTATTTATGTTTTCATTAACAAATAACTCATACCTTTTGTGTTCCATTTGTACCTGCACAATCACTTGACACTATAGGGAAACATAAGAGAAAAAGAAATACAGATTTTGAAAAGCATGAGTAAAAAAAAAGCAAAGAGACAATCTCAAAGCATATACATAGAGCAGCTTAAGATGTACGGGAAACCAACATATTTGGGCTCCATTTGTTGACCTCCACACGTTCACTTTAGTCAACAAATTGAACGACCAAGTTGCCATTTTTGTCATGTTTGAAACCTGTCTGTTTTTAATATTTACTTAATGATGTTATATACATTATCTAATCACTACTGTATACAGGCTAAATGCATTATCCGAAAATAATGTATAGTAATTATACAAGAACAAAAAAAAACAAACACTTTTATTGGTTCAGTAGTTATAATATTAAGAGTTCCCCTTCTGTCACTCACTCAACGTTGTGCTGATGTAGTGACACTAGGTGTTGCTCTTGGGAGCCTCAAACACCTCCAATCTTTGAGAAAAAGCACATGAGAATTGGTGAGTGGAATTTGCATGCCACTCCCCCGGACATACGGGTATAAAAGGACCTGGAATTTTTTTCTTCGGAGCCATGCGGTTGTGTGTCGCAAGCTGAATCCCACTCCCAGTCCATTCACCTCTAAATGAAGAAGTGTATGCTGTTGCATATTCGGCGCATTCCAGCGACTTTCTATCTTTCTCCACGATCAGTGTAGTGACGAGTATGCCCCTGGGTGCTTCGACAGCAATAAGACATTATATGTATAGAGTATATTTTCTCTATTAGAGTCTTTTTAAAGATGCCTTTCCATCTTTGTGTAGTTCCTGGATGCGATCGTTATCTCTCCACCTCCGACGGCCACGAGCGCTGCTTCACGTGTCTGGGCAGCGGTCACATTGAGGCAGCGTTCGTGGATGGTTCATGTTCACATTGCGAGAACAAGACCATGGCAACGCTGTGGTTGCGGCTTTCCTTCTTCTGTGAGAAAGCAGCTTCAGCCACCCCCCCATGCCGTGCCGTCTACCTACGGGCTCGAGGCTAGCTTGGCTGGCACTGGAGGCGATATTGGGATTTCAATGGGCATGGTCTCGCCGGGTAAACCCTCGCGGAACTCCCGTTCCCCAGCATGCTCGTTTGCCTGTCAAGCTCCGAGATGAGACCAGCGTGACTCACGGGCAACTTAAAGTTTCTTTCAGAGCCTGCAAGCAGGAGTCCTCCTCGATTGACTGGGCTGCCACCTTCATGTCTGCCCGCCCAGTCTAAAACCGATGCAGAGCTGGGCTGCTGCGAGTGTCGGGTTGGACTGGGAGAGCCCGTGAAGTAAATCTTGTGTTCTCTTTTGTTTTGTGTTCGCTGCACCCAGAATGGGTGGCGATACACACATTTTCAAAGAGCAGTTTCCTCACTTCTTGAGTCACCGCCCTGTGTTTACAACTGCTGTTAAATTGCGGCAACTGGACTCCAAGCACCTGCGGCCTAGATGCCATGAACACGGGCCCGCCACCTTCACGTGCCCGGCCGCACCACACCCACGGCCAGGTGGTTGTGACGAGCTATGATGGCGGTCAAAAATCCCTCCTCCCCCTTCACTGACCCATCCCCCCTCCAAGGGCAGGAGGGAGGTAAGTACTTTGAGGTTCCCCTAAGCGCAGCCACCTTGGGATGAAGCGAGGCTCCTCAACATGGCGTTTCCTGCTCCCCCTGCCACGAGGCCTCACCCCCAGGTACATCAGATGCGATTGTCCCCTTAGTGCCTGGAGCTTATTTCGCCAGGTGCCCGCCGCAGTTCGGCACTGTCCGCTTCATCTCGGTGCAGGGCAAGAACGCCGCACCCCATGCTTGTCCCTCCAGCCAAGATGAGGAAAGGGTTCTACAGCCCTTACTCCATCGTGCCAAAGAAAGGCCATTTTTGGACCTGCGAGTTCTGAACCGGGCCCTGTACAGACTTTTGTTCAAGATACTGACACGGAAATGCATTTTGGCATGCAGCTGGCATCAAGATTGGTTTGCGGTGGTAGTCCTGAAGGATGCGTTCTTTCACATCTCAGTTTTACCTCATGACAGACCCATACTACGATTTGATTTTGACGGCCGGGTGTATCAGTACAAGTTCCCTGTCCCCTCGCGTCTTCACGAAGGTCGCAGAGACAGCTCTTGCCCAGTTAAGGAAAGTGGGCGTCCGCCTGCTCAACTTCCTCAATGATTGGCTGATCTAGCACATTCTTGAGCATTGCTGTGCGCACACAGGGATCTGGTTCTCAGTCACCTCAGCCATTTAGGGCTTTGGGTAAACTGGGAAAAGAGCAAGCTCTGGATGGGGTTAGACTCTATCTTCGTGATAGTGTGCCTCACGAGTGAGTGCGTGCAGTTGGTGTTGAACTGCCTGTAGTCATTCAGGCGGAGTACAGCGGTCCCACTGAAACAGCTTTAGAGGCTCCTGGGGCATATGAAGTCCTCGGCGACGGATGTGCCACTTGGGTTAATGCATATGAGACTACTCCTGTGCAAGGTCAGGGAGGATGAGGAACAAGTCACCCTCGTGGCCACCATATTTGGCCCACCCAGACTTGGTTCTCGGACCTCCTTGTGACAGCGCCTTCCTGGCAAATTCCTCTGAGGAAGCCCATCATGGGATCTCTTCATGGTCCCCCTGGGCCTTCGAAGAGCCCTGTTTGAGCTGCTAAAGTCAGTCGAGCTGAAAGCCCTCTCCTTAAAGATGGCCATGCTGATTGCGCTCACTTTCATCAAGAGGGTTGGGGACCTGCAAGCGTTTTCTCTCCGTGACACTTGCCTGGAGTTCGGTCCGGTAGATTCTCATGACATCCCAGTTTGTCCGCTCTCACTACCCTCGAGGGTTGGGCAGCCAAGGGATACACAGAGATTTTTTGGTGGATAAGGCGGTTGTGGTGCACTTGTGTCTGCAAACTGCTGCAACCTGGCAGAATCACCCGGCACTCCCCTCCAGAGTCTATAGGACTACATCATCTCTGGCGACCAAAGCCTACAGTTCCGCTGGACAGGCCATCTCCACCCTGCATGCCTTGGCCCTCCTGCAAGTACACCATGCCAACGCACTGAAAGAGCTGCTCTTGGGTAGTCCTGATACCAATGTGATGCAGGAGCTGCACTTGGCAAAAAGCCCTCTGCAGCGGCAAAGACCCAGGCGGATCTGCTGCAGCCCGTGCCAAGTCCTCTGCCCCAGCGTAGAGCCCCCAAGAAGGCTCCTAAGCGCCCCTGAGATGGATGATTCCAGGAGGAAGACGTCCAACGGTACTCTGGAGCTGGTGACTAGACTACTCCGTCCCCCGGTGGAGGGCTGGGAGGAGAATCTTGTGTTCCCTATGTTTGTTGTTGCCGCACCCCGAAAGGGCTGCGGTAACCATAGTTACCTTCCTCACTCCTTGAGTCACACAGCCGGCGTTTACGACTGCTGTTATCACGGCAACCGGACACAGAGCACTTGCGGCCAGGGCCCTGTCCCTCCAGCCAAGATGAATAAAGGGTTCTACAGCCCTTACTTCATCGTACCGAAGAAAGTTGGTGGGTTGCGGCCAATCTTGGACCTGCAAGCTCTGAACCGGCTTTGCACAGACTCCCATTCAAGATGTTGATGTCGAAACGCATTTTGGCATGCGTCCGGCATTCAAGATTGGTTTGTGGCGGTAGATCTGAAAGACACGTACTTCCACGTCTTGGTTTTTTCTCGGCACAGACCATTCTATGGGTCGCCTTCGAGGGCAGGAATCCTCCCCTTCAGTCTGTCCCTTTTGCCTGAGTCTTCACGAAAGCGTTAAGGGAAGTGGGCATTCGCATCCTCAATTATCTCAATGACTGGCTGATTCTAGCCCACTCTAGAGATCTGTTGTGTGCACACAGGGAACTGGTGCTCAGGCACCTCAGCCATTTGGGTCTTTTAGGTCAACTGGGAAAAGAGCAAGCCCTACCCAGTTCAGATTATCTATTTTCTCAGGATGGAGTTAGACTCAGTCTCTATGATAGCAAGCATGTGCAGTCAGTGCTGAACTGTCCGAAGCCATTCAGATGGAGAACGGCGGTTACACTGAAACACTTTCAGAGGCTCCTGGGGCATATGGCATCCCCGGCGGTGGTTACCCCGCTCAGGTTGATGCATACGAGACAGCTTCAGCACTGGCTTCAGACTCAAGTCCCAAGATGGGCATGTCGCTTCAGCATGCACTGCGTGGCTATCACGCCGACCATCCGCCACTGGTTCAGCCCGTGGATAGATCTTGCATTTCTGCAGGTGGGGGTCCCCCTACAGGAAGTGCCCAGGCACTTCGGGGTCATGACAGATGCCTCCAAGCTAGGCTTGGGCACCTTGTGCAACGGGCATGCATCTGCTGGCTCCTGGACAGGTCAATGTCTGCATTGGCATATCAACTGCCTTGAGATGCTGACAGTACTGCTCGCCCTGTGGAGGCTTTTGCCATTGATCCAGGGCAAGCACGGGTTTTTCCCGGAAGGACAACATGGTGACAGTAGTGTATATAAACTGCATATATAAAGTAGGAATACTCACCTTATTTTACTGTTATGGTTATCTCCTCAGTTCTGTCTCCACTTATGACCTGACACAGGCAATCTCCAAAATCTGATCATCTGATGTCCTTCAGTTTTAAGGACACATTTCCCCTCTACATCCTCAGTGAACAGACTCACTCTGACCTCATAGCCCCTACCCTCTGTCACTTTTCCATTCTTATAGATGCAAACAATGTCTGTTTCTTTAAACCAATAGATCTTCATGTCAACATCACTGATTTCATGGGACAGACAACATGGCACAGTGATTTTGTCCCCTAGTTTAACCTCTTCTCTCTGAGTTTTTTTTACAGTCCTTCTGAAACTTTTCTTTTCGTGTCAGTAAAAAGAGAGATAAAAGGTTTATCTGGATACACAAAAATCAATTTTCTAAACTTCATTTATATCACATTAAATCCATTTTAAATGTATCTGGCTAACTCCAAACATGCACATTATTCTATTTTTGAGACAGTATGTGAAGCAAAATCAAATCACAAATATTTTAATAAAACTTACTGCCAATACCCATTTTCTCTCCTAAAAAGAAACAAAACAAACACAGTTAGAGAAGAGAGAGATTTCAGATGAACAAAATACACCAACAACATCCTTCCACCACTGACAACACACTGACATTATTTACACATTAAGATTCTGCTGTCACAACACAGAATTAAGAAACAATCTATTTGGGCATCTTTATTTTAATGTAATTTGATCAAATAAACTGTGGTCCATTACTGATATCTTGATTATTGTAATTGCCTCAATGTCGGTCTGCCTCAATCCACATCTCACTTGCAGCTTTTTCAAAATGCGGCAGCCAGATTATTTATTCTTTAATTGTTAATACTGTTTAAAGTTCCCCGTCTGTCGCTCACTTGATGTTGTGTGGAATTAAGCGACACTAGGGGGTCTTTCTTGACGGCCTCAGTTACCTCTGAACTTGAGAAAAGGCCAATGAGAAATTGGCAGACAAAATTTGCATGTCCCTCCCCCGTACATACGAGTATAAATGGATGGAAACGTGCGTTTGTCCATTCAGATTTTTTTCTTCGGAGCGGAGCAGTTGTGTGTTCAGCAAGCTGGTGTTCCACTACTGTTCCACTTGCCTCCAAGAGCATTGCTGTTGGATCCTACGGTGCAATACAAGTGGCTTTCTCCCTTCTCTGCACACCTGTGCAGTCCAAGCCCCCGAGCGCTTCGACAGTGTTTCCTTAAAGTGCAAATAGACCTGTAAAGAGTAGATTTCCTCAAAGAGTATATACATTGGCGTTGAACATCTTTTTAAAAGACGCGTCTTTTTAAAGATGTCTTTCCGCCTTTGTGTAGTTCCTGGATGCGGGAGATATGTCTAAGCTTCTGACGGTCATAAGAGCTACCTCGTGTGACTAGGCTGCGATCACACGCAGGCAGTGTTTTATGAATGGTTTATGTTCTCATTGCAAGAACATAACCATGGCAAAGCTGTGGTCATGGCTTTCTTTCCTCCAAGAGAAAGACACTTCAGCCACCCCCCCGCCCCGCGCCACACCTCTTTCATACGGATTGTTACCAGTGCGGCTAGCAATGAAGGCGATTTGGGGAGCGCAGCGGGCTCGGTTTTCACTGGGTAAATCCCCACAAACCACCTTACCCCAAAAGGCTCGTTTGCTTATGTCCGGGTCCGGCGCAAGAACGGCTAGCCCCAAGGCCAGTCTGATGTCTCCCATATGCTCACCGAGGGCATTGGCCTGCAGCTTCTAAATATCAGGCAGCTCCGCTTCAACCTGGGCCCAGCTTTCAGCCTCAGCATAGAGCTCCCCGCAGGAAGCTTAAACCCCCATCTCACAAACAACTACTTGGACCCAGAAGGCTCCCAAGCTTTCCTGAGACGATTAAACCAATGAGTGAGATGTCCACTACGGAGTTGGTATCTGGACCACTCCATCCCCTGGTGGAGGGCCGGGAGGGAAATCTCTTGCTGCACCTCGCCCAGGCCACGATACCCACATTGCCAGGAAAAAGAGAGTGGTTTCCTCACTTCTTCGGTCATCTATCCGGTGCCCCCACATGCTGTTCTCATGGCGGTCTGGTGCCAAACACCTACAGTTAAGGCACCATGGACGCGGTCCCCTGTAGACTCCCGGTGGCCAGTTCTGACAAGTCTAGAGGACACCTCCATAGGACCTCCTCCTCAGTCACTTTCCCACCCCCAGTCGGGTACGCGGAGGTAGGTAAGTGCTTTGAATTTTTTTCTCAGCACAACTGTTTCGGGCCGCAACTTTGCTCCTCGACATAATATTACCTGCTCCCCCCGCTGCGAAGCCCCACCGGGTATGTCATATGTGATCGTCCCCCCCCGCTCGGAGCTTGGAAGTGTCACTTAGGTATTCCAACCCGTTGCGCTGGCAGGCCGGGAACATCTGACTTGGCTACGCAATTTAGTTTTCCAGGCATTCGCCCCACAGAGATGCGATAGAGCCATCCCTCCAGCTGAGATGAAGCCAGTGTTACACGGCCCTCACTTCATCACACCTAAGACAGGCAGTGCGTTACGGCCAATCTTGGACCTGCGAGTTCTGAACCGGGCCTCACACAGACTACCGTTCAAAGGTGCTTACACAGAAACGTATTCTAATGTGTGTCTAGCATCTAGATTGGTTCGCAGCGGGAGACCTGAAGGATGCATACTTTCACGTCTCACTTTTGATTCGGCACAGACCCTCCTCCCTACGGCTCGGCGTACTAGCACCAGGTCCTCCACGTCGGCTCTTCCCTGTCCCCTTTCATCTTCACAAAGGTCACAGAGGCGGCCTTTGCCCCGCTAAGGGAAGTGGGCATCCGCATACTCAATTTCCTTGATGACTGGCTGATTCTAGCTCACTCTCGAGAGTCTCTGTGCGCCCACAGGGACAACTGGGAAAAGAGCTAGCTCTGCCCAGTTCAGAGCTTTTCTTTTTCTCGGCATGGAGTTAGCCTCAGTCTTAATGACAGCGCACCTCACAAGCGAGCGTACGCAGCCATTGCTGAACTGCCTAAGTTTGCTCAGACAAGGCACAGTGGTTCCACTGTGGCAGTTCCAGATGCTCCTGGGGCATATGACATCCTCAGCAGCAGCCGCGCCACTCGGGTTGATGCATACGAGACCGCTTCAACACTGGCTTCAGACTTGAGTCGCAAGATGGGCATGGCACCGCGGCAAATACTGTGTGTTCATCACCTCTTTCTGCTGCCAGACATTCAACCCTTAGACAGACCTCTGTTTTCTGTGGACAGGAGACCCCCTACAGCAGGTGTCAAGACATGCCGTGGTCACCACAGACGCCTCAAAACTGGGTTGGGATGTCATGTGCAACGGGCATGAAGCTGCTGGCTCCTGGACAGGACCGTGCCTATATTGGCACGTCAAGTTTTTGGCTGTAATTCTTGCCCTGTGGAGGTCTCTTCTGCTGATCCAGGGCAAGCACATCTTGATCTGTTCAGACAGCACCACAACGGTGGCGTACATAAATCACCAAGACGGCGTACCTCTCGTCACATCACAACTCGCCTTTGGAGTCAGCGACTCAGGCCGTTGCATACCACTCATATCCCGTGCAGCATCAACACTGCAGCGAACGCGCTGTCGTGACAGGGCACGCTCAGTGGAGTGTGGAGGCTCCACCTCCATGTGGTCCAGCTGATTTGGGAGTGGTTCGGCAAAGCACAGGTGGAACAGTTTGCTTCACAAGAGACCTCCCACTGCCTGCTCTGGTACTCCCTAACGAAGGCTTCCCTCGGGACAGATGCACTGGCACACAGCTGGCCACGGGGGCTGCACAAATGTGCATTTTCCCCCAGAGCGCCTACTTGCACAGGTGCTGTGCAAGGCCATGGAGGACGAGGTACAAGTCACCCTAGTGGCCCCCTATTGGCCCACTTGGACTCGGTTCTTGGATTTTACACTCCTTGCGACAGCACCTCCCAGGCAGATTCCCCTGAGAAGGGACCTTCTTTCTCAGCCTTCTTCTCAACAGGCTGCGGAAGATCCAATTGGCCTACCACCTGCTGTTGTAGACATAATTAACCAAGCCAGAGCTCCCTCTACCAGGCAGCTTTATGCCCTCAAGTGGTGCTTGTTCGCAAATTGGTGTTCTTACCGATCTGAAGACTCAGAGATATGCAGTCAGTGCTCTCATCTCTGCAGGATAGGCTGTCCCCCTCCACCTTGAAGGTCTATGTAGCCTGTCGGCTCACCACAATGCAGTGGACGGCAAGTCCTTAGGGAAGCACGACCTGATCATCAGGTTCCTTAGAGGTGCCCGGAGGCTGAACCCTGACAGGCCATGCCTGTTCCCCTCATGGGATCTCTCCGTGGTCCTTTCAGGCCTTCAGAGACCTCCCTTCAAGCCGCAAGAGTCAGTTGAGCTTAGAGCCCTATCCTTGAAGACGGCCCTCCTGATTGTGCTCACTTCCATCAAGAGGGTTGGGGACCTACAAGCGTTCTCTGTCAGCGACACTTGCCTGGAGTCTGGTCCAGCAGATGCTCACGTCCTTATAAGACCTTGACCGGGCTACGTGCCCAAGGTTCCTACAACTCCCTCAGAGGTAGTGAACCTGCAAGCGAAGCTGCCCCAGGAGGAGGCAGACCCTGCCTTATCATTGCTATAATTTTGTCCAGTGGATGCTTTGCGTACCTATGTGGACCACACAAAGAGCTTTAGATGTTCTGAACAGCTCTTTGTTTGCTGTGGCAGACAGCAGAAAGGGGCACTGTCTCCAACAGAGGTTGCACACTGGGTCGTCAATGCCATGGCTGGCCTATCAGACTCAGGCCGTGTCCGTCCCCTTGCGGGTTCGAGCACACTCTACAAGCAGTGTGGCGTTCTCGTGTGCACTGGCCAACGGCACCTCCCTAGCAGACATCTGCAGAGCGGCGGGCTGGGCAACACCCAATACCTTTACGAGATTCTACAATCTCAGGGATGAGTCGGTCTCATCCCGAGCACGTAGACCTCAGTAATGCAGAACAGCTGACCGGATGTTCCGCTTGCACATAGTGTCCTTCCCCTCCACTGAGGCGATCATGTGCGTTCTTTCTCCCAGGAGAGACCACTAGGCTCGTGCTTCCTGGATGTCTTTCCCCCATAGCCTGCTGGCCACAAATTCACCAGAGGAATTCCTGTCCAGACCCACTATGGATACTAACTACTCTGTACTGGAATAGGTGCTCCACAGGGTTTGGCCAACACGGATTAATCCCCTGTGTGTAAGAATAGGAGTTGGAAAAGAATGCCTTCCCCAATGCGTGTTATAGTGTTAAATGGCCCCAGCTGCTTTAACTCTATGCGAGAAACATAGAGAGAGAAGAGGCATGGCTGCCGCAGCCTGCTCCCATGATTGGCACGTCGCTTGCCCCCCCCCTTTGGGGATGCCGGGAACCTAAAAAGTTTGACATTTTTATGGGGCATTGGGGAAGTGTATGTGCAGTCTGACGCAACCTGCTGATTTGGCACACAACTGCCTGCCCGCTCCTGCGTGAGCAGTTCACATACACAGTTCAGCACATGGCATGACTGACTAGGAACCCTTAGTGTCGCTTCATTCGACACAACGTCAAGTGAGTGACAGACGGGAAATGTCTAGGTTACTATTGTAACCCCCATTCCCTGATGGAGGAAATGAGACTTTGTGTCCCCCCGGGCACGATGCTGTACCACGATGCTGTACCTCATTCTCGGCTCCTCAGTACAAAACCTGAATGGACAGATGCACGATTCCCTCCTTTTATACTCTGTCCAGGGGAGGGACATGAAAATTCTGTCTGTCAATTTCTCATTGTCCTTTTCTCAAGTTCAGAGGTAACCGAGACCTTCAAGAAAGACCCCTAGTGTCACTTCATTTGACACAACATCTTGTTCCCTCCATCAGGGTTACAATAGTAACCTAGATGTTTTATTGAGTCTCCGAGTCAACTGATTAGGCCTCTTATTTTCATCTACTAATAATAAATAATGCAGTTTTGTTATTTTGTTTTCCTTTTGCTCTGCTCATGTTTCATGAATAATGCAAAATGTACCTAATTTTCATTAACCTGAGTTTTTTGTACCCTTAATTTATTTGTATTTTTTTTGGTACTAAACCCTTGCAATAAAAAGCAACAAACTTCTATTTCTGAAATATTTTTTATCCATAAGATGAAATGATCAGAAAATAAACTTAATTTTCATGTATTTCTGGTAGTACTGCATTTTTATTTTTAGATGGTAAAGCCATGTAAAAAAAATAATAAAGTAAAAATATTTGTTAAAATATCTAATTTATCTAACTAAGGTTAATGATCTTTGTCTTTTAAAAACCCCTCTTTTTATTTATTTTATTACTATTATCAATTTTCTATAAGTTATTTATTATAATCAGATAGTAAAACAAAAGTGAAGCAGATGTTATTGTTGTATCTTTGAATATATTCAAAATAATGTGCAATATAACGTTCACAACTGGTTAGGATGACTTAACAGCATGATCATTATCAGTGGCATACACAGGCTCTCTGTGGGACGGGGCGAAAAAAATAAAGGATGCATGTGGTGGGGCGGTGCGCAGAAATTCGTGATGGATTTATGGTGAAGCAGTTCCAAACCCTGGTTAAGATAAAAATTGTTTTATTATTTGACTTATGTATTATGTGTTATTATGTGAGATTTTAAGTATACCTACTACACCTCTGTAATGAAAACACATGGGGAACTATTAACTATTTAACCATTTATCTCTCTCTCTTTCTCACACACACACACACACACACACACACACACACACACACGTTTATTGGCTCTAAACAGAAATTAAATTGAGGTAGAAATAATGCTGCCACTAAACTGTTTTTAAAGTTTATAATGATATATTTTTTATTAGGGCTGTCGATTTACCACGTTATGTCATGTTCTCTGTTGTCTTTTGTTTGTGTGCTTTTATGTTGAAGTTTAGTTTAGTTCCAGTTTGGTTCTTGTTGTCCTTTTGTAGTTTTATTTTATGATTGGTTTTCCCCTGATTAGTTCTCATTCCCTGATTGTTGACCCAGGTGTTCCTCGTTCCCTTGTTTGTTCCTTATGTATTTAAGTCCTTGGTTTCCCTGTTTCCACTGTTAGTTCTTGCGTGTTTTGATATGCTCTGTGCCAGCTTCCCTGTGTTTTTCTTTGCTCTGAGTTTTCTTTGTTTTTTTCAATAAACTGCTGCACTTAGATCCTCAGTTTTTGCCTGGCATCACACGTTAATTCAGTAACATTCATTTTATTAAAAATAACACATTTAAAAAAAAAAAAAAAAAATCAATCAATCGCAATGCCCCCGGACCGTAATAAGGAAGATTCCTGAGAAATGCAAGCTTGTAGTACCACCTGTTTACTCCAGAGGGCAATAATTGAAATTTCAGCTGTGTGGCAATAAGTAGTTTATACAATGAAGAAAACTACCATCCAGCATACAGGGCAACACAGATATGCGTTACGTTCTTCTGTTCAAAACACTTGGAGCGCAAATTCGAACTAAGGGATCACAAGCTGTGTTCTAAGTATTAAACTAAAAATGCGCAACGCACCCAAGATGCTACACAAGCATGTCTGACACAGGTGTAAATTGATGGGTCCTTAAACAAGCCCTCATAATAAATCTCGAACTGACTGACAAATTCACTTGCGAAATGGATTGCTGTGACCTGTATGCCAATGATTGGCTTATGTTCAATAATATGGTAGTAAACCATATATTGTATACTAAAGCCGCATTTTGTATTGTCTTATTAATGATTAACTCTTCTGCTACAAGAATGTAATGCATTTTAAATATCTGAATATTTTGTATTTTTTATATGTGTTTATATGTGTTTATGTATTTAAAATGTACTTTTTAATGTTTTTTTATTGTCAAAGCTTTCAGAGATTGATGCAATCACAGATTCAGTTTGGCATATGTATGTCTGGTAAGAAATATTTTTATTGGAATTAATTGTTAGAAAGTGTTAATCTAGTTTTACAAAAAATAATGGTAACGAACATGTTTAAGGTAGCTACAAGTGTTATCCTCAGTATAACTTTTCTTAACTGCTTAAAAGACCTAACTTCTCTTTCATCATACCATTGCATTGTTTGGGGGTGGGGTAGTTTTAGCACAATCTGTGCCGTGATGTCACAATCGAGTGATTGATGTCTAAACAATGCAAGTGAATGTACTCCATTTTTGACAGTCCAAACTGCATATTTAGGGTGAAATGATAAACGATTGATTATTTAGAGACAAAACAATACTTTTGCTCAGCAGTTAAGGCTCTGGGTTACTGACCAAAAGGTCGGGGGTTCTAGCCCCAGCACAGTCAAGATACCACTGTTGGGCCCTTGACCCTATCTGCTCCAGGGGCGCTGTTTCATGGCTGACCCTGTGCTCTGATGCCAGCTTAGTTTAGATATGCGAAAAACTGCATTTCATTGGCTCTGTACCTGTATTCTGCACAATGACAATAAAGTTGAATCTTAATCTCTGTGACGAGTGCTCATGAGAGGGATGACGCAAGTTCGTTGGTTAGGTCACATCACGTGGAAGTGTCAGGAAGCAAGTCATTGTTTATGTTTGTTATTTGGAAATTATTTTTTTATTTTATATTGTTTTGGACAATTTTGGTTTATGAACGGTGCAAGTTTCTATTGTAAAGAGAATTTTATTTGCCCCACCGGACAAGCAAGCTGAATAAACCATCAATAACAAAAAATAAATAGCTATATTTGTGTTGAAAATACTTGTGCTAATGTGCACCTGAATGGTCAAATACATTTCAAATTTTTGCCAAAATGCCCTTCTTGCGAGGCGTTCATGTAAACACAGAGTGATGTCTAAAGTGAATGTAAACAGTGTAGGAATGAGACAGATTTGTATTAAAATGTCAGACTTGTAAGTATAAATGTAAGCTAATAAACTTGCGGCTGTCTAGTGTATCATTATAATCAAACAACCAGAACAAGAAAACACTCTCTGCTCTTGACTGAATAACTTTAGTAGCTTTAAAAAGTATTAATGTATAATCATACAGTATAGACCAGTAGTACATGTTGCATTTCACTCTGAAGGTTTACTTGAAACCATTCTTTCATAATTAACGTATTAGTTTGTGTGTTATTATTTGTTGTGATATTAAAGCTGGTATTGAGAATCGTCATATTTCACAACCGACTTCTGAACTGTTGGTATTGTAATAATGTATAGCCTCTATTGTACATGATATATCTTGCCGCAATAACATGATAAAAATGTAGATCTCATTCCATAGAAGAGTAAGTACTCCTGCTGTTAATGATGGTGATGGAGGCTTTCCTTTATTTGGCTACCATAAAACATAACATAAAATAATTGTCATATGGCAATAGCCTCCTCCACTACACAGTGCAGTTCACATTTCAAGTTCAACGATATCCACTGTTAAAAAGGCAATTAAAAAAAAAGTTCAATAAATGTCTGATGTTTCCAAAGTCAATGAGTAATCGTGTTAAATAATCGTGATCTCAATGTTGACCAAAATAATACTGATTATGATTTTTGCCAATATCGAGCAGACCTACTTTATTGTCAGTGTGCTTGAAATTATTTAATAAAAAGAAATATTCAAGTAGGGAGTTTAAAGTGTGTTCCTTTATCTGTCAATGCTATCACTTTTTCAAATAATAATTTGATCACTTGCAATTAATAGTGCGGACAGTCTGCCTGAAAAGATCTGATTTGAGGAAAAAATAAAAAAAAATCTGATTTGCCGGCAGTCTGAACATTGCCTTGAGGTCCCTCCCAAATGTACACTTTTACCACTCATGCCCCCTCATCGACTGGCGGCCCATCGATCTGCACTCGCTTACGTCACCAAAGTCTGCACTCAGAGGAAGATCGCAAAGGCGGAGAGAGAAATTTGTGTCAAGACCGAGGGGTATTGTGACAGGGCCATTGACGTACTGTCCGCAGTACTTTCAGTCTAGTATTATTTTATAGCAGTTGTTCTATAGTTATTATAACGTTGTTTTTTAGTAGTTAATCAATGTACGTGTTAACGTATTAAAGTACTGAACCACTCAAGTAGCGCGAGCAACTCGTGAAATTGAAAGCAATGTTTTCCGCATTACGTTCTCAACAGAGACCGACAACATATTAAACCCTTTAAACAAGCTGTACTCTCAAATCCACAAAGAAAAGTCACTACCGTTGAGAGGCATGAAATTCACTTACCTTTCTCAGTCAGCTGAAGTACACTGTAGAGAAGCTTAAATTGTCATTGACTATAGGGCTGTTAGAACAGAATATATAAAATCTGTTTCTTATGACGTTCAGAGCAGTGCTTACCACACGCAGTGTCGTTTGCTGAACAACTTGACAAATAGTCAGATCTGATGAAATTCTTTCGCTTTCACTTTCTCTGTAACTGCTATAAAAATCCCCCCCCCAACAGTTTCAATGACAAACCAGTTTCTGCTGTTGATATGGTCATATATCTGAAATATTTTTTTTATCCATAAGATGAAATGATCAGAAAATAAACGTAATTTTCATGTATTTCTGGTAGTACTGCATTTTTATTTTTAGATGGTAAAGCTATGTAAAAAATAAAGAATTTTTTTTAAATATCTGATTTATCTAACTTAACAGATTAATGATCTTTGTCATTTAAAAAACACTTTTTATTTATTTTATTACTATTATTAATTTTATACAAGTTATTTATTATAATCAGATAGTAAAACAAAAGTGAAGCAGATGGTATTGTTGTATCTTTGAATATATTCAACATAAAGTGCAATATAATGTTCACAACTGGTTAGGATGACTTAACAGCATGATCATTATCAGTGGCATACGCAGGCTCTCTGTGGGACGGGGCGAAAAATAAATAAAAAAGGACGCATGTGGTGGGGCAGTGCGCAGAAATTTGTGATGGATTTATGGTGAAGCAGTTCCAAACCCTGGTTAAGATAAAAAAATTGTTTTATTATTTGACTTATGTATTATTATGTGAGATTTTAAGTACACCTACTACACCTCTGTAATGAAAACACACGGGGAACTATTAACTATTTTTCTCTCTCTCTCTCTCTCTCTCACACACACACACACACACACACACACACTCACACTCAGTTTATTGGCTCTAAATAGAAATTAAATTGAGGTAGAAATAATGCTGCCACTAAACTGTTTTTAAAGTTTATAATGATATATTTTTTATTGGGCTGTCGATTTACCACGTTATGTCATGTTCTCTGTTGTCTTTTGTTTGTGTGCTTTTATGTTGAAGTTTAGTTTCTGTTTGGTTCTTGTTGTCCTTTTGTAGTTTTATTTTATGATTGGTTTTCCCCTGATTAGTTCTCATTCCCTGATTGTTGACCCAGGTGTTCCTCGTTCCCTTGTTTGTTCCTTATGTATTTAAGTCCTTGGTTTCCCTGTTGCCACGGTTAGTTCTTGCATGTTTTGATATGCTCTGTGCCAGCTTCCCTGTGTTTTTCTTGACTGAATAACTTTAGTAGCTTTAAAAAGTATTAATGTATTATAATCATACAGTATAGACCAGTAGTACATGTTGCATTTCACTCTGAAGGTTTACTTGAAACCATTCTTTCATAATTAACGTATTAGTTTGTGTGTTATTATTTGTTGTGATATTAAAGCTGGTATTGAGAATCGTCATATTTCACAACCGACTACTGAACTGTTGGTATTGTAATAATGTATAGCCTTTATTGTAAATGATAGATCTTGCCGCAATAACATGATAAAATGTAGATCTCATTCCATAGAAGAGTAAGTACTCCTGCTGTTAATGGAGGCTTTCCTTTATTTGGCTACCATAAAACATAACATAAAATAATTGTCATATGGCAATAGCCTCCTCCACTACATAATGCAGTTCACATTTCAAGTTCAACGATATCCACAGTTAAAAAGGCAATTTAAAAAAAAAAAAAAAAAAATTCAATAAATGCCTTATGTTTCCAAAGTCAATGAGTAATCGTGTTAAATAATCGTGATCTCAATGTTCAATTTATTTATAAAGCACATATTAATACAACAAAAGTTGACCACAGTGCTGTACATAGGATAAAATAGCAATCATAAAATCACAATTAAATTCTAAACATTGCTACAGACACCTCACAATCTAAGCGGCGTCAATAATGTTGACCAAAATAATCCTGATTATGATTTTTGCCAATGTCGAGCAGACCTACTTTATTGTCAGTGTGCTTATTGAATAAAAATAAATAAGCAGGGAGTTTAAAGTGTGTTCCTCTATCGGTCAACGCTATCACTTTTTCAAGTAATAATTTGATCACTTGCAATTAATAGTGCGGACAGTCTGCCTGAAAAGATCTGATTTTGGAAAAAAAAAAAAAAAAAAAAAAAAAAAATTTGCCGGCAGTCTGAACATTGCCTTGAGGTCTCTCCCAAAAGGTACACTTTTACCACTCATGCCCCCTCATCGACTGGCGGCCCATCGATCTGCACTCGCTTACGTCACCAAAGTCTGCACTCAGAGGAAGATCGCAAAGGCGGAGAGAGAAATTTGCGTCAAGACCGAGGGGTATTGTGACAGGGCCATTGACGTACTGTCCGCAGTACTTTCAGTCTAGTATTATTTTATAGCAGTTGTTCTATAGTTATTATAACGTTGTTTTTTTAGTAGTTAATCAATGTACGTGTTAACGTATTAAAGTACTGAACCACTCAAGTAGCGCGAGCAACTCGTGAAATTGAAAGCAATGTTTTCCGCATTACGTTCTCAACAGAGACCGACAACATATTAAACCCTTTAAACAAGCTATACTCTCAAATCCACAAAGAAAAGTCACTACCGTTGAGAGGCATGAAATTCACTTACCTTTCTCAGTCAGCTGAAGTACACTGTAGAGAAGCTTAAATTGTCAACACGCAGTGTCGTTTGCTGAACAACTTGACAAATAGTCAGATCTGATGAAATTCTTTCGCTTTCACCTTCTCTGTAACTGCTATAACCCCCACCCCCACAGTTTCAATGACAAACCAGTTTCTGCTGTTGATATGATCATATATCTCCTCCTGGTCTGTTAGTGTATTTTCAAGCACAAAACCAATACAATTACAACCAGGAACATTTGTTTAAATTTTTTGGTATAAATAAAAACTGGGGGCATGGAATAAGGGATCTTTTGCATGAATGAAAATGTATGTAGCCTAATGGATTTTAAAGCTACACAGTAACTTGTATTGTTACAATTGTGATTATTATGTGAGATTTTAAGAATAACTACTAGACCGCCGTTAATAATTCACTGTGTTTTTATTACAATTTCCACACACACCCACCTGTTATCGGTGCAGAACTTTTCACTTGCCAAGTACACATGTGCATTTTTCCTTTATAACGGTAATAATTTATATAAATCCTTTAGTCCTAGGCTTGCCAAGGACATGCAAGTCTTGAAGTGATGTTGATTACTGGTTGGTAATCACAATCTGTAAAGGAGTTCCTACCGTGGTCTACTTGGCCAGAATATCCTGCGGTTATAAAAACTTCACAACATTTGACCTTATCAGACCAGCAATTGTTTTGTCTAATGTTAACGAACGCTGCCCAACTTTAACAAGTTTAAAAACATTTCCAACAAGTCAAAACAACAGCTTAAGATATGGCACTTGTCTGCTCAGATGACATGTTTTCGGATACCCATCTTTTCATTTCGTTATTTATTTGTCCATTCACTCTGATAAGAAGTCCTGTATCCTTGTGTACACCGGTGCCTCAAATCAGATCAGGTTGCTGCTAGAGGGCCAAAAGTTACATAGTGTAGCTTTAAGTACATGTTCCTACAAGGGAATTGTGGCTAGAGGTGTCTGCAAAATTACTTCCTAAAGAAGTTCTGAAAACGTCTTACCTTCTGTATAAGCTGTAACAAACCTTTGCCCATATGACAATAAAAAGCTTTGACTAGAGTACAATGTACCATGTATTCTTACTTAAGGTGGTTCTCACAGAACTAAAAGACAAAATACTATGAGCAAAATGAACAGACAATTAGTGGACATAGCTTAGATAACAGACTTGCATAAACTTACACAACTTTGTTTCAGGAATATTTAAGAGTTTACCTAACATGCGTTTGAAACAGAAAATGTTAGTACAAGCTACTTAAATCTCAGCATGTCTAATGGATTATTTTGAAGGTAATTAGGATAATTTGAATAGAGAATCAAGGTGAAGTATAAAAATGCAATTGTTCACCTTTTCACAACAGCCATTCACTTACAATAAGCAACCGAATGTTTAGATAAAACAAATTTGACGCCAACAAATATTTTTGACCTTTAATTTATTGCAGTTTCCAGTCTATTTGCATTTATTAGGCGTTTCATCTTTCATGTGCACCTGTCAACATCCATAATAATCTAGATATTAATTTACGTCACTTTTGCAAATCTCACGGTTGCAATTTGATTTAATGTTGAGTAAATCAAATTACAGAAGTGATCTTAAAGTAACAAGCATAGTGGGCTAAAACACATAACTGTTAATCAGAAGGTCACTGGTTTGATCCCCACAGCCACATTGTGTCCTTGAGCAAGGCACTTAACTCCAGGTTGCTCCGGGGGGGATTGTCCCTGTAACAAGTGCACTGCAAGTCGCTTTGGATAAAAGCGTCTGCCAAATGCATAAATGTAACTGCTGCAGCTTTCTCAGTGACTATGGTGTTTTGCGATGCATTTGATAGTACATTGACATGTCAATCAGCAAACATGTACCTGGTTTAATTTGTGATTTCCTACGACACTAGAGACCAGGTGTGAGCATTAATTGACTGATTAGTCTTCAAAATAAATACTTTTGTTCATCCCAAAAAAAAAAAAAAAAAAAAATCCAGAGAGCAATCAGTTTTAATGAAGACCAATATTGCCTGTTTTTAACATGGGTTGCGTGAGGAACACCCTGTTGGGCAACTGGTTTGAATGCAGTCAATTACATACCAACTCTCCCAGTAACAACCAAGTAGAGAAGCCTGTCCTATAAATGCAAATTATAGGTATTAAATGAGGGATTGCAATCACAGTCAAAATTAGTGACTTATGTTGATGGAAGAAAAAAAGGATTTCAATTTCTTCTCACTCTGAACATGTATGCGACTTTTGGAAAGAATTAGAGAGAACAAAGTTAAAGGAATAGTTCATCCATAAATGAACCTTTGCTTATAACTTATTATATTGCCCTTCTCCATTTTCTGCACTCCATCTGAAATAAGGTAATGCAGGTTTGATGCGGCACACAATGCAAGTGGGTTTCAGAATGTGTAGCAAAGCGCTCAGGCGTCTTCTGTTGAGCACTAATGCATGACTGTTCGGACCATTTCCTCCCAGTCAACAGCAAATGACCTATACTACATAAGTATCAGTAAAGGAATAGTTCACTCAAAGATGAAGACTTGATGAATAAAGAAACTGATACACCTTGGATGGTCTGAGGGTGAGTTAATTCAGCAAAACAGATTAAGACTTTTAGGATTTCATTTCAGGCCTCCTCGAAACAATGCAAGTGAATATACTAAATTTTTTGATGGTCCAAGATGCATATTTATTGTGCATCAAAATAATCCACATGACCCTATAGTCGACAAATAAAAGTTCTTCTGAAGGCAACCGATTGAGAAACAGTTCACATTTTATCTACAAATGTCTGCTTCTGTAAATCTGTGATATGTGCTCATGAGAGGGAAGCTGGTTGGCAAGGGCACGCATCACGTGGAGGAGTCCGGAAAGTGCATCATTGTTTACACTATTATTTGGATATTTTTAAAATTTTAAATGGTTTTGTTAATGGTGCTTGGTCTGTGCAAGTTTCTCTTGTAAACAATGACGCCCTTCCGGACTCCTCCTCCACATGATCTTACATCACTCTCATGAGCACGCATCAGAGATGTACAATACAAAAGTGTTGTTTTGTTCCTAAAAATAATGGTTTAAGTTCAGAAGAACTTATTCACTTGGTTTAAAAGGAGACCTGAAATGAAATTCTAATAACAACAATTAAAAAAATAAAATAGTAGAATAACAGGCAAGTTTCAAACAGAGAAGTAGATATGCCGTATCCTCAAGAGTCACTTATCTTGTATATCCAGAGCAGGGGTGCGTTTCCCGTACAACGATGCAACTTGCTGGTTTAACTACCATAGTACGATGCATCTTTAAAGAAATCAACTAGCTCGTCACTACTGTTTCCCGAAACCATGGTACCTGTGTCGCAGATCCATGGTTTGAACCACATTGGTTGGAGCTGTTGTTATAACGTTCTTCTTCTTCTTCTTCGATGTAATGGCGGACTGGTGCTATGAGCACATATCGCCACCTGCTGTAAATTTGGTTCTTTTCTCTTTTCGACTGCGCTTTCTTAGTGACGATGTGGAGTAATTACGTTAACAACTCAACATTCATTATTTGCACAATAAAATATATACATATATAAACACAATGTTGTCTTCTCTGATCCCAAAATCTATAACTATTAATTTCACAATTTCATATTTATTAATTTCTTATTGAATATTGATATATCAGCACAATTAAAATGAAAATAAATGATGGGTTTTAAAAACACTGTGATTGTTATACTATTGTGGACACCTGTTGCATATTTTGCTTAAGATCATTAGCCTACCTATTTAAGTCCCCTTGCCATACAGCTATGTGTTCATATGACCTGTCTGAAAATGAGGCGAAAACCACAATTTTCAAAAAATGAAGTTACAGTTCTTTTGGAGGAGGTGGAGAATAATAAAATCCAGCTATTTTCAAAGCTGAAAAATTGTGTTACAAATGCTGATAAAAAAAAATCCTGGGCAGAAATCACCCAAAAAATAAATGCTGCTGGCTATGGTTATGAGCGAAGCCCAGAAGAATTTAGAAAAAAAGTGGACTTCGCAAGTGTGACAAAACGGAGGGCTGCAGCACGTAGAAGGGAAGCAAAAAAGACTGGTGGGGGTATCAACTCCGTTCCTTCTCTGACTGCAGAGGAAGAGAAAGTTTTGGCCATCCTGGGGCCTGAGGCATTGGAAGGGATCCCTGGAGGCATAGATGCATGTGCGTCAACCAGGCCTTTGAATTCAAAGTTGAGCCCTGCAACATCAGGCCCCCTCCACCCTGGCCCTGGAACATCAGGCCTCCTCCACCCTGGCCTGGAACATCAGGCCCCCTCCACCCTGGCCCTGGAACATCAGAACCCCTTCAACCTGCCCCTGGAACATCAGAACCCCTTCAACCTGCCCCTGTAACATCAGCAATGAGTCCTGGTCTTGGGCTATTGCTCCCTTCTCCTGACTCCCCTCAGTCTGAGGCCTCCTCATGTGCTGGGCAATGTCGTTCTGGCATTCCAGAAAACCAGCCATTAATCTCCCGCCAAAGGAGAAACAGGGGACGTTGTGGCTGCAGTGAGAAGCTGCTTCAGTCGGAGAAGAAGAAATTATCTGAACTCCAGGGAATCAGGAGAGAACTGAGAGCCCTGAAGGAGCAGCAAGGCCAACATCATCAGGAGGTTATGGCCTATAGGAGGGCTAAATTGGAACTCCTGTAACAACAAGCCAGCAAGCCCTCTTTAACCATGCTTCTACCAACCGACAGCAAGTGAAAATTGTGTTATTTACTCAGTATGGAAAGTCAAATCATGTGTGGTTTTTTTTTTTTTTTTTTTTTTTTTTTTTTTCAGATCCACAGATGTAACCCTCTTTTTTTTTTTCCTTCTTCTTTTTTTTTGGCTACATTGTTGGCCATCATGCCTCCCAAAATCCAACCCCTCGTCCTTGTCGTGGGAGGTGGAAACAGACTGGTTCTGGCAAATGGAGCTCTGGTGAAGCTGTGTGGTGCATGGCATTCAATTTGTTTTTCAGTGAAGTTAAAACCCTTCAGCAGTTGAACTGAAATACAAATAAATAAAAAATGTTATGGCCAAATATACTCTTTTGTAATATGTATTTCAAGTGCTTATCTAATACACTGGGCATTCAGTTTAATATGAGTTAAAGAGCATACTATTGTAACTTGACTCAAAGTAGTATATTAATGCCACATAAAAATGCAGGCATTACTGAGTGAAGCTGAAGCATGTTTACCATGCCATGTCATCCTTTATTAAATACCTGAATAATGTGACCAAGCCTGATAATGAAACATATGGAATGTAACTTTTATTTTGAAGTGGTGAGCCACCATCACATAAACCACAAAGTAAATGAAAATTTTGTTAATTCACAACATTAATATCATCAATGACAATATAAGCCAAACATAACACAAAACACTCTTAAGTACTTAGACCATTCTTAAGAGAAGAATGAAAAATATGAAATAACAGAATGACAACAGCCTATTTTAAACCAAATCAACATATACAATATATTAATGTTGTACCTTATTACTATAACAAATCAAAGATGGTAATAATTAATTGTAGTAATTAAATTAATTTAGAACGATTATTAGCTAAGGTGTTTCTATTAACTCTGGTGCATCAAAAGCAGGTGTACTAATGCCTCTCCTAATAAAACAGTGTGTGTTTCAAGTGCTCAACAATGGCAGCTTTACAAAGATTCTTACAGCTGGAGCACAGAAGGCGACTGAGAAGTCAATCAGTTTATATAAATGCCCACATAAGGACAAATTTTACCCCTCTTGACTCACTATCTGATGATGCAATTTTAAGAAAATTCTGTCTTCCAAGGACCAAGATTCTTGAATTATTTCAGATAGTGAAACCACACCTTCAGAGGGCAACAAGAAGAAACTACGCCTTAAGTCCAGAGGTGCAGTTGTTAGCTACACTGCGTTATTTTGCTGTTGGAAGTTTTATGGAGGTGGTGGGTGATGGCCTGGGGCTCAGCAAGTCTTCAGTGAGCAAAAGTGTCACAGCAGTAACACCTTTGCTGTTACAGCTGATGAAGAGCATCCTGGTTTTACCCAAAACTCCTGAGGAAATACAGCTGGCCAATCAACAATTCTATGATATTGACAACATCCCCAGAGTGATTGGCATCATTGATGGCACCCTAATCCAAGTATTAAGCCCTAAGGTAAATGAGCCCTTGTACATTTGCAGGAAGGGCTATCCAGCCATTAATGTTCAAGTAGTGTGTGATCACCAGGGAATGTTCACTGACATTGTGGCAAAATGGCCTGGAAGCACACATGACTCTTTTGCATGGGCCAATTCTGCAATTTGCCAGATGGCTGAAGAAGGTGGCTTTGGTGATAGCTGGCTCCTGGGAGACAGTGGATATCCTCTTCGCCCCTACCTCTTGACACCTGTGCAGCATCCAGCCACCATTGCAGAGGAAAGATTTAATCAGGCTCATGGAAGGACACGCTCTATAGTGGAGAGGACTATAGGACTGTGGAAACAACGTTTTCGCTGCATCAGCAAGTCCAGTGGTGGCCTAAAGCTAAACCCCACCAAAAGCTGTTCTGTTATTGTGGTTACTGCAATTCTCCACAACATTGCAGTCAGGGAAAATGTCCAGCTTCCTGAGGAGGAAGTTGGTGCCGTTGGAGCCGATGGTGAGGAAGATGCTGTTTCTGATGATGATGATCCTTTGAACCCACATCAAGGCAGAATGCAACCTGCAGGAGCAGAAGTCAGAGAACTTTTAATTCAGAATATGTTTGGATGGTAGGCTAATATTTTACAGTTTGGATACTGTGTTTTCTATTATTTGTTTAATTTAATCTGACATAACTTGTGTTAATAAATAATGCTGTTTATTTGCCTATGTTTCCCCCCAGCAGACTTCACTTAAATACTTTTGCAAACAATAAATATGTATTTGTTTCTTATAACGCCATGAGAATATTATATTCTACTACACAAAACTGCTTATTTATAAAAATTGTCTTCATTCATTGACTATATATAAAAAATACTGTGGTTTGAGTGTGTAATATTTTAAATAGCCTATGTTAACGTATGTAAATTAGCCTACGTTTCCTTAGCGCTAAGAACGGCATATGTTGCGTATATGTGTAGGCTACAGTACAGATACAATTTAATATTTAAGGGTAAACCCCTAAAATAATTTTTGTAAAATATTGTTATATGACAATTTGTCTTTGGGAGTTTAACAAAGCTACTCGCACAATCACCGTTTCTTTGCGCAAACGAAACCAAGGCTGCGTCCCAACCGGCATAAATAATCCTTTCGGAGGGCACTTCGAAGGGAGAATAATTGCGATCGTCACGCTATTATATCGTTTCAAATAATTTGTAATAAAGAAAGCAAATTGTGTAAAACCTGAGCACCTCGACTTTAAGTCATCCAAATCACTTAAAGTGGATAGTGAAAGCTTCGAAAGAAATAGGCTATAGGGTCGATAGGTCTGAATAGAACACATCCCAGCTGCTGCGAAATCAATGACGTCGACACAACAAACTAACAAGGAACTATGCTTCTAACGACAGGTCAAGAGCTGTCGTTCCAACCACACAAGTTTGCGATGCAGTTTGCGAATGTTCGTTTGAACTATGGTTTCGGGAAACACCAAATCGTTGGACTATGTTAGTAACGACGGAACTTGCGACCATAGTTGGCTAACGATGCTTTCGGGAAACGCACCCCAGATCGTTGACAATCACGGAAGTAATAAACAGAGACGCCATTTTCCACTGCGGCAGAGAGAAAAGGTAAATCTAAAGTAAGGCCAGAGCGTGAGAGTGAGGTCTAAGTGCAAGTCTTAAAGAGGTGATGATGAGCTGCAGGTGTGCGTGATTAAGATTCGTGATTAAGAGCAGGTGACTGACCGTGAGGGAGAGCCCGGTGCGCTCCTAACAATAATGTTCAATTCGTTAACATTAGTTAATGCATTAGGTATCATGAGCAAACAATTAACAATACATCACAGTTCACAGCATTTATTAATCTTTGTTAATGTTAGTTCATAAAAATGCAATTGTTCATTGTAAGCTCATGTTAGTTCACAGTGCATTAACAAATGTTAACTAACACAACCTTTGATTAAAAAAAAAATGTATTAGTAGGCTATAGGTTAAAATTTACATTAATCAATAAATGCTGTAAAATTATTGTTCTTTGTTAACTAATGTTCACAAATGGAACCTTATTGTAAAGTGTTAACATTTAAAAAGATTTAATTGCATAAAATATGTATTGTGCTGCTACAGAGATAAAGACTGCTCCTCACTGAGAATTAATGTACAGTACATATTCTGCATACATTCAGACTTAAGTTTTCATTATTAGAACATATATTGAAATGGGATGGTTTGTATCTATTCATAAATTCACAGTTTTATGCACTCATAAAATAAAAAAATAAATAAAAATATTAATCATTATTAAATGTTGGATTTAATTAATTTTGTTTCAACAGGTTCCACGTAACTGACTTAAACCTGATCTATGTAATTTCTGAACCACTTGCACCGCCAAAGGGATACAGTTACCTATGCAACCTCGGTTCCCTGAGACAAATGGAACGAGATATTGTGTCAGGATGCTGATGCTATGAGGTGTGTCCTTTTAAAACCTAGTTGAAACCTTTCTACAATAACGGTGATTCTAAAATTGACTATGTTGTTTAAGCCCCGCCCTTTTAGGCACAAAGCTCTCTGGTATATAAGCGGGCGAGCAAGCACCATTCCTCATAGTTTTCTGACTGAGGGACAAGAGTGCATCGCTCGCACCTCAAAGAACTCTGTGTCTGTAGTGCGGTCAACTTACGCAATGACTCGTTCCCTTCGTCTCAGGGAACCGAGGTTACATACGTAACTGAGACATTCCTTTTAGACTCAGTATACTTGACATTGCATCAGGATGCTGACACTATGGGGAACAGATTCCATTCATGTCGCACAACATAACATAACCTTCCCAGAGAGGAAACATGATGCCGAAGTCCTGCAGGATGGCGACAGACATGAGTATGCCACAAGTGAATAACCCTCATGATAGGACTGGGCGATTAATAAAAATTTATTTTCAATTACGATTTTGGCTTCCAACAATTATGAAAACAAGATAATCGGGATAAAACGATTATTGTGCTGCATTCCGTTTCACAATGAAACACCCTGGTGTTATAGAATTAAAGCATCCTTTATTCAAGTTCAGATAATAAGGAAGTCGGTTCTGAAAATAAATCCGAAACTGGCATTTCTCTGTGCGGTTCAGTGAGTTGGGTAATGTGACTGGGGAAGACGTATGCGTTTGCTGCAGTTAGATTATAACGTGATGGCTCACGACATAGTGAATCATAATATATGCGTCACGTTCACTGTGTGTATCTTCTCGTGAAGAAAATTGGCAATACATAGCCCTAGTATAAGCCCTACAAAAAAGTTTGTATTTTTTTAAGTTAAAGATGGTTTGAAGTGAAGATAAAGGTGAGAGAGTAATAGTCTTGGCCCATTATACAGTGTATGTAGTCTTTTTTCTAAAACTCCTTTAAAACATTTACTTTAGGAGCTATACTGCAAAAGAAAAAATTGTTTTAGGAGAATGTTGGACATGATATTTAATCAGGGCTCGACATTAATGCTTGTCTGGGACAATTGGATTTTTGACGGGGCAAGTGAAAGAGAATTTTACTTGCCCGACCGGACAAGCAGACTGATTAAAACATCAATACTGAAAAAATAAATAATACGTTTTATTTCTGCTGATTTATTTTGAAGACTAATCAGCCAATTAATGCTCATACCTGGTCTCTAGTGCCATCTAGTGTCATAGGAAATCATAAATTAAACCAGGTACATGTTTGCTGATTGACATGTCAATGTACTGTCAAATGCATCGCAAAACACCATAGTCACTGAGAAAGCTGCAGCAGTTACATTTATGCATTTGGCAGACACTTTTATCCAAAGCGACTTGCAGTGCACGTGTTACAGGGACAATCCCCCCCGGAGCAACCTGGAGTTAAGTGCCTTGCTCAAGGACACAATGTGGCTGTGGGGATCAAACCAGCGGCCTTCTGATTAACAGTTATGTGCTTTAGCCCACTACGCTTGTTACTTTAAGATCACTTCTGTAATTTGATTTACTCAACTTTAAATCTTTTAATATATTAAATTAAATTAATTTTTTTAATAAATTAAAAAATAATATATTTGTGATAGCCTAGGCCTATGTCACTTATTAGAAATTTAATATTCTTATTCTGCTGTTGAAAGTAATCCAGTGCACGCAATATTATAATTCACTAGCTATCTAGTAACAGCTGCACCCTGTTTGAATGACAGGCTGAATAAGTATGTGTGTGTGCTGAACATTTGCATGTGTTCTGAAAATGCTTGCGCTAATGCACACCTGAATGGTCAAATATGCTTCAAAATTCCACCAAAATGCCCGTCTTGGTGAGGTATTCATGTAAACACAATGAGTTGTGTCTCAAGTGAATGTAAACAGCAGAGAAATTAGCGTATTTGTATTAAAATCTCAGACTTGTTAGTGTAAATGTAAGCTAATAGACCTGCTGCCAGTGATGGGCAGCCCCCTTCATATAGTGAAGTACCATGGTATTTTTTAATGACCTATTGTATAGATGAATATAAGTTTTTATACAGGAATGTGCAAAATAAATTGTTTAAATGGGTATGGGTTTGTAGAGGTAATAGTCTAAATCTGAATAATAAAATATAAAAATAATGTTTTTTTTATATTGAACACATGGGTTTGCATAAGTAGCTTGTCTAAATCTGAATTTACATGTTTACATGCTTTAACATACACATACCAGTACATATTGCACTATACTGTATTGCACTAAACTGTAATATACTGTGCCAAGGCTTTGATAAACATCATGTGAATAAGTCTTTTAGATGCTTTGTCTGTGACGTGATGCTCTGTGTGCTCTGCGCTTTAAAGACAGCAGTGATGAAGCATTATTCCCATCAGGTGTGCTTTATTCACCACGGCCTAAACAAGGCTTATTATTTATGCACCTCTTCTCGCTCTCCCGCCCAACTCCCTTCATGAGCCTGGCTGAAGGGACGATGACGAGCCGGAGGGGTGGAACATTCCGCCACAGCCTCTAGGTAAACTCAGACTCACACTGTCAATGTCATGAAGAAAAACATCTTAAGTTCAAACTCATTTTCCAAAATAAACAAGTAAATGGTTGTGTAACATAGTGGAGTACATGCATTTGTCACCTGTTCTGTGCATTAATGAGGATTTTTACTGGTCTGTGTACCCTCATCTTCTAAATGAACTGTATTTTCCCAGTGAAAGTCTGACATTACTGGCATAACTTAAAGTGAACATTTCTGTTTCAAATGTGCTAAATAAATTGCTGTGGGTGTTAACTTTCACATTATGATTTCCCGCCAGCCTGTTAACTGTTATCAACACCATGCAGTCTATTGCTTTATCAATTCTGTGTCATTAAGCTTTAGTGGAACAGTCAATTTTCTTACAATTGGGCTTTTGAAATAGCAGGATAGCAAAACAGTGATGTATATCATGTCATCTGTGTCACACATATTGATGGTATTATAACTGTCAGGAAAAGATAGAATAACACCATTGTTTATATAGAATTTTGTTGAGACTCATTCGGCATTTTTTCTACTTCTGAGAGTGGAAGTGCAAATTATCTTTCAATGAAACCTGTTCTTGGGAGACATGACGATATCCTCTAATGAACCCGTTTAATCCCCAATTAATGGACATTATGGCATGGACGTTATCTTTATAGGAGCACAATGGAATTAAATGGCTCTGGTTATGTGACCATTTGCACCACTCATGTAAAAATGTTCACATGAAATCAAGACATCAATGACTCTTTTTAGACCCTTCAAATTTCAAACTAAATTTCAGGTCACAATTGAAACCGGTGGGATTAAATTTGTTGAACCATATTGGCAAAAAGCCATTTCACACACAAGTTCTCATCAGTTCTGTTCACCGTATGCACCAGAGAAACTAGCATGCAGCCATCTTGAAGATTTTGTTTCGGAACTTTAGTTCTAGCGGTTCTATATAGATATCTATGGTGTTGATGTCAAAGTGTAATTAACTAGCGAAGTGGATTTACAGGTTATAGAGTGGTCAAAAGCTATGTTGGACCTGGCAGATCACATTTAGACAGCTATGACACACTGCATTTATTAACAATACATGCGTTTAATTGTTATAGCTAGGTGTTATTCTGCTTAATTTTTATGTTTCAACTTGTTAATAATTTATGTTAACATGCCTAGTTGATGTGAATATTCCAACAGTGACAGCTGGTATTACGCATGCAAGTTCAACATTAAAGAAAATTACAATAGTGATTTTAAAATTAATTTGTTACCCTACAACGAGCATTTTCACGTAGCTCTAGTAAATCGGTGCTCTAGACTCATGCCATCAACTCTTGGTGAAAAATACTTTCTGTGCTCCCACACATAATCCATTTCGATCGACTCTTAGTAGACTACGAAGATTTAGTAGCTTCAATACAAACAGAAAGTTAA